>JAGSMR010000007.1:7012500-7747500 GCA_029286605.1 Sericinus montela | reverse complement strand
CTATTGTTACGTTCATTGGCTTGCTCATCTTGCTTAGAAATAATATTTATATTCAGATCTCCTGTTACTATAATTTCTGTATGTGATTTTAAGGTGCTTAGGTGTGTATTTAGGGAGTTGATGAATACGTCGGCGTTGTTGTCAGAGGGTGTATACACAATATAGTAAATTCTAGAGTTTGTATTTGTATACATGATGCATGATCTACTGTAACTTCTTTTATATTGGCATTAATACTATTTTTGACATATACTACTACTCCATCACGCTGATTTAAATGACGGGTTATAGCAAAATGCGTATAATTAATTTTATACGGTATATTTTTATTTGGTGCGACCCAGCATTATTAATATTAATATTAATAGTTAATATTAATATATCTGGTTCAAATTTTAGGTTATTAAGTGCTATATTAAGATCATCGAAGTTACTGTAAATACTCCTGATATTTTGTGAAATAATTATTAAGTCATTTTTCTTTATATGTATAAAATTTTCAATGTCTTCTATATCACAGGAGACCTCTGCATCATCGAGTTTTAACATTATTGATTATTTTAACAGAATTATTCATAATTTAAGTCTTAGACATAGATGTCTGGTACTGTGATAATCAATGCACAAGTGTGATGGTTATGGCAAACCATCCCTTACAGGAGAAGCTTATTTCCTGCAGATGACCTTTATAAGATGAAATGTATGTTAAAAAAAAGATTATAATAAATTTTAAACATAACTGTTAAAATAAAACATTTTTACTTGGTTTGTAAGCTTTTGTAACTTCGTGATGTTTCGGGTGCTTCATTACATAAAGGTTAAAGTTATAAAAAATCAGTAACGTTATTTATTAATTATCCTCTTTCATAATAAACTTTTTAGTATTTTTACACAGTAAGACTCACATTTTTGGGTCTTCCTTTTCTATATTTAAGAATATTCTGGAATGTAACCATGTATTTACGCGTCCGTAACATGTCTAAGGATTCGCGCATTCTGACAGGAGTATCGTATAAATATCTGGAAGTGCATAAACGGAAAAGTATTCGGAGTGGAAACCCGAAGCTACGACGCGTGAAATATATTATCATAAAATATACTACGCGGGCACATTCTGGTGTCCGGCAGCCAAGTGTTGTTTATGATTTGTTTTACACTATCCGACTTTTCTGTATTTAATCGTTATTTGAAATAAAATAAAAAGTAATTAAACAGTCACTATAGCCGAGTGGTTGGGTGGTCGGAATTTCGAGTCAAGAGACCCGAGTCCGATCCCCGGGTAGCAGGCTCGAACCAATGGGTTTTCAAAAACTTATGTACGAATTACATCGTTAGCTTGGACATAAAGACGGCGACGGGCTCACCACCTGTCATGTTATCCCGAAAATATCTTCAGTGGAAGGTGGGTCGAAAAGACTTAATTGTCTAGACTAGACATCTGTCTACCCCTTTATTGGGAATTGCATGAAGATATTAAAAAATTAAAATAAAATACAGTCTTACATACAAACATATCGCCCTGTAATCCACAGCAGGACACTGGCCTCTTCCATAAGGTGGTGTTTTCTATAATAACCACGCTTTGCAGGCTGAATGTATGATATTTTTCCACATAGTTCACAGTGATAGTTAAAGCTTTTTCCTTAGTAACCTTTACGAGAAATACGGCAAGAAGGGAGGAGGGGGAGGGGAGGAGTGAGTTTTGATGTATTTTTACACCGAAATTACACGGCTATATTAACAATCGATACTCGTAACAGTAGTAGCATTTTATGTAACACGAATACTTGTCATGAAATTTCTGTATCTCGTGCCTTTTACAATTGTGTCCATATAGTTTTCTAGCAATTGGTACAAATTTATGTAAGTAAAAAAGAAAAGAAATTGATGCGTGTAAGACATGGTGGCTCGGAGGTAAGAGCGTTGCCACGGATCGGCAGAGATCGCGGGTTCGAATCCCGCCCGTGTCTGTTGAAATTTTAAAAATATTTTTCTCTTTAATTTAATCAAAAAGAAAATTGTTGGATAATAACATTTATTGGATATTACTATCGCTGAATGTAAAAGGGACTCCACGATTCTTTATGCGGAATATATTTGGTTTAGTATATTTTCATGTAGACCTGTTTATAAAATATGTTACTTTCCCGCACATTTCATACTATTTCTCTCCGCAGCCAGACATTATTCGTGTTTCGGTGGCTAAGAGCACCCCCCAGCGTAGTTATGGTGTTGACAATTTCCATTAAAAGTTAATTTCGGTTAGATAAATGTACGTTTGCGAAAGAATGGAAACAGTAGAGATGTAGAAACTTAATGCGTGAAGATTGAGATGAAGAGTTTAGTCCAAATTATCTTGTACGATTCTGCGTGCGATAAATGCAACGATAAGAAGGGAACAAGAGTACCGTTCTCATTTCCACTTCCTGTTTTCATAGGCGGAAATTGTCAAATAATTTATTTCAATATTTAAATAAATAAATAAATAAATATCTTCACGCAATTCCCAATACAGGGGTAGACAGAGGTCTAGTCTAGACAATAAAGTCCCTTCGACCCACCTTCCACTGAATATATTTTCGGGACAACGTGACAGGTGGTGAATCAGTCGCCGTCTTTATGTCCAAAGCCAACGATATGATTCCTACATAAGTTTTTGAAAACCCCATTGGTACGAGCCTGGGGATCGAACTCGGGTCTCATGACTCAAAATTCCGACCACCCAACCACTCGGCTATCGTGACTTTTTACATTTAAATGGACAATTCAATATTTTAATCGGTCTATATATAAAATTGTTCATTTAAATACTTAACAATTCATTTTAATTTTTCATTTTATATCGAATAATTTAAATGAATATCTATTTTATAATTTATTTACGATACTTCTATGCAGAATTCTGATTAACAACAAGAAAGTTTATGCTTCTGATAAATTTTATACTCTTATAGCTTTATATTTACTTATCTTTCAGCCCTTAACTTGTTTTATTATAAACATAAATGTAATAGTTTAAACATTAGATTTCAAATAAAAGATGTTACTTTATCGAATCGAAAATAAATAAGAAATTTTAATTGAAAATTATTAATACGGTGTTATATTATTAACAAAAATAATATAAAATACATTTAACACGGCAATAGGCTTCCACCTGTCACGTAGTCACAAATTTACTAATTGTACTACATGTGTCTATCATGTGATATCAGAATAATTAAAATATTTGAAAATTCGTGGAATAAATGAAAAAGAAAAGATAACTTTGGGTAAAAACAAACTATTTATTCAAATGAGCCATTCGATTTCATGTATTGTACGAGTATGTGAATGTTACATGCAAGTAAAATTGGTTTATACGCGACACAAAACAAGCTTTGTTAACCAAAGTTCAGGTTGACATTCACTTTGACTTGACAAAGCCAACCGCGGTTCTAAGTTTTACGTGGTGAGCGTGCATTTTGTACATTGAATTTTCCAATATTTTGCCTCTGTATTTTTAGATTAAAATTTACTGCACAGAGTAACATTTTACGGTATCGCATGGATATAAACATGGCCATAAACAAAACCACTATTGTGATAATGTTATTTAATCTTGCTCTGTTTTATAATCAATGTGGAATATGAGTAGTTGACAAAACAAACAGATAATGACAAGAAAGTCTAGTTGGTAGTAACTAGTGACTTTCCTTCGAAACTATGAATTGTTTGTTCGAATCCTGCTATCCTAACAAATATTCGTGATATTTCTTTGTTGAATAAAATTATATTTGTACTCGAGTAGATATCATGAAAGAAAATCTCTAACGAAATCTCCTTCTTTCGAAACCCATTAGTTTTTATATCTTCACGCAAACTGCCATATTGGGGCAAGCAGAGGCTTAGAACGACCATCCAAAATTAGCTCCGGTGGAAAATGGGTCGATAGGACCCATTTTCCACCGGAGCTAATTTTGGATAAACTGACAGATGGAGAGCCAACTTAATGTCCAAGCTAACGGTACAATATACTACCAAATATATATTTAAATACATATTAATATATACATATAAACATCCATCACTCGATTACAAACATTCACATTGCTTAAACACATATGTGTGTTCTTAGCGGCACTTGAACCTTTAGCCTCAAAGCTACAATAGCAACTAGGCCATTGCGTCGACACCATCACCCACTATTTTAAAAAATATTGCATCGCATTACAAAAAAATTATTAAACAATTCGTTTAGATCTGTAATGAATTATTGTAGTCATATACATTACAATTTCATTCGGAATCACGAAATATAATGAAAAAATATTTCCAACTGTTTGATCCTAATTTATTCGCGAAGATTCTAATTCGTTGAATATGTAATTTCCCGAAGGATATCAACGGTGTAAGCGAAAAAAAATAAGCGATTTCAATTTAGTGTACTAACATAAATATTTTATGGTGACACTTGTTGCTATAAATTTTCTGAAAGTGTATTTCATTTTGTATGCCATTTATATTTTATATAGGGGACACACTTTTTACATAATAATATAAAAAGTAACACTTTTTTTATCATTATATAAAATTAAAAGAAATAAATATTATTATAAAAATAGAATAAGTCACGATAGCCGAGTGGTTGGGTGGTCGGAATTTCGAGTCAAGAGACCCGAGTTCGATCCCCAGGAGGCTGACTCGTGCTAATGGGTTTATCAAAATCTTGTGTACGAATTATATCGTTGGCTTGGATATAAAGACGGCGACGAGCTTACCACCTGTCACGTTGTCCCGATTATATCTTCGGTTGAAGGTGGGTCAAAGGGACTTAATTGTCTAGACTCGACCTCTGTCTATCTCTGTATTGGGAATTGCGTGAAGATATTTATTTATTTATTTAAATAGAATATATTTTGTAATAGAAAATTATTCATAAATGAATACATATAAACAAATTTTACTAAGAATACTGACTTAACGGCCTGTTAAAGGTCACTGCAGGACATTAGCCATTCCTTTAAGGATTTGCCGTAATCGCCACGCTTAAAAAGCGGATTGGCAATCGCAGTGAACTCGCAAGGTGTCTGGCCTTCCACGCTGCAGCCACTGAATTTCAGTCTAGAATTTTTCGAGAAGGTTATCCCGCCATCTATCGATAGCAAATTTAATTTTTAGGGCTTCTCCCTGCACTGCCACTTACGACATCCACGGGAAGAAAGGGTGCGTATATTCTTACGCCATAACCACACGCCGCACGCTAAAGTTTATCTTTTTTTAATATTAAATACCTTTACTTGCGCCAAACTTGTTCTCAGTATCCGCAAATATAATTATCAGAACTGAAATACGAATGAATGCATTTCGGTGGTACACCTGAGTTCAATTACGGACATATCATTATATGTTCATGTTTTTATTCTTAAATTGCAATTTTTCTGTTCATTGATGCAAAAGGATTTTGTCTGTAAGGTTCTAAAATATTTATTAACAAATCTTGTGAGACTGATAGATGAGTTGGCAATGACTCTGCCTTTTAATCTATGAGTTGCGGGTTCGATTCCCGCTAGGATACTTTGCGCTAGTACTCGAGTCATGAACCTTTAAATGAATATTTATGTAAATAAATATAGACGTATTTAATTATATAATACCACATAGTTATACGACGGAATAAATAAATACATAGATAGGGACATCACATATATTGCTGTAATCCCAAAGTAAGCAGCATAAGCACCTGTATTATGTAATCAGAAACGAAGGTAGCACAAATACCTAGACCCGAGAAAATGTAGGAAAAGATTTGTTACATTGTCCCGACAGGGAATCGAACCTGGGACCTCAGAGTTGTCGAAACCATGAAAACCGTTGTATGTCATGCAGGTCGGGCCATGTCATGTCGTCACGTACGTGATAGTAGTTTACTACTCCTGTTCTTTTTTTTTTTTTTAAAATAAAAAACGTTTTAACTAAGACAATCTGATGAAAAATGTAGAAAAATTGATCTGCGAGTTGTAAATTTAAATCTGTTTACCAGCGCAGTCGGTGCTGTCAAAGACAATTTACTCTTTCATAGATTTTACGTTACATTCGATTTTTCTTACTTTACACTGGATTTATCTTGACAAAAGGAATCGCTTTGCTTGGAAGTAGAGAATTTATATGTGTTGTCATGTAGTATGATTATTCTCGTTTGATAATTGTTACAAATAATAATGATATATGTATTTATGTGTGTGTTAACAACGTAAGAATCCCTTCTCTTCTTCCCATCACCATCCTCTTCTTCCCTAAGACGACAATGGTAAAAGCCTTGAATATCGTAATGGCAACTGAAAATGGCGGGTTAACGTCACAATGTGTACCATATCAAAATTAATCAAATCTAAACATTTATTTATCGAGTATAAGTAATAATTAATGTAATTAAACATTATGATATAGTAATGTGATTAAATTAAAGAGAAACTAAATGTTTTTTAAGTTTCAACTGACACGGGCGGGATTCGAACCCGTGACCTCTGCCAATCCGTGGCAACGCAGGTTAGCCGGCACCGTCTTTATGTCAAAGCTAACAATATAAGTTGTACATAATAACACGTGCATAAGTTTTTTTAAAAAAAACCATCCTTGACAACCAGAGCCTTGGGGATCGAACTCCAGCCACTTCCGATCACCCAACCACTGGGTTAACTATTAAATAAAATATTCTAATAAGCTTGTAATAATTTGTTTGAAGTTCATGCCATGTGTAAAAGTATATTAGGCTGTTATTATATCTCTTAACGTGTTTCGTTCTTAGTACCGCCATCAAAGCGTCAAAAAGAAGACTTATTTTTTTTTTTCATTTTTAGGTTACAAAAACTTTAGTAATTAATGAGACCGACAGTCAAAAGAGCACAAACTTCATTCATTGATATTCAAGCCTGTTTATTGCCTAACTTACCGTTAAGATGTGAATTGGTTTCCATAAATAGCTTAACAGCCTAAGATTCTAATACGCAAACAACTGAAAAGAACTAAACACTCAAAACGTATAAAAATTTGAGAAATTTCGTAGATGTTCTAATGATTCCATCATCCCATCTTGACTTGATAAACAATACGAATCCATTGGAACCATTATCCAATCCATTAAAATCACATATGGGGTAATTAGAAATAAAACATACAAATAAATTTTAGAAACTTTCCCCTTTTTGCAAAAAGGGGAAAGTGCAGTTGGTTTATAATATCCAACTTTAGCTTGTTATAGTAACATTCATAAAAAAACACCGCCTGTAGGAAATGAATAGCAATCGGCCTTCAAAGAGTCATTGCTATTTCAGTTTATTCAAATACTGCACTCTAACATAAGATGTGGACGCACAAATAAACGCTTCCTTTATTTCCCCGAAGGCCCGCACTTATAAGTCTCAGGTCCGCTTCAGAGTTTGTTCCAGCTTTCTTTACGTGTTAATAAGACGGCTCGGCGTGTCACGGGAAACGTGTTTACCTCAAAGACGCTGTGAATGAAAGAAATAAAAAGTACATTTTTAAAGAATAACAAGTAATGCTTTATGTTTCATGCCTTATGGTTTATGTTGTATGTTAAAAAAAAAACAAAAATATTTTGTGTATTCAATAATATAAATGTTTTTCACCTCTATTGCAAAAAGAGGATTGATATAAATTTAAAGTGTATCTTTGTGTCTGTCTGTGGCATCGTAGCTTTCAAAAAATTTACTGATTTTGATGCAGTTTTTTGTTTAAATGCATTAACATTTAAACAAAAAAGCTGTCCCTATTAGACGGCTTTTAACTATAATTAATGAAGATCTTTTTGAAGGTTGTCAGCTCATTGGTATCGTTATGTAGGTAAGATGCGTGTGAAATAAATGAGTGTGTTACCAGCCACAGAGCGTATCACTCGTATTCCCCGCAACAATATCTAACAGCTATCATCACATTCACAGATGCCATTTGATTTTAAAGTTGCTTAACAGTTACTTCAATGCTATTTCAAGACATGGTTTGAGAAGATGCCTCAACATCAACTAATTCCTAATTTATTAGCAACTTACTGTAGATACAGCGTTTCATGTTATAAGAATGGTCTCTACGAGACGGTGCTAGATGGCGCTATTAAAGCGGTGATGCACCGTGGCCTAGATGCCTGGTGAAATAAGGGGAACCTATTTAGCCGGCCTATTTTTGAGAGGAATGGCCGTTTGAAGTAGTCTTGGATACACGTTGTTGGAGTGGAATGAGTGTTGCGTGTGGAGTTTAGTCCTTATCTTCGCATACTCAAACTTGCTTCAACTGTTCAAAACAGTTTATTGAAATAATACTACTTTGTTCTCCGAAAAACAGTAAAATAACAAAAGGCCGTACGATTTACGACGTTTTCAATGATACAGCTGTAACAATATGTTTAAATACCATTACAATATATTTAAATATCATTTTAAATACACTACCACGTTTAATTTTCAAGGTCAGAGTATGCTACGTTCAACAGTAGACATAGTATAACAGGTTCTACAGTGTAACAGGCGGTAATGATATGAATGTAAACGTCATTAGCACGGTGAAGTGGTAGCTCTGACAATCATCGGGATAAAAATTTGCGCGTGAGATAACAGGCAAACGCAGTTTAAGAAGACTCTTCAAGTTGTAGTAATGACTTGCATAATGATTCTAGAAGTTAGTGAATGCAGATGATCTTTATTACCGACTATTTCTATATATAGTTTAGTAGCCGTTGTAGCCTGTTTTTTTCGGAGAACAAAGTAATAGTAGTCTCTTTGACGTATTCCATGGACGAGTGGCGTAAACACCGGTTTTCAAATTGTTGCCATTTAGAGGTCCCGGGTTCGATTCCCGGACGGGTCAATGTAGAAGAACCACTTTTTTTACAATTTCTCGGGTCTGGGTATTTGTGGTGCCTTCGTTGTTTCCGGTTCTCATACCTCAAGTGCTTTATCACCTTACATTGGGATTGGAGCAACGTATGTGATGTTGTCCCTATTTATATATGTATTCTTTATTATTTATTTATACTGCAGCATATAGGTCACACCCGTACGAGTGAGTTTGCCATAATCACCACGCTTGACAAGCGGGCTGACGACCGCAGTACTTGTACTAGACATCTTGTACCTTAGATGCTGCTCCCCGTCACCAGTATTCGGTCTTGTATTTTTCGAGAAGATTACCCTTCCATCAGTCGGTATCCAATTATCAAGGTTATTTCCTTAGTCGCCTCTTACGACACCCACAGGAAAAAACGGGTGATACATCCTAACGCCGTAACCAGTACAAAACCTAATGCGATGAGCTGAGTTTTATTTATACCACTTATAAATAAATAGACAAATGACAATACTTTCACACCACAATAGAAAATCGAGAAAACGAAATAAAAGACAAGACTTTACAACTACTATTTCAACGATATAATCATAATAAATTGAATACATTATCAATTAATAACAATAAAACACTCTGTTTGTTTAATTTTTATTACATATAAAATTTTTAATTTTATCTGTGTGTTAATATGTAAAATTTATACGCACTGTAATGCGTGCTACATTTTTGAAATAAATAGGGTTGACAGTAGTTCGTTATAAAATGAAGTTACGATGTTATGTACAGTCACACAATTTCACGCATTTCTTGGTTTTCATATCCCGAACCGTGGGTGTGTTGCAGAAGCAGTCAGGGATCCCGCAGGCTCCAGCTTGGCCTGCTGGTAGATTGTGAACCGTTGGGTTGTCACACGATGGCTCAGCTTTTTGTGGACAGTACAGGACTGAATGCTCGCCGGGGGGACATTTCGCTTAAAAAAATTACATTGTCAATCAGACATCAGAACATCAAAGCTTATAAAAGGAATGGAATCCTTCTCTGCGTCAGAGTAATGAGTATCTTACTCGGTAATCAGTATTCTAAGCTATTTCTTTTGCCATAAACACTAACTTCTGTTTGCTCACGTGATGGCAGTGATTACCGCCACCCATGAACATCCGCAATACCAGAGGCATAGCAGATGCGTTGCCGGCCTTTGAGAAAGGTCTTTTCTTTAAGGTCCCTAAGTCGTATCGGTTCGGAAAAACCGCTGACGGTAGCACGTTCCATAAAGTACAAGTGCGAGGCAAAAAATTCCGCGAAAAACGCACTGTGGTGGAATGCCAAGCAACAAGATGGTGCTCATGGAATGTTTGACCTCGGAGCACTCCCCGTAGTAACTCTTGTAAAAACTGCAAAGAGATACAACGTCTCTTCGCAATGCTAGGAGATCTGGCTTATCAGATAGAACATTGTATATTGTACCGTAAGCTTAGACATTAAGACGGTATAGGTTTACCGTATAGGTACATAAAAAAGAAAAATTATAGGAATATCTTGTTATTGTTTTATCTTGTTATTAATATCTTAATATTAAAAATGTAATAAACACTAATAAGCATCCATCTCTAACACGAATATGAAGCATAACATTTTTGAAATAAAAGTATTTCTCGTTTGATTTTTTTTAATTATTATGAATCCTAATTTTACTTACCTACGGGGATACCCTGTCCATGGACACAAAATATTGTGATGGTCACCAACAGTACTACTAATATAATCTTCATGTTGTATTCAATACAATTTTCTTACGAATGATGTCAAGGCAATTTTACAACTTTATATATTTTGCAATTTTATATATGTGTGCATTAGATTAAAACACGTCAGAGTTAAAGCTCAATTTCCGAAAGACGTAGCCGTTTTAAATTAAATAATTAATGCAATTATTATATTATATAATTATAATATTATATTATTAATGAAATTTTAAACAATAGCGCATAAATTAATAAAATTAAAAAAAAAAAACAACAGCAAAAAATTAATAATTAATTTTATTTTATATTTTGAAAATGACTGATTACATACCGAAAAATACCATGTATTGATCAGCGTAGATCTTCCAGTGGATTTTTGCAGGCGATTATACGAGTATATATACATATACTCGTATACATTTTTAATTATCCATTCCAGGACGAATAGAAAAAAGTAGTTTATAGTGTAAATTTGTTTTTAATATTTCTATAAAAAATATTTTTAAAAATTATTTAAATTAATTACAGTAATAATAATTTAAATTGCTTACAATAATTTTCAATTGAATACGAATGGTGAAATTATACTTGGATGCCTATAAATTATATTAATAGTATGTGATAAAATCCCTAAATAACCGTCTTATTTTAAAAAGTAGTGTATGTGTTTGTTATCAGTGTGCAAGTGGCACTACAGAGACAACGACAGGACATTGACAGGAATTGTTCGGAATAAGCTCCGGTGAAATATGGGATATTTTTTATTGATTAAAACTTAACACATCACTTAAACGCGGTTATCAAAAAGCACTTATTCGTTCGTCTGATGAAATCTGATGAAAACGCTCTACGGGGAATAACTTTATACCATTTGTAATACGACACACACTCTACATAAATTTGCATTTTCCTTATGTTTTGTTATATATTCTATGACTAGATTGTAGTTTTTTTTTTTTCGCAAGATAAGATAAAACTATTATAAACTATTCTTGTTATTTTGTACTTTTATTACTTTTTCGACATGCATAAAAATTATACTTTTTTAAACGAACGTGACCAGTGACTACCATCCTCGTATTTACATTTATAACACCAGAAAGTTTAGAGAAGCGTTGCCTGCTTTTAAGCAAGAAATTGGAAAAGGTGAAAAAAAAAGGAAGCGTAGAGGGTTAGAGTTGAGGACATTCGCTTAGCTTACTCACGGATATGATTCAAGATAGTATAATTCTTGAGCGGGGTTCTGCTGCGGTTGAGCTAATCATTCTTTGATTTTTAAAGTAAATTCTTGTACCACGCCAGTGAATTATTTTTCTTTTAATGGGAACGTCGGTTTTAATTACGTTGAATAAATAAAAAAAAAAAAAGTAGTTTATAGTGTACATATGTTTTTAATATTTCTATAAAAAATATTTTTAAAAATTATTTAAATTAATTACAGTAATAATAATTTAAATTGCTTACAATAATTTTCAATTGAATACGAATGGTGAAATTATACTTGGATGCCTATAAATTATATTAATAGTATGTGATAAAATCCCTAAATAACCGTCTTATTTTAAAAAGTAGTGTATGTGTTTGTTATCAGTGTGCAAGTGGCACTACAGAGACAACGACAGGACATTGACAGGAATTGTTCGGAATAAGCTCCGGTGAAATATGGGATATTTTTTATTGATTAAAACTTAACACATCACTTAAACGCGGTTATCAAAAAGCACTTATTCGTTCGTCTGATGAAATCTGATGAAAACGCTCTACGGGGAATAACTTTATACCATTTGTAATACGACACACACTCTACATAAATTTGCATTTTCCTTATGTTTTGTTATATATTCTATGACTAGATTGTAGTTTTTTTTTTTCGCAAGATAAGATAAAACTATTATAAACTATTCTTGTTATTTTGTACTTTTATTACTTTTTTCGACATGCATAAAAATTATACTTTTTTTAAACGAACAATCGACTTACTACGTGACCAGTGACTACCATCCTCGTTTTTACATTTATAACACCAGAAAATTTAGAGAAGCGTTGCCTGCTTTTAAGTAAGAAATTGGAAAAGGAGAAAAAAAAAGGAAGCGAAGAGGGTTAGAGTTGAGGACATTCGCTTAGCTTACTCACGGATATGATTCAAGATAGTATAATTCTTGAGCGGGGTTCTGCTGCGGTTGAGCTAATCATTCTTTGATTTTTTTAAAGTAAATTCTTGTACCACGCCAGTGAATTTTTTCTTTTGATGGGAATATCGGTTTTTAATTACGTTGAATGAATAAAAATAAATAAACAAATATCTTCACGCAATTCCCAATACAGGGGCAGACAAAGGTCTAGTCTATACAATTAAGTCCCTTCGACCCACCTTCAACCGAAGATATATTATCTACAACGTGACAGGTGGTGAGCCCGTTGCCATCTTTATGCCCAAGCCAACGATGTAATTCGTATATAAGTTTTTAAAAATTAAATGGTACGAGCCTGCCACCTGGGGATCGAACTCGGGTCTCTTAACTCGAAATTCCGACCACCCAACCACTCGGCAATCATGACTGAAATTACATTAACGTATTACTTTGAAGATGGAGTAAATCATACAATTCAGGGTAATTCGTTTATGTATTTATGTTTTCACCTAAGATACGGGAACACATGTTTTGAGCAGACTAAACTCCGTGGATATATAAAAAAAATGCTGCTTGTCTTCGATACGGTCCTTCTGTTATTAATACAATTATTCACGTGAAGCATTTACATAATGGCTGGAAACGATTTCGATAAATACAAGACTCAAATTAGGTATACTGGTGACAGGCTAATCTTCGTGATTTGCTAAAGAGTATGTATCGCCATGTCTTGTGAAAGCAAAAAAGTATGTCGACACGATTCGCTCTTTATTTATAATTTTTATTATATTCATTTATTGAGATTAAATTAAAAAGAAAAAAAAAATTTTAAAATTTGAACTGGCACGGACAAATCCCGTCCGTGCCAGTTGAAGTAATAAAACAATTTTTTCTCTTTAAATTAATTACATAAAAGTTCAGCGTAACAAATATGCTTTAAAATCGATAATATTGCGTAATATTCACATATTATTTAGTACGTGAGGTGTATACAACTATAACAACAAGCTCCCTATTTTTTCTTTCTTACTTACTTCTTCGCACCATTCCCAAGACTGAGGTAGACAGAGGTACAGATAATTAAGTCATTTCGACCCACCATAACCATCTCAAAAATATCAGACCAAAATTATCAGACCAAGATGGGCAGCAGGGCCTGGGGTGCGAGTATTCTGCTACTGCGATCGCCAATCCGCCTGCTAAGCGTGGCGATTATGGGAAATCCTCCCTATAGGAGAGGCCAATGTCCAACAGAGGAGTTTAACAGGACGTTATGTATGTATGTAAATAATTTAAAAGAACATAAGTTTGGAGTTACGTTTGACTTTTGATTATATGGCCGCTGAGTTATCGCCAGAACTTCTATTTGACTTACTTACTAAGGAATAATTACGATATAGTATAGTTATCTTCACTCCTGCTTTACCTATTTATGTATAAATTATATACATATAAATCGTACGTAAGTTTTGATAAAGCTCCTTGATATACGCCTACCTCCTGGGGATCTAATTCGGGTCTTTTGACTTGAATTCCGATTATCAAACCACTCGGCTATCTGACAATTTATAATTAATCTAAATAGAACGAGGAGTAAAAGAAGTAACCGTAATTGTCGGTATCAGATTAACTTTATGCTTTGTCCTTTTGATATAAGTAACACGAAAGTCACGATATCTGAGTGGATCCAACCACTGTCTAATTTTCAAGTCTAGAGACCCGAGTTTGATCCCAGATGGCAGGCTCGTACCAATGGGTTTTTCAAAAAAAAAATTATGTACGAATTATATCGTTGGCTTGAACATAGACGGCGACGGGCTCACCACCTGTCACGTTGCCCTGAAAATATCTTCGGTGGAAGGTTAATTGTCTAAACTAGAACTTTGTCTACCCCTGTGTTGGAAATTGCGTGAAGATATTTATAATTAATTTATTTTTAGTTTTAACATATATGTTGTTATAATGTGGCTTCTAGTACAGAACCTATGCACGAAACCTATCCAATTGCAGAAAGTGTAAGACAGGGTTAAGTTGCAAAATATTGCGGGAAGTCGATACAAACAGGTGGCTAAGAACCGTTCATTTGGGAAATTTTCGGCAGAGGTCTATGTTCAGCAGTGGACTCTTGATCTGTAAAGAAGACGATGATTAACTTTCAATATATCCAACGATTGTAATTTTTTAATTATCATCTTTTCGTAACGAGGTTCCTCAGACGGAGAAGAAACAGCCGAAAGAAGCTTCGTATGCATTCTCTTTTATGCATTTTTACCTTGAAATTACAAAATTGAACATTAATTTAATTAGAAATAGCAAAGGAGCTATCAAATAATTATATATTCAAAGGGGTTACTATCACTAATATATTCATAACTGTGTAACTAATAAATAATAACCGTCTTCGTATAGATTTTCTTTGATAAATGCCATTAGTAATACTGTTTACACTAACAACATTACGTTTAACAATAGCTTTGTTCACAAATAAGTATTTGTAAACAGAGGTGATGTAAAACTTCCGAAAGCACTGTAAGACGCAACTGTGTTCTAACAGGAGCACTAATTACAGGCAACATCTTAAGTTGAAAGCGAATTTAACTAGCGGTTGCTGATTCCGAATAATTTACGAGCTAGGAGGAATTAAATTTTCAACGTTGTTTAAGGAATGGAAAATTACTTTCCGAGATTGGAACTTTAATTTCATTAGCTACCTGTAGTATGAAAACACCAATACGGGTCTAATCTATAAATTTGGATGTGGGAGACAGTATTCTATAAATACTTGTGGAAATTAATCTAGTAACTTGTGAAGTATTTTAATTTTAATGTATAGTTCAGTTTAAATTATAGTTTTAAAACTCCAAGCTCTTTTGGAGGGAGGTCAGAAAGGTCTGAAGCAAGATGGCAACTTTCAGAATGAACAAAGTGCTTTCGGGAACCAATGTTGTCTTCAAAAAATCGGACCTCAGGCAGCGATAAATATAAATAACGCAATACTGAAACCGACTTTGTCATATAGAAGCAAAATTTAGGTCATCCAGAAGAAGCATTAAGTTAAATTGAATACTGTGGAAATGCAACATCTTCGTAAATTGTGCGGCGTTACCTTGATCGACCTAAAACGAAATGAAGAGATTCGCAATATAGCAGGTTTGAAAGATGATCTTATCAGTAAAATGCATAAGGGAGTACTTCGATGGTTAGGGCACGTTGAATGAATGATTGTAGACCTTGTGGTGAAGAATATATACAGAACCTAAATTAACATTAAAAGAGGTGGAGGATAGGCCGAGACTAACTTTCAAAGACCGTGTGAGTATATAGCTCGAAGAGGAAAGGGTCACAAATATTCGGATACTTAAGCGTGCGAGTATGAAAAAAATTGTAAATTAGAAAAAAGTGAAAGAAGTATCCAAGGATCGTGATATTTGGCGACCTATTCTTTTTGGCTTCCACGTCAGAGACCATGCGTGAAGATATAATAACATATGAGAAAAGTGAGCAAATGTTATAATTGCAACCACCTGTAAAATTCAAAAGGAGAAGGTTTCGAAAGCGGTTTCAACCGTGGGGACTTAGATTGAGTGCCTGACAGTCTGTGATTATACAGGCTTTCTTCACTTTTCAAACCTGTGCTCCAAAGTAATTACAGTGCTCAATCAAATAGTTAAAAACGGCTAAACTCACGTTATAATAATCGGTGTAGGTACCGACTAGTTTCGGACCTATCGGAGGTCCTTGATCAGGGTGAGTGGAATGAGTTTGCTGTCGCGTCCCACCTCACACTGCACGCCTGAGCGCGCAACTTGCAGCTCGTCAGGGTAGGAGGCGCGTGCTGTGCCGGCGGTGACGAAGAGTATTTTATTAATACAGATTATTATAACGTGAGTTTGCCGTTTTTAACTATTTGATTGATAATGTCTCACGAAAGGTGTAATAATTTTGTTGCAGTGCTATTTGCAGATAAAACGGGAAAAAGAGACCTTTATACGTTCATATAAATGTGTAAGTAAATTAATTCTTCTTCTTCGTCGTTTCTCTTAACTGAGCGTCGTGACCACCATAGGTAGCTCTTTTCAATAGAGCTCTTCACGCTGTTCTGTTTTGCGCCTGGTGAAGTACAGTCTGGGTGATGTAGTTTACTGCTTCCAGGACAACATCGAGCCAGCGAGTTGGAGCTCTGCCTCTGTTCCTTGTCCCCTCCACGCGGCCCACCAATATAAATTTTTCCAGATTGTCCGGGACCAAAAAAGGGCCATCCGCAGACAGATCTCAGAAAGACTAGTGTGCACATTTAACTGGCGAACATTAATGTTGAAATAAATAATTACTAAAATGCAAATGTCGAGTGCTGGACATAGGCCTCTTCCATAAAGAAATATTATCCTATATTTGAAAAGTAATCGCAATGTCAAACAACGTCTTAAATGCTGCTGCACGCCACCAATCTGTTTAGTTTTTTTTAGTCTAGTTTTTTTTGATACATATAATGGATCCTAGATTTTTAAGATTTGGTAAATCATAAAAAGTCACGATAGCCGAGTTGTTGGGTGGTCGGAATTTCGAGTCGAGAGACCCGAGTTCGATCCCCAATGAGTTTTCAAAACTTATGTACGAATTTCATCGTTGGCTTGGACATAAAGGCGGCGACGGGCTCACCACCTGTCACGTTGTCTCGAAAATATCTTCGGTGGAAGGTGGGTCAAAGGGACTTAATTGTCTAGACTTGACATCTGTCTACCCCTGTATTGGGAATTGCGTGAAGATACTTTTTTTTAAAAAAATCTAAGGATTTTTAAGGCGTTTTTGTTATTCACCTTTTACGACATCTACGGCTTGGAAAGAAGTAGTTTTATTACCGCATCTGATTTAGTATAGTCTTATACATTAAAATAAAAACAAAACAGCAGGTAATAATTAAAATAAATTCTCCATATCTTATTAAATTTTTTTCAAAAACATGCAGAGGTTAATGACTAAATCACGGTGAGTGAGTAAATGTACGAGTTCGGTTTTAAATTTCATGTTGACGACCGTTCATAATTTTCCACAAGAAATAATTCAATTATTATTAAAATATAACTGAGCATATTTAAATTTCATACATTTTGTCACAGTCATATTAAAGATGACTGCTTTGATACTTCTTGTTTTGATATTCATCAAGTCGTTTAACTTGTAAGTCGTATCAAAAACATAAACATCCGATGTACACAATACTATTAAACAAATTGAATACCAAAACTATTTGAATAAATACAATATTACTGCAAATATTATACAAAGTAATACTAAATATTCAATAGCATTCGTTTGAGAACTCAGTTTAGTACATTGAACTCCCCTTACACCTGGAGTCCCTCTCCCCCTCTGGTCGGGGTCCTGTCTTGTCATAGGAGGGTGGAGGTTAGTACTCCTTAAAACACCCGCCTTCTTAAGGCCCATAACCCCTTGGTTTCCAGACTCGAGGGGATCCGTTATCCACTTGAGATTGGAGGTTAATCTAGCTGAGAGATAGAGGAAGAGAATACCGTCTTTGCCAAGCCAGGCTTTGCGCGTGTCGAGGTTGTGTGCTAATATTTCCCGTGGCCCTGCGACTATACGGTGATGACCCAACACCGTGACTAAGATCACGTCTCCTTGCCCCTGCGGATAGATATTTCCCCAGCTATAAAAAAGGAAAAGAGGTCACCTCGATACGCTGGCGAATTTCCTAACCATCATCCATCATAATCATAACCACCTGTAGTAGTTAGAACGTGGAGTATGGGTTTTTCCCGTATGGGAGGGTTTGCCATAATTGCCACGTTCTGTAAGCAAATTGGCGATCGCTTACTTTTGACGACGGTTTTTCCCATAGTCGGTGTACTATGTTTTGGTCTAACATTTTTCGAGATGGTTAACCCTCCTACAATGGTTAGCAATAGCTATTATTTGCGTTTTCAAGACTTATCCTTTATTTGCCTCTCACGACACCTACGGGAAGAAAGGGCCACCCCCTTTTTTATATTCATAACTACACGACGTAACTACACGACGGAATTTCCTAACCACTTGACCTATATGACAAGTAATAAATAAATAGTACGTATATTTTTATATATGTATATCCATAGTCGACGACCTCCGTGGACGTGTGGCGTAAACACTGGTTTTCAATGTGTCGCCATCTTGAGGTCCCGGGTTCGATTCCCGGTCGGGTCACTGTAGAAAAACCACTTTTTCTACATTTTCTCGGGTCTGGGTGTTTGTGATGCCTTCGTTGTTTCCGATTCCCATACCACAAGTGCTTTAGCATCTTACATTGGGATCGGAGCAATGTATGTGATGTTGTCCCTATCTATATATGTATTTATTTATTATTTATTATAGTCAGATTTATAATAAAATGTTGTATAAAAAAGGAAAGAAAAAAAATCCCATTTAAAATAGCGTTGAAGCTCGAAAAACCGAACCGCAAGTAATTGCATATCACCATGACTGCGACCTGTGACAATAATTGAATTCTTCTTTGAACGGAATTTCGCATTAATTGTTTGGTTTTTGAAAATGGCAAAAGGTTTTTAGTTCATTTGGAGTACACAGCATTTGATTAAAAAAATTTATCAATGGTTTTAATGAAGTAACCTTCGGATTTCACGCAGACAGACTCTTCTTTTGGCCCAAGAGTATCAGAGCGTAAGTAAGAAACGACAAAGGACCTATCTCGAAAAATATCAGACAACTATTTAATAAGCCAATAATGGGTAGCAGTGTCAGAGGTGCAGTGTATCTGGTACTGGTATCGCCAATACGTTTACCAACCCTGGCAATTACGTGGAATCCCCCTTATAGGACAAGCATATCACCTGCCGTGCACACCGTTTTGTATGCCTCTATGTAGTACAAACAGGAAAAACTGCTTCTAAATTTCCGTTAAATAAGAATTCCATCATAGTGCGAGTAAGTATCATTTTCTTCCACGTAATACAACTGAAACAGAAAACTATAAAGTTTATATTCTATTTCACGACACTTTCGAGTTAGATTTCCAATTCGAATGCAAATCCGCTATTTGTAGTCACATAAAATCGGTTTTCGAAACACCTTCTTTCTCCGGAGTTCGCAGTTTCCTTCTATTATTTTTAAGACGTTCGTTTTTCTTTTTAAATGCCTGTGTATTTAATATTTGTAATTTTGTAAGTAAAATTGTGGTGAGGTATCTGCGTAAACCTTACCCAAATATGCCTTACCAAATATGCCAATCCCAGAATTCCCGTAAGAAGACGAATTACTAACCGTAAGGATGGCAGGATAACCATCTTGAAAAATGCTAGACCAAAATTTATCAGGCCGTCAGCGGCGTCTAAGTTGCGAGGTGTCTTATATTACGGTCACCGTTTCTATCAGTGTCAACCCGCTTGCCCAAAGTGGAGTTTATGCTAAACCCTGCTGTGAAGGAAAGACCAATATTTTTAGTGGGCTTTTATAGGCTGTTGTGATGATGATGAAACTGTCAGCCTTCACTGAAATTTTTATAGAAGTGTTAGATAAGCTATTAGATTACAGACGCTCATGAAAAAGAAAATCAGAGACAAGATTAGAAATAAGGTTGTGGGCGGCTATCTCACTCACCAGCCGCAACGCTTTATCACGAGCCTTTCATTCACTTTAGATTGTTTACTTTAGACTGTTGCAACTTCTTCTACTCGTAATGGCATCCCATTTTATGACGTAATTTCATTTCTCGTTTAATAAATGGAACCCAAAAGAAAACGACACATACATAGAAATATGCAAAAATAACAAACGAACGTACATGCTCTCGAAAACATTAACCTACTTCATACTCAGAAGTAAGAGTATAAGGGTGAAAAATGTTTCATTTTTCCAAATTCTGTATTTACTTAGTAACATCCGGAAATCTTGATGTAATAAATTTGGAGATGTCACGATAACAGAGGCACTCATGTTATTAAATTTTCGCCAAATAAACAAAAATAATAAGCCTAAAGCTCACTCATTTTATTGACATTTTTTCAAAGTTCTTTTACAACCTTATGTGTTGGAACGGAAACTTTGTCTCTATATACATAAGGTCACAATCGAATTGGCAAACGTTTACCGTACACCTAATTTGATTTTCTTTTAGCGAAACAAAATAAAAGGATTCTTTTAATGCAAGATAAGCGTTTTAGTGATTCAATTCGGAACAAGATGCTTATGCTGCGGTATATTTTAAGTTGTTTACTTTCCCAATTTCAAAAGTAATTTAATTTTACTTTTATAACTATTATACCTTAACGTAAAGTCCCTGAAGAAGGAGTCATAGGGAAAAGATCGTTAAGTGTCACGATCCTCACATACCTCTTTCCAAGTACTCTTGACCCTCCTCTCTTCGAGCAAATTGCTCACATTATCTTCGAGAGTAAGTCTCGGACCACCTCCACCTTATTTATTGTTTAATTTCGCGCTTTATATTTTCTTAACAATTCGATCTTAGTTTGACTTATGCTAACAAATTAGTTTTCTGTCCACATAATATAAGATTTAACGAAATCAATTATATCACATGTTTTTATCTGCACGAATTCCCAGTACAGTGGTAGTCAGTTTAGGACAACTTGGCAGGTGGTGAACCTACTGCTCTAAGTTGACGACAGTCTTCCAATAGACATCCTACAGTCTTTGTTATGGATTTCGTCATCACTTCGCAGAGAAACGTGAGTTTGGTGATAGCAATACACTACTACCAATACACCCAATCCTGTTACTAGTCTAAGACGGCATTGGATTAGGACGGCTTTTTGTGCGGTATAGGATATCATCGTCCTCGGGGCCCGTACAAATCTACTGCAGTATTTTGGCCTCTCTCGTATGGGGCGATTTGCTAATCCTGGGAACCTTGGTGTTCACAGTATAAGAAAACTTTGGAAAAATGAAAAAAACTTTGTCCTAGTTTATTTCTAGTCACTTTCTTTTCTGGACAAGCGTGTTGCTGCCGGGAACAAAGTCAATGGTGCCCTGACTGCGTTAATCAAAAGGCAAGGCGTTGTGAAACGTGCACGCCTTGCAATACATAACGCAGTGTTGGTACCGACTTTGTTATATGGCAGCGAAACCTGGGTATGCCAGAAGAAGCATGAAAGCAGGTTGAATACAGTGGAGATGGGATCTCTTCGTAAAATGTGCGGCCTTACCATGGCCGACCGAAAGCGAAAAGAAGAGATTCGCAATATGGCAGGTTTGAAAGATGACCTTGCCTCAAAAATGGATAGGGGCGTGCTTCGATGGTTTGGGCACGTTGAGCGAATGAGTGAAGACCGAAGGGTGAAGAAAATATATAGCGCAAAAGTTAATATTAAAAGGTGTCGAGGTAGACTGAGACTAACTTTCGAAGACCATGTGAGCAAATTGCTCGAAGAGGGGAGGGTCAAGAGTACTCGGATACCTAGACGTGCATGTATGAAGAAGATGATGAATCTGAAAGAAGCGAAAGAAGTATGTAGGGATCGTGACACTTGGCGATATGTTCTCTCTGGCTACCCCAGCATTTATTTTGGGCTAGACTAGACCTTTGTCTACCCTAACGCAGGGAAAATGCGTAAAGACAAAATAAATGCCGAGGGCATTTAAAATTCTGAAACGCTACACCACAACCAATCTCCAATATTGGTGGAACGCATTTAATTCGATCACGTGCAAACCTGTAAAGTAGTACCAATAAACAGTTTGAATGAATCAAAAGCTACTTTGTGAGTCCGACATTTCATTAATTGAGTGCCTCAGTGATGCGAGACACTCGATGAATACTGCATCAAGTGCTACGAATTCCGTCTGCTACACGCTACGAAATTCTCAATAGTGAATTTGTCTACGCTTTTTAAAACTTGCTGTAAATGTAATTACATGTAATACAAATGTGTATTTACAAAAAAAATATCTTCACGCATTGTTCCTGGCGGATTAGCCAGAGAGAACAGATCGCCAAATGTCACGATCTCTACTTACGTCCTTGGCTTACATTCATGATTTTCTTCATACACTCACGTCTAGGTATCCGAGTATTTTAGTAAGATTTTTTTACGAGTATTTTAGTAAGATTTTGCTTAACTCTTTCCGAGGTTAATTTTCGTGCTATGTAGTTTTTTCACCATTCATGTTCATTCAATACGTGTACAAAAGATGATAGCCCTCCCTTATTTACTTTCATTATTCGAAATTTGTTTATTTCTGTCAAACAGCAATGTTCTGGTTATGTTTTCTTTCTTGGAAAACGATTTAACAGTGTAAGTTCAGCTTCAAAGTTCGCCAGCAAACAGATGTTCTTAAATATTGATGTATATATATATATATATATATATATATATATATATATATATATATATATATATATATATATATATATATATATATATATATATATATATATATATATATATATATATATATATATATATATATATATATATATATATATATATATATAAATATAGGGGGTCATTGTAGAAGCGTGCTCGTCGCGGCCCCTGCCAGCCCTTTCTAGGGCTGCAATTCTACACAGCTGCGCACCCATGCCAGCAAGGGTTAGGCGTCCCCCCATGGCGACGCATACCAGTTCGTCCCCGTTGGTGTGAAATGCAGCGCGCAAGCGGCGATGGGGACCGCCACCCGTCACGCACAGCCCGACACGGCGGAAGGTGGAGGACGGAGTGCAGAGTTGGCACGTGGAATGTTAGAGGAGGCATGAGAGATAAGACGAATGAGTTGATTGAAATAATGAAAGAAAGAGAATTAGATGTCGTGTGTTTGTCGGAGACCAAGCGGAAGGGCAGTGGTACTGAAGAGCTCCCTAGCGGGGCGTTAGCTCTATGGTCCGGAGTCCCGGAGAGCGAGAGCGCCTGCCAGGGAGTGGGGGTGCTGCTGTCGTCTCGGTTGGTCGATGTTATGACTGAATATAAGGTTGTGAACTCGAGACTTCTCTGGGATCGCTTTAAATTGGGACTGACGAAGTTATTCCTTTTGGCTGTTTATGCGCCGGTGGCTTCGTCGTCCAGAGCTGAGCTGGAGGAGTTTTGGGAGAATGTAAGAGAAGTTCTAGACTTGGTGAGAGGAAACGAAAGAATTGTTGTATGCGGTGATTTGAATGGATGGGTTGGTACCGCTCGGCCAGGGTACGAGTCGGTGCTTGGAATGTTTGGCGATAAAAGGGTTAACGATGCTGGCAAGCTTATACTGGCTGTATGCAAGGAAAAGGGTCTTCTTGTGACAAACACTATGTTTAGTCACAAGAAAATCCATATGTATACTAGAACAAGAGAGAATGAGAGAAGTATAATCGATTTATTCCTGGTGGTTGACCAACTGCGAAAACAGGTGATGGATACGCGGGTGTTCCGAGGTGCTGACCTGGGAACGGATCACTACCTAGTGATTACTAGATTTAGGGGTCTGTTCGCGGGTTGGCGCCACCGGACGGCGATACCAGAACCACAGTTGGTCGGTAGCATCCGAAGCTGGAAGCTTCAGGAAGCGGACACTAGGAATAAATATCAAGCAAGGGTAGCCGAAAAGCTGGACAGCATTGGTGTTAGGAAAGAATGTGTGGAAGAAATATGGCAGAGCCTTAGAGATGGAATGGTTAGTGCAGCGGAAGACGTGTGTGGAAATGTGAAAAGAGGTAGTAGTAAAAGGGTGATGCATGGTGGAATGACGAAGTGAAAGAAGCTGTAAATAAGAAGAAGAAAGCATGGTTAGACTACTTGGCCTCTAGTAATGATAAGGATATGAGAGAGAAGAGGAAAGAAAGATATAAGCTCCAGAAAGTTCACACGAAAGCATTGATTGAGGAAGTGCGTGAAAGGAGTAGAATGGAAGCGGACGAAAGGTTGTCGCACAACTTCAAGGAGAACTCCAAACTCTTCTGGAAAGAGGTTGGAAGGACCCGGAGTGGTGCGACAGCCTTAAGAATGAATAAAGTGCTTTCGGGAACCAATGACGTCCTCTCAGAAAAATCGGACGTCATGCAGCGATGGAGCGAATTTTATAGAGAGATGTATGCGTGTGATGATCTTAGTGAGGATCCGGGGTGACGCCGTGACTGGTACGCCAGACTCGGACCTCGATGACACTGAGGTCATCAGTATGAAAGAGATTGAATGTGCGATTAGAAGTTTGAAATGTGGTAAGGCTGCGGGACTAGACAGAGTTACTGCTGAAAAGGTCAAGTATGGTGGGCCACGCGTCTGGGACAGCTTTCATCTGCTGTGCAATTTGTGCTGGCGAACGGGGCTGTTCCGGATGATTGGCGATCCGCGGTCATTGTGCCTTTATATAAAGGTAAAGGTTCACATTATGACTGCGGGTGCTATCGGGCGATCAGCTTGACCAGTTTAGCAAGTAAAGTTTACTCGAAGGTTTTGACACGTAGGATGCAAGAGAAATCGGAAAGATTTCTATGGGAGGCACAATGCGGATTTAGACCTGGAAGAGGATGCACGGATCAAATGTTTTCTCCGCATGATCACGGAGAAGCTTCTGGCTGCTAACCAGAAGATTTTTGTGCTTTTGTGGATCTTGAGAAAGCATTTGATAAGGTTGTAAGGAAGAAAATGTGGAACTGTTGCCGGGGTATGGTGTGGATGGTCGATTGCTAAGGGCTGTGCAGTCACTTTACTGTGACTGTAAAGCCTGTGTGCGGGTAGGGCATGACCTGTCACCCATGTTTAGCGTCCAAACGGGCGTAAAACAGGGTTGTGTCATGTCTTCCTGGCTATTCATACTGTATCTCGACAGCTGTTTACAGAAGCTGAAAGATAGCTGTTTGGGTGTGAAATTGGGTGACATAAAAGTAAATTGTCTGCTTTATGCTGATGATGCAGTGCTTATAGCACCATCAGAGGCAGAACTGCAGGCATTAGTCACGTGTATGAAAGAAGAATGTGAAATTAATGGTCTCCGTTTGAATGCTAATAAAACTAAGGTTCTGGTATTTGAAAGGGACGAAGAAAGAACGAAGTGCGAAATTTGGGTAAATCAGGAATGTCTAGAACAGGTGAATGAAATTGTACACTTGGGGAGTGCGTTTAGCCGGGATGGAAGATGTGATTTAGATGTGGACAGGCGTGTCGCTGCCGGGAACAAAGTCAATGGTGCCCTGACTGCGTTAATCAAAAGGCAAGGCGTTGTGAAAAGTGCACGCCTTGCAATACATAACGCAGTGTTGGTACCGACTTTGTTATATGGCAGCGAAAGCTGGGTATGCCAGAAGAAGCATAAAAGCAGGTTGAATGCAGTGGAGATGCGATCTCTTCGTAAAATGTGCGGCCTTACCATGGCCGACCGAAGGCGAAACGAAGAGATTCGCAATATGGCAGGTTTGAAAGATGACCTTGTCTCAAAATGGATAAGGGCGTGCTTCGATGATTTGGGCACATTGAGCGAATGAGTGAAGACTGAATGGTAAGGAAAATATATAGCACGAAAGTTAATATTAAAAGGTGTCGAGGTAGACCGAGATTAACTTTCGAAGACCATGTGAGCAAATTGCTCGAAGAGAGGAGGGTCAAGAGTACTCGGATACCTAGACGTGCATGTATGAAGAAGATGATGAATCTGAAAGAAGAGAAAGAAGTATGTAGGGATCGTGACACTTGGCGATCTGTTCTCTCTGGCTACCCCGTCAGGGATTGTGCGTGAAGATAAATAAATAAATATATATATATATATATAAATATATATATATATATATATATATATATATATATATATATATATATATATATATATATATGTATATATATATATATATATATATATATATATATATATATATATGTATATATATATATATATATATATATATATATATATATATATATATATATATATATATATATATATATATATATATATATATATATATATATATATATATATCCACATATTTGTATGCCAATTCTCTTTACGATTTTAATTGCCTGGAAGATCGCTATGTAACGATAACATTGCGAAATGTAGCTATTACCTAAATTTTATGGTTTTTCGATATCCAATATAAGTATTATCAATCATTTATTCCTTCTATCATTTACATAGTAAACTAATAAACTCGTCTACATTACAGCAACGCACAACTTACTGAAGCTAGGTTGAATGCAACTGAACTGTACGAGTAGCCCTAAATATAGGCAACATCTTGCGTTGAATGCAAATTTTAATTGGGGTAGCTAAGAAGTTA
This sequence comes from Sericinus montela, assembly GCA_029286605.1. Classification (NCBI taxonomy): domain Eukaryota; kingdom Metazoa; phylum Arthropoda; class Insecta; order Lepidoptera; family Papilionidae; genus Sericinus; species Sericinus montela. The sequence continues at coordinate 7,720,570 of JAGSMR010000007.1, read as the reverse complement.
CGAGGGAAAAGATATTAAACTCTCAGACTCATGTGAAGGGTTGAGAGTTTAGAGTAAAAAATGTTAATTTCAGAACTATTAGGCATGCAGGCCAGGCAGAGCTTTTGATTATGAAATATATATAGATGACACGATAGCCGAGTTGCTAATTACTAGATTGAGGGTTCGAATTCGCTATAAGCATACATAAAATACTCGTAATTATTTGTACTCCAGTGATGGATATACGTTGTATTTATTTATCTACATGTAAGTGGGTATAATAGTATATTACATTCAAACACTTCAGTCACGATAGCCGAGTGGTTGGAATTTCGAGTCAATAGACCTGAGTTCGATCCTCAAGTGGTCGTACCAATGAGTTTTTTTAAAAACTTATGTACGAATTATATCGTTGGCTTGGACATAATGACGGCGACGGGCTCACCACCTGTCACGTTGTCCCAAAAATATCTTCGGTGGAAGGTGGGTCGAAGGGACTTAAATGTCTAGACTATACCTCTGTCTACCCCTGTATTGGGAATTGCTTGAAGATATTTATTTATATTTAAACACTTCAGTAAGAAGTGCTTATCAAAATGTTTCATATAAATGAAATTAAGCAAGTTATTTTGTGCTTTTTTTGAAAGCGGTATTTTTTAAGTTTTTATTGTTAACCTTTGCGCAGTGTTTGATTCACTCATTCGTTCAACGTGACCAAAGCGACGAAGGAAAACCTTATCAATTTTAAATTGTCTATATGTCTATTTCCATTGTATGCCTTATTCACTTACATTTCTATTTTAAATATTTATGTGGAAATTCGTTTTGTTACATGATATAATTCTCTTCTCTTTCTCTAAAAAAATTAAATTATATTATGCAGGTGATTTCTCTTTTCATCTTTAAAGGGGACCCTCATAAATATCTATCCAAATTCATTTTTGATGGAATCATCGTGTACAAAATGACGTAAATAAAAATACACATACTCTGAAGTTGCTTGATTAGATTCCTCGAATATGGAATTGAATGATAAAAAATAAAAGAATATTTGTAATATATTTTGAAGATTCAATTTTATCAACATTCATACGCCATGTTTCCAAATGATTTTATTATCGGTTTTATGTTATACTTTAATTTGTTTATCACAATTTATTTTATATGCATAAATATTTATAAAGAAACGATAGCTGAAATTTTTAGCCGGCTAGTTGATCGGAATAGTAGTCAAGAGTTTGATCCCCGGTAGGCTCCTACCAATCAGTAAAAAACTTATTTTCTCTTTAAATAATTGGTTTGGAAATAAAGATGGCTTCAGGCAAACCAGCTATCACGTTGTCCAAAAATACGCTTGGGTGGAATGTGTGTTGAAAGGACTAAATTGTATAGACCTCTGGTCACCCCAGTATTGGGAAATGCGTGGCGAAAAAAAAAACATTTTCACTTTAGTTGTTTTTGACGTGAATTGAAATTATGTTTAAACGTTTTTATAGAAAAACTTCTATAAGTTTTAACTCCACTACTAAACCAAAACCCAAATTGGTAAGAAACACGCAAAAAAAATCGTGATGTTTTTCTTAATAAATATTTTTTTAATAAAACATCTAATTTCTGTATTGATTTATAACACATTTCCCAATACTGGGGTGACCAGAGGTCTAGACAATTTAGTCCTTTCAACACACATTCCACCCAATTATTATTTGGGATATTATTTTTTTATTTGGGATTATAATCCCAAATAATAAATTTGGAATATATTACAATTAAAAATTTACCAAAATTAAAAAAAAAACTAAAAGTATTTAGTTTAGTAGACGTCTAGGAAGTATTGAGAAATACGTATCTTCACGTATTTCCCAATACTTTCTAGACGTCTGTCTAGAAAATTTAGTTATTTCAACTAACTTTTATAAAGCCTCACTAAAAAATCTAATTTAATGATACAGATATCTTACATAAAAAGTAATGCTCCAGTTTCTTTATATTTTTAATTTTTCACGGAGGAATGCTACTAAATCATTTTATTATGTCGGAACATGATCACAAAGAATTTTTTCCCCGTAAAAATTTAACAAAGAAAACATTTACAAAGAGAACGCTTTCATAAATCAAAGCTCAAGCTCGATCCATTTATTGTATTTGACAGTTGGATTGCTCTGTAATGTAACAGTCTTTAAAATTTATAATATACGATTAATTTACTTCCAATAAATGAAAAGTATTTAGCCTCTTAAGTTTATGGCCTGTCTTAAGTCACGATAAGTGACCACAGCCAAGTGGTTGAGTGATCGGAATTCGACTCAAGAGACTCGAGTTCTTTCTCCAAGGCTCTTACCAATGGGTTTCTTTTAAACTTATGTACGATTTACATTGTTGGCGAGGATTTAAAGACGGCGATAGGCTCATCACCTGATACGTAGTTCCAAAAAACAGTTCTCCGGTTGAAGGTAGGAAGGACTTAATAGTCGAACGAACTTTGTCTACCCTTGTGTTGGAAATGGCGAGAAGACATATTTCTTAAAGTATTTAACTTTAAGTTTTGAGAGTTGAGTTAGATTTTACACATCTTGTTTCTAGTTTAAGCGAAGTAGAGAGGCACTTCTTAACTTTGTATCTATGTAGAAGAACACGAAAAAGTCTAATGCGGATAGAGGTGTTGAGGTTGCTGATGCGAGTAAAGATATTTCCGAGGCTTTAAATGATAATGTTGGAAGTGCATGGCCGCCACAATCAGACCATAAAAGTGGAGAAGCGAAACAAATTTTTTACTTGTGGTAGAGCCACGCATCAGCTTTTGTTGTTGCATGAATGGGCCGGCTCGACCGGGGAAGTACCACGAACTCACAAAATACCGGCGTGAAGTAGAAGATTAACAAACTTCTGCGTTTTGTCTGGTGAGTGCAGGTAACCGGAAGCCCACAACGTTCTTAAAGGCCGGCAACGCATCTGCTATTCCTCCGATATTGCAGATGTTCATGGGCGGCGGTAATCACTTACCATCACGTGTGCCACCTGCTCGTTTGCCTCCATCTTCTATAAAAAAAATTATGTAAGAATTATATCATTTATTCTTCTTCTTCTTCTTTACAGCCTATCAAGAGTCCACTGCTGAACATAGACCACCCCCAAAGCTTTCCACAACGAATGGTCAACAGCCACCTGCATCCATTGACTTCCTGCAACATTTTGCAAGTCGTCGCTCCATCTTGTGGGGGGTTATCCTACACTGCGTTTGCCTATACGAGGTTGCCACTAGAGAACCTTTCTTCCCCAATGGTTGTCAGTACTTCGAGCTATGTGGCCTTTATATTATATCATTTACCTTAATACAATTATTGAAATTGTACCTTTTTTCTGCTGCATTTCCCAATTTCAAACAATAAATATTTTTACTACGCAATTTTTATTGATTTTTATGTATATTTTTATGTATAAGTTATGCTGATTTTTACTGAAATTATGTTGCCGTGTGGTAACGGTGTAAGAATATTGCCACTCCCTTTTTTCCCGTGGTAAGAGGCAGCTAAGGAAAACTGCCTTGAATGTCGTTCTGGCAATCGATAGATGGCGGCCAGGCCTATGTCCTGTAGTGGACTTTAATAGGCCGTTATGTATGTATGTATGAACTTTATGTTATTAAATTAATGAGAAAAAATGTTTTTAAAATTTTAACAGCTTCAATCTATCCCGCCCGTGTCAGTTGAAATTTTAAAAACATAATTTTCCCTTTAATTTAATAATAACAAATGTTTATTAAAAGTTGTTCTGAACATTTAATTCTTGTATTGTATTATAACTAGAACTCTCATATATTACTGCAACTAAGTGCTGGGTTATATTGTAAGTGGTTATAAGACTGTGAAAAGTTTCCTTGCCATTAAAACTCATGGAATAAACTCTTCTTTTAGCCCTTTTGACTGTTACTTTCCTGAATTCAAAAAAAAAGCGCTAAGTTCGAGGTGTATTAAAATGTAGAGCTAATGAAGAGATAATTTACGAGATAAATGTAAATTTTGACAAGTTGCCAAAATATTGTTATTAAAACGAATGGAAATTTGAAAGTTCGAACCAAGCGCAAAATACTTCATAGTGCTAGTGGGAGGCTGTGTTGAAAAATATATATCAACTTTTTATATATAATAACCGAAGGCATTAAGTCCGCCCTTTGTATATCCTATTTCTCAAGGTATAAAATAGAGTAAATAAATAAATTAAAACTTTTGTAAAATTTAAATTCCTTGTTAGATTTCTACCAGACTCTACTTATTTTATTTAGAAAAAATTGGAGAAAGTTTAATGAAAGCACAGCAAGCACACAGTGAAAGTACAGACAGTTTGCTTGTAATCTATAACCTCTGTGCTATAACTTTTGCACCGCTGTAGGAAATTTATGCAATTTCTCTGCAGTTGTTCGATTAAATGCCGTGCCTAGTCGAAGCAAATTGTATCAATGAATATTTATAACAGATTATTTCGAGACGTTACTCAAAAATATCAGAGTTTATAGTTCTGTTAGCGATTTAATAAAAATAATAAACATTGGATTTTATGTATGTACTTTATTGTACACCTCAGGAATATAAAATACTGATTACAGAAATAATACTCAGAGGGGTAGATACAACGAGGCAATTTGTCGCTTTCAGAATCTTTTTCAATGTTTTTCTGAAAACCTAAGGAAACCTTAGGATATATTTCCGTTAATATGTGTGTGCTTTGTTTAAATTTAAAACACAGAATGAATTGCTTCAATTTATTCCATAGAAGTCACGATAGCCGAGTGGTTGGGTGGTCGGAATTTCGAGAGAAGAGACCCGAGTTCGATTCCCAAGTGGCAGGCTCGTACCCATGGGTTTTTCAAAAACTTATGTACGAATTATGTCGTTGGCTTGGACATAAAGACGGCGACGGGCTCACCACCTGTCACGTTGTCTCGAAAATATCTTCGGTGGAACGTGGGTCAAAGGTGGTCTTAATTGTCTAGACTAGACTTCTGTCTACCCCTGTATTATCATTAAAAAAAACGAAAAATATTTATATTAAAATAAAACTTTAAGTTTATAGAACAATATTTTTCTTCAAGAAAATTGAGGAATCACCTAACCGCATGTGTATAAGATGTCCTTTGATGAATTACAAACAATATCACTGTCGATGCGGGTTCGATTCCCAGTCTGGTCAATGTTTAAAACACTTTTGTAAATTTCTCGGGTCTGGATATATGAGGTACCTTCGTTGTTTCTGATTCCATAACATAAGTGTTTACGCAACTTTCTTTGAGATAAAATCAATGTGGGGGATGTGGTTCCTATCTATTTTTATAATTATTTTTAAATAAATACATATTCGCATATGGAGGTTTTCTGAATCTCTGTATGTGTTTATTTATCTATTTAAAAAACGATTCACATAAGAAATGATTTAGGTATGAAAGCGATGAGAAGTTAGGAGTAAGTGTATTTCACATAAACTTAATTACTTCCTTATCTTCAAGTATAGTCTCTGACAGGGTAGCCTCATTCAAGGAAGTCTAGGTGCCACTATTTCCTCAGGAGAGATAAATAATAAAAGAAAGGATGCCGCCTTTTTTTGCTACTTTTTGCAATTCTGTTTAGCATTAAAACTTGGCAAACAATTTTTGTCATAGTAATACTATCACCATTCCGCTAGAATTCCACGCGAAGGCAGCTTGCGGTATTAGAATTAGTTCCCCGCGATATTAGAATTAGTTCCCCTTTTTTTCATGGGGGTCGTAAGAGGCAATGTAGACCGAAAACCATCTTAAATACTGAAATAAAATTAAGCAAGCTGTGATATGATGTTCAAATTCAGAACTTAATATTACTAAACAATTTCAGAGATTGAACTTCTTTTGAGATTTATAGAAAATAATATTTAGTCTAAATATTATGGATCCATCTGTGAATATTTTTATAAAATATGTGTGTTTTTATTATTTAAACATTTTAATGTTATTTATTAAAACAGTTTTGTATGAATACAAAAGAAGCGTTAATTTTTTAAAGAACGGCCAGTGCTAGGGAATAAATTCACAAAATTATTGCGGGTTAGAAGAACTGCTATTTATTTTTACGAAATGAATATAAAAGCGGGAGGAAGTGTAAGCACTTATTCGCGCCTTTGAAATTCAACCAACCGTATACGCGATAGAAAAAAAAATGCCGAGCGTGCTTCAACATGCGAGGGTCAGAAGGTTCTGTTGTTACATACATACAAACACGACGATCTGTTAAAGTCAACTGCTAGACATATGTCTTCCCCGTAATAATAATTTTTCATAATAATTGTCTCGGTTCACATGCAGATGTATGATTTAGGGCCTATGCCCTATTAAATTAATACGTTTAAAGTATCATATGTAAATAAATTATAAAGTATTTTAGTGAATAATAAAGTGTCGCTATAAGAATTCAGCACCCGTTTTCTTCTGCTGAATGTCGTTAGAGGCGACTATGAAAACCGTTTGATATATTATTTACCGTAATATATTATTTATAACCGTGAATATATTATTTCTAATTTAGCTTTTGAATGTTAGTTGAAGTTTACCATAATAATAAATTCATGCATTGAAATTAATACGACAACCGTGGACGAGTGCCATGAATGGCATTTTTTAGATTGTCGCCAGCTTTGACTTTCCGGCTTTGACGTTCCGGACAGGTTAGTGTAGTAAACCATAGTCTCGAGCCAAGGTGCTTGAGGTATCTTCGTTGTTTCAATAACACTAGTGCATTAGCTAATTACTTTGGGATCAGAGCAATGTAAGTGATGTCGCTATTTATGTATGTATTTATTGCAGCTTAATCCTAGACATGGGAATTTTCTATAATCTTCGTCGTTCGAAGTTGTTTGCAGAAGTCCATGGTCTGCAGTAGCACACCATCAAATGAACTCGTACTCACATGTGGTCAAAAAGTGGCTCACTATCCACACTAAAACAACATTGGTAGACATTTATGCAACAACAAAAGCTGATGCGTGGCTCTACCACTGTAACTGTACCTGCTCGTTTGCCTCCCTTTTATTTAAAAAAAAAAAAAAAAAATAACTTAGATATGTATAAAAATTATAAAAGGCAGATTGAAAAGAATTTTTAAATAGACCAGATAAATGATGTTACAACCGTCTATAAAACTACCACAACAGAAATAAGCTGACGTGTAATAGGCAACAGCGTCAAGGTGCGAGACAAATTCTACTTAAAGATGTTAAGTAAAGTAAGCAATTAAAATAATTTAAAAATAATTAAATAATAAAGTAAAACACCTTCCGACCGAAGCAGACAAAATTATGCACTCCTGTTATTAATTTCCGGCTTGCTTCACTGAGGCTTTGTAATTAAAGGATCACGTGGAGAAGTCTTACCATTTAATGTGTGGAATTCTCAGTTTACACATGAGTATATATTATAATCATTATCAAGGTTTCATGTATCTAATAACTTCTTACTGTAATAAATTTTCGGTTATATACTTCATATACATATAAAAAAAAGTATCTTCACGCCTCTTCAATACTGGGGTAGACGGAGGTCTTGATAATTATTTCCTTTCGACCCACCTTTCACTGAAGACATTTTTATACAAATTTTTATTTTTTTTTACTTAAAATAAAAAAAATATATATCTTCACGCCATTCCCAATACAAGGGTAGATAGAGATCTAGGCAATTAAGTCGTTCGACCCACCTTCCACCGAAGATATTTTTGAGAAAACAAATACAATTCGTACATAAGTTTTTGAAAAAACCCATAGGTACGAGACTGCCATCTGGGGATCGAACTCGGGTCTCTTGACTTGAAATTCCACCACTACACCACCCAAACACTTAGCTAGTGTGACCTCCTAGTTATATATTCTACGTTTAGATATTTTTAAAATTTAAATGTAACCCGTAACTATGAACTACATATATATTCAAATTGTCTTAGATTGTAATTTTTTAATAAAACCTCCCTACCGTATTCTCAACACGGGTGGCCAGAATTTTTTTGTTTCTACGACTTATTATTCACCGGAACTTATTGGGAATAGCGTGATGGGAAGTGGCCGTGAGCCCGTTGCCACCTTAGTGATCAAGCCAACAACGCAATACATTTTGATAAACTCACTACAAACCTTCTTTCAAGGAACTGAACTCGACCCTCTCGATCCGGATTTAAATTACTCAAATACTCTGAATTTTTATATTAAAGAAATTAAAAAAAAACACGAATAATAAATATCATATGAAATGACATAAAAATCTGTTACGTTTTTCAAGGCATGTAATGATGCTTCTACATGCGGGGTCGCTTAGCTTAGGGGACTATAATATGAATGCACATTCATTTCAAATTGCCGCAATATCTTTGCAGGGAATAGCGCCTTCGTGTTATATCGGGGGTTCAAATGCAGATTAAGATTTTGAGTAAAAGAATTTCAGACGTGACTTCAAATATTCCCATCTACAAAAATCAAGGTTTGGTGAAAAAAAAGTTTGGTGACATTTTCCACGCTATTTTTTTTGCAGATGCATAGGCTAGGCGCGCAGATAATTAAAATGTGACATAATCATCATTAACAGAACATATTCTAAATATAAAATGTGTTGAATAATTTTTAATAATATTTACTATTTATCTTCAATTATTCTTTTTGTATTATCTTATGTATATCTTTTTGTACTCAAATTATAGTTACCAAAAAGTAAAATGTATGTTACATTTTACTTTTTGGTAACTATAATTTGAGTAAAATTATATTAATAATTATTATAGTAAAATGTCTTTCATGCGGATAAGTAGACGCGTTTTTGAAAGTTAATTGAATTTAACTTTTTTGTCACTCAAATCATGAATGACTATTTACTTCGTCAGTTCTACCGTATGTGAATTGTAGACAACTTTTCTTTTATATCTACAAAAATGGTTTACACGGCATATACCAAAGAAAAAATAAATATGGTGTGCACATTTAGTTTGTAGGACGGTGTCAAATGAGCGTACAGTTCATCTGATGGGAAGTGGCTACTGCAAGAAGCACCTGCCAGCAACTTCAAATTAACAAGGTTGCTGATGTGTTGTCATCTCCGATGATGAATGTCTCACTGACCGTGATTGTGTTTGTAACACAACATTGTGTGTCATACTAACACCTCAACAATAATCAATTACAGCACAGTGACGACTAAATATCTTATTTCAATCAAGTTGTAAAGCATTACTATAGAACTACTATAGACTACTAATATAGAAGAACAAAATAAAGTAGACAAATGTATTAGAAATAGACTGACATGTGACACTCAAACACGATGTCTATAAAGTTTTAGATCAGAACTCAAGTGGTCTGTGGCAGTATTAGAAAATTGCAAAGTTAAACTTGTAGTCTAAAGTATTTCCAACAGATATGTCGTATTTGTTCTCTAACAGGAATTCGTGTTGATAAGAATAATAATGAAGAGATATAATGATTGGTGGTAGTTTCGAGTAATTTCGAATCAGTTTTATTTTCGCTTTCAATTTAGCAGATGGTTTACTTTTTGAAAAAAGCACTTGAAAATGTCATTGACTACCGTTAGATAGTAGGATATTAATTTATAGTTATTTTACCACTGTGTGGAATACAGAGGTAGTCAGAGGTCTAGACAATGAAATCTTTTTGTTCCACTTTTCACAGTGTCTTATTTGGGACAACGTGACAAGTGGTGAACCAATCGTCATCTTGATGTGCAAGCTAACGTTACAATAATATAATTACATATCCATGACTCGACTACAAATCATATCATTTATTTTTCGAAATAAGAATATACATTAGTTTATGGATAGTCATTTAATATACCAACTTTTTGCAATGAGGTTCCTCTAACTGATAAGAAATAGGCGAAAGAAACATTGTAGGTATCCTCTTTTTCTGGAAAATCTTTTTTTAAATATGATATGATTTTTCCTTCAAATAGTCTAATAATAGTATCACAACACGTGGTTTCCACTCCCCTACTTCTCGTAAAAAGCAAGAGGTGCCTAAGAAAAAAGCACTTGAAAATGTCATTGACTACCGTTAGATGGTACGATAACAATTATAACATATTAAAAAAAAGCTGACCGATGAACAGAGGTCTATGCTCTGCAATTGACTTTTATAGGCCGTTATATAGGCATAATAAATTCAAATAAATTAAAAGAAAAGATGAATAAGTTACATTTTTCAATTCGGTAAAAAAAAGATTTAGTTCCTTCATACCTTCGGAATTTCGGAAATTGATATCCGTCGGCATAGGATGTTAATGTTTTTTAAGATTAAGCAAATTCAAATGCAATTTTACTAATTCCACAGTTACACCTAATGTATGCTACCTTTGATAATGTCATAAGGGTTTAACCGGTCAGGTTATTACAAAAATAAAAAGATTGTTGAATTAGTAGAAGTGAATTTGAATTTACCTAAAGACAAGGTTCCACCAAGAGACCACAATTGTGTGAATTAAAAATTTTTCTATTAATTTTATTCTTTTAAATTAGCATTGCACGAGTATTACACCGATAATATCCTGCCAAAGAACGGCATATAAGTAACATTCTAGATGATATCACAGAGTAATCTCGAGGGAAATGAAGCACAAACCGTATGATACAATTTGTAAACCTTGGTTTCATTAACTTTGTGTATATGTAACATTTACTTTATATCAGTTACGCATTAAATTATAATTAAATATTATTAATCTATTTGTCTTTTACCTACGCTTTTGAAATTAAGGTAAATTTCGAACGAGTAATTAGTTCATTACAATACAATATAATGTTTCGTAATAATTTCGAATTAATAATTAATTTAAACAACCAATTCATACTTTATCGAATAATTTAATAAGATTAATTTCGAAGCCGTCACGATAGCCGAGTTCGATCACCAGGTGGCAGGCAGGTCGTACCAATGGGTTTTTCAAAAACTTATGTACGAATTATGTCGTTGGCTTGGACATAAAGACGGCGACGTGCTCACCACCTGTCACGTTGTCCCGAAAATATCTTCGGTGGAAGGGACTTAATTGTCTAGACTAGACCTCTGTCTATCCCTGTATTGGGAATTGCGTGAAGATATAGATATAGATATTTATTATTTATTACTTATTTATAATTTCGAAACAAAACTAAGTTAAAATGAAAGGATATACTGAGTAGGTTACAGTAATATTAGGCGCATTTTAATTTGTCTACAAATGAATAACTATCGAGTCGTCGTCAATAATCTTTTTCTTACGGTATGGTATGTAAATTGATGTGTTTGAATGAGTACTACTTCGCGGAGTAGCTGCCGATGGATGTATTATCTTTAGTTGTTACTTTTTAACTTAAATAAAAGATTGTAATAAGTACTCCTTGATGATATGCTCGTTGTCGGCGTTGTTATCTTTCAAAAGAAATGTATCCGCAACTGGTCGGAGCCGCTGGTGGCAAGGGGGCAGGTTTTTTTTCGCTCAATGTCTAAACATTCAACATGAAAATGCAGCCAGTGTCTCAGTATGTTTCGATGATAAGCGTTCTATTAGTTTTAAGTATTGTAAATATAAATATAGTTTTGTTTCTGTGAAAACACTATTCTGTGAAAACAAAACACTATAATATAAGGAATGACAAAAGTTTAAGTCCATGATAGTTTACTGATGTGTCCTTTTGAAATTACTAAATAACATTTTCAAAAGATTCTGCCAACTAGAGCGAGAGGTTTTGAAATTGGAAGACCGACCGGAACTCAGATGGAAGCTCCATCAGATCAGTATCGGGCAGACGCCGCGAGCTGCTTCATTTCCGCCAAATGGTTACATTTTGATTTTCAGTATTTAGGTTATTTCAATGCTTTCGTTATTTACTAAAATAGATTTTGTGATTTTTAATACTTTAGAAGTTTTATCAAATATTTGTAACCCATGGTAAGCTTCTACGTAAGGCAAGTTGAAGTGAAAGCAAGTTCAAGCAGAAAACTTTCTGGCATTATTCAGTCTTTCAATCAACTTCTCTATATCTTTTAAATATTTAGAAATAAAAGCAATATTTTTTGTGGGTTCTATCGAAAAAAAACATTTTTGTATCAAAATTACTATCCCTTAACGGCCACCCTTTAAGGACCATAAACTCTGAATAAGGTATATAAGAATCGATATCTTGATTTCGGTTTACATCAGATTTTACGGTTATTTTATGGTCGATAAATGTATGGGTTCTGTTATACTTATGCCCGAATAAACTTTTGAAAACAGGGTCAGATAGGACGGCGACGAGCTCACCACCTGACACGTTGTCCCGAAAATATCTTCGGTGGGAGGTGGGTCGAAGGGCTTAATCGTCTAGACTAGACCGCTGACTACCCCAGTATTGGGAATTGCGTGAAGATATTTATTTTTTTTTTTAAATAGGGTCGATATGGGATAATATTTAGATGACTAGACTGATTCACATAATTTAATATTCATGAAGTATAAAAATGCGCGAATTTGGCGTTTTGTGTTCCGTTAAAGGGCTGGGGCAAGATCTTCCTTCCCCACATCGTTAGGAACAGAATATCCCACCCTTGAATTCCTTTAACAAAATCCCTTAACGTAATTACAGATCCCCTGGTGTTGCGAGTATGGCTTCGCTCATCGCTTAATTTTTAAGCTAAATAAAACAATCTGTTTTTATATTTTCATGAAATGTCGTTTTAACTTACTTTTCACTGTCCACTTTCAAACTTGAACCTTTTAAATGACCTAAAAATGTAACAAACCAAACCAAAATTAAACTTGAAACATTTTTATTTAATAATGGCTGCTGCCTATGTCAGATACAATCGCAAATAAAAAAAAAAGTGCTTTCAGCCGTTTATTGGAAACACGTACGCGCCCTGCAACGAAAGAGCAATAGGAAATGTCTTGGACACTTAACAGAAAATTTCATCTCAGCAGTCGAGCAAAGAATGTAGAGGCAATCTCTGGTAGTTGCTTTCACACCACCGCCCGAGGCATTTTGTCATTTACGTTCCGCGGTGTACATAATGATATTTGAACACTCCAAACACTTTACGTTATTTCATTGAAAATTCCGTTCGATTCTAGGATAAATGTTACAATTTGTATTTAGATAGTTCCAAGTTTATGTGATAGATTTAATACATGAACGGAAAGGGCCAACATCATATACATTGCTGCGACGTAAGATGCTAAAGCACTTGTGGTATGGGAATCGGAAATAACGTTGGTGCCACAAACACCCAGACCCGAAAAAATGTAGAAAAAGTGGTTTTCCTACATTGACCCGACTGGGAATCGAACACGGGACCTCGAGATGGCGACACTTTGAAAACCGATGTTTACGCCACTCATCCACGGAGGTCGTCTAACACCGATTCAGTTGATTCATTAATTTTAATTAATCAATTTCAATGAATGAATTTCAATAAATTTCACAAGTTTATTTCAGTTATAACTAATTTTTATTTTATAATTCTAACTTAATAAAAATTAATATTTATTACTATAATTGTAATTTAAGAAGTCACGATAGCCGTGTGGTTGGGTGATCTGATTTCGAGTCAGGAGACCCGAGTTCGATCCCTAGGTGGCTGGTTCGTATCAAAGGATTGTTAAAAATCTTATGTAAGATTATATCGTTGGCTTGGACATAAGGACGGCGACGGGCTCACCGCCTGTCACGTTGTCCCGAAAAATATCTTCGTTGGAAGGTGGGTCGATGTGACTTAATTGTCTAGATTAGAATTCTGTCTACCCCTGTGTTGAGAAAGGCGTGAAGATATGTTTTTTTTAAGCCGGTCGATGTGGGATAATATTTAGATGACTAGACTGATTCACATAATTTAATATTCATGAAGTATAAAAATGCGCGAATTTGGCGTTTTGTGTTCCGTTAAAGGGCTGGGGCAAGATCTTCCTTCCCCACATCGTTAGGAACAGAATATCCCACCCTTGAATTCCTTTAACAAAATCCCTTAACGTAATTACAGATCCCCTGGTGTTGCGAGTATGGCTTCGCTCATCGCTTAATTTTTAAGCTAAGTAAAACAATCTGTTTTTATATTTTCATGAAATGTCGTTTTAACTTACTTTTCACTGTCCACTTTCAAACTTGAACCTTTTAAATGACCTAAAAATGTAACAAACCAAACCAAAATTAAACTTGAAACATTTTTATTTAATAATGGCTGCTGCCTATGTCAGATACAATCGCAAATAAAAAAAAAAGTGCTTTCAGCCGTTTATTGGAAACACGTACGCGCCCTGCAACGAAAGAGCAATAGGAAATGTCTTGGACACTTAACAGAAAATTTCATCTCAGCAGTCGAGCAAAGAATGTAGAGGCAATCTCTGGTAGTTGCTTTCACACCACCGCCCGAGGCATTTTGTCATTTACGTTCCGCGGTGTACATAATGATATTTGAACACTCCAAACACTTTACGTTATTTCATTGAAAATTCCGTTCGATTCTAGGATAAATGTTACAATTTGTATTTAGATAGTTCCAAGTTTATGTGATAGATTTAATACATGAACGGAAAGGGCCAACATCATATACATTGCTGCGACGTAAGATGCTAAAGCACTTGTGGTATGGGAATCGGAAATAACGTTGGTGCCACAAACACCCAGACCCGAAAAAATGTAGAAAAAGTGGTTTTCCTACATTGACCCGACTGGGAATCGAACACGGGACCTCGAGATGGCGACACTTTGAAAACCGATGTTTACGCCACTCATCCACGGAGGTCGTCTAACACCGATTCAGTTGATTCATTAATTTTAATTAATCAATTTCAATGAATGAATTTCAATAAATTTCACAAGTTTATTTCAGTTATAACTAATTTTTATTTTATAATTCTAACTTAATAAAAATTAATATTTATTACTATAATTGTAATTTAAGAAGTCACGATAGCCGTGTGGTTGGGTGATCTGATTTCGAGTCAGGAGACCCGAGTTCGATCCCTAGGTGGCTGGTTCGTATCAAAGGATTGTTAAAAATCTTATGTAAGATTATATCGTTGGCTTGGACATAAGGACGGCGACGGGCTCACCGCCTGTCACGTTGTCCCGAAAAATATCTTCGTTGGAAGGTGGGTCGATGTGACTTAATTGTCTAGATTAGAATTCTGTCTACCCCTGTGTTGAGAAAGGCGTGAAGATATGTTTTTTAGATTTTTAAACTTGACTTCGGGCAATTTAAACTTTGTTTAAATTGTTAGAAGGCAAGGCTGCCGAGTGGCTGGTGATCAGAATTCGAGTCTAGAGTCCTGGATCCCAGGAGAACCAAAATAAGCTCCGGTGAAAAGTGGATATAAAGGACTAAATTATCTAGACCTCTGGCTACCCCTGTATTGAGAAATGTGTGAAAATAAAAAAGTAAGACATAAAAAATACACTCTAAGTGTGGGTACTTCCATATTTATAGATGTATCAAAGGAATGAGAGAGTTATTAATACGTGATGAGCTACCCTCCAAATGTGAATGTGGCTTGTAAAACGTAAGTGTAAAAGGTAAATACAATAATAAAATTAAAGATAACCGTTTACTGTGCAGGGTCAAAACAAAAGGCCTCTGTTTAATGGCCCCGAGTATTTAAAAAATGTAATTTGTGAAATAAACAGAAAAAAACTAAAATAACTAGGTACAGATAGCGGTCTAGGAAATAAACTCCTTTCGACCCTCCTTCAACCGTAGGCATTTTTGGGACAACGTGTTTGATTGGTGGTGAGGTTCGTCGTTTTTATGACTAAGCCAAACATATAAATCGTAAATACTGTTTGAATAAATTTATTTGTACGAGCCTAACACCTGTTGATCGAACTCGAGTCTCTTGACGAGAATTCCAATCACCCAACCACTAGGCTATCGTGACTCCATCAAAACTGGTGAGTACGCTACTCGTCCACGTAGGTCGTAATTCTAACGAATTTGGCATCGCAATTATGGTAAGCAGTTCTTTATGTGTATACCATAAAAAAGTAGGCTCTGATTATTGGTATTTGAGAAAGAGCATAATTTAGACCAGTGCCTCTCCCGTTGATCTTAACACTCTAATCTAACCTGAACACTAAGACGAGTCAGGCTCAGCGCTCGTCACGCTGTCCCAAATAAGCTTCGAAGAAATGTTGATCGAAAGGACTAATTTATTTAGACATCTTGACTCCCCCCAATATAGGTAAATGAGTGAAGATATCAATTAATTAATTCATTAATTCAACGCACTAAGTTTATAATTGACGTAATAAGGGCTAAATTAATGTTCTGCTTTTAGGCTGAAATCCATTTACTACTACCTAAATAGATTACGCGACATCGACGAGAATTATCGAAATTTCAGCGAGCTAATTATATAACAGATGATTCCATTAGCTGAACAACTTAGCGTAATAATATGTAAATATTATTAAATATTACAATACATAAAAATGATATTGCAATTTGGGCATAAGAATAACATGCAGATTAAACCATCTCTTTCTTCCCGTGGGTGTCGTAAGAAGTGAAAGGCCTTGGAAAAGTAATTGGCTACCGACAGTTGTTGGGATAACCATATCGATAGATACCAGATAAAAAACTGCAGATCGGTTACTGTCTGGTACTACGATCGCCAATCCGCTCGCCATGCATGGAAAGTATGGCAAACTCTCACTAAAGATGGAGGGTTATATCCTCCAGTGCATTTTTATAGGCTATAATGATGACGATCATAATAAAATTATTTTTTTATATACCGTGTGTAATCTGTCTCCTCTTATTTCTCTTCCATCTCATTTCTTCCAGTGGATGTCACAAAATACGACCACGGAATTTAGAGTTTTCCTTCTAAATAGAAATGGCTACCGACAGATCGCAGGATTCATCAACTGACGAAAAATACTGGATTAAAATGAAGCAGAATAATTCAGGGGGCAGCTGCATCAAAGATGTGTACTACGGGCGGTCGGTTCTTCATATAAAATGACACATTGAAAACAGCAACGGATTTTACTAAATATTTTATAAATATGAAGTACTTATATGTATACTATGTAATTTACGCTGCATAATGAAATGAAAAAAAATAGTGCTTTTATACACCACTCTCTAAAATAATAATAAAATTAATATTTATTACTATAATTGTAATTTAAGAAGTCACGATAGCCGTGTGGTTGGGTGATCTGATTTCGAGTCAGGAGACCCGAGTTCGATCCCTAGGTGGCTGGTTCGTATCAAAGGATTGTTAAAAATCTTATGTAAGATTATATCGTTGGCTTGGACATAAGGACGGCGACGGGCTCACCGCCTGTTGTACCAAAAATGACTTTAGTGGAAGGTGGGTCGAAAGGACTTATTTGTCTTTGTATTGAGAATAGCGTGAAGATTTAAAAAAAAACAAATATATACACAAAATCATTAATTTAACATATTAATCATTACTTATCTAAACAAATAAATGATTCAATAATAATATATTAAAAGATGTAATAATAATCTAAAAGAATATAAATATACTTTATATTGTATATAGAATATAAAATAAAAAGTAATAAATATCTTCACGCAATTCCCAATACAGGGTAGACAGAGGTCTAGTCTAGACAAATAAGTCCCTTCGACCCACCGTCCACTGAAGATATTTTTGGGACAACGTGTTTGATTGGTGGTGAGGTTCGTCGTTTTTATGATTAAGCCAAACATATAAATCGTAAATACTGTTTGAATAAATTATTTGTACGAGCCTAACACCTGTTGATCGAACTCGAGTCTCTTGACGAGAATTCCAATCACCCAACCACTAGGCTATCGTGACTCCATCAAAACTGGTGAGTACGCTACTCGTCCACGTAGGTCGTAATTCTAACGAATTTGGCATCGCAATTATGGTAAGCAGTTCTTTATGTGTATACCATAAAAAAGTAGGCTCTGATTATTGGTATTTGAGAAAGAGCATAATTTAGACCAGTGCCTCTCCCGTTGATCTTAACACTCTAATCTAACCTGAACACTAAGACGAGTCAGGCTCAGCGCTCGTCACGCTGTCCCAAATAAGCTTCGAAGAAATGTTGATCGAAAGGACTAATTTATTTAGACATCTTGACTCCCCCAATATAGGTAAATGAGTGAAGATATCAATTAATTAATTCATTAATTCAACGCACTAAGTTTATAATTGACGTAATAAGGGCTAAATTAATGTTCTGCTTTTAGGCTGAAATCCATTTACTACTACCTAAATAGATTACGCGACATCGACGAGAATTATCGAAATTTCAGCGAGCTAATTATATAACAGATGATTCCATTAGCTGAACAACTTAGCGTAATAATATGTAAATATTATTAAATATTACAATACATAAAAATGATATTGCAATTTGGGCATAAGAATAACATGCAGATTAAACCATCTCTTTCTTCCCGTGGGTGTCGTAAGAAGTGAAAGGCCTTGGAAAAGTAATTGGCTACCGACAGTTGTTGGGATAACCATATCGATAGATACCAGATAAAAAACTGCAGATCGGTTACTGTCTGGTACTACGATCGCCAATCCGCTCGCCATGCATGGAAAGTATGGCAAACTCTCACTAAAGATGGAGGGTTATATCCTCCAGTGCATTTTTATAGGCTATAATGATGACGATCATAATAAAATTATTTTTTTATATACCGTGTGTAATCTGTCTCCTCTTATTTCTCTTCCATCTCATTTCTTCCAGTGGATGTCACAAAATACGACCACGGAATTTAGAGTTTTCCTTCTAAATAGAAATGGCTACCGACAGATCGCAGGATTCATCAACTGACGAAAAATACTGGATTAAAATGAAGCAGAATAATTCAGGGGGCAGCTGCATCAAAGATGTGTACTACGGGCGGTCGGTTCTTCATATAAAATGACACATTGAAAACAGCAACGGATTTTTACTAAATATTTTTATAAATATGAAGTACTTATATGTATACTATGTAATTTTACGCTGCATAATGAAATGAAAAAAAAAATAGTGCTTTTATACACCACTCTCTAAAATAATAATAAAAATTAAGAAAAAAAAAAACGAAAGTTAGGACAGCCGAAAATTTGGGTCATAAAAATTCTATTCGTGGGACCCAAGTTCGAGCCCCTGGTGGCAATGGGTTCGTACCAATGGGTTTTTTCGAAACCTATGTACGATTCTTATCGTTGGCTTGGACATAGAGACGACGACAAGCTCACCGCCTGTTGTACCAAAAAATGTCTTTAGTGGAAGGTGGGTCGAAAGGACTTATTTGTCTTTGTATTGAGAATAGCGTGAAGATTTAAAAAAAAAACAAATATATACACAAAAATCATTAATTTAACATATTAATCATTACTTATCTAAACAAAATAAATGATTCAATAATAATATATTAAAAGATGTAATAATAATCTAAAAAGAATATAAATATACTTTATATTGTATATAGAATATAAAATAAAAAAGTAATAAATATCTTCACGCAATTCCCAATACAGGGGTAGACAGAGGTCTAGTCTAGACAAATAAGTCCCTTCGACCCACCGTCCACTGAAGATATTTTCGGGATAACGTGACAGGTGGTGAGCCCGTCGCCGTTTTTATGTCCAAGCCATCGATGTAATTCCTACATAAGTTTTTGAAAAACTCATTGGTACGAGCCTGCCACCTGGTGATCGAACTCGGGTCTTTCGACTCGAAATTCCGACCACCCAACCACTCGGCTATAGTGACTTTTTTTACGATGAATATAAAATATAATATTAAACAATCAACGATTACACGTGTATACCAAGTCAACACCATTAATTTTCATTAATTCCGAACAACTAACTAATATTTCAGACATTAGGGGCCTAGGTAGGCCGAGACTAACTTTACGAAGAGCAAATTGCTAGTAGAGGGGCGGGTCAAGAGTACTCGGATACCTAGACGTACGTGTATGAATTTGAAGGTACTTATGGAAGGAAGTGACACTTATCGATCGGTTCTCTCTAGCTCCCCCATCGGGAACTGCACGTGAAGATTATTTGAAAATATAATATAATAAAATATTCCAACCAATTGCGAACCATTCAATACTTATGTAGGTAATAAAATAACGAGTTGCTATCCCATACTTGACCTCTAAATAAATATCAAATCTGTAAGTAATTCTTAGCATTGAATTATTACACCGATATCGTAAACTTTCGTTATTTTTCTACAGTCCAATGTTCATTTTTATTAAGTTTTCTAACGCACTATAAGATAGACACGTTTGAAAAAATCTTTTTTAAAGTTTACGCATTTCTCTAAACTGGGGCTGAAAGAGATTTACGAATGGCTGATTCCATTCGTTGGTCTCTAAAAAACAAGATTATTGAAATTGGAAAGGATGATCTATAAATATTTTAATACAAACTTTAGACTAACTAGTCTAGACAATTAAGTCCCCTTGACCCACCTTCCACCGAAGATATTTTTGGGACAACGACCGGTGGTGAGCCCGTCGCCGTCTTTATAGTTATAAGTTTTTTAAAAACTCATTGGCACTGCCACCTGGGGATAGAATTCGGGTCTCTTTACTCGAAATTCCGACCACCCAACCACTCGGCTATCGTGAGTTATCAACAGTCTATGACCATAAAGTTTAACATTTAAAATGGGTTTTAATGAAAAGTTAATAAAAAAGAAGTCGCAGCTGCGTTTAGTACATTACGTGCGTTTAGATTTTTTGTCCTTTTCGTGCCCCTCGTCTGCGAACGTTGCCGCAACTAATTGCTTTCGGAAACGCTTTATGCGATCGTATTTCACCTGAAAAATGATTTATCCGCTTAGCCAATTTCTTTTTCTGTTAGACATATTATTCCAGTGTACAATATCATGGTTTCTAAAAATAAATGTTTACTTCATTAAATAAAATAAAAAAAATGTTTGTAATATTTCAACTGACACGGGCGGGACTGAGCAAAACTTAAATGCTTTAAAAATCAATAAAAACTGTGTAATAAATGTTTACATGTTCGATAACTACCGCAAACTACCGCTCCAAAGATCTCGGATCAGAAAGAGCCGACTGACTAAGTTGCAGACCGAAAATAGTACAAATATTTCCGTTGGAGCGGAGATCGTCGCTGAAACCACACACTGGTGTAAGTAGCGACCCACGATCAAAGAATACCTGACACTACTCCGTCTTTATCTCGAACGTCGGTCTGAGTGACAGTAGGATGGAATTGACGGCTTCTAAATGAGGTTGAGAACCGATACTTGTAGTGATTCAGAATCTGTTTATTTCGAAATTTATGGGTGTGCTACGCCGAAGGCGTGTTGTATTAGCGTGGTTGTTGTGTTCTTCAAGAAAGGAGACAATTGAAGAACTGTAATGCATCTAAGCCGGGTTTACGCAGTGATTTTGAGAGTAAGCGCATCCGAAAAGGGTAATAATAATTAGAATAGAATAGAATAGAATAGAATAGAATAGAGTAGAGTAGAGTAGAGTAGAGTAAAGTAGAGTAGAGTAGAGTAGAGTAGAGTATAGTAGAGTATAGTAGAGTAGAGTAGAATAGAGTAGAGTAGAGTAGAGTGGAGTGTAGTGGAGTGGAGTGGAGTGGAGTGGAGTGGAGTAGAGTAGAGTAGAGTAGAGTAGAGTAGAGTAGGATAGGAAAGGATAGGATAGGATAGGATAGGATAGGATAGGGTAGGATAGAATAGAATATAATAGAATAGAATAGAAAAGAATAGAATAGGATAGGATAGAATAGAATAGAATAGAACAGAACAGAATAGAACAGAATAGAACAGAACAGAACAGAACAGAAGAGAACAGAACAGATATTTCATATATTACATACACATTTAATATTCACTTATTCCAAATACTGGAGTAGTTAGAGGCTTAGATAATTGAAATCCTTTAGACCAATAATTATCCGGAGCTTATTTTGGGAGAACGGGACTACTACCTTTTTGGGGTTACTACCTTAGTATCCAAGTCAATTCGTATCCAAGTTTCGTAAAAACTCTGTTGTACAAGGATTCTTTCGAAGCATCGAACTCAAGCCCACAGATTTGAAATTCGATCAACCAAAAAATCGAATGTCGTTAATAATTCTTCTAGTAAACAAATTCGGTACTAAATTTTAAATCTATCTACATAAAACTCTTTTTTAAATTATAAATCCTAACTCACTATCGCAAATCTCACTCTCAAAAGCTCGTAGCACAAACTGAGTTACCAAATGAAGTTCGCAAAAACTCCTTAACAAGGCAAGGAAATTGGAATGTGTTCTCGTATACTGTTGCAAAAGGCTCAGCACATTTGTCCTGCTAATTGCTCAAGCACTGATTGTCCTAGAGCACGGTTGGCTGGCTACGTGTTGTCGGTATTGCTCAGTTTGCCGAAATGTGAACATTTCGAACTGCAGATTTCTGTTTACTGTCAGTGACGATATTATCGCAAGGTATTTTAAAATTATTAAAGTTGATTATAACAAGGATTTTCAATTTAAATGTTAAAAGAAATAGAATGGCGAAGAACACAAAAATACAGTGCGGAAGATAACACAAAAGATGTCAATAAAAGGTGTCGAGATATGCAGACCCTATCTTTGGGAGATTGTGTGACCAAATTGCTTGAAGACCAAACACATTACACACATGTTAATGAAAAAACTTAGTATTGTTGTTGAAAAATTGTTCTCTTATACATCGAAATGTTAGGATAATTTTTAAAAAATATATTCCCACAAATTAATAAAATTTTTGAACCTTTTCCTTTATCAGTACTGTGTGATCTTCCTATTTGCCAAATTTCATGATTCTAGGTCAACAGGAAGTACCCCATATTTTGATTTATTATCGACGAAATAAGATGTCGCATTGCAGGGGATAGCATATCTTTATGCAGTTAACTCACAGATTCTCTATTCTTTGAAACTAAATACAGTGAAATGCAATGAAATTGCAGACAAAAGCAATTTATATATGAGCTATTCATAATTGTGATACTGTTGACTATGGAAGTTGACAATAATGAACTCAAAGGTAACTGAGCAAAGTTAGTAAACAACAATGTATGATATGAGTAAGTCAGGCTAGCGAAGTACGTATGTGTAAGAAACTTCAGTT
This sequence comes from Sericinus montela, assembly GCA_029286605.1. Taxonomy (NCBI): domain Eukaryota; kingdom Metazoa; phylum Arthropoda; class Insecta; order Lepidoptera; family Papilionidae; genus Sericinus; species Sericinus montela. The sequence continues at coordinate 7,697,459 of JAGSMR010000007.1, read as the reverse complement.
GAAACTGGTCTTACCGCAGGTGTTTGTTGGAAGTGAAAGACAATTTTGTAAGAAACTGAAGCAACATTGTTTTTAAGCGAAACGCTCATTGCAGTTTATATGTTCAAGAAAATTAATCACGATGTAATAATATCTTGATTTTGGAATTATTTGAATCATAAGTTTTTGGGCTTTCGAATCCAGGGCTTGATGTCATATTTTTTTATTTTTAAAGAGCAATGTTTTATAATATGTCGTCATTTAAAGTCAACGGTTAATTGTATATTTACGGTTAATTTTTAGGATGATGAGCTTTATGTTATTCAATTAAATATTAGAAAGGTGTTGATAGATATACACGCATAAACACACTTCCGCATATATTCTCACACACTGGAGAGGGCATGACATATCATGAGAGAACTCTTACATTGTACATACGGCCGTATGTATAATGTATTAATATGGTAACTTTCAGATAAAATCTTTTTAAATTTTTATTGGGATAACTCGTTTTTGTGGGAACTTCTGAAAAAAAATATTTCATAAAAATAGTAGTTGTGTCTAACTAAAATTTATAATTTTTAAATTAATATAATATTTTGTTTCACCAATTCATACAACATTAAACACGTTTTTCACACGCGCAACATGCTATACTTATAGCTACAGATATTCTGTTAGTTATTGCATGTCAGTGACGCGATTTTGAAGGTTTTACTCAATCAAAAATCACCCTCCACACCATGTACCTCAAGAAAGGTTAATTTCATTGTCAATTCGATTTATCAACTACTCGATCAAAACATTCGGAAACTGCGAAATATTTTTTGAAGAATTGCATTACGATTGAAAAATTTATTTTCCCTTCCAATTATCATAAATTTTAAAATTAATTGGGCTGTATAACATTTTCTAATACCACATAAATCAAAATGAAAGATAAAGAACGCTGATAAATTAAAACAGATCTTTTTATTTTTTAAGTGAAACTGGTGGTTTCCATTCCATAAAATAAACGTTATTATTAGATTGAAAAAATTATAACCTCAATTTTTATTCTGGTAACGATAAAAATATACCCTTTTTAGCGGTGGTTACCCTTTTTAGTGGCTAGGAATTTGCTTGTTCAATACCTCGTAGTTCGCCTGATGAAGTGAGCCAGTGTAATCATGGGCTATAAGGCATTATATTTTAGTCTTTCCGGTCCAAAAGCACCTGATAAAACATCAAATGTATTAAAAATATATTTTATGGAACTGAATAATATTTAGTTCAGAAAAATTTTATGTTTCCGTCATCATCAAATATGTATACGGCTGGGAGAATTTACTTTTTGTCATTATTTTTAGTTTTGATTGCCGAGTGGTTAAGTGATCTGATGTCTAGACAGGAGACCCGATATCAATCCCCAGGTGGTGGGCTCGTACTAACGAGTTTTTCAAAACTTACATACAATTTATATCATTCGCTTGGACCTAAAGATGGCGACAGGCTCATCACCTGCCACTTTGTCTCAAAAATTTCTTTAGTGAAGGGTGGGTTGAAATAATTTAATTGACCTCTGTCTTCCCTAGTATAAAGAACAGCATGAAAAGGAGTAGCGTCGAAAGGACTTAATTCTATGGATCTCTACCTCAGTATTGGGAATACCATGAAGATATTATTATTATGTTCTGACAAGTTTATGTATAGCAAAATGAATGCCATTCAGTAAATTTTTACCCATAAAATCTCCTTTGTTTAGATCCTAAGATCGTAAACGACAATGTAAGACGAGTTAGGAAACGAGGTGTTTGCAACACTTGAGTAGCAGAGGTAGTAACAAAAACATTAACTGCAATTGGCCTTACATCATATATTTTTATGTAGTTTAATACCATAATATACAGCATTAATTTAAATAAATAAATATCTTCACGCAATTCCCAATACAGGGGTAGACAGAGGTCAAGTCTAGACAAATAAGTTCCTTTGACCCACCTTCCACGGAAGATATTTTCGGGACAACGTGACCGGTGGTGAGCCCGTCGCCGTCTTTATGTCCATTAATTTAAAACATATTATCTGTATCCTATATAAAAATAAGGTTCCATACCTGTGTGTGTATAAGTCAAGATAGCCGAGTGGTTGGGTAGTCGGAATTTCGAATCAAGAGACCCGAGTTCGATCCTCAAGTGGCCGTACCAATGGGTTTTTCGAAAAACCTATGTACAAAATAATATCGTTGGCTTGGACTAGACCTCTGTCTACCCCTGGATTGGGAATTACGTGAAGATATTTTTTTATACCTGTGTGTATAATTCGGGTTATATTTTTCATTATTTTTTTTTCACAACATTAAAATAAATAAATATAAATATCTTCACGCAATTCCCAATACAGGGGTAGACAGAGGTCAAGTCTAGACAATTAAGTCCCTTTGACCCACCTTCCACCGAAGATATTTTCGGGACAACGTGACAGGTGGTGAGCCCGTCGCCACCCTTATGTCCAAGCCAACGATGAAATTCGTACATAAATTTTTGAAAAACTCATTGGTACTGCCACCTGGGGATCGAACTCGGGTCTCTCGACTCGAAATTCCGACCACCCAACAACTCGGTTATCGTGACTTTTGTATTTCTATATAAGAATTTCTACAACATTGTATTTCTAAAGTAAATTTCATTGTATTTCTATTTAAAAAGTCAATGTTCCATTGCGAATATGTTGTATTTTTGAATTAACTATTAAGCGAATGGCGCGAGTCGAAACGTTTCAATGAAATTAGATCGCTGAGTTTTATTCAGCAAATGGATTTTGACGCAGCACCGAATTTGTATTTTAGCTGATTTAAAAAAATTGTGTTTTTTCTTTGTAAATACTGAACTTCGGTTAAAAGTCTTAAAAGTTAAAGGTTCGGTCAAAAGGTTAAAAACCGAATGAATTACGTTGTCTAGGCCTCTGACTACCCCAGTATGTGAAAAAATGTGAAAATAAAAAATACTAAGTTTAAACAAATGTACACGGATTTGTATTTAGTATTGTTCTAAAAACATCCCCTTTCAGCAGCATCTTACATTCAATTCTCAAATTCAATCCGTTGACGACAATAAAAACTCCACCAGCAGGTCATAGACCATTGTAATAATGGGTTAAATAACAATTAATTTGTTATTATTCGGACACTAACTGTACAAGACTGTTAATACACAGCGCAGACTCTATTGTTGCTTTTCTGGAATGCCAACAACATATTTATTTATACATTTAATTTTATTCTCTTTTTTAAGCCACTATTCTATTACGAGGGACTTTTTATTTGATTTTGTTTTGTCTTTGAAAAGCTTCAATGTAAATATATGTTTTTTTTGTGGTAAAATAAGCGTCGAATAAAACATTACCATTTTAAAAAAATCCAAAAATAATTTTTTCTTCGAAAGTTAGTCTCGGCTTACCTTTTAATACTAAAATTCGCGCTCTATATTTTCTTCACTCATTCACTCGACGTGTCCAAACCATAGAAGAACGCTCAATCAATTTTAGTGTTAAAGTCATCTTTCAAACCTGCCCTAATGCGAATCTCTTCGTTTCATTTTCGGTCGGTCAAAGTAACGCCCCACATTCTAAGAAGAGATCGCATCTCCATGCAAATTGCTTTTATTCTTCTTCTGGAATACCCAGGTTTTACTGAGTAGCTTTCCCACTGCTTTTGCCGTGGTATATTTACGCCGTGACTATACGGCAGATTGTACCGAATATAAAAATTAAAAATACTTTTTTTCATAATCGTAGTCACGATAGCCGAGTGGTTGGGTGGTTGGAATTTCGAGTCAATAGACCCAAGTTCGATCCCCAGTTGGTAGGCTCGTACCAATGGGTTTTTCAAAAATTTATGTACGAATTTCATCGTTGGCTTGGACATAAAGGCGGCGACGGGCTCACCACCTGTCACGTTGTCCCGAAAATATCTTCGGTGGAAGGTGGGTCAAAGGGATTTAATTGTCTAGACTTGACCTCTGTCTACCCCTGTATTGGGAATTGCGTGAAGATATTTTTTTTTCATAATAATTTTTAATCAATTTATCAACTGTTTACTCTTTACGAAATACACAGGGTTTGGAGTCAACCTATTTAGTCAGGAGACTCTGCTCTACCAAAAACAATTGAATTATATGAATGGTGAAATTAAAGTTGAATTACAAATTAAAGTATAAATTTAGAAAAATTCAAAACGAAGTAAAACTAAACTAATTATTTTATTAATCAGTCACACCCCTTTCATAATTTTGCATGGAATGTGACTGGTAGTGTGTGTGTGCGTAGAGTATGATAAAATGCACTATGCACTATGTCTAAATGCACTATATTTTTAATCACGACTAAACTGTCTTTTAACACGACTGTTAATTGTCGAAACGCGAGTGAAACCGCATCGCATAAAATAAACTAAACAAATAGGAAATTAAAACAAAATATATCCCTTGTGTGCGTAAACAATTTCAGTGGAATAACATTCTGTGTTAATTGTTTTGCGAGAGCATTGTTTTGGAACACGGATTATATTGGAGCGAATTCATAAAAGTTGAGTGAATATATTGTTTTTCATTGAAAAATTGGGTTCAAAACAATCATAACACGACATTTTATGATATGAATAGAATAAAACAACAGGTAGATTTTTTTTATAACATTCTTTTTAAAGTAAAATTACTGACAGCTGCAAACATTTAGTTTAAAATTTAAATTAAAAAAAACTGAAACGCCATCTATCGGAGGTCATTTATATTATCAAGGCTTTTCTCTTAGTCGCCTCTTACGACACATACTTGAAGAAAGGGATGACATATTGTTAAGCCATAGCACCTAGTATTTACGTACAATTATTAACACCACTGGCTTTACCTAATATATATATATATATATATATATATATATATATATATATATATATATATATATATATATATATATATATATATATATATATATATATATATATATATATATATATATATATATATATATATATATATATATATATATATATATATATATATATATATATATATATATATATATATATACATTTTCATGCCTTTCTCAATATTTTTGGGATTAAAAATTAAAAATATCTTTCTTAGTTAAACTTGCTACTTATTATTTTATTATCCAATTTCATTGATTTTTAAAGTATATTTATGCTGAACTTTTATGTTATTAAATAAAAGAGAAAAAAGTTAATATTTCAACTGACACCTGAAATTTTAACTTTTTTCTCTTTAATTTAATTGCTACTTATTAATTTAAATTACATTAACTAATCACCATTACTTACTGATGCGATTATAGGCGTAGCGGCTATTACAGCCCATTTTAACTAAATAAATTTGAAACATCAATTAATATCAATTTATTAATTTTGCGCAGATTATTATAATAATTAAATCAAAATTTCATATTTTTTAATCAAAATTTCAAATTTCAATTTTAATAAGTAACAAGTTAAGGTAAGAAAATTATTTTGTGATATTTTTCAGGCGACAGATATATGGAAAATAAATAAATAAATATTTTCACACCATGCAGGGATAGACAGGTGTCTGTACAGTTAAATCGTTTTGACCAACCTTGAGAATTTACTAACAACTGAGGCTATTTCGGCACACTGGAGCAATCAGATCAAGCGAATTAGTACTACAAAGGCAACGGGCCGTTTGAGTACTACGGTGGGAAATAACGCACTCAAAATTTCACAGAACCGCTGTAAGGCTATTTTGAGAAGTTTATTACATGTTAAACACTAAGTATTCCCATTTGGCTATACATGTTTTAGAGATACTAATATGAATAAATTACATATATTTAGGGCTTAATTTAAAACTCTATCCCTCTAACAACAATGTCGAACCTTTGTCCTGTGGTCTCCGGATAGTTGACGTAATGAAAATTCTTGTCAGACTCCATAACAGTATCTCCGCCTGATTCGCATTACCTTCACGTGCATTTCAGATTACTTTCGAATAATCAGGTATTTTTTTAAATATCTTTACGCTATTCCGAATATAGTGGTAGATAGTGGTCCGTACAAACAAGTCCTTTCGACCCACCTTTCACCGAAGACATTTTTTTGGGACAACGTGTTCGGTGGTGAGCCTTTCACGGTATTAATACTCAAGATAATGAAATAAATTGTACATAAGTTTTATAAAACTCCTTGATACCTAGGGTGGAACTTGGGTCCCTTGACTCGAATTCCGATCACCCAATCACTTGGCTATCGTGAGTTTTTAATATGAAAATAATATTATCATCTATTATTTATAGATAATATGATAACCTTCATATTCTTATAAAGTTAAAAACCTTACGTAACTGTCTGTAAAAATCCAGTGCATAGGTGTGCAGTGCAGTGGCATAGGTCGCTCCTGTGATAGCCATGTCTGGCCGGCGGATTGCCAATCACAGTACTAAACACCAACATCCTTAACATGGTTGGTCTAATTTCGATCAGTTGTACGAAAGAGTTATCTAGCAATCGGTCTGTATCCAATGATATTTCGGAAGCTCTTAGTCGTCTCTTATGATACCTACGGCAAGAAAGAAGAGGGCTTATTCATAACTAAATATTTAACGATCTAACATAGAATGTCTCTTTTCAGTACACATTGAGAATATAAATTTCCGGCTAATAAGTTTATTATTGTACTAAAATCTGATAGAAACTACTTAAAATGGAACTCGACATCACAAAGATCTGAAAGCTTTGTAAGTAATAATATTAATACAAATATTTTCTTATCATTCCCAATACTGGGAAAGATATAGGTCCCGACAATTTATTCCTTTCCACCCACGTTTCACCGAAGATATTTTTTGGGACAACGTGTCAGATGGTGTGCATGTTACCGTCCTTACGCCAATGCCAACAATATTAATCGTGCCTAAGCGTTTGTTGAAAAAACCTATTCATACAAGCCTGCCATCTGTGCGTCTAATTTGAGTTTCTAGACATTACCCAATCACTCGGCTATCGTGACGTTTTTTATTAATTTTTATTTTATCTTCACGCACAATCCCTGACGGAGTAGCCAGAGAGACCAGATCGCCAACTGTCACGATCCTTACATACCTCTTTCGCTTCATTCAGATTCATCATTTTCTTTATACATGCACGTCGAGGTATCCGAGTACTCTTGACCCTCCGTACTCTTGATCGTGACGTGAGGTTAAAAAATAGGATATACGAAAAATACTCCTTTAGATTTCTTTATTATAACTACTTTAATCAATTCTTTAGAGTAGTATCCAAAATAATATTGTATAAATTTAAATAATAATATTAACTCGTCTACAGTTATAACATTGTACACAAAAGTTTTGCATAAGATTGTTAAACTAGATTTACATAACCCGATTTCTCTATAAACTTAACCCTCACACAAACTTTGTGTAATAGTGATAGATACAACAAGATTACAATACGGTGTCTAAACTGTGAAACAATAATCAAAACAAGAAACTATATAACGAACAAGATATCCAATGTAACGTCCGTTGCACACTGATTACTTTTCCGAGTTTCCCTACGAGTAAAGATATCGCTCAAAATCTTGAATCATAACTTGAAATCGGTAGGGTATTTCACTGTATTAAAAGTACATGCATACGATATTTTTCTTGGAGAGCGTTATTTTATTAAACTTAATATAAAGTAAATCCCCGATTAACTAAAGACCCGATAGCCTATTGAGTAGTGAGCCTGCTTTCGAAGGATTGCGGTTTTGAATCTCGCTAGGAACAAACAATTTAAATATCCAACCATACATCATTCATCTATGGATGTTATTGTAATGTATATATGAATATTTACCGTTGGAAGAACACTCAAACCGCGATAGGCTCCCCACTTGCCACAATATTCCAATTAAGCTTTGGTGAAACGTGGATCGAAAGGACTTAATAGTCTGGACCTCGGTCTTCCTCAGTATAGAGTATATGTCTTATACGTTTGAATGTCATATAAAGTTGGGCTATTGGCTACTAACAGACGACAGGATAACCATTTCGAAATACAAGGACAAAATGTTGCGGACCGTTGACGGGTAGCAACGTCAAAGGTGCAAGGTGTTTGGTACTGCGATCGCCAATCCGCTTGCTAAGCATGTCTGTTACATCAAATCCTCCTTATGGAGAGGCCTATGACCAGTGAAGACTTGGCACTTATAATTATAGATATTCTATAGATATTTCATATAAAATTTACAAAAGTCTTCGAAACTGTTTTCTCTTTATACAAAAGATTTAAAATTGTAAGGTTTAAAACTTCAACTTTAATATTTATTACACACCACATTGTTACACGCGTCGTTTGTGACCACAATGTAATCCATTAACAACTTTCTTGATCGGGGTCTAAACCCTCATTTAACTTCTAATTTGTTATATGGAAACCTCTTTTGTATTCTTCCTAATATTTCACTCAAGCCCATTTGTTTTAAAATTCATACTTGCTATTTACTGCATTATTATAATTAACATTATTTTGTATTTTGTTAAACAGAATGAAAAATTTGACTAGAGAAAAAGTTTAAAAATCAATTAAAATGGGCGGGGTCCGAACCTGCTACCTCTGACGTACCGAGGCAAAGCTATTACTCTGAGCCACCTTGTTACACACAAATTAGTTGAAATCATAGGGTTCCCAATCTGGCAACTGCACCGCGGAATAGTCATCCACCGTAATTACTGCAATGGTATGGTGAGCCTCTTTAGCGCAACTCACGCAAGGCTCGCACAGAGCTCACGCGCCGCGCGCATGCAGTTTGCTTGCGAGCAATTCTGTTCGCTTCCATACATATCTTAGTTGTAAAATTGTAAAGAATTTTCATCTGTACACTCCACAATAATACGAATTCAGTCTGTGGTAATATGAAACAAACTGATCAGGTAAACAACCGAGAAAATTACATGAGGCGCACAAGGTGTACGCGCGCGGGCAATGCACCAACGGCGCGCGAACTTAATATTCATGAGGCTGCCAGAAAATATTATAACTTATAATTCAATGTCCATAACTCTACAGCACTGAAGACATTAATAACGAAATATAAACATTTTTTGTTGCAATCTTTGGCGTTAGACTATGTTTAGCAGTTGACTTCAAATAGGCTGTAAAGAAGTAGAAGAATAAGATCATATACTACTAAGTAATTCTTAGGAAAATAAATTGTATATCTCTTCACACTTGGTAGATTTCAAGTTACAAATGATTCCTATTGCATATTTTCACGAACCCATTCCTCACTGGAACTTTCAGGACTTTGCAATCCGTTGCTGTACTCTTGCCATACTCATAAGTATAAATAACCCTGCTCAAGTCGTTTCAAGACTGTTGTTTCATCCTGTCATTTTGTTAATAATAAATTAACAAAAAGCCTATGCCAAAGTATGTAAGCCTACTAATTTGTCAGAAAATTGAGAACAAGCGGCAAATTAAATTTTCGTAATCTCCTTAATTTGTTTAGACGATTCGGTGCAACTTTGCCTTAGTGATTAATTTAGAACGGGATTATAAATTCCGACAATTGTAGAATTTATGGCATACTGCAAAGAACCTTGTTAACTTGCTTAACATTTTACAAACAGTTTAAATGCAATCTAAATAACGTAATGAGCTTGTATTTCTTCTTGTTTTGTGAAACGTCTTTAACAAGTTTTATTAAAGGTTTAAAAAAAATGAGTAATAATAATTATAAAGAAGAAACAATAGCGATACTGTTTGTAACTATTTTTGTTGTTTACTAACGAACATTCTGTAACTTTTTATTGAAGGTATTAAAAATTAAAATTAAAAAAAAAATAGAAAAAAGTCACGATAGCCGATTTGTTGGGTGGTCGGAATTTCGAGTCAAGAAACCCGAGTTCGATCCCCGAGTGACCAATGAGTTTTTCAAAAACTTATGTACGAATTTCATCGTTGGCTTGGACATAAAGACGGCGACGGGCTCACCACCTGTCACGTTGTCCCGAAAATATCTTCGGTGGAAGGTTGGTCAAAGGGACTTAATTGTCTAGACTTGACCTCTGTCTACCCCTGTATTGGGAATTGCGTGAAGACATTTATTTATTTATTATTTAAAAAAAATAGTACTTCCCAGCTAAGCTGTGGAGCAAAAAGTGTTTATTCTGTAGACATGTGCGTTCTACAATAGGGAAACTGTGATGATATAAAAGAATGTAATGAAGTTTGAAATATGACTTGATTTTGATATCAGTCAGAGATTTTTTTGATTGATTTATTATAATTTATGCAATTACACGAATTTATTTAGTTACATAGTTACGTTTCACATACGATATTGTATTGCACTTTATTTACCTTAATAAATTGCTATTGTTATTAATATTCGATAGTACGAGTATATGGATGATAAAGTTACATGACAGCGATGCAAAATTTTTTATAAGGAAATAAATTTTCTCTGAAATGACACTTACCTAGATTAACAAGGAATTTAATTATATTCATGTGTATTCGGTGCCTCCTTTATAGTAACAAAATATCGTAAAATAGTTAATGTACCAGCTTGCTTATGACAGGGGGGGATAAGCGGCAAAATATTAAGGTCCTTTGCCACCTTACGCAGATTATTGCCCGTAATGTAATACTGGATTATTATAGTGGAGTCATTCTATGTGGTCGTAACTTAAGGATTTGTTGGGCGATATAAATAAACAATGGTACAGGCATATAGTATAACTAAATTTATACGCGTTACGTATAATAAGCGTATCGTTATATGCATAAGCGAAATAATTTAAAATTTTATAGTCACGACTGGTTGAGTGATCGGAATTCGAGTCAAGAGACCCAATTTCGATCACCAGGTGGTAAGCTGGTACCAATGGGTTTTCAAAAACTTATGTACGTAGTATATCGTTAGCTTGGACATAAAGATGGCGACGGGCTCGCCACCAGTCACGATGTCTCGAAAATATCTTCAATGAAAGGTGGGTTAAAGGTTCTTAATTGTCTAGACTAGACCTATTGTACTGGGGATTGTGTGATGTAATTGAAAAATCGCTTCCAGTGTGATATCGACGGATGAGTATTAGGATACCTACGGAGTTTCTTTCGCCTGTTTCTTCTCCATTAAGGGATATCATTACGAAAGGGTGATGGATTAAAAAATATCTAAAACAATCGAATATATATTCTTATCTCAATGAATGCATGATATAAATAATATGTTTTTTATTTTAAGAGGAGACGGTATACGGAATAACCACTTCGTATTATACCTGATTAAAATTAAGCAGACCGGTTATGGGCAGCAGCGTCCAAGGTGCGAGGTGCCTGGTACTGCGATCGCCAATTCGCTTGCCAATTGTTGCGCTTATTGCAGGAGGCTTCTTTACGGGAGAAACGACCTACTCGGGAGAGAAAAACTTCTCTCCCATTCCCTCTTGGCTAGACGCACTGGAACATGGAAGCATCTACGTTTCTGGCCTCCAAGCCCACGTGCGCCGCAAACCCCTCCGGCTTCGTTAGTCCTAGCTCCACCGCTACGACAAGGCGGGAACACGTTTGGGGGTTCCTAGATTCAAGACGGGTAGAACAAAACAGAAAATGTTCAGAATATATCATATTATTATATATAATTAATATTTTTATACAATTTTTAATAACTTCACGCATACTCCTAATACTGAGGTAGACATTTCCTCGAAAATTCCTCTCGAGGCGTCTTTAACTGAAGACTATTGGGGACAACTTTGATGTGATGAGTTCAACACAAATATTTGATGCTGGCGGGATTCGCACCAGTAACCACGAAGGATCACTATCAATTGGGCTGTCATGAAATAGCCAAATATTAGACATGAGATGGAGTATTCACTAGAAGTGACAAGAAGCTATATTTTTGAACCCTCTTAAAACATTAATCTTACTTCTATATTTATTTTTTACAATTTAGCTAATTAGTAATTATTTACAGATAAAAAAATATACCTTTGTGACTTTTTAATTAATCAACATGCTTTCTCTTTGAAGTACGTAATGAGCGATTTCGTCCTACAAAATGGCTTCTCCGTTTAATATGCGGCCTAAATTATAATTATAAGTTAATGTTCTATTAAAAAGCTTGCGCGGTGCGACCTAATTAATTCTTAGACGAGGTGTCAATCACGAGGTGGAAAATTAGTTGAGGGACTTTTAAGTATTTCCAAGTTTTTGTTAGACAATTTCTGTTTCTTTATAGCTTTTTAACGCCTTCTAATTCTGGCACATTTACTTATAAATAAAGACAATTTTAACGGCCTGATGGCCTAGGTTGTAGTGACCCTGCCTTCTTTAAGGGTTAGGGCTTTGAATACCGCAAGGGGCAAACGTTTATGTGATGAACATGAATGTCTGTACTCGTGTCATGAACGTTTATATGTATGTATGAATATTTATCTATGTATTTTAATATGTTCGTATATAATTGCCTCACCACTTGTGACTTGTGTGAAAGGACTTTATTGTTCAGGTCTCTGCTTACTTCAGTATGGATTTGACTGAAGTAGGTAGAAGAGTATATGGTAATGCATGGTAGCAAAAAAATTATCATAAGTATGTGATATGTTTGCTTGTGGTATCAGCTATTTATATACCACCCATTTCTTCCCACGTCTGTCGTATTGCAGTGACGTATTGTCGAAGAGGGGGCTATGCAAAAAGCGTTGTAAATCGCAAAGGGAATCGCGAACAGGGGGGGGGGGGGGGGCGAGGTACAACCATCTCGTAAAACACCAGACCAAAACTAAGCAGACCAGAGACTGCATCGTCTTAGTTCCGAGGTCCTTATTTAATACTGTGATCTCCAATCTGCCTGACAAGGGTGATAGTTACGGCACGACCTCGCTTATGTGAAAGCATATGTCCTTTCCTTGATTTAACAGGCTGACTTTTATTTGTGTTTATGTGTTATATATTATATAATGTTATATATTAAATAATAATATTGTCTTTCTCGGAAACTTCTACTACTAACTGTATTTCGAATAGTCGTTGGTAATCGGAATTGGAGTCGAGAGACTCGAGATCGATCCAGGTGGTAGACTCGTACCAATGGGTTTGATCACAACTTATGTACGATTTATACCGATGGTTGGACACAAAAGACGACGACGAGCTCATCGCCGGCCGTTTTGTCCCAAAAATGTCGTCGGTTAAAGGTGGGTTTAAAGGAATTAATTGTTTAGACCTCTGTCTACCCCCGTATTGAGAATCGCATGAAGATATTTTTTTTATTAGAAATTGTCATGCTTGCATTGCTGATCGCAAAACTTAACACCTTGTTAGCTGGTCGTAGCCGATATGCTTAACCTACGTCAAAAATGAGACTAAAAGAATTTCTTTAAACACGGCAGTTTTTCGTCTGGATTTCATAAAATTTTAACTTCAAATAGAGCATGCGTTATAAATAGCTAAAGTAATTTGTACTGCCAAATTAATTGAGGTCGAATAATGTACGTACAACTGGGTGACAAAAATTAACAAGCCATTTTATTAAATGAGATATTACATAGCAACTTAAAACAGGCCAAGGGTTGCTTTTTAAACTCAATATTATGCAGATTTCTTATCTTCGCGCTATTCCCAATACAGGGGTAGACAGAGGTTAGGAACAAATTGAAAGACGTTGCTTTTGCGTACTTTGTGAATCCAGTTCGTTTATACATTCGTACTAAAATTTCGAATAGTCTTTGGAAGCTAACGTGCATATAGTTCTCAAGTTTCCGTATTAAATTCTAATCATTAAGCATATGTTATTTGCCCGCAAAACTAACTACCAATATTACAAGAAATATTTCATCATAGCCCATAGCTTTAGCCCATAGCATAGATATTCGCTCATATTCACTATACTGGGATGGATTGGGGTCTAGGCAATTGAGCCCGCTCGACCCATCTTTTACCAGAGCTTCTTTGGGACAACGTGATAGGTGGTCTATTTTCCTCTAAGTTTACATTAACAATCGGTAAGACATATTTACGTAATCATATATTTAAATAGACAAATATTAGTTTGAATATCTTTGTAATAATTAAAATATTCTCTGTGTGTACGCACACATGTGGTTTTGTGGGTGAATTCATCTCTTCCAAGTTCCGTGTACAAATGCCATCAGTCCTTGCGGTCGAATGAATTGTGGCTCCGTGGATTTTAATCTATTTTAATTAATTAACTCGCATTACTTTTATTTATTTTAAAACTCATTTATTAATTTAAATTTGTTAATATTTTTATCAATTAAATGTTTAACGAAAAGCAATTTCCAACAAAGAATGAACAATCCGCAAATAATTTACATATTATCCTGGAAAGGGTGTTTTTAATATTAATCACTTTCAACTGTTACTAACTTATATATATATATATATATATATATATATATATATATATGTATATATATATATATATATATATATATATATATATATATATATATATATATATATATATATATATATATATATATATATATATATATATATATATATATATAGATATATATATATATATATATATATATATATATATATATATATATATATATATATATATATATATATATATATATATATATATATATATATATATATATATATATATATATATATATATATATATATATATATATATATATATATATATATATATATATATATATATATATATATATATATATATATATGTATATATATATATATAGGTCAAGTCTAGACAATTAAGTCAAAATTAAGTCAAATTTTTTGAAGTCACGATAGCCGAGCGGTGGTGTTGGTGGTCGAAATTACGAGTCGAGAGACCCGAGTTCGATCCCCAGGTGGCAGGCTCGTACCAATTGGTTTTTCAAAAACTTATGTACGAATTATATCGTTGGCTTGGACATAAAGACGGCGACGGGCTCACCACCTGTCACGTTGTCCCAGAAATATCTTCGGTGGAAGGTGGATCAAAGGGACTTAATTGTCTAGACTAGACCTCTGTCTACCCCTGTATTGGGAATTGCGCGAAGATATTTATTTTATTTATTTATTTCAAGTCCATCGTCCAGTAAATTTGTTATGCATCTGCTTTTGTTCTGACCTTTTTTACGGGAATGGAGAAGTAAAATCAAGTATAGTATTTGCATTTAAATCATAACTTTTCAAAAACTTCACTTCACAAAATCGGCAAATTATTCTATAAAGTTCAGAGACGTATATATTCCCTCCCCTCTCTTATTTACATCTTTAGTTTCATCTTATCATCACAAAACTTTTAACTTTTCTTGGGTCTTTTGGAAATCAAAGTATGTAAACACAGTCTTACAGAATTTTATTTTTGTTTGAAAACATTATCGAGTTTTGCGAACACAAATATACAAATAATGCCCTCGCTTAGGCTTAAACTTAGCTAAAACTAAAATTATATAGAAATTTATGTTCTGATCTCTATGTTTGGAGATGTTCTTTATATTTCTTTGAAACCTTATTTCGGTGCGGCTTTTTCCTCATTCTCTTGCTGTAGTTCTTCAATTCTTTGAAGTACTTTTTGACGTCGCCTTTCTAAAGGTGTTTTATTCCACCAAACTGCAGCGGCAGCATCCTATATTTTAACAGATATAAAAATAGTTTTTATTGTACTGAACTATTTTAGTATTTTATTTTAAATTATTGTGTTTATTATATTATTAATAAATATTTATGACACAATAATAAAGAGTGTACGCGTATGAATATGGTATATTCCCAAATTTTACGTGCCTAGCAGTAAAGGAAAAGTTTATATGGGAATGTGTAGTATAGGGGTGTGGGGTTTGGTACAGTTAGAGTTTATAAGGAAAAGGAGTGCACAGATCTGAAATTAATAATATATTATATGTTTATAATGTATTAATTTAAACAAAACAAAACACTGAAAGTTTACATTAAAATTTAAAACTCATAATAGTCAGTTGTGAAACAGTCGTACAGAGTAGAGATATCGAAAAATGCCAATTCATAATTAATTAAATTGCAGTCGAATTTCGAGCACAGAACGGGCTTCTAGTAACAGTAAAAAATAATTTCCTCGCCCCTAAATCTATTTAAATTCGATAATTAATATTATATATTTATTACTTACATGTTCTGCGTACACTGGCTCTCTAAAACTAAGTTGGATAGCAACTTCATTGGCCGTTAAAGCACGTACTCTTAATTGCAAGCGCCTCTTCGTTGTAAGAACATCGTCCAGAGCCGATAGCAAAGTACCTGAAAATAGTTAGCAATTCATTTAAACCAGCGATCCTTCATAGCTTTGTAAGTGTGTGGCTTGTACATGTCTATATTTTTTTTTGTTATGTGCCAGCTTGTAGGTTACTTACTTTAAAATGTAGCTTTTGGTCGCAATAAGTTAAAGTCAAAGTCAAAGCCTTGGCATTCAATCATATATTCAGGAGGTCAAACACCTCAGTTCCCCCGATATCGTGCACCCGAAATATGATGAAGTCATAAAATAATAATAATAAAAATAAAACACGATATGATCTGCAAAATTAATTCCTTTTTCATATAATTTCGTAAATTGCAACGGAAATATCTTAATACAAACAGGGCGTCAGGTGGATATGGCACGTGTAATGATATATTAATTTTTCATATAAATATATATATATATATATATATATATATATATATATATATATATATATATATATATAGGAGGAAACAAAAAAAAAAAAAGAAAATTAAAAGATAGGTACAATTTAAATCTAAAGGTTGCGCCCCTGCCTAAAAGGGGTATCTACTAACAAGCTACTAATGTCTCAAAAGGACGTAATTTATAAAAATATGTAGTAAGTGAAAGCATCAGCCACGTTATTCGAAATAAGCATTCTTGAAATGTGCGTCTAAATGACTATATCATTTAGACCTCTGCCTACACCAGTATTGAGACATAACATTCATATCAAGATTGAGATTACAACACTGACACCGATAGAAACTTGATTACCCTGGTACTAATACAGAATTAAATGACTTCCACCGCTTTTATGCCAAAGTAAATTGTAGTATAATCTCGAATCTGTGCAATATATGTGCAGTTACATTGTGAAAACTAAACTCATTTACTGAAATTCAATTTCTTATCTCCTTTCTTTTCTTTGTAAAAGTTGTTTTCCAATTATCGTTTATTTCTTACAAAGTTAGTTTTGTTAATGAACGAGGATTCTTTGCGTCCCTA
This sequence comes from Sericinus montela, assembly GCA_029286605.1. Classification (NCBI taxonomy): domain Eukaryota; kingdom Metazoa; phylum Arthropoda; class Insecta; order Lepidoptera; family Papilionidae; genus Sericinus; species Sericinus montela. The sequence continues at coordinate 7,680,234 of JAGSMR010000007.1, read as the reverse complement.
GCTATAGAGTATTTTTATGTGGTTATGGGAACATCTTGGAGTTAGAATTTAAAAAAATTCGGGCGTCGAATAAAAGACGCTATTTTATTCTAAAATTACATTCTGATACAGAAACGGTCACTTCTGCGTCCTTCTAAATCTATTATAATCCTTATGCGAAAGATCTAAAGCAGATTAAATTGGTCTTAGATACAGCTCATAACACTTCCAATTTATATCTTTAGGTTATATATTCGATTCGAAAGGTTCGATTCTTATTACGTGATGTGCCTGCCGTGAGGTATCTATATATTCGTACCTTGTCTGTAATAGAATTTTTCGTGCCATTATATAAATATTTGATAGACATGAATGTACAAATGTAGTAAGTATATATATAAATTATTGTAAACCTCTTAAAAAATAGATTACAGAAAGTACGAAATACATAGAGGGTAAGTACGATCTCTTCCAGTTAACCTTATGGGCCAAGGATACATATAAGCATAGGACAGTGGGAAGTGTTTAATATGATAAACTTACATGTTTATTACTATACCAATATATAATAGTAACATATTACAACATAAAATTATAAAATATAGTATAGATACATAAAAAATCTAAGTATTGCTAAGTAATGCCTCATTGCATGTAGAATTTTTCTTTACACAATTTCCCATACTGGTTAGGCAGAGGTCAAGACAGTGTCCCTACGACCCACTTTTCGCCAAAGATTACTAGCGACAACGTGACAGCGCCTTTTCAATATCCAAGTTAACGGTACTTATACGTACATACTCGTATATGTTTGCATTTTTTAAAAACATAAACGCCCATGACTCGAGTACACACATTTATATTCATCACACAAACGTTTGCCCTAGCGGGATACGAACCCAAGAGACTTAGCTTCAAAGCCAGGGTTACTAACAATTCAGTTATCAGAAAGTCCCCAATTTTTTATAGTGTACCTGTAAATTAAACTCAGAAATAATTTACGGGTGACTGGTGTTCATCAGTTTCTGCGAAACATATCTTTCATAGTTTCTTTTCATTTTGTATGAGAAATATATTAAATAACTTTTACAGAAAGCGGGAGGTCCACTAACCCGCGCTAATGCAACGTAAATATGTTCATAAATTTTTATTCTTTGAAAGAAAACGAATATTTCAGAAGTAAGTCCCTGCTCAGCCGCGATAATTATTTGAATATGTGTACCTATATCATACCTTTAGTATGAGTTTTTTTTTAATTATTCTCGTCGATTTTAGTCTGTTGTTAAATTCAGATTATTTCGTGAACTTAATATGGTATTTATACAATTATCAAGATACATTAATTTACCTATAGTATAAGAATCCGAAACTCTTGAGAGACAAGAAACATCTAGTCTCGGTGATAAGGCGCCAGCTCTATGCAGTTTTGTTCTCCACATAAGTGAAATACTTCCATAATCCGCTCTTGGAATTTGAATAACTTTGCTATAACATTGAAATAACAGCTTCTGTTCGGCTTCCCATGGAGTTCGTGACGTGCCGACAAATAAGACACGATCTTCTGGGTAAATGCCTGAAATTATCTAAATAATGAATTATACTTATAAGTTATAGTGTAAAAAGTAAATAATGTAAGTTAAAAGTAAATAATGAATTATACTTATAAGTATATAAGTTATAGTTGTGAATAATGGCAGTGAATACAAATAAAAACTAATTCTGTATTTGTTTTTATTCTCAATACCTATCAACTAAAGACTGTAATAGATAACTGTACCTTGCTACACGGGCATGGTACCAAGGTCGCTGGCTGCATTTCCGCGTTATATAATTAGACTTGACCTACACAGAGAAAAGAACCGGCCTTCTTATATAACCGGCGGTTACGATTATTTTTTTTATAGGGAAGGGAGGCAAACGAGCAGGTGGCTCACGTGATGGTAAGTGATTACCGCCGCCCATGAACACCCGCAATACCAGAGGCATAGCAGATGTGTTGCCGGATGTTAGATTAGCTTTTAGAAACATTTAAAAATGTAATTCATTAACTAATAAATATGTAATAAACATTTAAAAATCTTCGGTGGAAGGTGGGTCGAAGGGACTTAATTGTCTAGACTAGACCTCTCTACCCATGTATTGGGAATTGCGTGAAGATATTTATTTATTTATTTATAAAAATGTAATTCCATCTTAAAGAGCAGTTTTTATGAAGGCATAACGTAGCTATGAGGTTAGCACGGTTGGGTTAATGTGTTCGCAATTCAATTTTAAAAAGTTGAAAAACCTTAATGAGAATTAAATTTAATTTGACAAAAATACCTTTAATAATTTTCACCAAATCCTTTTTTAATCTTTTTGGATCTGTTTTATCAGTTTTAGGTATTTTCTTAATAAAAGGTTTTTCTGCATCATCCATCCAAATGACGCTCGGCTGCAAAAGTCTTGATACTTTCATTACTAAATGAATCAACATTATCAGACCTGACTTGCCGGGATACTTTCCAACTATATTGGCAGGCGATAGATCAAAGAGCATAGCTCCAACTTCACTACATATTGCGTGTACAAGCATTTTCTTTCCACTACCAGATGGACCTAAAAGATGTATGAAATAAATACTTTCCTTTCCTTAATACAACATTCATAAATTGCAGAATATTAATTGATGTTTAATTGAATTAAGTATTAAGTTCTGTCTAGTTTTATTTACCAGTTATAAGTACAGATCTAATTTGAGGTGCTTCTGCTCGAACATATTCGGATCCAAGAGGTAATATACAATATTCTTTTATTAGTTGACGTATGTCACCTAGACAAGGTGTTGGTTCTTGACCTCGTCTCCTCCATTCAGACCCAATGAAACTTTTTTCTCCTATGTAATCATCAATCTTTACTATAGGGTACGGGCGTAAAATACCATTTGCCACGAGCTCTTCGAAAAGTGATTCAGTGGTTCTGTCAGGGGTTAAATCTTTTTCTTTTTTTTTCTTACTTTTTTTCCCGCCTCGTCGTACCTAGTAACAAAATATGTAAAACTATTTACGATATTATTATTTTGGTATGTAAGAAAAACAAGAATTCGATAACCTTTGTAGACGAGTGGCGTAAACACAATCGGTGTTTCAAGGTTTCGCCATCTTGAGGTTCTATTGCCGGTCGGGTCAACGTAGAAAAAACACTTTTTCTACATTTTCTCGGGTCTGGGTGCTTGTGGTGCCTTCGTTGTTTCCGATTCCCATACCACATGTGCTTTTGCATCTTACATTGGGATCAGAGCAATGCCTATCTAGAGGTCTAGATAATTAAGTCTTGTTGACGTACCTTTCATCGAAGCATATTTAAGATAACGTGTCAGTTGGTGAGCCCATGGTCTTAGAAAGCATGCAAATGGCACACCACACACCAACGAAGATGTATGGATAAATATTATACAACATAGAAATATACATAACCAAAGTACAAACATTCATATTCAACACAAAAATGTTATGACGAATAAGTATATCCCCAGTTGTATGCCCCCCAGGACTCTAACCTGCGACCCTTAGTTTAGTTAGGTACAATCCAACTAGGCTACCAGGTCGTCGGGTAGTTTCGTTAAAATTACACTTATCGTGAAACAAGCAGCGATTTGAATTATTTCGTTTAGGAATTTCTATTAAATTTTTAGGGGCTATAATCATCAAACAAAAGTTTTTAATTTAAATTGTCTATATATCATCTATTACGAGCCACAGCATATCACTATAAGATTTTGAAATGACAAACGAAATAAATATATTTTACTGAGTTATTTTGATATAATTCTATTTCTATGTAAATTTTATTAAGAAATACTAGAAATGTACATTTTAATGGTTTACCTTCTTTTGTGGTTTCTTAGTCTTTTTTCCTTTGTGAGCTCTATCCTTGTCTAAAGCTGCTTGAAGCATCTCAAGTTCACTTCTCATCATTTCATCAACGATTTTTCTTACTTCTTCTTCTATTTTAACCATTTTTTCCCTTTCAATCATCTCCTTATTGTATCGTTCATGATTGTTATCATCGTCATCTATGAATTTCCATATGTCCTCAAATCTAACCACAAAAAAAATCAATTTTAAAGTAGCAGCAGTATGTTACTAAAATATTCAATTTGGTTACCAATATAGACAGAAAGCGAAAAATCTTAATGATGATAGAAATAGTGGAGAGAGACAAAAAGGCTACTATATTGTGATTTCTAGTTTTTGCGTCAATGGCGAGACAAACTAATAATACTGAAGCACTGGTCCAGACGACTTCCAGTACTTTGCAACCTCAAAATGTTAATTATATTTCTGGAACAAATAATAGTAATACCTATGTAATTTTTTGTGTGTTAAAAAATAAATAATAACAAAAAACATACTCTTCATTGGCATTTATAATGTCTTGAAGAAATGATGAATTCATGCATTTGTAATTTTGTAAATCTTCTATTTCATCTTTACTTTTAATTTCCTCAGTTTTGTTACTCTTTTTATCTTTACTTTCTTTGCTTTTTTTAGACTCTTTCGACGATACAGGAGAAGCTTTGCTAAGGTCACTGACAGCACCTTTTATAATTACAAACAAGAAATATGAGTTTTAGAAACCTAAGCCTTTTAATGTAAAACTAAGAATCTACAACATATATCCATGTATATTGTAAGAACCAACATAGTAAAAATCTATAAAATTTCAGTTTATGCTGTTTGATGGCTAAATCATCATTTCAAAGAGGACCAGATAAAATATTAAGTGTACGACTATGTACGAGGGATCTGCTGAAATCGGTTTGCCGAGTAAAGACATTATGTTCAAAACTTGCAAAATGAGGCTTTATGTGGCTTATTTCCCATCTTTTTTATCCTCATCCTCCAGATTCATCCTTTCTTTGTCTATTTTTACTAATCATTATCATTACTACTTTTATCACCTCTACATTATACATTACTTAAATATTATAAATTGTTTTAATTAACAAAATATAGACAATGCCTTATTACTAGATATGGATACTAGGTATATAGACTATAAGACAAAAATATACAACCTTGTCTACTAAACATTGCTCTACTTCCACCACCTTCCTCAGACGGGAACTCTGGTAGTTTATTGGTTCTTTCATAGTATTCTGATATCCATCTTCTTAACTCATCCCCAATTCTTTCTTTAATTTTGACCTCATTTTGTGATCGTAATTTTCCTTCTATATTTTCAAGTGCTGCTTTGTACTCTTTCTCACGTTCATTTTGAAGAATACGTCGACTTGTTTTGACCTAATAAAATATATGTTATATTAATATTACTCATGTATTCATTACGAGTAACTCAGAAACAGATTGTAACAGCAGCAATGATTGCTATAAATATAGCAGTGAAAATAATGATACATCTAGTATGAAAATTTTATAATAAGAAACAAGTAATTGTAATAAGAAACAAGTTCTTAGTACCTCTTCTGATTTTTTAATTTCTTGAGATTCGGTATACGGTGGCAGTTCCATTCCTATAAGAAGCTGCTCCTCACGCTTCCTTCTTTTCGTCATTCGTCGCGTTATGAATCCTCGCCAGACTCGTTGTATGGCCGTTGCGGCTGAAGCTGACATCTCACCTTTTTGGTCCCGGCCTTTTTCTTTTAAAAGGCGAATTTCTTTCATAAATTGCCCTCTGGATAAAGTAAAACAATATAAAATAAAGTAAAATAATGATTAAAAACTTATCGATTATATTTATTATATTTTTGGTTTGATATGTATACATTAATTTTAACATAAAATTGGGAAATATTCACTATTTACTGATTGGTTCAGGAGAATTATTTTAAAGAAATGTATTGCAATTTTAGTAAATGAAGTACATATAGTGGTATATATATGTATGTTATCGAAATATATAGTATTATTACTATTGAAACTCAAAATCTGATATTAATTAAAATTTATGTATTTATAAATGTGTATCTCCAAAATTACTGTAAAAAATTTACAAATATTTTGTATTTGTAGTGTATTTATATATGATAAGATATATGTAATTAATTTTTTCAGATAGAATATTCAATTTTAGAGTATTTATTACAATGGATTATTAACTATATATTTCTCAACAAACCAAACACGTTATTTCCAGACACTTTGCTTAAGAGAAAAGCTATCGCCTTATATTAACATTCCTTTAAACATATGGTAATATTGAAACTAATTATTATTCAAATTAAAAAAAATCTTCACGCCATTCTCAATACGGGGGAAGACACAGGTCTACACAATTAAGTTCTTACGACCAACCTTCCGACTAAGACATTTTTAGAACAACTTGACAGGTGGTAAGATAGGTTTATTTAAATATAGAGTTTTAAGTGTGTACATGTATGTGCATCCTAGATGCGAGACTTGCAAATAAAGTGAAATTATAAAATTAAATTAAGTAATCTGATTACTAAGCGTATCTCATATAATTATCACATTAATATTTTCATACCTTAGCCTTCCTTGACGAGCTCTTTCATGACTTTGGATGATGATTACTGCTTGTTGCTCTGTTAAAATTATAGATGGTGGTTTTGTAGTTTCGTGACCAAGCTTCGTAAGAGTATCATTTATAAATTTTATGCGCTTCTCCAATTCCTCTTCTCTTTCTCTAATAAAATACTGTGGTACGCAGGGCTCTGCTTCTTGCGGTGTCACTTGCAGTTTTTGTAAAACCTATTTGTAAGAGAATCAAAATTTTTTTTTAAAGATATATATACACATAAAGTCTGTAAAATGTTTAAAAGTCCATATATGTAAGTATATCATTAAAGATAATTTTTTTTCATCTTTTGATGATAAAAATGTGTATTAGGGCAGGACATATATTACGACAGGTAATTTATCGAATATTATTTCTTATTCATTTAATACCAACGGACCAACATGACTTACATGCTTTATTAAAAATTAATAAAATGTCATATTTATTGATCTTGATATGATTTTGTATACACGTACGATACGTGTATACAAACTAGCATTATCGTACTAGAATCGTGTCGTATTAGAGTTGAAAATTATATTGATGGGTTTGATTATATTGACTTAAAAATGTATTTATTAATTTAGCGGAATTTATAAATACATTTTCGAAAGCGAAATTTTGCAGAAATTAGTATTAATAATGATATAAATATGGTAACACTTCTAAGTAATTTATCTCTTTGCTATAATTTTTATGATATTTTTAAATAAAAGTATATATTTTATAAAAATCAAAAAGTACCTCATCATCATCATAGGTGTAGTCAGATAGATATAGCTCCACCAAGTCATATTTGATTTCAAGTAATCTGCCCAGGCAAGCTTCCAAGAGACGCCGGACTATTAAGCGCTTTTGTGGCTGCAGTATTTGGTCATAAATTGTGTCCAATTTACTCACAAGCACTGTATACCTTACACGTAACTCTGACAAAAGCGGTTGAAATATAGAACGTTCAGCTGACCCTGCTTCAAATACTGCTTCATCTGTTTGGGTGGTTTCTCCTATTAATTCCGAGGTCTCACAGATAAGGTCATTGTAAGTTTTATTCGACATTTTGTGACTTTTATTAAAGGAAATATGGTTAATTTAGTTAAATAAGCTTATGATTAGATTAATTTATTATTTATATATTCACTCGTTTTTAAAATATGTCCACGACGAATTGTTACATCTAGGTATAATAGTTAATTCTTATTATTGATTGCAAATTGTAGTTTTTTAAAAGAACATAAATAACATTTTTAAAGTATCACGCGTAACATCCTAACACAGTATAACAAACAAATACGCTGTTTTATTGAATAAACAGTCGGTCACCATGTTACCGGACGCGTATCAAATTGTCACGCTTCGATTAACTTTGTTTATCGCATTAAAATGTTACAATAAAATGTTAAAGGTGATTTTTTCTACTACAAACTACATTAACATTATAATTTCGTGTTTTGTTGATGTTTATATACTATCATCAGCATTACAACGACCTGTAAAAGTCCACCACATCACCTCTGTAAGCCTCTCCCGTGTGGGTGGGTTTACCCATAATTACCGTGTTTGGCAAATCGTTCACAGATCGCAGTACTAGACACATCGCACCGTAGACGATTCTGCCCCCTATCTGTATTCTGCATTTTAGTCTGGTGTATTTCGTGATTGTTATGATACCATCTACCGATAGCCATTGCATATTCAAGTTTTTCTCTAGTCACCCCTTACGAAACCCATGGGAAATATAATTTTACGCCGTAACCAAACGGTGCGATATTGCATACTAAATTAAGGCATATCAATGCAAAATGATACAACTATCAATCGCTTGCCAGAAGTAACAATTGGTATGAGACAAGAGTTCTAACTGATAAATTTACCAAGTGCTAGGCGGTGAAGGAATACATCGTGAGGTAGCGAAAGAGAATAAGTTGTCCTTCCGATATAAGTCCGCAAACGCACGCTACTAGATCAGCGTTGCGGATTTTCCTCCACTGTTTCTCTCTCACAGAACAATTGAGGCCTAGTCCAGACCATTTGAACCCAGTTGTGGGTGTCTTTAGCCTTAAAAGTAAAGGAACCTGTAGTAAATGTTTACTGCAGGTACTACAGCTACCTTTAATTTTGAGGCTTAGCGCCAGAACATGTTTCAATAGTCCATAATTTTACGCACTATAATATAAGATAAAAAAATACAATACCTATACTTGTTCTCATAATTATCATGACGACCCGATAGCCTAGTTGGAAGTGACCGTGTCTTCGATGAAAAGGGTTGTGGTTTCGAATCCCACTAGGGCCCAATACTTATGTGATGAATATGAATGTCTATACAGGAGTCATGGATTTATATGCATACACTAGTTTTTAATAAATATAAAATGTTTTATATCTTTCTACTTAAGTGCATTGTACCTGTTAGTGTTAGTCCTGATACTAAGACGGGGATAGGCTCACCATCTGTCAATATATCAAACTTCGGTGACAGGTGGGTCGAAATAAATTATTTGTCTAGAATTCCATCCCAGTATTGGAAGTAAAGATAAAAATAACATTTACCTCAATAAATCACCATCAAAGGCTAAGCGAAAATAATATCACATAATCGGATTGTGCTTAAGTCATGCCGTCAATGTTTCCTGATTGAGCTCAGTAACGAAGTTAACGTTAGAGACTGATGAATTTTACCATGAACTGATGTACAAAGTAAAGGCAATAGCTCTTATTTCATGAATATACTGGAGACGTTTACTCTATGCCCTCTTGAAGATCATATACATTTTAAAACATTCAGATCTCTGAAACTTCTAACTGATTAAAATATTATTTTATACTACCACCACCACTGCCACCTGCGGCTTTACCTGCAGTTTAACACTTAACGCGAAACCCCGAAATTGTTTATCAAATAAAAGTAGTCTGAGCTACTCCATAACATAAATCAACTATTTGCCAGTGAAAGTTCGGTTGAAATAAAACAGATAAAAACTTAAAATTTTTTTTGTAAGTACTTTTAGTGAAAAGCTGTTAATTAGGAATTAAAAACAAATACTTAAATATTATTTATATTTATAGGTGTACCATTTTTCATGCACCAATTTCCCATCTTCATTCTCCTGACTCTAAATTAAGAAATAAGAAATATTTTTTTAATAGCTAGCAACCAGTGACGTATGCAGTGTAGGAAGAAACTAAATGCAATGTGTGAAAAATATATCGCCCAACTTAGGGGCGTTGAGATGTTTCCACTCCAAAAATCGTAACATCTATCAAATGTTAAAGATGCTAGGAGTTTGGTATTCAGATCGTGTGTCCTGAAGAAGACTTTAAGGTTGTATTGTAGGCTATTATATTATATAATTTTTCCATGCGACAAAAGCTCCCTTCAAAAAACAAAATACATTAAATAAAAAAATATCTTTACGTCATCTTCAATATTTCACGTCAATTAGTCACGAAAGCCGAGTGAATGGGTGGTCTTAATTTCGAGTCGAGAGACCCGAGTTCGATCCCCAGGTGGCAGTACCAATGAGTTTTTCAAAAACTTATGTACGAATTTCATCGTTGGCTTGGACATAAAGGCGGCGACGGGCTCACCACCTGTCACGTTATCCCGAAAATATCTTCGGTGGAAGGTGGGTCAAAGGGACTTAGTTGTCTAGACTAGACCTCTGTCTACCCCTGTGTTGGAAATTGCGTGAAGATATTTATTTACTTATCTTCAATATTGACGTAGACAGAGGTTTAGATAGAGTTTAGATAGAGTCCATCCATCCCACCTTTCACGGAAATCATTTTATTTGGGACAGCGACACTATATATAAATGAAAATGTATTGTATGCACATAAAAAATTTAGTAACTTTAAAAAAAATAGTGACATACACAATGTTAATACAAGGAACAAACACAAGCTTATAACGCCAGTTACTAGACTCCATAGGGTAAGTAACTCATTCATGGGGTCACTACCCCTTCTACAACGAAAAGTGACAGTGACAGTGAAAAAGTGTCACGCTTCTACAACTGCCTGCTTCTGCAAAATTTGCCTCTTAATAGATTTAAAGCATTTATCAAAGAAAACCTGTACAAAAAGGGTTATTACAATATAAATGAATATATTAATGACAGTAATATCTGGGAATGAGTGTATCGCTCCCATGCTATTCATAATTAAATTATTGAAAATTATTTTCTAATTAAACTGTTTTGTATTTCTTTTAGAAAAAAAGCTAAAAAAGAGGATACCTACGGAGTTTCTTTGGCCGTTTCTTCTCCGTCAGAGGAACTCAATACGAAACAATGGTGGTTTTAAAAATGACGATCGATGGATGTAATGTATGTTACTTATATCGATAAATAAATGGTTTGATTTGATCACCCAACCACTCGGCAATCGTGACTTTTGCATAAAATATTAACAATATTGACAGCCCTAAGTCAAATGGAATGGAATCCATAGATAATAGGCAATAAGCTGCTTAGAGTCGAGTTGGTCTCAATCCATCTCAGAGAATAGGTGCACTATGCTATTTGATCCAGAATAATCTTTCTTTAAAGCTAGACTTAGTTACGGATGATATTTCTTGAGATATAATTGAAGGCCGCGCGTGAAGCTGCATGCGTCGAAGAGTCTAAAACCAATCCAAATTATTATTATATCTTATTATTTTATTAAGATAAAAGACCACACTAGCAACCTCCGTGGACGAGTGGCGTAAACACAGGTTTTCAAGGTGCCGCCATTTTGAGGTCTCGGGTTCGATTCCCGATCGGGTCAATCTGGAAAAACCATACTAGCGTGCTAAATTATGCTGGGTGAGCGACCAAAATATTCAATACTTAATACTGGTTCTACAAGAAATTCTGGCTACAGATTAGGGTTTTCTATTCACTGTTCCGCTACATTCCAGATTGCTTTAGGTAAAGCGTAAAAAAGTGCTGGAATAACATGCTACCTTTCAGAAATCTGAAATCAAAACACTATTTTAGAGTATGTCATGGCCTTTAAATATTTGGAAGAAAAGTAATTTTTTATAGTAATGAGAATGAATATTAAAGTTATCTTTCTGCTATACTCTAGTGATTTCACTTGTTGTGCGTATTTCCTTGAATATTTATTTGATAAAGAATGATATTTATTTGAACATATTAATAATTGTAGTACGTAATTCTAAAGAATTCGCATAACTTATTAGGCAGGAATAACATAATACTTTTACTTTACTTTGAAGTAAGGTATTTAAGTACCTTTTTATTTTACTAAGATAATTCAGTTTACCTATGTTATATTATCTCTATGAATCCGTTAATAAAAATATGTGATTTTGTTTTATTTTTTGAAATATGTCCAGCGAAAGAAAATTTATATAGATCGAGAAAGAATGTACATATAGATCACCAGGGATTATACATGAAGATGTAATAAATAATACATCCTAAAAATAAATAAATATCTTCACGCAATTCCCAATACAGGGGTATACAGAGGTCTAGTCTAGACAATTATGTCCCTTTGACCCACCTTCCACCGAAGATATTTTCGGGACAACGTGACAGGTGGTGAGCCCGTCGCCGTCTTTATGTCCAGCCAACGATATAATTCGTACATAAGTTTTTGAAAAACTTATAAGTACGAGCCTGCCACGTGGGCATCGAACTCGGGTCTCTCGACTCGAAATTCCGACCACCCAACCACTCGGCTATCGTGAAAATACTACTACAGTATAATACATACTGCTGTGGATTTTAACTGCTGTTCGAGTAAGTAAGCAAGTAATAAATTTTTCGTACTGAGTATAGTTATTAAAGTTTTAATTTTTTTTCCTGTATGTATTTTTGCTATTGCTTCAGTTTTACAAATGCAGCTGAAAAGCGAAAAAGTTAAATTTGAATATCATGAATATTCAGTCACGAATGCAGCTGTCCCATCTTTCTGCAAATTAAAACTTTATATTGAAATCGACATTGGAGTGGAAAAATTTATAGGAAGAGACAATTACATGACATTAAAAAAAATTGTTTACATATTAAAATCCTTTGATAAATTAAATACATTTTTTAATTTTAGATGATTAGGTTCGGACTTAATTTTGATAAGTAATATTTAAAGGTAAGCATTTTTATTGCACCCATTATTTAAGCCTAGCGTTGGTTTCACTCTTAACTTGGAGGGATAATAAGTATTTAAATAATTTTAAAACTAATACAAATTATGGCAGTAGCTTAAATATGTAATATATAAAAACATTGTAAACATATCACAATATTTTCACTATTTAAAAATATGACCATTGCTTCCTGTTGGAAAGATTTATCTACAATTTATTAAACTCAAGTATTTTAAAATTTAATTAATTTTATTACAATGAACAACAAAAGGCCACTTCAGTACATAGATCTGTCATTTCGAGAGTGTTTGCCATTCACACTAGCAAGAGGACACCGGGCACCGTGGCCAGCGCTTGAGGTGTCTGAAATTTGGTCTGGTATTTTTCAAGAGGGTTATCCCGCCACTTGTCGGTAGTCAATAATATTTTCGAGGCTTTATCCTTTGTCGCCGCTTTCGACACCTACGAGAAGAAAGAGATTTTCAGACACGACACAGAAATATCTCTTTTTTTATTCATTTTAATCTGATTTCTTTATAGATTGATCATTTTATTTTTATTTTGTCTAGCAATACTAAAATGTCTAAGATTGATCTCTGAATTTAATCATGGTCTGTAAAGTAATTTTCTGAAAATGAAAGAGCATTTAAATGCAAATATAACGTATTCATGAAGCGTGATTGATGGATGAACGAGTGAGTATTCCCCTTTTGCGATGAACGTCAGTAATTTCATTTCAAAGTGCGTCTCTGTTGGAGAACCTAAAACGATTCATACGACTTGATTATTTATATTTTATTTAAGATTTTCTATCTTGCTAATCAATCTCATTTACATTCGTCTCTCAATCTTATTCTATTTTATATTTGTTCGGGAAATATACACCATTAAAAAAAACTGACTGATCTGTCTCGTTGTCCCAAAAAATGGGTCGAAAAGACATAATTGTCTAGACCTACCACAGTAAGAATAATAAGTTTATTTACTATCTTACCATTATATCAAAAATATATGTATGTCCACTTTGACACTGATCTATCTATATGCTGAACTGGATATTTTTTTTCCTTCGTATGGACAAGGACGGGTGGTGTCAAGCTCGTACCGACTAAAACCCCACGGTGTTTCGCATCGAACCACTTGGAAGCTAAGGGGATCAGGAAGTGGGTGCTTGACTTGGCACCAGCCCTCTCGTCGCCTCGCGGCGGTTCTGGCGTTGGTTTCGCCGCAAACCACATTTCGGCCGCGAAAGGCTGGAGAGCGTAATCCCAGCACTATTCTTCCCCCACGATCCTACCACACGGGCTCTGGGCGTACTAAAATATATTATGTAGCTCAATATGTACACAAAAATGTACTTTGATATACAGTCTGACGTTGAGACTGAAACTAAATATCACTACATTTTTACGACAACTCGTAAACAAGAATAATAAAGATAAGTGTAATTTTTTTAGCTCATCTCATTATTCAAGGCAATGAAGCAGCCAACGATTATATTAGGAAGATGAAAATGGACTACTTTACATATTTCTGGCTGATAAATATTTAATATATTAATTTTCATGCATAAAATTTACAAAATAAACTTAGCTTAGGTTGTATTTTGCTAAATAAATATAGGTTTCCTTTAAATTTGGTAATAGTAGGGATAAAAATAAAAAAACTGAAATACGTATACACGTCTATACTAGATATATGTATATCTATACTATAACTGAAATATAATGTTGGCCTCTCCCATAGGTAGGATTTGCCATAATCGCCACGCTTCACCAGCAGATCAGCAAACGCGGTACCAGACTACTCGCACCTCAGACGCTGATGCCCATCTTCGGTCTGATAATTTAGGTTTGATATTTTAAGAGCTGGTTATCCCGCCGTTTGCCATAACGATATTAAAGGCTATTTCCCCCAGTCACCTCTTACAACACCCATTGGAGGAAAGGGAGTAGTGGTAAGTAATATTTTTACGCCGTTACCACACAGAATCCTTCTACATGTCACCAACCAAAGCCGAATTAAATGGCTTTAACCAAAATATTTTGTTACATCGATAACCATCAAATATCGAAAAAAAAAAAAAAAACTAAACTCGCTAAAAATAGTTACAAGTAGAACTATCATACACGTGAAAGACCAATGGACCGGCAAAATTTTGATGATACCCGAAGCGTACGTCGAAACTCGTGTTACTGAACAATGTAACACTTCAGAACAACACCGGGGTGTTAAAACGAGAACACACACCGGCTTTAACGGGAAACGTAGTTTATGTTGTTCGTCTTTTATAATTAAAAGGTAAATTCACGTTCAATACAGTAGTTTATTTACAAATTTAAATTATAAATAAAAATAAGAATAAAAGACTTAAAAATGCAATTGGTTATCGACAGATGGTGGGACAACCATCTCAAACATATCAGATAAAAATTCAGCAGAATAGTGACCGGTAGCAGCGTACAGAGATCGAAAATCTGCTTGTCGTGCGTGGAGATAATGTCTAACCGTTTTTAACGGAGATGTCTATGTCCTAAGGTGCATTTTATGGGCAATAATGAGTTATTTCTTAATATTTATTACACTAGCTAAGCTATGATATTCCGTGACTATTACTTTGAACTAAATTCATAAAATGATAAAAATATAACAGATGTAACAAAGATGATGAAAATTATAATAATAATAATATAATCTTCTTCAATTAAATCTTCCCAATTCAAGGGTAGACAGAGGTCTAGCCTAGACAATTCAGTCCCTTCGACCCATCTTCCGTTGAAGATATTTTTGGGGCAACGTGACAGGTGGTGAGCCCGTCGCCGTCGCTATTACGTACTTTCAAACGATTCGAATTTTATACTATTATTAAGTGATTTTCGACAGTGATAGAGCCACGCATCAGCCTTTGTTGTTGCATG
The DNA here is from genome assembly GCA_029286605.1 of Sericinus montela. Lineage (NCBI taxonomy): Eukaryota > Metazoa > Arthropoda > Insecta > Lepidoptera > Papilionidae > Sericinus > Sericinus montela. Next base: position 7,664,715 of record JAGSMR010000007.1, on the reverse strand, counting down.
GATGGGCCGGCTCGATCGGGGAAGTACCACGACCTCACAGAATACCGGCGTGAAGTAGGAGTCTAACAAATTTCTTCGTTTCGTCTGGTGAGTGCAGGTAATCAGCCCCCCAACCCTATTTTTTGGGGGGGGGGCACTCTAAGGCTGGCAACGCATCTGCTATGCCTCTGGTATTGCGGGTGTTCATGGGCGGCGGTAATCACTTACCATAACGTGAGCCGCCTGCCCGTTTGCCTCCCTTTTCTATAAATTAAAAAAAATCAAAGATATACTTATACACATATATCTTTATTAATACAATATTCTACTAAAATTAATAATTTTCGTTTAACCATTATTATCATTTCAATAACACCAAAATTAATTCATTGAGATAAATAATTTTAAGTAAAGTTTATAAAATTAAATTGAATTTTATATATTTTGTATTACATTTTACCACATAGTTTACAATTTACATTTGTAAATAGCTATATAAATAAATAAATAATAAATATCTTCACGCAATTCCCAATTCAAGGGTAGACAGAGGTCTAGCCTAGACAATTCAGTCCCTTCGACCCATCTTCCGTTGAAGATATTTTTGGGGCAACGTGACAGGTGGTGAGCCCGTCGCCGTCGCTATTACGTACTTTCAAACGATTCGAATTTTATACTATTATTAAGTGATTTTCGACAGTGATAGAGCCACGCATCAGCCTTTGTTGTTGCATGGATGGGCCGGCTCGATCGGGGAAGTACCACGACCTCACAGAATACCGGCGTGAAGTAGGAGTCTAACAAATTTCTTCGTTTCGTCTGGTGAGTGCAGGTAATCGTAGGCCCCCCCCCCAACCCTATTTTTTGGGGGGGGGGCACTCTAAGGCTGGCAACGCATCTGCTATGCCTCTGGTATTGCGGGTGTTCATGGGCGGCGGTAATCACTTACCATAACGTGAGCCGCCTGCCCGTTTGCCTCCCTTTTCTATAAATTAAAAAAAATCAAAGATATACTTATACACATATATCTTTATTAATACAATATTCTACTAAAATTAATAATTTTCGTTTAACCATTATTATCATTTCAATAACACCTAAATTAATTCATTGAGATAAATAATTTTAAGTAAAGTTTATAAAATTAAATTGAATTTTATATATTTTGTATTACATTTTACCACATAGTTTACAATTTACATTTGTAAATAGCTATATAAATAAATAAATAATAAATATCTTCACGCAATTCCCAATACAGGGGTAAACAGAGGTCAAGTCTAGACAATTAAGTCCCTTTGACCCACCTTCCACCGAAGATATTTTCGGGACAAAGTGACAGGTGGTGAGCCCGTCGCCGCCTTTATGTCCAAGCCAACGATGAAATTCGTACATAAGTTTTTTTTGAAAAACTCTTTGGCACTGCCACCTGGGGATCGAACTCGGGTCTCTTGACTCGAAATTCCAACCACCCAACAACTCGGCTATCGTGATTTAAATAGCTATAATCTATAAAATATCAGCCATTTTTAATGAGAGATGGAGGCAAGCGACCGATTGGTGCATCTGATCCATAATGATTACTTAAATATACACATGGAACACCAGAGAGCGTATTGTTTTCACCTTAAAGGAAGGTAATCGGAAGGTGAAGAAAGAATGTAAAGGGGTAAGTGTTAAAATTCAAATTTATTTTATTTGTAAATATAGGATATATCATGGTCACATGGGTATAAAGTAATTATTAAGATACTCTGTATTTATCTCGAGGGTTCTACAAATAACGATTTAAATATTCTTTAAATTACTATATTATTTATAGGTTGGCGTCCGAAAAACTTAGTAGTCCAATCATCTGTCTACCCCAGCATGGGAAAATGCTTTAATAAATAAAAAGACAATTTTACTCGAAAGTCTACTTTGAATAAATTCCGATTGTATATTCAATTTTAGAAATCTTTTTTTTTTTATCAAAACGCGTACATTCTTTAGAAACGTTAAGTAAGAGCTATTCGCTTTGAATAAAATCACATCTACAGGCGCGCACGAGGGGCGTCATCAATCAAGGTGGAGCAAGCTTTAAAATGGAAGAGGCAGCATCTGGCCAATTCACAAGGGAATTTCCCCTTCAGATATCTCATTGTATTTTTAAATTATCATCCAATTTAAGACTTCGTGGTAACACTTTTCATTTTAAATACTTAAAAATCGGATACTGTTGCCTGAGGTATGAAAGGATCGGACCACTTGGCGATATGTTCTCTCTGGTTATCCGTCAGAGACTTTGTGTGAAGATAAGTAATTATACTATTCTTTAAAGACTTCCATACTATCGTTTAAATTATGACATACATGATAATAAATGTAAAGTCAGTTTTGATGTTGGGACTTAGATGCCTCTACTTGTTATAACATTACGGTATGGTTTAGCTGTTATGTAATTCATATGTAAAGCAGTTGATATATTGTAGATGTTGCCTTGCTCATCTTGTTATAAAACTACAGTGCAGCGAGATTAAGCTGTTTTTGTATCTCGCCCATTGTACCTCCAGTGGTGTACATTTAATAGCCTAATTGTTTAGGATACGGACTGCGAAACATGAAGACGCAGATTCGGGCTCGCCATTTACCTTTTGTCGTAAACCATCTCCAGACACAAGCATTGCAGCTTATTTGGAGTGCTTAACAGGAATATAAGTAATGTTATTAATCATTACTGGTATTCTTTAAAAAAATACTTCACAACTACGTTTTATACTGATTTCCTTGCTAAAAAAGTCGCGATAGCCGAGTGGTTGGGTGGACGGAATTCGAGCCAAGAGACCCGAGTTCGATTTCCAGGTGGCAGGCTCGTACCAATGGGTTTTTCCAAAAATTTATGTACTAATTATATAGTTTTCTTGGACCTTAAGAGGGCGACAGGCTCACCAACTGTCAACTTATCATAATTATCGAAACGACTTAAGTGTCTAGACCTCTGTCTACCCCTGTATTGGCGAATAGAATAGCGTGAATTTTTTTCCCTTGCTTAATCTTCTATAAAACGGATTTGCCGTTACCGCCATATTTACATTTATTGACTTTATAATAGTAATAAGGAAATGAACTAGTCACATCAATACATTTCTTTGAAACTAATGTCCTATTTCTATCATTGTTTTGAATACTAAGACGCCGACAGGCTCGCCACCTGTCACGTTGCCGTAATATAAGCTTCGATGAAACTTGGGTAAATATGTAATAAATATATAATAAAAAATAACACATATGCATTGTTTCGACTCCAAAGTAAGTAGCTAAAGTAATTGTGTTATGAAATCGGAAACAAAGAAGGTACTACAAACACACAGACCTGACACAACATAGAAAAAGTGGCTTTCCAAAAATGACCCACCTGGGAATCGAACCCGGGAATCCAGAGCCGGTTTGTACGCTACTCTTCCACGTAGGCAGTCTAATCTAGACATTGTCTAGACCTCAGACTTACCCAGTATTGGAAAATACGTAAAGATATAAGAAAGTGTAAAAAATAATAACATTCTTTCATTTATTCATAAAACAATATATTTCATAATAATAATAACTATTTTCACGCAATTCACAATACAGGGGTAGACAGAGGTCTAGTCTAGACAATTAAGTCTCTTCGACCCACCTTCCACCGAATATTTTTTCGGGACAAAAATATATTTGAATATTAATTGGTTACCATTAAATCTCAAAATGAAACGTCCTCGTATATTACATTAGTTCTAGATAGGGTTTTATATGTAGCGGCTACGATTTATGATAATGTTCGTCTAAACCATTCCCTCTAACAAAGAAAAATCTTTTCATCTTTAGGGTTGGTCATAATATTAAGTTAGATGAGTTCGATATCCTAACATTAACGTAAATTGGCTGTTGTACAACACATAACAAAATAATTCTTGCTAAATATTTTTTTGTTGGTGGCTATATATATGGATGGTATATTTATAGATTTAAATAAATAAATATCTTCACACTATTTCCAATACAGGGGTATAGAGTTCTAGTCTAGACAATTAAGTCCCTTTGACCCACCTTCCACCGAAGATATTTTCGGGACAACGTGACAGGTAGTGAGCCCGTCGCTGTCTTTATGTCCAAGCCAACGATATAATTCGTACATGAGTTTTTGAAAATCCCATTGGTACGAGCCTGCCGCCAGGGGATCGAACTCGGGTCTCTCGTCTCGAAATTCTGACCACCCAACCACTCTGCTATCGTGACTATAGCGGTAGCTAGTAGCGGATTCAAAATTATGTATCGTGACTATAGTACGGCTATCGTGACTTTGGTATATTTATGGACAATATATTTATAGATCTATTCTACATATAGAACAGTATTTTTTAACATCTTAAAAGACGAAGGAATTTCTTTGGTTGTAAGTTTTTTTTGTATGGGTATGTTTCTTACCTGATCACTCTATCCTTTGTAAACCGAACTATATTTTGATTTACGAACGAATAGCTTAGTTGGTAATGACCCAGTCATCGAAGCTAGGGGTTGCGGGTTTTTTTCAATTTAAGTATTTTGTATCGTTCTCTTGGATACTAAGACAGAGACAGGCTTATCATCTGTCACATTGTCTCTAATGAGTAAGGATGAAATATAGGTGGAAAGGAGTAACTTGTATAGAACTTTTTTTTTCAGTACGTGAAAATGCGTAAAGATGTATATTTAAATTACTTTTGAATAATTGAAAAAGTTAAAAAATGTTCTTGTATCGTAGCGTAAGCTCGTTTGTTTTCTTTAGGTAGATATCGTAAAAGACATCTTAGGAAATATAGTTAATTGACTCGGGCGTTACTTTGCGGAAATTTTATTGTAAAGTTGTTATTGAAAAAATTATTTCCCAACACTCCGCATGCAAATATAAAAAAAATAAAAAAGGTATATGTTACCTGGTCCGAAGAGAAGAAGAGCACCACCCTCCATCCCACAGATGCGTGCACTAATTCCACTGTATGCACCACCACCACTACACTCAAACCAGGTAACATACCACCACCGAAAACGCGACACGTGTTTCTCCTCAAAACAAGGCATTACCAAGCGAGTAGACTCTACGATGAGCGACCGGAGGCTCTGCGGTCTTCGATTCGAGAGCAGGCTCTGCGGTTGCTCTGTGGTGCATACAGTGGAATTAGTGCACGCATCTGTGGGAGGGAGGGTGGTGCTCTTCTTCTCTTCGGACCAGGTAATATATACCTTTTTATATTTGCATGCGGAGTGTTGTGAAGTAATTTTTTCAATAACAATCTTAGGAAAGTGCTTTAAATACGGTTATGACAGCTTACAGGGGGCGGGTTAACTATGTTAAAAAATATCAAATCAAAATCAAGCAGATCTGCCACGGCTAAGATTTTAGCATCTGAGGTGCGAGGTGACTGGTGCTGTGATGGCTAATCCGCAAGCCAAGCGTGGCGATCACGGTCGGTCATGCTTAAGTTCTACAATGCAATGTTCTGCACAAGCAATTTATGTAACTATGTGTTATATACCTTTTTTATATTTTGAAGTACATCCAATGTTGTCAAAATGGCATGTGTAATTCTATTTTGATTCCTTGATTTTTCATAAGTTAGCTCTAGTGATTCACATCAGTTTCTCCTTTTGGTCGTATTTAAGTAAAGTAACTAATCTTAACGTACTTGTGGGAGAGCGTAAATTTTTAAAAATCGGGGCTAAGATATAAATTAAAGCTAACATTCAATGATCACATTGTTATTGACAGTCGGCTCCCACAATTTTTTCACTAGGTAAATTAAAGTTCATTCAATAATCTATCTAAGATAAAGGAATGTAAAGTTTAAAAATTGATTCAAATGAAGAAACTTTGTTTGATTCACAAACTATAAATAAATATCTTCACGCAATTGTCAACACAGGGGTAGACAGAGGTCTAGCCTAGGCAATGTAGTCCCTTCGACTAAGATAATTTCGGGACAATGTGACAGGTGGTTAGCCCGTCGCCGTCTTTATGTCCAAGCCAACGATATAATTCGTACATGAGTTTTTGAAAATCCCATTGGTACGAGCCTGCCGCCAGGGGATCGAACTCGGGTCTCTCGTCTCGAAATTCTGACCACCCAACCACTCTGCTATCGTGACTATAGCGGTAGCTAGTAGCGGATTCAAAATTATGTATCGTGACTATAGTACGGCTATCGTGACTTTGGTATATTTATGGACAATATATTTATAGATCTATTCTACATATAGAACAGTATTTTTTAACATCTTAAAAGACGAAGGAATTTCTTTGGTTGTAAGTTTTTTTTGTATGGGTATGTTTCTTACCTGATCACTCTATCCTTTGTAAACCGAACTATATTTTGATTTACGAACGAATAGCTTAGTTGGTAATGACCCAGTCATCGAAGCTAGGGGTTGCGGGTTTTTTTCAATTTAAGTATTTTGTATCGTTCTCTTGGATACTAAGACAGAGACAGGCTTATCATCTGTCACATTGTCTCTAATGAGTAAGGATGAAATATAGGTGAAAAGGAGTAACTTGTATAGAACTTTTTTTTTCAGTACGTGAAAATGCGTAAAGATGTATATTTAAATTACTTTTGAATAATTGAAAAAGTTAAAAAATGTTCTTGTATCGTAGCGTAAGCTCGTTTGTTTTCTTTAGGTAGATATCGTAAAAGACATCTTAGGAAATATAGTTAATTGACTCGGGCGTTACTTTGCGGAAATTTTATTGTAAAGTTGTTATTGAAAAAATTATTTCCCAACACTCCGCATGCAAATATAAAAAAAATAAAAAAGGTATATGTTACCTGGTCCGAAGAGAAGAAGAGCACCACCCTCCATCCCACAGATGCGTGCACTAATTCCACTGTATGCACCACCACCACTACACTCAAACCAGGTAACATACCACCACCGAAAACGCGACACGTGTTTCTCCTCAAAACAAGGCATTATCAAGCGAGTAGACTCTACGATGAGCGACCGGAGGCTCTGCGGTCTTCGATTCGAGAGCAGGCTCTGCGGTTGCTCTGTGGTGCATACAGTGGAATTAGTGCACGCATCTGTGGGAGGGAGGGTGGTGCTCTTCTTCTCTTCGGACCAGGTAATATATACCTTTTTATATTTGCATGCGGAGTGTTGTGAAGTAATTTTTTCAATAACAATCTTAGGAAAGTGCTTTAAATACGGTTATGACAGCTTACAGGGGGCGGGTTAACTATGTTAAAAAATATCAAATCAAAATCAAGCAGATCTGCCACGGCTAAGATTTTAGCATCTGAGGTGCGAGGTGACTGGTGCTGTGATGGCTAATCCGCAAGCCAAGCGTGGCGATCACGGTCGGTCATGCTTAAGTTCTACAATGCAATGTTCTGCACAAGCAATTTATGTAACTATGTGTTATATACCTTTTTTATATTTTGAAGTACATCCAATGTTGTCAAAATGGCATGTGTAATTCTATTTTGATTCCTTGATTTTTCATAAGTTAGCTCTAGTGATTCACATCAGTTTCTCCTTTTGGTCGTATTTAAGTAAAGTAACTAATCTTAACGTACTTGTGGGAGAGCGTAAATTTTTAAAAATCGGGGCTAAGATATAAATTAAAGCTAACATTCAATGATCACATTGTTATTGACAGTCGGCTCCCACAATTTTTTCACTAGGTAAATTAAAGTTCATTCAATAATCTATCTAAGATAAAGGAATGTAAAGTTTAAAAATTGATTCAAATGAAGAAACTTTGTTTGATTCACAAACTATAAATAAATATCTTCACGCAATTGTCAACACAGGGGTAGACAGAGGTCTAGCCTAGGCAATGTAGTCCCTTCGACCCACTTTCCACCTAAGATAATTTCGGGACAATGTGACAGGTGGTTAGCCCGTCGCCGTCTTTATGTCCAAGGTGACGATGTTATTCGTACATAAGTTTTTGAAAACCCATTGGTTCGGGCCTGCCACCTGGGGACCGAAATTGGGTCTCTTGATTCAAAGTTCCGACCACCCAACCACTCGACTTTCTAACGCAAACTATCTGTCTTATATGCAATTATCTTATAATTATAATTGCAATTATCTTATAATTAATTAATTCATGTTTTGGGCTCTTCTCCTAAACATACGTAAACGTCTGATAGGTGTTCAATCAATTATCATATGTAAGTACGGGAAATAAAAATGTACGACTTGTAAAATGAAACTTTCTCCGCTATGTTATGTGTTATGTTCGTGCGTAACTATTGTATTGTAATGAACTATCTGTACATGTTATTCATACACACAAGATATACTTCATGTATAATTACAATTTTCGTTATTGGTATTAGTAAATTTTATTATTATTCTATATTTTTAATCTAATACATACATATATACATAGCGGGATGATTGCCATAATCGCCACGCTTGGCAGGCGGACTGACGATCACAGTACTAGACCACACTCACCTCAGACGCTACTGCTCATCTTCGGTCTGATTATTTCGGTCTGATATTTTTAGAGATGGTTCTCCCGCCATGTATCGTTTGCCACAACGATATTCCAGGCTGTTTTCCTTAGTCGCCTCTTACGATATCCACGGGAACAAGTCTTACTCTTACCACACGGTCATTCATTACCACATTTTAATATAGTATACACAAATAAAATACTATTAATTTCTGTATATTCGGAAATTAATAGTTTGCAATAATTAAATTAAATAAATTTTTCAATCAAAATTCAGACAATCTACATATTAACTATCGATTTATATTCTATTAATCAACACGAGGCATCAAAGGGGATGATACATCATGATGTCATTAGTTATCATCCTCTACATCTATGAGTTAAGTGTATTGCATTAAATCAAATCCGTACGTCATACGACATGTTCGAAGGTCCTTGCATATGTACCTATTTAGTTATGGTGTCGGATGAGGAATACGTACGACTGTGGCTTAGTCTGTTTTAAATATTGTGACTAGAATTCGTGACAGTACAATGTCCTGCTCCCTCCCCTCCGGGGGCGGGAATGTGGTAGGCAGTGGAGCCAAAGTTCAGGTCACAGTCAATGGCTGCTATTTATGCTAGTTTAAGCATATTTTCACAAAATTTAAAGACACGATTGCCGAGTGGTTGGGTGATCGGAATTCGAGTTGTTATTTTGACAAAAAATCTTATGTACGATTTATATCGTCGGTTGGGACATAAAGACGGCGACAGGTTCACCACCTACCACGATGTCCGAAAAAAATTTCCTCTGTGGAAGGAGGTTTCGTAGCAGTTGATTTTTTTAAATTCTCTTTAATTTAATAACATAATAACAATAGCATAACTAAATTATACTTGATATTCTTGTTTGTACAAGTGCGAACACTGAAAGTTTGTAAAGCGGTTGAAACATTAGTATGGAAATAGGTTTAGTTCAGTTCCTTAAATGTCGACAACAGGAAGGACCTCCGAAGACAATGGAAACTTTCTCCCAAATTCACTGTTCTAGGGGACTCATTAGAATCACAATGTTCATTGAATGAAGTTTTGAGAACGAATAACTATATATGTATATAATTATCCTTAGTGTATAAGTATATACATAATACATTATTACAGTTTTACTGGTGTATGTGAATAATATAAAATGAATATATATTATTCTCATACACCAGGCGTATTTAATAACAATATCTCTATTAAACAAAGCTAAAAAAACAAGCTAGAAAGAAAGAAAGCTAGAAAAACAAGCTCTACGAGTAGAAGTCACGAAAGCCGAGTGGTTGGGTGATCGGAATTCGAGTCAAGAGACACGAGTTCGTACCAATGAGTATTAAAAAAAACTTATGTACGATTTAAATTGTTGGCTAGTTATCTCTTAGTCAGTTAACATGATATTTTCTCCAGAAAACACTTAACTCGATATAATGTAATTAAATATATAATTATTTTAAAGTTAAAGTTGTATAACATTTCTCGAAGAGTACTCGGATACCTAGATGTGTGTGTGTTGAAGTGAAGAAAATGATGAATTTGGATTGTACAAGGATCGTGAAATTTGGCGATCTGGCCCCTCTATTTACCCCGCCAGGCATTGCACGTGGAGATACAATAATGATTATAATTTGGAATAGCCTTTTCGTAAATTTATCCGTAGTCATACACTTACAGTTCCTTAAATATTTTTCGCAGATCTCATTTCCCCAGAGTCATATACGCTTAAATCGTTGTTGCTATTGCATTTCTTATTCTGTTAGCGAAATGTCTTTATATTGTTTACTCTGAAATATAATTTTCTTGAAGGAAATTAGGCCTAATTATATCGTTAGTATAATGCCACTACCCCACTTTCAGTGGGTGTCGACCTCGAAAAATACTTGATCAAAATTCAGCAGACCAGTTATGTGTAGAATCTACGATGAAATATGTCTGTTATTGTGTTGGCCAATCTGTTTCTCAAACGTGGTGATTAAGCCAAACCCTCTACGGTTACGGTACGGAAGATGCCTGTCATGCAGTGGAATTTAAAAGTTCTTTGATGTGGATTATGTCTTTTTAATTAAGTCAATTTGTACTTACCTCAACGAATATATACCATTGTTATGAGTTTTACATTCATTCATAACGCCCTGGAGGAAATTGGCCCCTACCGTACCTGCTTTGCCGGAAGTATTAGCCACGCTCGGCAAACGAATAAAGACGCTTTGACGATAATCATGGGAAGAAATGTGGTGCTACGTTGCAACCACATACCTATTTACTCGTATATTAAATACATGACGTGTGACGTATACACCGGTTTTTATGGTGTCGCCAGTTCTGGTTTCCGGATTCGATTCCCGGTCCGGTCACTGTAGAAACATGGAGCATCCGGTCACTGTAGAGAGTCGATGGATGTAGATGTGGCAATCTTTGCGGGAGGCCTATGTTCGACAGTGGACTTCTGATAGATTGTTATGACTCGTACGTGTACTTCACTGTGTATGTATTTATTATTTTTTAGATAAAATAAATCATATTAAAAATAGTCGTTTGTTATCGGTGTAAGAATTTATCATCCCCTTTCTTCCCGCGGGCGTCGTAAAAGGCGACTAAAATAAAAGCCATGAAACGATAATGGCCATATATTAAAGGATAACCATAGTGAAATTTATGTATTTACATACATACATACATACATACTTAACGGTATGCTATTTATGTATGAATATTAGATTGTTATAAAGGTTTTTAAAGTTACGTTTACGTTACGTTATGTTAGTTACGTTATGTTTCGATTTAATCAGGAAAATAACGGCATTTTTATAGAACTTTTCAGTGTGATGTCAAAAATTCATTACACTCATACTACCCGTTGGTATAGTAGAAGGCGACTAAAAGAAAAATGGTTGTATGTTACAACTGGTAAAATTTTATAGGCATTTTTGCTAACATAATTCATTGGTTTGGGTCCAGGAGTAATGACTCTAGCTAATATGCTAAAGCTACTAAATGTTAAAGAGTGCAATTTTGAATATATTGCGCGAATACAACACTTTTAAATTACGAGTTAACAATTATTTACGATCACGATCGCCGAGTGGTTGGGTGATCGAAATCCGATTTAAGAGACCTGAGTTTTACCCTGGGAAAGCTCAACGGTACAATTTTAAAAACAAATTTCAAAACTCATTGGTACAATGAGTTTATAAAACCTATGTACCATTTATATCGTTGACTATGATATAAAGACGGACACAGGTTCATCACCAGTCACGTTGTGCAAAAATAAACTCCGGTGAAATGTGGTTCGAAGCGACTTTCCCTATATTGGGAAAAGCGTGACGATATTATTTACGAATTTTGTCGCAATTTATTTCGTTTTTACTTCGCGATGTTTCGATGCTTTACAGCACTTCCGTGACAACGTAAATAATAGTTTTACATTTTATAATTATAGGATATATAATCTTATTTTAACCCACTCATTCATACCCATGCTTGTCACGCCACTTTTTCTTGGGTACTGTTCATCAGTCTCCATACAGTACAAGTGCTTAGTTTCACATAAAAACCTTGAAAAACAGATAGATGTTTTTGTCATATATATATATATATATATATATATATATATATATATATATATATATATATATATATATATATATATATATATATATATATATATATATATATATATATATATATATATATATATATATATATATATATATATACCTTTCATAACGCTAAGAATTAAATTCTTCCAACTCGTAAATTGTTCGTAATCAGCAACCGCTAGTTAAATTCGCTTTCATCCCAAGATGTTGGCCGTACTTAGTGCTCTTATTTGAACTCTGCCGCATTTAACTGTGTTTTCTGAAGTTTTAAGTTACCGGTCCGGTGTATACGGAAGTAATTTAAGTATGAATTTGTACTGCATATATTTATGACGACTTCCGTGGACGAGTGGCGTGCACATCGGTTACCAGATCTGAGGTACCAGGTCGGGTCAGTGTAGAAAACCACGTTTTCCACATTGTCCAGGTTCTGAGTGTTTCGTTTTTTTTTGTTGTTACCGATTCCATAATACAAGCGCTTTAGCGACTTATTTTGGCAGTTGTTTTAATTGATTTTAAAGTATATAAATTATGGGGAATTTTTTGTTATTAAATTTAAAAAGAAAAAATGTTTAACTTTCTAACCGATCATCCCGTCCGCATCAGTTGAAATTTAAAAAAAATCCCTTTCATTTAATGACTTATTTTGGCATCAGCGCAATATATAACATATGTGATGTTGTCCCTATCTATGTATGTCTTATTTATACATAATCAACGTTTCATACACGGACATTGTTTATGCCATTAAGCCCTAATGGTTAATTTAGGGTATGGACTGTGAAATATGACAACGCAGATTCGTGTCCGCTGTTGGACTATTATCGTAAAGTATTCCAGACACAAGCTTAGTTTGAATTAATGTGAATAGTTGCAATGTTATTCACAAAAAAATACCTAATTCCTACTTTGAATAGATAACATTTTCGTTTTCTTTAGATGCGTCGAAAAAAAACGAGGAAAATATGCATATTCTAGCTATCTTCACGCAATAAATACTGGGGTAGACAGAGACCCATCTTCCAACTAAGACATTTTTGGGATAGCGTGACAGATGGTGAGCCTATCGTCGTCTTTATATCCGAGCCAATAATATAAATTGTATATTAGTAAGTTTTTTTTAAATACTCATTGGTACGAAATCGGGTCTCTTGACTCGAATTCCGATCACCCAACCACTCGGCTATCGTGACTTTTTAAATTTTGTGAAAATGTGCTTGAACTAGCAGAAATAGCAGCCGGCGATTGACCTGCTCTACAGCTCCACTATCAACCACATTTGGTCCTCGGAGGGTAGTAAAACCTATGGTGCGTCGTTGTTGGTACTGCGAATGCCAATCCACCTTCCAAGCAAGCTAAGTTATAAAAATATATAAATAAACACATACATAAATAGGGACAACATTCCATACATAACTCTGCTACAAATCTCAGCACTTGTATAACAGAGAAGGTAGCACAAATATCCAGACCTTAGAAAATGTACAAAAAGTGTTTTTTTCTACATTGATCCGCTCGGGAATCGAAATCGAGACCTCAGAGAAAGTCGGTGTGCACGCCACTCGTCCATAGAAATCGTCCAATGCTCCACGAGAGGATTATATTCTGCAGTAGACTTTTAATGTGTTTAAAGTAAATACACAAGCATAACAAGCTTATTACGTTCTTAAAAAAGTATTAAATTTCAAATAAAAAAAGGAGAGCTTTACTAAAATTCGGTTCAATATTGGTTTGGCAAACAATTTGCCGCTAAGTCCTAGATTACTCGGTATAACAAACCGCTATTAACCCGCGTTCGCTGCAAGATGCTGTTTTTAATTAATGTTGATAGCACTGAGCAATATTTAACTTTCAGTTGATTGCTTTTAAAATTCTTGGCTAAACTTGCACCTTCATGCTTCGGCACGATTGATCCGAGCTATTTACTTCGAAAGTATAAATAACATTTATACTTGCTCTCCTTGTAGTTTATGAGTTAACGTGCACTACTATTTGTGTTTTCTTAAACATTCGTCGACTGCTTTGATTGTTGTGAGATCGAATCCATGATCTTACAGCTGTCAGCCTGCTTATAGCCGTTAAGTTAATTCATTGGACGACACCTTAGGTGCTATTATCCGGGAGTGTTGGGTCTGCTGGATTTAAAATCAAATCAAAACATTTATTTATCAATATAAGCAACATACATTACAACCAGCGATCGACATTTTTTAAACTACCACGGTTCGATTTTTCTGGTATTTTCCGAGTATGTCTATGAGAAAGTATTTACGTAAAATCCATAGACAGGTTAGGTTAGTTTAACAACAATAAGTACAGAGTAACGAATGAGTTTTTGTGAGGCAAAATGCAATAAATTAAATCTCCCTTCAGTTCCTAAGGCAAAAGGATTTCTATTTTGATAGGCATTATGGAATATTTAATTTGTTATGATCAATTAAAATCGGCTAATTTTATGTAAATCATATATCTTAAGCCTATATACATATAAAAATATAATATAACTTACACTTAAAAAATAATACCTGAAATACAAGAAACCGAGTGGTTGGGTGGTCGGAACTGCGAGTCAAGATACCCGAGTTCGATCCCCAGGTGGCAGGCTCGTACCAATGGGTTTTTCAAAAACTTACGTACGAATTATATCGTTGGCTTGGATATAAAGACGGCGACGGACTCACCACCTGTCACGTTGTCCCGAAAATATCTTCGGTGGAACTTAATTGTCTAGACTAGACCTCTGTCTAACACTGTATTGGGAATTGCGAGAAGATTTTCTTTCTTAAATATAAAAAAGAATCTAAAAATCTGAAAATCCAAACATAATTTTACCTTCAATTCTTTTTTATCTACGTAACTCCCCATCGACTTCAAAAGGGCGTCCAATTTAACGCTATAAATAATAGCGAGGTTCAAAAGGGGCGCTTGACAGGAAATAAAATTGGAAAATATTGTCCCTACTTCAACATGTTGTGATACCACACCAAGAACCTTCGAAATCCCCATAATTCTTCTTAGTAACATTTCCTCCAAAATACCTACTAACAGTGGTTTTTAAGCTGCTTGGCATTGTAGAGCTTTGAAAACAATTTTATTTTTATGTACGATATTAAAAGAATATGAGTTTACGATACATAATTGAGATATTTTGAACTTTATCACATAGAGTTAAAGCGGAAATTTAAATGAGTTTAACGTACAAGTGACTGTTTTACTGACTGTAACTCTCTCACACAGGTGACACAACGATAAGCGCTGTCAATTTGTAAACGTCAAACACACAACTTAGGGGAGAAAAAACGTTGTCGTGCGATTACTTATGTATAGCATCTTATCACAAAAACTCTTCACAAAATTCAAAAAAATTGGAACCGGTGAACGAAGGTAGTTTTGGCTTTAAATTTAAACACTTATTAAAAAATTTCGCTGTATTCACGATTGCCGAGTGGTTGGGTGATCGGAATTCGAGTCAACAGACCCGAGTTCGATACCCAAGGCTTGTACCATTGGTTTTTTCAAAACTTATACATTTTTCTTGAATATAAAAACAGCGACAGGCTCACCACCTGTCACGCTGTCCCAAAAATGTCTTCGCTGGAAGGAGGGGTTTAATTGTCTAGAACTCTGTGTACAATTACAGTTTTGATAATGGCCTGAAGATATTTTTTGTTCATTTTTTTTAAAGTCCACTCTAGGGATAAATAAATGCTTGTGTGTTGAATCTGAATGCTTAACCTTGAGTGTAGGTTGTTTATATTTATATAATATTTACCAACGTAAATATATTTAAATATCAACGTGTCAGATGGTTAGCCTGTCGCCCCTCTGTTTGACCCAGTATTGGAAATACGAGTGAATATATATATGATTATCTTCATTTATTTACTTAGAAAAGCATTATCATAAAAGAAAAATACATTGTTTTTTAACTTTAATAAACATAAGGAAACAATTACAGGAATTACTAAGAATTATGTATTGTGAAACGATAGAATTTTAATATAAGTGTTTACATATATACGGCCAGTGACACATCCAGGATATTGTTTCCAAGAATACATAGAACATACATACATAGAACAAAGTATGTGATGTTGTCCCTAACATCACATACTTTGTTCTAATCTCAAAGTAAGAGGTTAATACATTTGTGTTTTGGAATCAGAAAGAAATAAGAAAATGTAGAAAAAGAGTTTTCAAGTAACGTGTCTGTACGTATTCGGGAATCGAAACCGGAACATCAAGGCTCGCTATACCATCAAAACTGATTCCATAACACAAATCCTACTTAACGGGATAAGCGTAATCTAAATGAAGTTGTCTGTATCGATGAACGTATTTATGAGTGTTATTTAATTAGCTTAAAAAAACTTAAACATTACAGTCTATATATTCACAGTGGGTGAACTATAAAGGGTTCGGATCATTAAAAGAAAATTAAATTTTCATTAAAAATGCTGCCACTAACTTTCCCACACGACTAAAGTATAAATAAATTACTCCTTTCGGAGTCGAGTGCTGCTAACTTCGAGCAGTTGCCGCAAAGAGTAGGGTGCAACAAAGTGAAAAAATGCCCTTTAACCCCTCTTTTCATTAAAGCTAAAGCTATGTCAGGTCTTTTACTAAAACATTAATATGAAAAGCTCGTGTTTCAAGCTTGCCGGAGTGCGAGAGTGAAAAATAAGGATGGGTTTTAAGTATTCTTACGAATATGACGATTTCTCTTGTTGAAACGGCATTTATATAGTGTGTACGTTGTGCGTAAGTGTGAATGAATGTTGTTTTCCCAAAAGTGGGATAGACAGAGCTCGAGACAATTTAGTTATTTCTTCTTGTCACTAAAAGTTATTGAGCACAACTTGATAGGTGGTTAGCCTATCACCACCTTAGTATAAGTATAGTGTAAACGCTTTAAGCGAGAATTAAATCGTTAATAAACAAAACCTATGTTATGAGTATGTTTGAATTTTTACACTTTAGCCGCGCCGAACCATTTTTGCATTTTAGCATTTTACCGTACCGTGCCGTAGCATTTTACCGTAGCTACTAAGATTGCTCTCATATTTTTCATTGGAAGTTTGAAAACTACCATTGCGTAGTACTAATTGAAAAATTGCAGTTATTTTTGTATTCATGTTATATAGTATGTATATTACATAGTTATTACTTATAATTATCATATTTAAACAACTGTTTCTCTGTTATGTTTTTATGTAGGATATATTTTTTCTATTAATGTATTTACTACCATTAAAATATATATTTATATATATTTATTTAAATTTATATAAATATATATTTTAATAGTATAACTATAGTTATACTATTAAAATATATATAGTTATAAATATAACTATAGTTACTGTTATATTTATATATATTTAAGTTCCTTGCCATCCTAAGGTTGCCTGAAAAAAATCTTCACACAATTCCCAATACAGGGGTAGACATAGGTCAAGTCTAGACAATTAAGTCCCTTTGACCCACCTTCCACCGAAGATATTTTCGGGACAACGTGACAGGTGGTGAGCCTTTCGCCGTCTTTATGTCCAAGCCAACGATGAAATTCGTACATAAGTTTTTGAAAAACTCATTGGTACTGCCACCTGGGGATCGAACTCGGGTCTCTCGACTCGAAATTCCGACCATCCAACAACTCGGCTATCGTGACTTATGAAAGAGATCATATTTTGTGTCGCCCGTTGTTAATGTCGCCCATTGTGCCTTTTAGTGCTATTTTTTCCATTTTTCTGTAATTTCTATCCACTGGTGTACAATAAAGTTATATTTCATTCATCCATCATTTTCAGTTAGTTTATATACCTCTTTTGAAGATCAATGAATTACTAGTTCCAAGAAAGTCATGATAGCCCAGGGGTTGGGTGGTCGGAATTTGGAGTCAAGAGATCCCAGTTCAATCTTCAGGTGGCAGGCATCAACAGGTTTTTCAAAAACTTATATACGATTTATATCATCGGCTTGGACATACAGACGGCGAGGGGTTGGCACGTTGTCTCGAAAATATCTACGGTGGAAGGTGTGTCTAAAGGACTTAATTGTCTAGACTAGACCACTGTCTACCCCTTTATTGGGAATTGCGTGAAGATATCTTAATGAATTCCTATGTGGTCAAATCCCTGGCTTATTATGTTTCGTTGTCTCTTTCTCACAGTTTATTTCTTAGCCCAATAATATTTTATATTTTCGTAGATAAAGGTGCGCATACCAAACAAGATGCGTCGCAGTTTTATTTCCCAAGAGGCTTCCAATCATAAGTCATACCAAAACTTGTTTGAGACTTCTTGAGTTTCCCGGAAATATTGGTACGCAAGGCCATTTTATATAAATAGCGTATTTATACCTTCTGCGTACGTAGAATATCATACTTAGTAGGGGAACACAGTACAAATAAAATATTTATATTCATGGTTTCGCCAGCTCTGAGGTTCCGGGTTCCATCCCCAGACGGGTCCATTTTCTCTTGGGTCTTTGAGGTACCTTCGTTGTTGCCGACTCCATAACACAAGTGAGTTAGATACTTAATTTTTATTTATTTTTTAAAATCATTCATTTATTTATCATAAAAAAGGATTTTTTTATATATCTAGATAGGATAAGGAAAAATGTTAAATGTCTGTATCTTGAGCATCTTTTTATCTTGAGCAGTTTTAAACACTTTTTTGTCTTATCTTTCAAATTTCCCTCTTCACGTTTATGCTTTTAGATAAATGTAAATACACCCTTTGTTTCTCTGTTTTGACAATATATCTTTCTTTTTCAACGACAGAATTTCAGCAGCCAGTTGCGTAATTATTACTAAAAACTTTCTGGAAATACGTTCCTTACAAAACAAATTTCCTTTATCTTTATCTTTTATGCTATCTTTCATTACATTAAAAAGAACAATGCCGCGTGAATTGAAAAATAAAGGATTAATTCAATTTAACTTTACGTTTATTTGAAAGCTAAATTACAAAAGTCACGATAACCGAGTGGTTGGATCGTCGGAATTTCGAGTCAAGAAACCCGAGTTCGATCTCCAGGTGGCAGGCTCGTACCAATGGGTTTTTCAAAAACTTATGCACGAATTATATCGTTGGCTTGGACATATAGACGGTGACGGGCTCACTACCTGTCACGTTGTCCCGTAAATATCTTCGGCGGAAGGTGGGCCGAAGGGACTTAATTGTCTAGACTAGACCTCCTATGTACCTCCTATGTATATATGACCTACCTACAGTAGTATTAACTGAAATGTAACCAATATAATAAGTCAAGAGAGCAAAGTGGTTGAGTTCGAGAACTTGAATTATTTATATCGTTGACTTGGACATGAAGACGGGGACAGGCTCACCACCTGTCGCGTTGTCCTAAAAATGTCTTCGGTGAAAGGGCTATGACCTGAATTGGACTTTTATAATAAATGTATATCATATATGTATGTAGATAATATTAAGCTATATTTAAGTAATAAAGCAGATTTTATTGTTTTAGTGGACACTTACTCATTTCAGTGTTAAAACTTATGCACTTGATTATACTGTCTAAGCATTAATATCTAAATGCCGAATTCCGGGCGAACGGTAAAGTTTGGAAGATGATATCTAGCAAATTTGGAGGAGCAATGGTACTGATGTGCACGCAAGGCGGTAAAGTTATACATTATGTAAGATGTAGTCTGTAAGTCATTGAAAGTTTCTCTGCTTTGTTTGTCATTAAATATCTATGTTAATAAACGTTTTCATAGTGTTGTCAGCGCTGAGGTTGCGGGTTCGATTCGCGGAATCCGCGACCTGACCGCGCCTTTGTTAGTTGGAATTTTAAAATACATTTTTTCTTTTTAATATATAATTTAATTGTGAAAATATACAAAAATGTTCGTAGTTTAAGTGGTCGAAGTTTTTTCCTCATTTTAGCCGTACGTTCCCTCCTTTAATCTTTATATCTACGTACCTAAGTTGTTATTTATTTTGTTGTTATGCAAATGTGTGTATCTTGTTCCTTCAATTAGATTTTTTTGTTATTATTATTATTACAAGCTTGAACGCGTAGAGGGCTATAGGCTCTATCGCGTTGTCCCAAGTAAACTTCAGTGAAATGTGGGTCGAAAGGATTTCACTGTCTAGACCCACTACTGGAAAAAGCTCAATAAGCTATTTATATGATAAATAAATCTATTTGATGGATGCAGGTGGGTGGGGACCGTTCGTTGTAGAAGGCTTTGGGGGAGGCCTATGTTCAGCAGTGGACTCTTGATAGGCTGTAAAGAAGAAGAAGAAGAAGAGATCTATTTGTGTTAAACAATTAAATCCTTTTGTCATCCTTTCATCGAAGTAATGAATTGTGTAATAGAAGTACGAAGTAGATTACAATTTAAACATTTACTTAGATAAAATAAGCTTTTGACAGAAACGATTAATTTACTGCTACCTTAAATGTCGCAGTATATTAGATATAGTAGCCAATACGTTAGTGCTTATTGACTTTCATTCGCTTTCGATTACTTCCTTTTACAAAGCCATTGTAGGAAAGAAGCTGTTCGAAAATGTATTACAGACTACTATATATACTTTTTATTGTACTGCACTGTTGAGTTTCATCTAGGTAAAATGTTGTAACTAAGAACTTTAAAGTATTTTAAAATACTTTTATTTTTTATAAAATATTCATTTTATACAATAAATTGACGCCTCTGTGGACGAGTGGCACACAATGGTTTTCAAAGTGTCACCAGCTCTGAGGTCTCAGGTTCGAATCTCGGACGAGTCAAAGTAGTAGACAAGAGGTAAGGTACAACTTTTTCTATAGTTTTAGCTATGGTCGTAACTAACTAATTCTAGTTCATAATGTACAATTTTTAGACAATTAAAAAAACAAAATAACGCGGAGAAAGTTTCACAATTTTCGTCATGAATGTATTGTAATAGGATAAATTAGTACCAAAAGCTTTATTGAATTTTTAAGAAACTTTTATGTGGCGTCAACCTACTTGATTTGTTAATTACTATAAGTCATAACGTATTTATACAATATTATATTAATAGCACTGCACTTGACTAGGACTGCGTGTTAGAACGCGCCCAAACCATCGAAGCACGTCTTTATCCATTTTACTGATCAGGTCATTTTTCAAAGCTACCACATAGTGAATCTCTTCGTTTCGCTGTCGGTCGGCCATGGTAACGCAGCACATTTTACGGAGAGATCGCATTTCACCTGCATTCATCTTGCTTTTATGCTTCTTCTGGTATACCCATTTTTTTGTACTTGAAACGACAGCAGCAACCCCACTCACTGGCCGGCGCTGTCACTCTCCGGGACTCCAGACCAAGCTAATGCCCCACCAGGGAACTTCAGGGAACTGCCCTTCCGTTTGGTCTCTGACAAACACACGACATATGATTGTCTTTCTCTCATTATTTCGATCAACTCAGTCCTCTTATCTCTCATGCCTCCTGTAACATTCCACGTGGCAACTTTGCATTCCATTCCCCACCTTCCACCGTGTCGGGCAGTGCGTGACGGGTGGCGGTTCCCATCGCCACTTTGCTCGCTGCGTCCCACACCAACGGTGACGAACAGGCGTGCGTCGCCTTGGGAGATGCCCTAACCTTCGATGGCATGGGTGTGGGCATGGGCAAGCTCATAAGAATTGCAGCCTTGAAAGGAGCGGGCAGTGGTCTCGACGGGCACAGTCATTATTTTAATTAATAATAATTTTATCAAAGTTGGAGACTGTTGATAAACAAGTACATACATAATAAGTATTAATAAAAAATATCTTTACACCGTTCTCAATACGGGAGTAGACAGAGGTCTAGACAGTTAAGTCCTTTCGACCCACCTTCCACCGAAGACATTTTTTAGCTAATCGTGGCAGGTGGTAAGCCCGATGTCGCTTAATGTCAATTAATTTTATTCAATAAATAAATTAAAAATGTAATGTAATATTTAAAACAAAATTTAATTTCATAATTTACAGCATATAAATTTGAAACATACAAATTATTAAGGATTCATTAATAACACAAACTTCAAGACAAGTTTCTGCGTCAAAATTCAAATACGGGATGTTAAATTTTCGTAGAAGTTTTGCATGAGATGCGTAAGTTAGAACGAGCAATATTGGTAATGTGAATTCGAGAAAGCGAAGTTTAATACTTTGTGAGTGTATTTTGTCTGAAAGTATCATCTAAATTTATTCTTCTATTTCTTCTTCTTTACAACCTATTAAAAAACCCATTAGTCCACAAAAAGATTTCCACACAGAAATGCCCCGAGAGACCTGCAGCCGTCGTCTCCATATTATTGCATGCACCATATTTTACTCCCCATATTGTCGTCACTCCATCTTGTGGGGGACCGCCCTAGACCTTTCTTCCTCAACGCTTGACAGTTTTGTGAGTTATGTAACCGGCCCTGTGTCACATCAGCACTGATTCTTATAGTTATGTGGATTTTGGCCTAGACCTTCTGCGGATATCATAGTTGGATATAATGCAGAGAAACACGAAGCATAGCCTTTTTTGATATCTCTTTAAGCAATTTTTAACTTTCTCATTCGGCCAGCAATGAAGGAACACATGGCAGTTCCGTAGGTCATCCCTGATAATTTATCAATAAATGAAAACTGCATTGATTGATATGAGTTAATTTTCTATTATATTATTGACAGCTCGATAGCCTAGTTGGTAGTAACTCTTCTTTTGAAGCGAAGGGCTGAGGATTAGAATGCCCCTTGAATTGAAATTGAAGTGAAGCGTACATCGTAGATCTATATCTTCATATGCACTTACCATGAACATTTCCGCTACTCTATTCTCTATTCTACTCTATTCTATTCTAAGACAACAAACACGAAGGTTTTTATTTCATCATTCGAATTTTCGCTCAAATAAAAACACATGAACTGCAGACAACTTGCAGGCTACTTGAGGAACAGTGAGTGAGTATGCATTAGATGAATTTTGCACCATCTCGTAAAACAGCGCCGTAATTCGCCACGTTTCTGTATACTGCACCTTTCGGTCTGATCGTCGAATGTTAAATAGTAATTTAAAACTTAGATCACAGAAAACTTTTAAAAAATAAACTTATAACAAAAAGATATTTTGGTATCGGAACACACACAGAAGGAGATAGATGTGCGGTAGCTATTTATTTAGAAGATTGTGATTATTATTATTATTTTATTGGAAACGGCTTAATGCAATAATTACTGATAACATTCCAAGTTCCAATTTCAAAAATTTTTTGAGCAAAAATTATTATTGAGTTATTATGACATACACTTGACAATAGAATGTTAATTTATAATGTAGCGTCGATTTAGGAAACTAAAACAAACGACTCAATTGCTATAAAGGTAACTGTTCATTATTGAATAACAAACACTACCCTTTTGGTCATTTACTGTTACTAACTAAGTAAACTAAGCTTTCAAGAGCTTATAGTTACTACCGGTACTTGAAAGCAATACTTACACTAGAGTAACATCAAACTTAAACAGGTAATAAGTGAGTAATTCAGAGACAGAGGTTAATGAACTATGAAAATATTTAAAGCGAAACTCATGGTCGTAAACCTGAAGAACAATGAAAATATTTAGCAGCTGCATTTTGTAGCACCTCGTAAAACGACACTAAAATTTACCACCCTCTTATTTCTTAAGGTGTCACAAAATAATAGACTGCTATAAAATAAACGAGCTGATTCTATATTACAAGCACAAAAAAAAAAATATAAACAATATGTTCATGAAGGACTGATAAAATATGTTAATACTGCAAAACGTGCTCTGTAAAATATATGTTGCTGTAGAAATATCATAGAATTATAGACAGAAAAATATGATAGAACGATAGAATTTTTGAAAATATTTGCAAGTAACCCATACTTAAAATAAAATATAATTGGTATTTAAAATATAATTGAGATAATTTAAAACATACATTCTACTCTAAATATGGCGTGCATAACAAAATCGTTAAAAAATAAAAAGGGATATCAAATTTGAAATACAAAAGATATATACAAGATCTTAAATAAAAGTTTTATAAAAATTTTATGACTGATTAAATGCTAGAAGAAGTATTACATAGTATTTAAATAGTACTAATAAATAATTACATTGTATTGACATTTAAAATATCTAAAATAAAATAAAATGAATATCTTCACGCAGTCCCCAATAGATCCCCTAGTGCTCGTACCAACGGGTTTTTCAAAACTTAAAAAAAATATGTCAAGTTGTCCAGAAAATATCTACGGTAGAAGGTGGGTCGAAGGGACTTAATTGTCTAAACTAGACCTCTGTCTACCCCTGTATTGGGAATTACGTGACTCCGTGAACTTGGTGAATTGCGTGAAGATATTTTGATATTTTAATTTTTTGACCACGGTGGTTCCCAATAAGTGTCATATAGCTGAGGTCTGTTGAGCACCTAGTTGCGGAGATCTCTCTTTAACTTTTATAATAATTTTATAATTATAATAACAACTTTTATAAAAATAAGTTCCATGAATAACTGAGACGCAGATTTCCTCCATCTAAAGTGCTATGTTTGTTGCTTGGATAATCTAATAAGAAATGTTACAATGTTGAAAAACTTCACTACAGTAAAAAGGATTATATTCGCTCAAATTACAGCCAATTGCCGACTTCAATTTCTTTTTATTGTTAAGTGTGAATGGTCGTAAACATAACAACCCTCGATACAATTGCATCAAAGTAGTCAAACAAATTCATACCTTATAGTAATGTTCCAAATAAAAAGATTAAAGAAGATTAAAGAGAGAAAATTAAATTTGATGATGTTAATGTGCTAGCAGTGGCTATGTTTAAGAACGTTCTGCAATCTATTTATTACTTTTTAAGAGAACAAAATAAAAATACATTTGTTATATATTTAAATAGGTTTACATTTAATGTAAACCTTTACTATTAAACGATAAATGTCCATGCAATGCGGGATCTGGGATTGGCAAAGGACAATTTTGTTCTTTTGACGAGCTCCGTAGACGAGTGGCGTTTACGTCGTCTTTCATGGTGCCTCTAAGGTCCCATGTTCGGTTCCCAGACGGATATAATATAGACAACAACCTTTTCTCAATTTTCTGCGGTCTGCGTATTTGTGGTGCCTTTGTTGTATCTGATTCTATAAAACAGGTGCTACAGCTACTTAATTCGGGATCAGGGCAATGTATGTGACATTGTCCGTATCTATTATTTATTTTTTTATATTTCACCGAGGCTTAATTGGTTACACGAATACTTTGGCGTGTGTGTATAAAGGAAATCAATAGATAAAGTTTTTAAGTTCACATATTTGAGGAATAATATCAATAACTAGTCATATGATTCTGAAAATAAAATAAAATAATAAAATAAATAAATAAATAGCTTCACGCAATTCCCAATAAAGGGGTAGACAGAGTTCTAGTCTAGACAATTAAGTCCCTTTGATCCACCTTCCACCGAAGATATTCTCGGGACTAGACGGGAATATATTTTAAAATAAAAAAAAATTAAAATTGTTCACTAATAAAATCTACGAGTACTAAAGGCTACGATATATAATCGTATTGTACGTACTAGGGAAATTATTAAGAATGTTCTTTTTTTAAGCCTGTCTATAAAAAAATTATAAAAGGAAACCTATATAAATTAATGGATGTAATACATTTTACTTAAATAGATGACCATATTATAAGATCTATAATTTTTTTTTGTAGATAATAAAACTAAACTTTTATTCCGTATAAATTTTCACATTATATGAAGACCAATTTTGTGAAATAATCAAGTGAAAAAGCATCTGTATTACTATTTCTTACAAAAAACTGCCAAGAGACAATATTGTTAAAAAAACTCTTATACGACGTATTTCGCTAAATATATTTTCCAAGGAGTTTAACGGGATGCGGATTATCCCAGTATTCATTTATGGAGGAAAAAATAGTTTGGAATGGATTCGTAGGATTTGCTTGCTAGACAGAAATGCATTAAGACATTATTATAGCTTACGTGTATGTGTGGTACGGATAGGATTTTTTCAAAAATTATGATAGATTTATATCGTAGGCTTGGACGTAAAGACGGCGACGGGTACACCACCCGTCACGTTCTCCCGACTATATCTTCGGTGGATCAAAGGGACTTAATTGTCTAGACTAGTCCTCTGAATATGTAAAGATATTAATTTACTTGTTATTTGAAGTGGTGAGGCCGAGGGCTACTGCTATAGGAGACCGATCCTTGGTCAGACCCCCCACACCCAAATAAAGTAGAAACACCTTGTGCATATGTATTTATTACTAGTGAAGAAAAGGGATCAAACTCGGGTCTTTTGACTCGAAATTCCGACCAACCAACCACTTAGCTATCGTAACTTTTTAAAAATATGATTGTTGTATTTGTTTGTACTCTAAGGTGCAGCTAATCTTAACAGATATGACATTGTCCTATTTATTTTCTTCACACATTTTCTCACTCCGGAGTCATGTTGGCAATGAAGTTCTTTCGACCACTTTTCACTGAAGCTTATTTCGTACAACGTAATAGATACTGAGCCTATCGTTGTATTAATATTCATGCCGATGCGTATACAAATACATATTTTATATAAATAAATATTCTTTTAAACATAAACGTCCACGATCTGAATATAAACATTCATATTCATCATACAAATGTTTGCCTCTAGCGAAATTCAAAACTGCAACTCTTAGCTTCGAAGGCAGGGTAACTAACATTACCAACTCTACTATCGGGTTTCATTTTATGGTATGTAAAAAGTAAGTTTTAAAGTCTTCAACATGTGTCTACACTAGTTTTCAGGTAATAATACCAGATGTCCCATTCTAACATACACTGGAGTAGCTGATTATTATTGAGCTTACAAAAAATTTGAATCATTTTCTATGCAAGTAAATTTCTCTTAGATAGAACATTATCATAAATCGTCGCCGCTTTGTTCACTACGCTGCCTGAAATAGACGTAACGATCCAAGAAATTACGGGAAAATTGAAGGAGGTTACCAGAGACAAAAATAGTTAAGATTCCATTTACATGTATTTGAATATTTAAAATTCCTCTATTTTTTACTAGTATAGTATTTAAAATTTTTAACCGAAACTTTTATCAAAATATATGCAGTTATTTTCAACCTTTTTCCTTATCCTTAACCAAAATGGCGTCATTACCAAGTCAAGCGTTTTCATTGTTGCTATTGCAATGAAGCATGTGATTGCATCGCCGCCTTCCCTTTCCCTCGGGAGTTTACCCCTTCGTAGGACAATGAAGTATTATGAGGGTTACTCAAGTTTGCAATCGCGCAGGTATAACGACGAAAGTTCTGAATTTGATTTTGTTATGTTTACTTCCATATGATTGTCAATATTAAATTACTACAAAAATGTATGTAAATCCTAGTCACAAATCAATATTAATCAATGTTTATTATAGTAGATGCTCAGCTCTTCAAAGAATTAAAAAAAATGGATCATTGGTTATTATTTGTTTTTATTACAACTATATAAACATACCTAGTTAGATCTAAGAGTAATTATATAAAAATACATACATACATTGATAGGGACACAATCACATACATTGCTCTAATCATAAACTTCCTAGATAAAACACTTGAGTTATGGAATTGGAAACTATGAAGATACCAGAGAAACTCTGAAACAAGACTATACAGAAAACGGTGTTTTTCATCAATAACCGACAAGGAATAAAACCCGGAATTAAATGACATTATGTAAACCTGTGCGCAAGCTGCTTGTCCACAAAGGTGGCTGAAGTGTTTTATTAAAAATATATGTAAGGGAACAACAAGAAAACCTCAAAAATTAAATATTTGAATATGTTATATTCAATGTTAAATTTTCAATGTATAATTGTGTCCATAACGAGCACTAACAAAAAAAATCTAATTTTCCGACAAAAGGATCTAACATAACTCAAAGAGAAATTTCGGACGCTTTCCGAATCCGTGACAAAACTATCTTGAGTAGAATGGAATTTGGGTAAAGCTATAAATCAGGCCATGAGATTGAATACAAAAGTAAGCGTTAGATATATATTAGGTAGGGCGTTAAGTTAGACGCCGGAATTTACGACAATGACAACTCTAATCTTTTCATTAAAAATATTCGCAAATAAAAGCCCTTATACTATTATCTACCGACAGATAATAGTATAAGGGCTTAACCATCTCTAAATTCAATAACTAAATAATTAGACCAGTGCTGAGCAGTAGTGTCTAAAATGCGATATCTTGGACATTGTACTACGATCGCCTATCCGAAGCGTGGCGATTATTTTAAAATTACGGGAGAGCTCTAAATCCAGAAGTAGACATTACAGGACGTTATAAGCAACAGTCCAACCTGAGTCGTTCCTGGCCCAAAGATAGCCGTAATGCTGCCATTGACACACTGCATTGCCAAAGATAACGGTTGTTCCAGAAACCATTCAGAACGTCGTCCAATTATTGTGTGAACTTTGGTCTGGTATTTTAGAAATAGTTATCCGTCCATCTGTCGATATCAAAATGCATTTTTAGGCTTTACCCTTAGGAGCCGCTTACGACACCCACTGGAAGAAAGAGGGTGGTATTATTATTATAACGATACTACACGGAGTGTACAGTGTACTGAATAATATTTACTACCTACAGTGGTAGAGCCACGCTTCAGCTTTTGTTGTTGCATGAATGTGCCGGCTCGACAAATATTTATTTAATATTTGTATAATATTCAAATTAGAAAATATAATTGACCGGATGAATTAATATGCGACGCTTGACGATTGTGTTCTTAACTCAGTAGCGCAGACAGTAAACCTTTAGATTGTACAGCTTTGCCGGTTTTTGCGGCATTTTTACAAAATATCTTCGGTGAAAGGTTGGGTCAAAGGGACTTAATTATCTAGACTAGACCTCTGTCTAACCCTGTATTGGAATTGCGTGAAGATATTTTACGTAACAGGTGGTGAGCCCGTTGCCGCCTATATGTCCAAGGCAAGGATATAATTCGTACATAAGTTTTTGAAAAATCCATTGCTACGAGCCTGCCACCAGGGGAACGAACTCGGGCCTATCAACTCGAAATTCCAACCACCATACCACTCGGCTATCGTAATCGTGACGTGGGTCAATGAGGAAAATCACTTTTTTACATTTCCTTGGGTCTGGGTCTTTGTAGTACCTTCGTTATTTCTAATTATATCACAAGAGCTTAAGCTACTTTGGGATCAGATAAACGATCAATATCACATGCATTTATATATTATTAATATATAAATGCATGTGATATTGTTCTTACAACATCACATGCATTTATATATTTAATAATAGATTTATTCCTAATATTGAAGAGTTTTATAAATAAATATAAAACTTTTCAATATTTGAGGATAATTAATTTATTTTATAAAAAAATTCTTTTGCGAATGGTGGGTCGAAAAGACTTATTATCTAGACTTCTGTATACCCCAGAATTGGCAATGGCGTAAAGACAATTTCTTTTTAATATTTGAGTGTAATTGGAGCCAGACTCACTTAATATCACAAAATCACATAAAGATCATTTGATATGGAAACTATTCGCTATGAAATTGAAAACTTAAATTAGCGTTTGCAAAACTTTTTATTTTCATTTTCTTTAAAACTATTTTCCACCTCAGGGTAACTAAAGCCGACGTCAACAGGTTCGTCGAGGAGAATCAAATCGCTTAACTCAGGCGACCTGACAAATAGAGTGGGGTTATCGAAGGCTTCACGTCTATAATAGATGCTATTTGTCAACAACAGGGATGCCTATTTTTGCGGGACATTTCAATAAAATTATTAAGGTAATAAGGTTTCAATATAATTGCATTACAATTTTCTATTATTTCGGCGTAAGAAGTAAAAATAAGGATACTGAATTGACGTTTTCTGTCTGCAATCTATTAAGAGAAAAGATTAAAAAAACAAGATTAAAATTATCATCTGTTTTTAATTTTAATAAATTATATAAAAATAAATAAATAAAATAAAATGAATATCTTCACGCAGTCCCCAATAGATCCCCTAGTGCTCGTACCAACGGGTTTTTCAAAAACTTAAAAAATATGTCAAGTTGTCCAGAAAATATCTACGGTAGAAGGTGGGTCGAAGGACTTAATTGTCTAAACTAGACCTCTGTCTACCCTGTATTGGGAATTACGTGACTCCGTGAACTTGGTGAATTGCGTGAAGATATTTTGATATTTTAATTTTTGACCACGGTGGTTCCTAATAAGTGTCATATAGCTGAGGTCTGTTGAGCACCTAGTTGCGGAGATCTCTTTAACTTTTATAATAATTTTATAATTATAATAACAACTTTTATAAAAATAAGTTCCATGAATAACTGAGACGCAGATTTCTCCATCTAAAGTGCTATGTTTGTTGCTTGGATAATCTAATAAGAAATGTTACAATGTTGAAAACTTCACTACAGTAAAAAGGATTATATTCGCTCAAATTACAGCCAATTGCCGACTTCAATTTCTTTTATTGTTATGTGTGAATGGTCAAAACATAATAACCCTCGATACAATTGCATCAAAGTAGTCAAACAAATTCATACCTTATAGTAATGTTCCAAATAAAAGATTAAAGAAGATTAAAGAGAGAAAATTAAATTTGATGATGTTAATGTGCTAGCAGTGGCTATGTTTAAGAACGTTCTGCAATATATTTATTACTTTTTAAGAGAACAAAATAAAAATACATTTGTTATATATTTAAATAGGTTTACATTTAATGTAAACCTTTACTATTAAAACGATAAATGTCCATGCAATGCGGGATCTGGGATTGGCAAAGGACAATTTTGTTCTTTGACGAGCTCCGTAGACGAGTGGCGTTTACGTCGTCTTTCATGGTGTCTCTAAGGTCCCATGTTCGGTTCCCAGACGGATATAATATAGACAACAACCTTTTCAATTTTCTGCGGTCTGCGTATTTGTGGTGCCTTTGTTGTATCTGATTCTATAAAACAGGTGCTACAGCTATTTAATTCGGGATCAGGGCAATGTATGTGACATTGTCCGTATCTATTATTTATTTTTTATATTTCACTGAGGCTTAATTGGTTACACGAATACTTTGGCGTGTGTGTATAAAGGAAATCAATAGATAAAGTTTTTAAGTTCACATATTTGAGGAATAATATCAATAACTAGTCATATGATTCTGAAAATAAAATAAAATAATAAAATAAATAAATAAATAAATAAATAGCTTCACGCAATTCCCAATAAAGGGGTAGACAGAGTTCTAGTCTAGACAATTAAGTCCCTTTGACCCACCTTCCACCGAAGATATTCTCGACTAGACGGGAATATATTTTAAAATAAAAAAAAAGTAAAATTGTTTACTAATAAAATCTACGAGTACTAAAGGCTACGATATATAATCGTATTGTACGTACTAGGAAATTATTAAGAATGTTCTTTTTAAGCCTGTCTATAAAAAATTATAAAAGGAAACCTATATAAATTAATGGATGTAATACATTTTACTTAAATAGATGACCATATTATAAGATCTATAATTTTTTTTGTAGATAATAAACTAAACTTTTATTCCGTATAAATTTTCACATTATATGAAGACCAATTTTGTGAAATAATCAAGTGAAAAGCATCTGTATTACTATTTCTTACAAAACAGCCAAGAGACAATATTGTTAAAAACTCTTATACGACGTATTTCACAAATATATTTTCCAAGGAGTTTAACGGGATGCGGATTATCCCAGTATTCATTTATGGAGGAAAAATAGTTTGGAATGGATTCGTAGGATTTGCTTGCTAGACAGAAATGCATTAAGACATTATTATAGCTTACGTATGTGTGGTACGGATAGGATTTTTCAAAAATTATGATAGATTTATATCGTAGGCTTGGACGTAAAGACGGCGACGGGTACACCACCCGTCACGTTCTCCTGACTATATCTTCGGTGGATCAAAGGACTTAATTGTCTAGACTAGTCCTCTGAATATGTAAAGATATTAATTTACTTGTTATTTGAAGTGGTGAGGCCGAGGGCTACTGCTATAGGAGACCGATCCTTGGTCAGACCCCCACACCCAAATAAAGTAGAAACACCTTGTGCATATGTATTTATTACTAGTGAAGAAAAGGGATCAAACTCGGGTCTTTTGACTCGAAATTCCGACCAACCAACCACTTAGCTATCGTAACTTTTTAAAAATATGATTGTTGTATTTGTTTGTACCTAAGGTGCAGCTAATCTTAACAGATATGACATTGTCCTATTTATTTTCTTCACACATTTTCTCACTCCGGAGTCATGTTGGCAATGAAGTTCTTTCGACCACTTTTCACTGAAGCTTATTTTGTACAACGTAATAGGTACTGAGCCTATCGTTGTATTAATATTCATGCCGATGCGTATACAAATACATATTTTATATAAATAAATATTCTTTTAAACATAAACGTCCACGATCTGAATATAAACATTCATATTCATCATACAAATGTTTGCCTCTAGCGAAATTCAAAACTGCAACTCTTAGCTTCGAAGGCAGGGTAACTAACATTACCTACTCTACTATCGGGTTTCATTTTATGGTATGTAAAAAGTAAGTTTTAAAGTCTTCAACATGTGTCTACACTAGTTTTCAGGTAATAATACCAGATGTCTCATTCTAACATACACTGGAGTAGCTGATTATTATTGAGCTTACAAAAAACTTGAATCATTTTCTATGCAAGTAAATTTCTCTTAGATAGAACATTATCATAAATCGTCGCCGCTTTGTTCACTACGCTGCCTGAAATAGACGTAACGATCCAAGAAATTACGGGAAAATTGAAGGAGGTTACCAGAGACAAAAATAGTTAAGATTCCATTTATCATTTTTAGCGTATTTGAATATTTAAAATTCCTCTATTTTTTACTAGTATATTATTAAAAATTTTTAACCGAAACTTTTATCAAAATATATGCCGTTATTTTCAACCTTTTTCCTTATCCTTAACCAAAATGGCGTCATTACCAAGTCAAGCGTTTTCATTGTTGCTATTGCAATGAAGCATGTGATTGCATCGCTGCCTTCCTTTCCTCGGGAGTTTACCCTTCGTAGGACAATGAAGTATTATGAGGGTTACTCAAGTTTGCAATCGCGCAGGTATAACGACGAAAGTTCTGAATTTGATTTTGTTATGTTTACTTCCATATGATTGTCAATGTTAAATTACTACTAAAATGTATGTAAATCCTAGTCACAAATCAATATTAATCAATGTTTATTATAGTAGATGCTCAGCTCTTCAAAGAATTAAAAAATGGATCATTGGTTATTATTTGTTTTATTTCAACTATATAAATATAAGTAATTATATAAAAATACATACATACATTGATAGGGACACAATCACATATATTGCTCTAATCATAAACTTCCTAGATAAAACACTTGAGTTATGGAATAGGAAACTATGAAGATACGAGAGAAACTGTGAAACAAGACTATACAGAAAATGGTGTTTTTCATCAATAACCGACAAGGAATAAAACCCGGAATTAAATGACATTATGTAAACCTGTGCGCAAGCTGCTTGTCCACAAAGGTGGCTGAAGTGTTTTATTAAAAATATATGTAAGGGAACAACTGAAGAAAACCTCAAAAATTAAATATTTGAATATGTTATATTCAATGTTAAATTTTCAATGTATAATTGTGTCCATAACGAGCACTAACAAAAAAATCTAATTTTCCGACAAAAGGATCTAACATAACTCAAAGAGAAATTTCGGACGCTTTCCGAATCCGTGACAAAACTATCTTGAGTAGAATGGAATTTGGGTAAAGCTATA
Source organism: Sericinus montela (assembly GCA_029286605.1). Classification (NCBI taxonomy): domain Eukaryota; kingdom Metazoa; phylum Arthropoda; class Insecta; order Lepidoptera; family Papilionidae; genus Sericinus; species Sericinus montela. Next base: position 7,630,757 of record JAGSMR010000007.1, on the reverse strand, counting down.
AATCAGGCCATGAGATTGAATACAAAAGTAAGCGTTAGATATATATTAGGTAGGGCGTTAAGTTAGACGCCGGAATTTACGACAATGACAACTCTAATCTTTTCATTAAAAATATTCGCAAATAAAAGCCCTTATACTATTATCTACCGACAGATAATAGTATAAGGGCTTAACCATCTCTAAATTCAATAACTAAATAATTAGACCAGTGCTGAGCAGTAGTGTCTAAAATGCGATTTCTTGGACATTGTACTACGATCGCCTATCCGAAGCGTGGCGATTATTTTAAAATTACGGGAGAGATCTAAATCCAGAAGTAGACATTACAGGACGTTATAAGCAACAGTCCAACCTGAGTCGTTCCTGGCCCAAAGATAGCCGTAATGCTGCCATTGACACACTGCATTGCCAAAGATAACGGTTGTTCCAGAAACCATTCAGAACGTCGTCCAATTATTGTGTGAACTTTGGTCTGGTATTTTAGAAATAGTTATCCTCCATCTGTCGATATCAAAATGCATTTTAGGCTTTACCCTTAGGAGCCGCTTACGACACCCACTGGAAGAAAGAGGGTGGTATTATTATTATAACGATACTACACGGAGTGTACAGTGTACTGAATAATATTTACTACCTACAGTGGTAGAGCCACGCTTCAGCTTTTGTTGTTGCATGAATGTGCCGGCTCGATTTATTTAATATTTATATAATATTCAAATTAGAAAATATAATTGACCGGATGAATTAATATGCGACGCTTGACGATTGTGTTCTTAAATCAGTAGCGCAGACAGTAAACCTTTAGATTGTACAGCTTTGCCGGTTTCAGGTTAAAATAGGAGCTCAGGTTTTTGCGGCATTTTTACAAAATATCTTCGGTGAAAGGTTGGGTCAAAGGGACTTAATTATCTAGACTAGACCTCTGTCTACCCCTGTATTGGGAATTGCGTGAAGATATTTTACGTAACAGGTGGTGAGCCCGTCGCCGCCTATATGTCCAAGGCAGGGATATAATTCGTACATAAGTTTTTGAAAAATCCATTGGTACGAGCCTGCCACCAGGGGAACGAACTCGGGACTATCAACTCGAAATTCCAACCACCATACCACTCGTCTATCGTAATCGTGACGTGGGTCAATGAAGAAAATCACTTTTTTACATTTTCTTGGGTCTGGGTCTTTGTAGTACCTTCGTTGTTTCTAATTATATCACAAGAGCTTAAGCTACTTTGGGATCAGATAAACGATCAATATCACATGCATTTATATATTATTAAATATATAAATGCATGTGATATTGTTCTTACAACATCACATGCATTTATATATTTAATAATAGGGATTCTTACCCCTAAATATTGAAGAGTTTTATAAATAAATATAAAACTTTTCAATATTTGAGGATAATTAATTTATTTTATAAAAAAAATTCTTTGCGAATGGTGGGTCGAAAAGACTTATTATCTAGACTTCTGTATACCCCAGAATTGGCAATGGCGTAAAGACAATTTCTTTTAATATTTGAGTGTAATTGGAGCCAGACTCACTTAATATCACAAAAATCACTTAAAGATCATTTGATATGGAAACTATTCGCTATGAAATTGAAAACTTAAATTAGCGTTTGCAAAACTTTTTATTTTCATTTTCTTTAAAACTATTTTCCACCTCAGGGTAACTAAAGCCGACGTCAACAGGTTCGTCGAGGAGAATCAAATCGCTTAACTCAGGCGACCCGACAAATAGAGTGGGGTTATCGAAGGCTTCACGTCTATAATAGATGCTATTTGTCAACAACAGGGGATGCCTATTTTTGCGGGACATTTCAATAAAATTATTAAGGTAATAAGGTTTCAATATAATTGCATTACAATTTTCTATTATTTCCCCGGCGTAAGAAGTAAAAATAAGGATACCGAATTGACGTTTTCTGTCTGCAATCTATTAAGAGAAAAGATTAAAAAAAACAAGATTAAAATTATCATCTGTTTTTAATTTTAATAAATCAACGACCCGTCAGCCGATTTTGTTAAGACCCTTTGCAGCTATGGTTTTTTGTAAATTTTTATCTATGATGTTAATTTCCAGTGAAATATTATTTCGTATATATAATTGTATGTATCTGCTTTAGTCATGTATTATGTATATTTCTATTACATCAATTATGTAGTAAAGTTTTCCTTCACGCCATTGGTTGCCTAGAAGAAATCGCTATGAAGCGATAACGCCGTCCAATTGTTCATTTCATATTTTTTTTGTATCTTTTGTTACTTTTGTGTATCGTACTATTTGCGGTGGACAATAAAAGTATATTTATCAATTCAGATCGTTGTATTGGATACTAAAATGGCGATAGGCTTATACCAGACCAGAAATAACTGATATTAGGGGGCACTCTAAGGCCGGCAACGCATCTGCTATATCTCTCGTATTGCGGGTGTCCATGGGTGGCGGTAATCACTTACCATCATGTGAGCCACCTGCTCGTTTGCCTCCCTTTTCTATATAAAAAATATATATATTTAATAAATTTAAAGGAAACTAAAATAACTCCACTATTACTAATTCAGCTTTTTTCACCATGGGGTTCACTGAAATAAGTGACCACCATGATCATAAGTATAAACATACGGAGAGCCCGTTAGCTTAGTTGGACATTACCTTGCCAAAGGTAACGGCTGAGGATTCGAATACCGCGGGGGGCAACACGGGGATATGACAACGAGACATGGATATTTACATGTATTTAACATTATTGATCATATTCTCAAGACACAAAAAATTCTAGTATGTAACTGGAAGACGTGTAATTTAAATTAACGAAAGGGTAGGCTGCCAGCAATAAATAGGACAACGTGACAGATGGTGAGCCTGTCGGCGTCTTAATGTCCAAGACTAATACGATATAATTCGTACATAAGTTTTTTTTTATATACCCATTGGTACGAACATCATGTTTTTTTATATTGATGTTGCTCGTATGTATCTGTCTGATTCATCACACCAAAAATATTTTTATATCGAAGTAAAAACATCTTTTATCCTTTTCCAGGTACGAAGCTACTTTTGTACAAAAAAATCATATTTAAAAGAGAAAGCGTAACATATAGAAAAAAATGGTTACATTAGTTCATATTATATTACTTAATATATTAATATGGATTTATAATTAGTTACTACATTAATATGGATTTAAGAACTTGACACCAGCTGCGTCTTAAACAAATATTCCAGTTAGCGTTAAATTAAATCAACTCTTCGCTGTTCTGAAGTAGTTTAAGTTGTTGCTACTTACCAACTACTTGAGGACTAATTTCCATAACACGCTTAGATTTCAAATGCAAATGTGAAATACCAAATATATGCGAGGAAACTGTGGAGTAAACAATAAGAAATAAGACATTCATTCCGCCGAAAATAACAGCATTTAATTTGTTCTTTTTAATCAGCTTTTATTAACTTATTAACTTTTTAAGAAATAGATAAATAAAAAATAAATCAGGTATATTGCTATGATCCGAAAGCAAGTAGCTTAAGCAGTTATGTTAGGGCATAAGAAACAACGAAGGTGTCACAAACACCCAGACCCCAGAAAATGCAGAAAGTGTTTTCAACATTGACCCGGCTGGGAATCGAACCCGAGACTTTAGAGCTGGCGACATCATGGAAACAGATATGTAGGTATCTCGCCCACCGATATCCGCAAAATGTATCTATTATGCGAGGTGCATAGCAATAGTAATCCTGATAGCATTGTCAGTATATGATTATTATTTAATAACTAGCTGATATCTGCGCCAAACTTCGATCGCGTAAAAACAATTATTTTTACTATCTTATATGTATTTTTAATTTATTTATTAATCTATCTTCACGCACAATCCCTGACGAGGTAGCCAGAGAGAACAGATCGCCAAGTGTCACGATCCTTACATAATTCCAGCGCTGCATTCAGATTCATCATTTTCTTGGTACATGAACGTCGACGTATCCTAGTACTCTTGACCCTCCCTCTCCGAGCAATTTACTCACATGGTCTTCTAAAGTTAGTCTCGGCCTACCTCGACCCCTTGTAACATTAACTTTCGCGCTATATATTTTCTTTACCATTCGGTCTTCGCTTTCTTTTTGTATGTAATTATCATTGTTTTAGAGGGTATATCGAAAATATTATTAATCGATTAAACATTAATGTCATTAACAATTTAAGTTGCCGATGTCTACTCTTTGTCTTTCAGGGTATAACATGCAAATAATGCGCGGCTAGTTCCAAATTTATCACGATACATCGGTATTATCTGCGTAAAGAAAACACACATGACTGAACGCTTAGTGCTTATGAAAATGTTTGTTCCTCTAAAATTGTATTACTATATATCAAATTAAATTATCACATTTTTATTTTTTACATGAGAAACTTGGAGCTCTCTTTTTATTAATTTTTTTACTTTTTTTTAAAAACTTTTATTTAAGAAAAATAATTAGAGTTCCGCGTAGAGGCTACTTAGCCTAAGCTTATCTTTATAGTACTAGCTGTCGGCCAGTGAAAGTTCCATTAAAGTCTGTCTAGCTGTTTCAGAGATAAGCCGGAACAAAAAAACGGAATCGTTTTGAAAATTTATTTTTTGATGTAAGCACCATAAATATGCCTTTAAGGAAAAAGCTATTAATTTGGAACTAAAGACTTATGGTCTGTTTCGAATTCTGAATTTTATTTCCATGCATGATGTATACACGCATAATGTTTTTTATATAATAAATACTTTATTTAGAGAAACAAAGTTATGTTAATATTATAAACCACGAAAGCTGGCCTGCATTTCTACGTTGAAAGGCTAGACTTAACCGTTTAGCAAGAACAAAACCAGCCCTCTTATCACCAGCGGCTACGACCAATCGCGGATACAATTCCTTTAGAAACTGCATCGCGCGGGGAAACCACGGACCATCGTCTCTACGGAAAATGGAACTATTATATATTCTCCTTTCAAAGACTCATATTTACGCCACTTACCCGATCCTACTGCCTCTGATGTCGCCCAGGCCCTTATCGAAGTACCCTTGATGTGAAAGGTCACAACCTTCTCTCTCAAGGGACTAATGTCTAGCAGTCGGGTCCCCTATCATCCTGCCTAAATATTCCACAAAGCTCTAAAACCGGAGGTAAATTTACAGAAACAAGAGATGTTTGGACCCTTTGGATGATTTGATTCAAGAAACTGTGACGAGACAGTCTGCCCAGCTCTTTTTTAGCATAAAAGTCCGTGGAGGCGACCTCGTCGACGTCGCTGCCACAAGGACATCGATGTGCTTGACAAATCGATGCTCCCAATCGGATTACAAGAGTTGTGCGTAAACATTCGCTATCCAGTAATGTATCAAGGTTACTTGATGGTAAAGCATGTAGCCAATACCTGGATTCCTTTGTCGAAACACATATTTTCCTAAGTTCATAATATAATTATATATATTTATAAGTATTAACTAACAATACAGATTCGATTCGTATTAATAAAATGAAATGTTTTTTTTAAAATTACTTACTTTTTACTTATTTTGTTAATCCGTCCAAAAAAATAAACAAATTTGTATCAACAAAAGCATCCGATAAGTATGTATTCGCTTCTTATAATATTTCATAGGAAACTGTTCGATGAGTTGTTCGATTTTTATAAAATCACATTAACGAATCACTGGCTCTCGAGGCGGCTTCATCAATCATTGCGAGCGGAGTTGGAAATTTAACAGAACGCCACCTGGCCGATTCTCAAGAGACCAATCCCTTCATATTGTATCCATTTTACGTTACATTTTATGAATTTGGAAGCATTCAATGAAGTTGATTGAACAAGACGGGTCGTGTTAATCTTTTAATATTAAGAACTTCTTTTTTCTTTTGTTATAGAAAGCTTACAAGCTGTCAAATCAGCATTTCCATTTAAAAAGATAGAATGTTTAAGAATACGTAAAAGGTAATTTAAAGTTAAAAAATTAATGTATTTTTAAACATTGTAAATGGCTAGTGTCTCTCTAAAAATCCTTTATCACAAAACTTTTTTGAAAGAATCATTTTCTGCTAAATAATCCTGAGCTTTCTTCACTATTGGACTGATAATTTCTACATTTTCATAAGATGTATCAAGAACATTTTTGTTTTAAGGCCCTTTTCCGAATACAGGTCCGCTAGTATCCGAGTTGGTAGGGCTACAATCTATTTGAGACCAGTGGGATTTAAGCTTACCCATTTCAAACGGTTCAATATTTCTATTAACTCGGTATAAAAAAACCAAGGTCTCAAACTTATTGCCAATACTTTGGTGGTCAAAGTTCGGGACAACTTTAAGTCACCTTCTTTTATGGAAAATAGTATTTTCGTGTTATTCCCGATACTATTACATTTATTATTAAAGGATTTATATTTTTATATATCTCTTTGCTTTTTTTAATACAGGGGTAGCCAGAGATTTAGACAATTTAGTCCTTAGTGAAATGAAGGTCGAACCTCAACGATCGAACTCGGATCCCTTGACTCGAATTCAAATTGTAATTGGGTGATACCCAACCACTCGGCTATCGTGACAGGGGAATGCTGATTAATGATAAAATGGTCAATATGATGGTAAGTGTCTGTTGACGCTCATTTACACCTCGCAATACCATACGTTTTGTACGGGAGTTGACTAATATTAAAATGAAATAAATATCTTCATGCATATTCCTAATACTGGGGTAGACTTCTAAACAATTAAGTCCATTCAACAACAGCTTTTTCCGAAGCCTATTTACGACCACGAGACAAATCTTGAGCCTATATCCATCGGTTCCGTGATAACGGTAAAATATACATAAATATGTTGTTATATTTAGATAACTAAATGTTAATAATTCCAAAAAAATATCCATGACTTCGGTGAAAACATTAATATGCATCATACAAATATTTACCCCTTAAGGGATTTGAACCAGCAACTACATGCTTCGAAGGCAGGGTCACTTCCAACTATTCCATAATGTGTCTATCTTTAAGAAAAGAATTTGGAAAAGTCTGAGGAGCGAGGGACATAAAAAGCTTGGTAAAAATTAATATAACTATTACTTATATAGAAGGTATTATAAACATACTACTGCTATACATATCACCTATAAACTACAGTGCAAAATATTCACACAAAACTCACACGTAAACACACAGAAACATTCTACTCATTATCTACGGTATATACTTGTATTGTATTCATGTCCAATAATGATTAGGTTATATCTAATAAATCTAACAATATATTCACTACATTACACTACAATTAACATTATAACTCATAATAGTACACTAATAATAAAACGATATCAAATATTTTTGTTGACACTTGCATTAGTCATGTATTTCATCGATTTTAAAACTACAGTTAAAATTACCATTCGCAATGGCTAAACATACTAAAGCATTAAAACTGTTCTACCAGAACGTAAGAGTGTTACGCACTAAAACTAATATATTCTTTAATAACATTTTTTCATCCGATATTGACATAGCAATAATCACTGAGTCATGGTTATGTGATGGGATTTTGGATACTGAGTTGTGCAGCTCGGACAGGTATGAGCTGTTCCGTCGTGACCGCGGGGCGCTCGGCGGCGGAGTGATGGTTGCATGTGCAACGCATCTCGGAGCCCGCAGGCGAACTGACCTTGACCGCGAACATCTTGAATGCATCTGTATAACTATACCTGCGCGTACGATTCATTCACAGTATGATTTAAATATTATTTGCAGCTATATCCCTCAAAAACAGTCTTTGTCATTGCAAATTAACGCAATTGGTGAACTCCTAACATCCCTATGTAGTTAGATAAAATAAAGTCGACACCTAAACTGATTAGGAGGTATACAAAATCAAAAAGGAATAACCGATCCAATTATCCCCATATAATGCAATTTAATGGAAGTACTCTTGTTAATCAATTCGATATTTGTAATGCATTCAACAACTATTTCTGTCAAAATTTTACACCACCTGCACTACAATATAAAGAATTCTCAGAGGAGCAAGCCCCATGCTATGATGTTATTAGCGACTTGCATATCTCAACAGCGGATATTGTAAAATATTTAAAAAGTCTCGATTGTTCGAAAGGTGCCGGTTGTGATGGAATCCCACCCTATTTCTTTTTTCAATGTGCAGTCTTTGGGAGCTCCAATCGCAATATTATTTAAAAGATGTTTTCAAGAGGGATTTTTTCCAAAAATATGGAAGACTGCTAATATTGTGCCAATTCATAAAAAAGGATCAAAATCAGCTATAGAAAATTATCGACCCATATCCATATTAAATGTTCGAAGTAAAATTATGGAAAGCATTGCTCATAAGCACATTTACCCACAGATTCTGCGCCACGTTCCCTTACAACAGCATGGCTTTGTGCGCGGTCGTTCAACATGCATCAATCTTTCTATATTTAACAATGATGTTCTTAGAGGGATGGAAAATGGCTACCACGTTATTCTTTTCAACAAGCTTCAGGAGTTAGGAATTCGTGGTAACCTTCTACGGTGGTTGGATTCATACCTACGCAACCGCTCGCAAGCAGTTGTAGTGGCTGGATTCCGCTCGGACGTTGTGGATATATCATCAGGCGTAACACAAGGTTTCATTTTAGGCCATTTTGTTATGTGTGTCTTATTTATATGACATTGGAAAATGTTTTCGATATGCCAAATTTCTTATGTACGCTGATGGCATGAAAATTTATGCCAACATAAAGTCTGAATTGGATGCACACGCTCTACAGAGCGACTTACATAGACTAAGTAACTATTGTCGTGATAATCGTATAGCAATCAATTTGTCGAAATGTTTCCAAATTAGTTTTACACGAAAAATAAGGAAATTAAAATTTCAGTACAATATCGATGGCGTTTCTGTAGCATGCACGGATAAAGCCAAAGATCTTGGAGTCATTTTTGATTCAAAAATGTTGATGTCTGATCATATCGCGGCAATGGTTGCTACGGCATACAAAAATCTTGGGTTCGTTCTACGTGTCAGTCAGCCTTTTTCAGATGTAGATTGTTTGAAAGTTTTATATTATTCTTACGTTCGTAGCGTTCTGGAGTATTGTTCTGTGGTGTGGAACCCAATTTATATAACATATATACAAGAAATAGAAAAAATACAATCTAAATTTATTAATGTGTTAAACCACCGATTACAAAATAAACTAACTTTAAGTTATACAGAGTCTTGCAAATTTCATAAACTAATGCAGTTAAAAGATCGCCGAATGTTACTTCAGATGATGTTCCTACATGATATCTGTAGTAACAAAATAGATTGCCTCGACATAGCAGCCAACGTTCTTCAATTCCGGGCACCGACCAAGCGTACTAGACACACCACATTATTTTACGTACCTTTGTGTCACTCCAATTATGCCCAGAACTCAGTCGTATGTCGCATATTAAACAATTACAATAAAGAATTTTTTGCGTCAGATATTTTCCACCTTAACAAATCCATGTTTAAAAAAGAGATAAGCTAAGCACTAAATAAATATTAAAATTAGATACATATCTAAACATAAATACACACACACACACACACACACACACACACACACACACACACTCACTCTCACATACACACATTTATAATCATAACAATATGCGTACTTAGTTTTTAGTTTTCATTATTTAAATATTACTTTTTTTTCTTTACCTTATAATTATTAACTGATTACTACAACAATAATGTAAGAGTCATCCACTATAAAAGTGATAACATACTTTTTTTATTTTTATAAAGTATGAACCTATTATTGGCAATAAGTATAATTTTAAGATTTTTTGTTATATTTTTAAAGTGCTGTTGGTTCTATGATATTAAATAAATATTAAATTACAATATATTGAAAGTATCAAGTGCTATATACAATTTGTAAGTGTCTTCTGTTCGCGTTGCTACAAAAACACTCTTCTAAATAAAACTGCTAACTAGCGTTGTCCATAAAACGAATATTACTTCATCCATCACATTGACTCGACGTTCATTTTTCAAACGTTTTAACGTCTTTAAAAAGTTTACTAACTGCCAGTAATTAACATTGAAAAATGCTTAAATCTTGAAAAAGACGAAGAAATTTTTGTGCTTACTGTTAACTTTTCGGTTTAAGCGATATGCTTTATTTAATTTGATAAAACATGTATTTTTATCTATCTACATGTTATCTAATAGTGGGGTAGGCAGAGATGTAATTCAATTAGTCTTTTCAACACACATTTCACATGAGCATTTTGGAACAAAGTGACAGGTGGTGAGCCTGCCACTCCCTTCATTATCAAGGGAACACCTTTATCTCTCTTTCTTGTTCTAGTTTATTCTTCGGACTCACCATTGAACTTTCAGCTAGGGTGCTCGACACTTCGGGGGTCAAATTTCAGTTGTCTTTTCATATTAAATATTTAATACATGGCCGTGTGGTATCGGCTTCCCGTTGGTGTCGTAAGAGGCCACTGAGGGATAAGTCTTAAAATATGGCAATGAATAGCAGTAGATAATAGGATAACAGGAAAAGACACTAAACAAAAGCTGAGAGCAGAGCTGCAACGTCTAAGGCGTTACTTCGCTATCGATGACATCTTTTCCAGCCAATGTTATTGATACACATTTTACTACGAATACGAAGTGCAGGTCTCTATGATTATTATATTTTTAAACATGAAATATTTTAAAATAATATTGTAAATATAAATATAAATTTGTTTGTGTAAATAAAAAATAAATAAAAATAAATAATAAAAAAGTCTCGATAGCCGTGTGTCTGTGGGTGGCCGAATTTCGAGTTAAGAGACCCGAGTTCGATCCCCAGGTGGCAGGTTCGTACCAATGCATTTTTCAAAAGCTTATGTACGTATTACATCGTTGGCTTGGACATAAAGACGGCAACGGACTCACCACCCGTCACGTTGTCCCGAAAATATCTTCGGTGGAAGGTGGGTTAAAGGGACTTAATTGTCTAGACTAGACCTCTGTCTACTCCTGTATTGGGAATTGCGTGAAGATATTTATTTATTTAATAATAATAAAATTTTAATAAATTATATAAAAATTTCCCTTGATCAAAAGGTTTTCCCATAAACAGTTCAACGAAAATTGTGTTGAACATTTTGTTCCACGTATAATTGATTCCGATTTGCATTTTATCTCATGTAAAATATTGGCATGAATATGCAAAATGCATTAAACCAATAAAAAGAAGAATAAATTGGGGAAAAGGAATTATCATGCAAATAAGTTTGAAGTTAATAGTCAGATCATCAGAGGCTCGTAAAAAATAAGTAAATAAATATCTTCACGCAATTCCCAATACAGGAGTAGACAGAGGTCTAGTCTAGAAGATAGTTTTGGGACAACGTGACAGATGGTGAGCCCGTCGTACTCTTCATGTTCAAGCCAACGATATAGTTCGTATATAAGTTTTTTGAAGAACTCATTGGTACGTAAAAATTAGTTTTTTTAAACTTATGAACTGTATCGTTGGCTTGGCGAAGTCAACAATGCTAAGTTACACTGCCTTAGTGTAGTGTATTTGCATCACATACATAACAACAGGTTCACTATCTGTCCGGTTGTCTCCTGGTAGATCTTTGATCTGGATTTAAGAAAACGTAACAGTTTGTTGAGCTTTATTCTGTATTTTTATTAATATGGTTTTTTCCAAATCTTATGAATGATTTCTCGACTTGTACAAAAAGAGGATAACAAGCTCACCACCTATCTGTTTGTCCCAGAAAATGTCGTCTGTGAAAGGTCGGTCGAAAGGACTTTATTATCTAGACCTCTATCTACCCCAATATTGAGAATGGGGTTGGTTCTACTTTTATTGAGGTATGTTTTAATCAACGTTAATAATTTTAAATCTATTTAAATATTGTGTAGTGCTATACTGTAATATTATCTGGGTGACTATTGCTCTGAGGTCCCTATTTCGATTCCTAATCGAGTCAATGTAGAAAATACTTTTTCTACATTTTCTCATATCTGGGTGTTTGTGGTATCTTTCTTGTTTCAGATTCGATAATGCTTGTGCTTATGCTGTTTACTTTGGGATCAGAGCAATGTATGTGATGTTGTCCGAAATATTTTTTTAATCCCTATGTATTTATGTTTCATTTATTAATACCCACCACCTGGTAATATTAAGGCCGCTGACCATCATTTATTTAATTACAGTATATTTCATTTATTTCTAGATATACCACCTTCTATTGATAACGAGCAATAAATCACCCTTTATTTCTGCATTTATGTTCTGTATTTTGAAATTTAAAGTGGGAAAAATATTAAGGCAAGTAATAATAAGAGATACTTATTTTATAAACTGACTTCGAACATGGCTACTCCCCAAAGTAAGAAAAGGTAAATCTTTAGAAAACGTAAAGATAATTATTCTCTTTTAATGGACTTCCTGGTCGTATCATACTTTTTTTTATAGAAAAGGGAGGCAAACGAGCAGGTGGCTCACGTGATGGTGAGTGATTACCGCCGCCCATGAACACCCGCAATACCAGAGGCATAGCAGATGCGTTTCCGGTCTCAGAGTGCCCCTCTCCCAGTATTGGGGGAGAGGGTGTGTGGGTCTCGAGTTACCTGGACTCACCAGATGAAACGTGGAACTTTGTTAGACTTCTACTTCACGCCGGTATTCGGTGAGGTCGTGGTACTTCTCCGGTCGAGCCGGCCCATTTATGCAACAACAAAAGCTGATGCGTGGCTCTACCACTTTGAACACATAGGAAAACATAGATACTAAGGCCGCATGAATAATGAGGCCAAAGTAAATTCAATTGAACTACAAGAGTAATATTTTAACGTTACAACGTTTACGTAAAAATGCGATATGAGATGTTTTAATACTTCGAGACGAAAATCATAAATGGACTTTCGTGAATAATTTTCAACGTGTTTCTTGTGTTAACACCCCAGGCGTCGCTCTTAAGTGTTGTATTGTTCAGTTACACGAGTTTCAACGTACGCTCCGGGTGTTATCAAAGTTGTTGGGCCGTTGCTCTTTCAGGATCTCAGATGAATTTAACTTATTTGTAATACAACAATTTTTATCCATTTGTATTATTTATAAATAACGATGAAATATCGTCTGTATGTTGAGCTGTTGTTAAAATTCGTTTATACTGATAAAGTTACATAATTTTAATCTTTATAAGTGTATTTCTGATTATTTTAGTCACGGAGTGTTTAGAAAATCCGCATGATTTATGTGCTTAAAAATTCACAAATATACATGTTATGTATATGTGGTCATATCGTATTGATGTCTTTATAACTTTAAAGTTTGAGTAAAGTTTAAAAGCACCTTGTACTTCAGCGTAGATTACTTCTGCATCCATAAGTGCCGTATGAAATGTTAATATTCTCTAGTGGTCTCCTCTCCCTTTCCAATTGTTTTATTATATATTTAATGATGGGGATAACATATCCTTAATAGCCCACTCATGTCCCCTACAATCAACTCCTTGTCCGTGTCCACAAATAAGTGCCACAGAAAATATTAAGTACCTTAGTGTAATTCTAGATAAGTATCTTAACTTTAAATCACACATTAATCTTCTTACCGGTAGGGTCCGTAAGTTGATGTATATATTTAAAATTCTTCGACAAGTAACAAACCCTTTTGTAATACGTAACACATACTTTGCGCTTTGTCAATCTATAGTGACATATTGTATATCTTGCTGGGGTGGAGCTGCAAAAACAATGCTAAAGGCACTTGAAATTGCGCAAAGGGCAATCTTGAAGATCGCAACATTTAAACCCATTTTATATTCCACTACACTGCTTTACAAAAACTGTAATGTCCTAAGTGTAAGACAGCTCTACATTCTGTACACTATATTATCACAACACCGAAAGACTTCTTACATGGAGGTAACTAAACGACGCAAAGACAAGATCTGTTCACTACCAAAAACTAACTTCTCTTTTACCCAAAGATTCTTCTGTAACCTTGGTCCTCTTCTATATAATAAAATGAATTTATATTTGCTTATCTACAACATGTCGCATTTCATTTGTAAAACTTCCGTCCGCTTGTTTCTTTTAAATAAAACCTACGATGAAACAGAAAAGTTCCTATTGACATCTTGAACACAACACACACACACACACACACACACACAAGCACACAAGCACACACGAACACACACACACACACACACACACACACAAGCACACAAGCACACACGAACACACACACACACACACACGTTCAATTACTTCCTTTTAAATGTGGAGATATCACAAATATCACATCATTCAATCTCGTGATATGCAATTTAGGGGGGAGAGAACGGCGTCTCCTTAATACAGGTTACTCTGTAACCCAGCTAGGAGACCAGTACTGTACCCATACCAAACTATAACACCCTGTTGAGTATATGCCACAACTTTGTAAATGTCTCCTTACAGACTAAAACCTATATATTCTACTTAATTAAGATGTATTTACTGTAATGAATTTTGGATTAATTAATAAAATTTAATGATATGTAAATGTACATCACATACATTGCTCTGATCTCAATGGAATCATCATCTGAAAGGAAGCAGCTTATGAACTTGTATAATGGAATCAGAAATAACAAAGGTACCACAAATACCCAGACCCGAGAAAACGTATGAAAAGGATTTTCTACATTGACCCGTCCAGGAATCGTACCCAGGACCTCAAAGCTTTAATGGACTTAAAGGGCATCTTATATAACATATTCCATAAGATGTAGACATTGAGACCAGCCATTTGCATTTCCTTTCTTTCTTTGCATATATAAAAATTTTAAAAGTAACTAATTTGAAAAAGGTGATGAATAAAATTCAAACAGAAATCATGATCAACTAACGCGATTTAGAATACTTTCCACAGTAAACAAGACCAGTCTGCTGGTTACAAAATCGAATGATGCAATCTCTTTCTCTTTTGCGATAGTCATCAATCACGATCGTTCCAAGTTTGAAAATTAACACGACGCCATCTGGCTAATACTCAGCGTCACATTTCGTTTTATAAAAAAAATAAGCTAAAAAAGTTATAGCCATATTACATTTAGACAGATTTTTAATCTATATTATATTACCTAATATTCCTGGTTTTTTGTGTGTGCTTGAGGGTGATCGAGTGTGTATGCCACTTTTATGTTTATGACACTCTTTTTCTTACCACTTATTTAATTCAAAATGTAGTTCATTAAAGGGCCTGTAAAAGTCCTCTGCTGTGAGGGCGGATTTTCCATAATCATCACACTTTGTTAGAGGATTGGCGATACGTATGGCATATATTTGGTAAATATAACGCATCTTAGACGATGCTGTTCTTTACCGGTTTGCAGAATTCTGCCATTTGTCAGGGGCCGAGAGTATTTTCTTGGTCTTTCCTTTTGTCGCCTCTTACGACACTCACCACTGGTAGAAGCTACTTCAAAAAAGTGTCATAGTTCTAAATAGTACTATGTAGACCTTTCTGATCAGAATATACCAATTGTAGTCATGCTGTTTGATCGTAGGTAAAAATAGTTGGAATAGGTAAAAAAGTGTTACTAACCAAATCAACTCGTAAGTAAAGAAGAATCATATCCCAGCAAATACTCGCATGTTTACTTTAAACCCGTTGTTTTTGGTGGAAACTTTACTGGGCTAATATTTTTTATTTTATATTTCTGGCGTTTGTTTTTTACAATTTTGAAAAGAAAATTAGAGCGACACCATTACAAACATTGCTCTGATCGCAAAGTTAGTAGCTAAAGCAGTTCAGTTATGGAATCAGAAAACGAAAGTTATACAAGCACCCTGACCCGAGACAATGTATAAGAAGTGATTTTATACATCGGCCCGTCTAGAAATCGAACCTGGAACCTCGAGCAGGCGACACAGAGAGGCAGAGGCTATAATAAAAAATAAATGGTTTCAGTTTCCACATTACAACATTTAATTGACTATCAGAAATATTTAGAATTATAAACAAAAGCTTCGAGAGGTAAATTTATTCCCCTTTAGCTACAGTTCGTATTTCCAGGTCGCAAAGCACCAACACGAACCAACAAAGTATGGTCTCAGATGGTGTTGCCTTCGTGAAAAATTGGAATACAAATGTGTGAATTATGTAAACATCGACTGACGCCGATGTGTTTGTTTAACAAGTGCTTTACTTCCGAGTACGGTGGGTACCGTTTTACGAAGTTTAATTAAAATATTAAAGGCTTTGATTAAAATAATAACAAGCTCCAGTGTGATTTGAGGGTGATCAGAAACTTTGGCATTTTAGTTCAGACAGAAAGCTGGTGGATACCATGTCGATGTCTTACTTACCGCGTAAATAAGTTTCAAAATACTCATTGTTGCGAGCTCGAGTCTCCTGATTCGAATTCCCATCACCCAACAACTTATTTACAAGCCTTTTTATACAACTTTTTTAAATATACACAGATTAGTTTTAAAAAGAAGTTCAAGGCTTTCTGGTTAGAAATCTCTTGATGTCAGTTAAATAAATGTGGCAACATTGATAAATATTTAGATTAGTAATAGAGTGCAATATTTTTTTGATAAAGATCGGTAATTCAATGGTAGAGCCACGCATCAGCTTTTGTTGTTGTATGAATGGGCCAGTCTGGTGGTCCACTTCCGCGTTTCGTCTGGTGAGTGCAGGTAACCGGAGGCCCACACACCCCCTCCCTCAATTCTAGGGGCGGGGTTCACTTTAAGGCCGGCAACTCATCTGCTATGCCTCTGGTATTCCGGGTGTTCATGGGCGGCGGTAATCATTTACCATCACGTGAGCCTCCTGTTCGTTTGCCTCCCTTTTCTATATAAAAAAAATTCACCACTTATGTTTTTATTCCTAGTTTTTCATTATTACCAAGGTTGATCGGTTGATACCACCAGGCATTAAGTCCGTCCATTGAAGCCCTTAGTATACGGTGTTGACAATAAATAATAAATAAACTGACAATAAAAAAGTGACGAGAGCCGAGTGGTTGGGTGATCGGAATACGAGTCGAGATATTCGAGTTCCCCAGGTGGCAGGCTCGGACCAATGGGTTTTTTCAAAAACCTATGTACGATTCATATCGTTGGCTTGGACATAAATACGGCGCCTCACCACCTGTCACGTTGTCCTAAAATATCTTCAGTGGAAGGTGAATTTAAGAGACTTAATTGTCTAAAGTAGACCACTGTTTACCCCTGCATTGGGAATAGCGTGAAGATATTTATATATTATTTAAATCAATATAATTTTCATCAAGATATTAAAACTTTCAAGAGCGGTAACATAGTATTTGTTTTAGTGAAAACTTATATGAAGCAATATATATAAATTTGTCTGCGTATATCACATTTGTATAAAACTTCTACAAACACAGATTTTAATATTTCCATTTCAATCTCTCCAATTAAAAAGTAAAACATGATGTTTAGGCATCGACGCAAAGACCGGTTTCTGGAGGGGTCGGGCGAGGCGCGCAGGACGTGTGGTCACTGGCCTGTGTGATCGCTGACCTCTAGAACTTACTTCCAAACGTGCCACCAACGACTACGTGCGCATACATATTTTTGTACAGTTGGCTAAATAATTATTATACAGTTCACAGTCTTTTATTTATAAGGTCCCTAATAAGGTCCTTAACAAATGGTCCTTGACTCGCCATTTTCGAAGAACCGCATCTACAAAGCCGCCTGTACAACAGCTTTGCTGTACTTTGAACTCACAATTTTCAAAATCGCCGTGTCATCGCTTCAACGGCCAACTGGAGGTCAGCCTGCTAAATGCAAGAAAAAGGAATATTTTATATCTTCGGAGTCTTCATATACGACGTTGGCGCTATTTTCTGCAAATTTCAAGCTTATTTGCCAAGTCATCACTTCGGAGATAAGGTTAATAGCGGAGAAAAGGACAAGGACATTTAGTGAGTTTGTTCCAATTTTTCCCTTCTATTTCCCTATTTTAACATTTCTTAATATTCCTTAACGACAAATTCTAAAACATTTTTATTTTTTCACTGCTTATCAATTATTGTCCCTACAAGTGTAAGTTGTAAAATTGCTTAACGCTAAATAAATTTTTCAAATTTTATCATACATTTGCTTCGTTAATTACGCTCGCATCAGCTGTGCGCACACGCCATTCATTGCATCAGCCGGCCGCTAGCGGTCGATTCAAGTTCAAGGTTGCGCCTATTCATTAACTTTGCACTGCATTATTACGAAATTACCCACTCGCAATAATATCCTAAGTTCTTAGAATCTTTTCATATTTTAATTCAAGATGGCTAATGAAGAAACATTAATTAGAAAACGCAGTGCAATGATAGCAAAGCTTACAAATTTCAGAAACTATCTCAGTATGCTTGCCAGTTGTGAATCAATTTCAGACCTACAACACCTCGAGTTGGAGGGTCGCTTAAGTAAATTCGATTCATTATATGATCAATTTGACGATTTGCAGATGGAAATTGAGATGGTGTCGAACGAGTCCAACGAAGCCTACGACGAGCGATGCAAGTTTGAAGAACGGTATCACTCGCTAATGGATCAGGCCCGTAACTTACTTGCGCGCAATGGCGCAGCTGATAGTAGTACTATAGCGGGTTCGACAAGCAAGCAAACAAGTTTATCGTTTCATCAGAATTTTATTCGCTTACCTAAAATTAACTTGCCTCACTTTAATGGTGGCTATCAATGCTGGCTTGAGTATAGAAATACCTTTATGTCACTTATTCACAGTAGCAGTACTATCGATAACATAAGTAAATTCCATTACCTCCGTGCATCTTTGGCAGGCAACGCTCTCGTAATAATAAAAAATATCGACTTTAAAGGCGACAACTATGAGATGGCGTGGAATTTATTATGTGATCGTTTTAACAATTGTCGACTTTTAGTTAATAATCATGTGCAGGCGTTATTCAATGTTGAGCATATTGCAAAGGAACCGAACTCTTAAAACATTGAATGAGCCTACGGAACACTGTATACGCTTGTAGTTTACATGATGTCAAATAAATTAGATGCCGTTACTAGTAGAAATTGGGAAGAGTATCGTAATAGTATAGAAAAATCACCCACCTTAAAACAATTTTGCACTTTCATACGTAACAAAGCCGATTTATTAGAAACAATTGAAAAGAAATGTAAACAAAATTTTAGTACACACAAATTAGAATCAAACTCTAGTAGTTTCATTGTAGAATTTAATAACAAAGAAAGCGATAATCTAAATCATCCAAAATATATAAACAAATCATTTTCTAAAAATATCACAAAATGTCCATTATGTTTAAAAGATCATCTTTTATACACTTGCGAAGTTTTTCGAAGCTTGCCGATTGAGACGCGAGTTGTTAAAGCTAAAGAATTAAAAGTTTGTTTTAACTGTCTACGTTCCGGACACTTAACTAAAACATGTAGGTTATCGCGCTGTAAATATTGTAAAGGTTGCCTACCTTTACAATATTTATAATATAAATACAATATTTAGAATACGAGCATTTAGGTCATATGACGGAGAATAAAAAGCTTCCTCACCCAGGTATGAAGAATGTTTATTTTTTACCCCACCACGGGGTTTTTAGAGAATCGAGTACTACGACGAAGCTTCGCGTAGTATTCGATGCATCGGCCCCCACTTCCAGTGGAATATCATTTAATAATATTCAAATGATAGGCCCCACCGTCCAAGATGATTTATTATCTATTTTACTGCGATTTCGGCAGCATAAATAAGTCATTTCCGGAGACACAGAAAACATGTACTGAGCAATAAATGTTACACATTCTCAACGCTCTTTACAACAAATTATCTTTAGAGCAGACAGAAACTTACCCTTAAAAACATATTCACTCAACACTGTAACTTATGGGACAGCTTCCGCGCCCTAATTAGCCACAAAATGCTTAGTTAGTCTAGCCGCCTCTGCAAAAAACGCATTCGTGAAAAGTTCGATGGAGCGCGATTTCTATGTGGAGTATTTTTTAAGTGGCAGCGATTCCATGTCCAATATAATAGACTTAGCTAAAGAGGTTACTTTTGTTCTATCTTCTGCACATTTTAATCTTCGTAAATGGCAATCCAATAGCCCAAAGATTTTGGCAGAAATAACAGGCATTACCAAATCTGACTCTGATTTTTTCAGAAAATAAAAACATTCCGTCATTGCTGCTAGGTCTTCATTGGTCATGCAATTCTGACTCTTTATACTTCTCTATCGGCATTGCAAATAGTACAAAGGTAACAAAACGATACATTTTATCGGTCATTGGTCAAATTTTTGACCCTTTAGTTCTCGTTGGCCCTTGTGTAGTAGAAGTAGTAGAAGTATCTCTGTATTAAATGAGCTTCACGTATTTACAGACACATCAGAACGATCGTATAGCGCCTGTGTTTACGTACGTTCGATAGATAAAAATGGGTTGGTTAAAGTTCAATTACTTGTTTCGAAAAATCGTATAGCACCTATTAAACCAACAACAATTCCCCGACTTGAGCTTTGTGGAGCTTTATTAGGAACAAGACAGTGTACGAAGGTTCAGAATTCTCTTACCCCACCAATCAGTAAATGTCGGTTTTGGTGTGACTCGACTATCATATTGAGTTGGTTGCGCATGGAATTGAACGTCAATGAAATACAAGATAGCACTGCAGGACATACATGAGCTATGTTGCTTCCGAGGATAATCCTGCGGATATAGTTTTTCGCGGGTTGAAGGCTGACCTTATAAGTGGGTGTACCTTATGGGGGTCCGGACCCCTATTTTTGTTAAAAAATTAAAATGAGTGACCAAAATGCCCTAATAATCATTTAAACAAGTAGTTTCATCACAATTAATTCAAGGTTCCCTTAAGAAACATAATTTACAATATGCCTATTCTTCATTAAGTTCACAGAATCCATCAACAATTAAAAGTATAATTCATAAATATTCTAATTTTAATCGTCTACAAAGAGTGGTAGCTTATATACAGCGATTTATATACAATTTAAAAAATAAAAACAATAAAATTCGTAGTTCCCTTTCTACAAATGAGCTTAGTAATTCCTTTAAATTCATAATTAGCCATAGAATACGCTCTTCTTAAATCCGGAAAACCTTTGCCTTATAAAAACAAACAAGCATCCTTAAGTCCCTTCATTGATACTGATGGTATTATCAGTGTAGGCGGCAGGCTTGTTAACTCGCTGTATGATTATAATGAAAAGCATCCAATTTTACTATGCGCCAAGTACCATATCAAAAAAATTATATTTAACAAATTTCATATAGATTTAATTCATGCCGGTCCTCAATTACTTTTATCAAATATTTGTCAAATGTATTGGCCTTTAGCCAGAGACAGAAACCTTGCAAAGAAAGTTGTTAGGCAATGTCTCAAATGTTTTAAATATAAATGTGTAAACATGCAACCCATTATGGGTCAATTATCAACATCTAGGACACATTTAAAATTTTCCTTTTTACATTACAATGTCGATTATGCTGGGCCAGTGTTCATAGCTGACAGAAAGGGAAGAGGATGTAAGCTTATAAAATCGTACTTGTGTATCTTTGTTTGCCTTGCAGTTAAAGCTTTACATTTAGAGCTCGTTACTGACTTGACCAAGGAAGGATATATGGCAGCCTTAAACCGTTTCGTGGCTCGTCGTGGCAAGCCTCAAACCGTCTTGTCCGACAATGGTACTAACTTTGTTGGGACTTGCAATGAGTTGCGACATTTTTTAGAAAATTCTAACCTTTCTTCAGAAGTTGCGCAACAAGGTATCGAATATACTTTTGTTCCTCCGTATTCTCCCCATTTTAATGGCTGAGGCCGCCGTTCGCTCTACAAAGCATCATTTGAAAAGGTTACTGCAGTTAACGCACTTCACTTACGAGGAGCTAGTCACTTGCCTCACGCAAATAGAGGCAGTACTCAATTCTCGTCCTGTTACTCCTCTATCATCCGATCCTTCAGATTTAACTGCCCTTACTCCATCACATTTTTTAATTGGACGACCACTTCTGTCTGTTCCTTATCCGCAGGTAGCTGACATCAACATCGGTCGACTGGAGCGTTATCAAAGAGTAGAGCATATCAAACAACACTTTTGGCAAAGATTTCAAATCGAATATGTCTCGCTGTTACAGCAAAAAACCAAAAGGCATGCGTCTACACGGCAGCTGGCTGCAAGAACGCTCGTTCGCATTAAGAAGAATGAACAATCACCACTGCTGTGGCTTCTGGGTTGTGTTATCAAGGTGTTTCCTGGCACAGATGGGACATCAAGAGTGGCCGAAATGAAGACCAAGAAGGGGACTCTGCTGCGAAGTTACAAGAATATTTGTCCCCTACCTCTTAATTGAATGTTTCAACCCGGGGGGGATATTTGGGCATCGACGCAACGACCGGTTTCTGGAGGGGTCGGGCGAGGCGCGCAGGACGTGTGGTCATTGGCCTGTGCGATCGCTGACCTCTAGGACTTACTTCCAACCGTGCCACCGACGACTACGTGCGCATACATATTTTTGTACAGTTGGCTAAATAATTATTATACAGTCCACAGTCTTTTATTTATAAGGTCCCTAATAAGGTCCTAAACAATGAAAATCTGTATGGGTGTAAAGGAATAAAAAAATTAGTGTTCAAAATTATTTCGTGAATTTGTAGTTGATATTGAGTGATTTCGATATTAAAATTTGTAATTTTAAAGATTTATGTGAAGAACGCAACTGGCCTGACGCCTGCTGCAGTGGATATTAGCATAAAATCGATATGACATCAGAGGGCATAGAGCCAACTTGGTAAGTCTCACCTCTGTTTATTGCGTAGTCTGTGCGGCGTAAAGCTGTCAAACTTTTATTGTACTAAACCTTGTGGGATACATGGTTGCTTAAATTACTGTACATATATATTATTTATTTATATTAAGCATATATATTACTATATACTATTCCCAATACAGGGACAGAGGTCTAGTCTAGACAAGTAAGTCCCATCGACCCACCTTCCACTGAAGATATTTTCTGTCCAAGCCAATGATATAATTCGTACATACGTTTTTTTTTTTTTTGGAAAACGCATTGGTACGAGCTTGCCCCTGGGGAACTCGGGTCTAAATACCGATCACCCAACCACTCGGCTATCGTGACTATAAAAATTATCAAAAATTACAAAAATTATCGTGAAACGAAAATTACGACACCCAATTTTAAATGGCGATAGGTTAACTACGTTACGTTGTCTCGAATAGGCTTCAGTGAAAGGTAGGTCAAAAGTACTAAATTGCGTAGGCATAACTGTTTGTCTATTCTACTATTGGGAATATGTGTGAAGATAAAAAAATAAGAGCACCTGTGCTGGCAGCAGTTTAAGGTAAAGGTGTCTGTTACCGCGATCGCCTAAGTGCGGAATCACGCAGCGATTATTGCTTATTAACGTGGATACCTTCTTAAGGGAGATGCTTCTTTTCTGTAGTGAACTGCAATAGGCCACTAGGACGGCTATAAAAGAATGTATTCACCCAATGTTTCGTTGCCTTATTACTGCTCTCCCTGCCCCCCCACAGCCCAGCTGAAGTCGTAGTGGAAGAGGAGTTTTGCCATACTCCCATACTCCCTCGTTATACCGCTGATACTGTGGTTGTGCGACGATACTATTGCTGACATGTGGCTATGGTCCAATACCGAACAGTTTTAGACCGTACGAGCCCAATATCACTTGAGCATGATACTAGGCCTAGTATACTTTAGATAATTTTCGACGTATTGAAAAGGAAGGAATTATATTTAAGTATAACTGGTTTAAATTTGGAGGAGGCTCCTGATAGTCTGTATCGAAGAAAGGGAAGTACAAGTTTCTATTATTAAAAAGAAACTTAAATTTTTAAGAAATTTTATTTATTATTAGGGTAAGCTGTTACTACTAGACGTAGCCTGCTCTAGTCTAGTTTAACTGAAATATGAAATCCGCAAATAATAGACGGTAAGCCTCTTACATCACAATCCGACAAAGTAAATGCATTGTGAAGAATTTTCTGAATATCATCCTCCTATCCTTAATTTTAGATGTGCTTTGATTTTCTACTTTATAGTTTGTCGTTTTATAGGTATATACAAAAATAAAATATATTTTTTTTTTATAGAAAAGGGAGGCAAACGAGCAGGTGGCTCACGTGATGGTAAGTGATTACCACCGCCCATAAACACCCGCAATACCAGAGGCATAGCAGATGCGTTGCCGCCCTTAGAGTGCCCCCGAATTGGGGGAGGGGGGGATGTTGGCCTCCGGTTACCTGCACTCACCAGACGAAACGCAGAAGTTTGTTAGACTTCTACTTCACGCCGGTATTCTGTGAGGTCGTGGTACTTCCCCGGTCGAGCCGGCCCATTCATGCAACAGCAAAAGCTGATGCGTAGCTCTACCACTGTCAAAATGTTGGTTAAAATGGGTTAATGTTGTTCTTGTGTTAACCAAACAAAATTTTCTACATCTTCTCGGGTCTGAGTGTTTGTGGTACCTTTGTTGTTTCTGATTCCACAATATAAGTGCTTAGGCTGCTTACTTTGGGATAAGAGCAAAGTGATGTTTAAAAAAAAGTACTACAGATATCTGCGATTTGTTAGAAAAACTGCTAGCCTGAAAGGTAACTTCAGAAACGGAACAAGTGTCTGCATGACTCGCTCATCGAGGTTCCGTACAAAATGGTAATTAAATTTTCTTTAAATAATGAACGGACTTCTTATTTTACTTTAAGACTTAGCTTCTTATTAAATTTAAAGATTCTTCTCTACTAGAAGAATTACACTGTTTTTTTTATTTAGGAGCATCAAAATAAAACTCAGTATTATTTTTATAGCGTGGACTTAGAAGCAGGATATTTTAGACCTTCAAAGGTCCTCAACCTACTCGTATGTATTCCATAATAATTTGAAAAAAAAAAATGGTTTCGACAAATTGACAGATGTACAGATAATGAATTGATCCCATAAACGTTCAGATGTTTTCTTTTTAGATAATGTATTCCAAAAATTAAATATTGTTAGTTTAAGGTCCTCACATATCTACTAAGAAATATTAGTTAGAAATATCTAGATATTAAGAAAAGATTTTTAACTGTTTAGAAACTGAATATAGATGTTTCATATGTGTCAAAATAAAATAACCTCACGTTCAAATGAATCTCGTGTCACCTCCTTATTGTGTGTTCAAAATTTGTTTCTTAACATCTGACTGGTTATAAAATATAAATTAAAAATAATTGGAAATTTAATAATTTAAATTCCAGGCTTACTCAAGACATCCGCTGCAGATTTTAATTAGCAGCATACTAATTCTATCACAAGACCACGTACAGGTGCACAAATTTTCAACGCTCCCGCGGTTCTTTATTGCGAGTACGGTGAAAGTTATTTTAAGACTCTCAGAGATCTTAAAATCTCTTTATCCTGAAAGCATTTAAAGCACTTTAGATTTTAATTTGAACAGCACAATGTTTTTAAAAGTAAATTGAATGATAAATAGAAAAAACAAATGTAGTAGTAAAATTCACAAAAAGTTCAAACTCCAGTCGTTATATAAATGTTTCACAGATTATATCAAATACGAGGCCTAATGACCATGACATATTAGCAAGGTATTATTTTTTTAATAAATACATGCATGCACACATACATAGATAGACACAGCATTAAATACATGCTATGAAATCAGATACAACAAAAAAGGGTTTTCTTTATTTACACGACCTTTTTATGATATTTTTGTGACAATGAGACTGATGGTGAGCCCGTGGCTCTCTTCATGTCCAAGCCAACGATGTAAAAAATGCACAAGTTTTTGAAAAATCCCATTGGTACAAGCCTGCCACCTGGGGATCGAACTCGAGTCTCTTGACTGGAATTGCGATTACCCAATCACTCCGATAGCGTGAGTTTATCGTGGAATATATTATATAATAAAGAATATATAATGGCAATGGTATTATTTTTGTTATTTTTACGTGTGTTCGATATTTAAGGTGACATTTTGTAGCAGTTGCTTTAAATAACAATTATTTTTGGAAAAGTAAGTAGCCACGAGCTTAATACATGGTTTTTAATTATCTTCTCTTTTTAAATGTCAGATACTAACGGTAAAATAAAATAAATAAATATCTTCACGCAATTCCCAATACAGGAGTTGACAGAGGTCTAGTCAAGACAATTAAGTCCTTTCGACTCACATTCCATCGAAGATATTTTCGGGACAACATGACAGGTGGTGAGCCCGTCGTCGTCTTTATGTCCAAGCCAACAATATAATTCGTACATAAGTTTTGAAAAACCCATTGTTACGAGCCTGCCTCCTGGGGAACGAACTCGGGTCTCTTGCCTTAAAATTCCCACCACCCAACCACTCAGCTATCCTGACATTTTAATATAAATACTAACGTTAGTTATAGAAAATACAAAAGAAAACTATTTATGGGTATCACTTTGGTATAAAATATATAAAACCCGTAGCGTCAAATTAGTACTGAAAGATAAATAATTACATATTCTAATATTATGCGCGATGTAATCACAAAAACAGTTTCTGAATTAACATGTAGTTAACGTAATAATTCGAAAATTGTTTTAACAATATAAAATTACATAATATAGCCTTTTCATAGTTCTAAGTAAAAAGAAAAATTGTGAATGACGTCGTTTTAAATTTATTTGAAAATAAATACTTCGAATTTGTCTTTTATTAATATTCACCATTACTAAATTCATGAAACCTAATTATGTAAAGAGAAAACCTTAAAAATGGCAATAGTTGGGAAAACTATTTCTAAAAATATCAAAAATCAAATCTATATTTATCTATAACACGCCTAAGGAATTCTTTATATTCTTACACTTTTTTTAAAAATCTAGGAATAAAAAATAACTTTACCATTATTCCTCTTAGCTACTCCAACTAAGCTGCAATGCGTGCTTGCTATGAGTGGTTCACGAAAATAGTCGTATGACGGATTCGACTAATAACCAATATACCAACCTATCAACCAGCCATATGGCTATTCGGACTTAATTTTATCGCGTCATTCACATATTTTTTAGTGTTAAACTTCAAAGAAAATACAATTAAGTGTGCTTTATAATGTTAAAATACTCTTTTATAAGTTGTCGAAGAAAATTATTACAGCACTCAAAGCGCCAGTCAAAGGCTACGCCTAACAAGTGACAAATTAATGTCCATCAGTGTTCTTAGGAGGTAGAATAAGAGACGACAGCATTTTATCGGAGCACTCAGCTTATGGACGTTACAATCTATTTATTATAGACATTTTCGTTGTTAAAATTTGATACTTGAGTTGTAATGTTGTTTAAATTTGAGACTATTTTACAAATTCATTTTAAAAGGTTTTGAAACACTTAACAATTTATTTTTGTATAATAGAATATTTTGAAGAAAAGGCAAAATGTTTTTCCCATAATGCCCATACAGAATAAACACATATCACTAGTTGATAAGTTATGTAAAAACAAACAAAATGTTTAACTTTATACACTCCGGTGTTACATTGCAGAAGATAGAGGTTCAAAATTACTTCGCAACCACATCATACCAACAAACCCAATCCACATGAAAAGAATCAACAAATGGATATCGTGTTCATATGTATAGCTATTAAAAAATACAGTTAATGAGTACAATAAAAGTTTAGTTCGAATTTCTCCTAGAGCAGACATTTTTGTGATGAATGTGAATGTTTACACTCAAAGAATTTGTACTCAAAGAATGAATATATAAATATATATGTCTAGAATATGTATATTATACCGGGAGTTTGGACATTAATACAGCTTCACCAAGCTAGCCATCCATTACGTTGTGCCAAATAAGCTTCGGTGGAAAGAGGGTTGGAAGGACTAAATTGCCTAAGCCTTCCCCAATATGGGAAATTGAGTAAAGAGATACAAAAAAAAAATAAGTAAACAATATTTATACAGCCCAAAATAACATAGTTCTTTCTCTGTAACTTAGTAGCAAACATAAAATACAGCAAGTCTACATTGAAATTGAACATAATCGAATCATTAGCATTCAAATTTCAAAAGCGGAAACAACAAACTGCAGGCAATTATATGACGTTGAACTATTTTAGACAGGTTAAACAAAACAAATGACCTATATATAAAAAAAAATCAGTTAATTTAAAGTCACGATAGCCGAGTGGTTGGGTGGTCGGAATTCGATTCAAGAGCTGGCCAATGGGAATTACATGGTTGGCTTAGACGTATAATTCCACTAGTATCAATGAGGTTTGTCGAAAAAAAAACTTGTGTATGATTTATATACCGTTTGGACATAAAGTCGGCGGCGGGTTCACCAGCTGTCACGTTGTCCCAAAAAAATGTTTTCGTTGGAAGAACGGTCGAAATGAGTTAATTGTCTAGACTTCTGTCTACCCCTGGATTGAGAATGGCGTGAAGATATCTTGTTTATCTGTATAGTTATTAAAAAACAGTTAATGAGTACAATAAAAGTTTTAAATTATTAAATGTTATTAGTGATTATGGTACGTAACGTTGTACAACGTAACATGGTCACGTAGCCGTCTTAGTATAATAGCCAACGAGACACTAATACAGTAATACTTAGTTTTTTATACGAGTATATTCATTATATATTTACACGTCCATGATCCGAGTACAAACGCGCGAAATGATAAAAATGAAAAAAAAAAAAACAACTGATTTTAAAATGCTGACTATACAATAGAAAATGAAAATAAATGTCGGACAAGCAGGTAAGTTTAAGTTACAATTCTCGCAAATTGCTGTTGCTCTCCGGGAACACGAATTTCCACTTGCGTTTCGGATACGTTCAAGAAAGTATAAGTAAGATTTCACTGTTATAAGTAAATAAGAATAAAGGACTTTTTGGACTTTATGATATACTGTATGAGCGTTACATTTAGATCATTAAATATAATTTATTGTTATTTTTTTGTTTATCTTCACGTATTTCCCAAAACGGGGGTTGCTAGAGGTCTAGACATTTTAGTCCTTTCGACCTACATTTCACTGGAACATTTTTTAGGGCGTGACACGTGGTGATCCTGTTGCCGACTTCATCAACTGCCGTCCTAGCCAACGATCTAAATAGTACATAAGTTTTTGAAAAATTCATTTGTGCAAGCCGAATTTTGTTAATCGAACTCGGGTCTCTGAGCTCGAACTCCAAACACCTAACCACTCGGCTATCGTGGCATCTTAAAAAGGAATTTTATTATAAACTAAACTTTTGTTTGCCTTAACAAAACAATAAATAATTATAAACTAAATGTTTGCCTAAAAAACTTTGAATAAAATAAATAAATAAAACAAAATAAAATATCTTCACGCAATTCCCAATACAGGGGTAGACAGAGGTCGAGTCTAGACAATTAAGTCCCTTCGTGGGTCGAAGATAAGAAGAATAAATTTTCACTGAAGAAGTTGTAATTACTGTTGTCAAAAATGTCTTATATGTGGAAATAAATACTATACACTCGGAATAAAATAAAAATTATAAGTATTAGTATCTTATTGAAAAGCAGTATTTGTGCACGTATCATAGAAAAATAAACTCATACCGTGACGATGTATAATTGAATCAGTTTCCACGTCTATTATCTGGTTATGGAGAAGAATATTTCATAATATCCTTTGTTCTCTGAATATTCATAATTTAATATTAAATTATTACGCTCATACATTATTAAACAGCGGCACATTAAAGTCAGCGCTGCGATGCTCGCACCAATTGTATTTCATAATTGATTGCAGCGGTCGATTCGCCATTTGTATCGGATCTGCACATTTGTATTTCTACTGTAATGGTGTTTTCCACTTTTCACTTTATATCCCGTCATTGTAATTTAAATATATCGACTAAGATAAAGATAAAGATAGATTAAGATGTAGACAGGGGCTTCACTTGCGATGAGGCTTGTCGCGAGAAAAAATGACGGCTATTGACTATTTTTTCTTAAAATAAATAAAAAAAAATATCTTCACGCAATTACCAATACAGGGGTAGACAGAGGTCAAGTAGACAAATAAGTCCCTTTGACCCACCTTCCACCGAAGATATTTTCGGGACAACGTGACAGGTGGTGAGCCCGTCGCCGCCTTTATGTCCAAGCCAACGATATTATTCGCACATAAGTTTATGAAAAACCTTTTGGTACGAGCCTGCCACCTGGGGATCGAACTCGGGTCTCTTGACTCGAAATTCCGACCACCCAACCAATCGGCTATGGTGACTACTTTTTCTTCATTATTCTAAATGTGTATGAGTAATTTATTACTATCTTTTAAATACCTGATCGGTTTCGCTTTTACGCCATCAAATCATCGCTACATTGATTCTGATGAAATTTGGTATAGTAGTAGTTCCAAGCCAGGAAAAAAATACGATAATTTTTTCCTAAAAAAAAGTAAAATTCTTATTTTATCAAGGTTTTATTCGTTCACACAGAGACATGCCTTGTCTATAAGTGTCATTATAGGATGTATAGAACTAAAAATTTAACTGGAAGTCTGAAAACGATAAATTTGTAAAATTTTATATATTTTTAATCTGAATATTAAAAATAAAACAAAAATTAATAACACTTTTTATATTCTTTGTGTTTGGTTTCGGTCATGTGGTATTGTATCTTCCCTTCTTCTCTTTCCCTTCTCTTTAAATCATTGGAGGATTGTCTAGGGAGAGTAGGCCTGACTGCTACCGAAAGTTGGCGGAATAATCATCTCAAAAAATAACACTTCAAACTCAACTTCAAAATTAATTGGACCGGTAACGGGCTGCAGTGTCTAAGGTGCGGGTAATCTTGTATTTCGATCGCCAATCTGCTTGCCAAGCGTGGTGATCGCCGATAAATAAGTAAGTAACAGTACCTACATGAATGGTACCAAGTGGAACACAACAATTTAACACCGTCTGGAAGAGACCACAAGCCAAGTTAAAATTGATTGTTACCCACAATAGCCTTAAACACTCGTATTTAGTTATTTGATAATGAATGAGTTTTGACGATCTTACTAAAATAGGTAATAGCTACTTTAAGAGCTGAACTTACCAGGTGCTCGGCGGTGAAGGAAAACTTTGTGAGGCAACATGCATGTCCAAGAAACAAATCCATACATATAAATAAAATTGGAGCGACTGTTTGTTATATTGGAATAACCGTTTCTTTACTACATGTGTATAAATATATGTATATATACACACGGTACATACACACACATTTATTTTTTTTACAATTTTTATATGTCTCTCTGACTATCTGTTCCGGCTAAACTGCGGGACCAATTTTAACGGGACTTCCACTGGAAGATAGCTGATGTTATAAGGAATAACTTAACTACTTTTATTTCAGAAAAATAATTTTGGTTCCGATTAAGAGTTCAACAGCGGGCAAAGCCGCGGGCGCAACTACTTATAAAATAACAAAGCATGTGCTTAAGGCCACACGGCTGAATCGAAAATTTGCCTTGATGGCATAAGCCATCAAAGAATTTAAAAACATCTATTTTCAAAAATCTCTAAAATATTTTCTCAACCTTTAATTTTCATTTTAAATTTGATATCAAAGCAATATTTCACTTGTCAAGTATGTTGCGATCACATAAAGTGTACATAAGACAAGGCGGCAACGTTCACAGCTGCCAAAATGAGGGTAATGTAATATGGAACGGGCCGTTTATTTTATTTTTATTGCGTCAAATCTTTGAAATCCCCTACTCATATCGCTACGCGGTTTGTGTACCATGGCGGCGTATTTACTATGTATTTCTTTTATCCATGGTAATTTTAAAATCAACTTTTATGTTTACTTTGAAAAAGAATAACTTCTTTTTAAATTTAATTCAAACTTTTCTTAAAAATTATTTCTTTTTTAAATTACTTTAACAGTTTTTGTTTTTGAATTTTATTGTTATGTAATTACTCTTAAACTACTGCAGATGAATGAAAGTTTTATATATGATATTATTTATAGATTTCTTTTTTTTTCTATAAGTCTATTTATTTCTTTTTATTTCTTTTTTTATCTATGAGTCACGATAGCCGAGTGGAGGGGTGGTGGGAATTTCGTGTCGAGAGACCCGAGTTCGATCCCCAAGTGGCAGGCTCGTACCAGTGGGTTTTTTCAAAACCTATGTACGATTCATATCGTTGGCTTGGATATAAAGCTCACCACCTGTCACGATGTCCCGAAAATACATTCGGTGGAAGTTGGGTCAAAGGGACTTAATTGTCTAGACTGGATCTCTGTCTACCCCTGTATTGGGAATTGCGTGAAGATATTTATTTTGACATTTTTTTTCTACCTTTTCTTTTTTAACAGCCTTTCAAAAGTCCTCTGCTGAACGTAGACCTTCCCCTAAGATTGCCACAAAGAGCGATCCCGTGCGACCTGCATCCATCGACTCCCCGCAATGTTGTATAGGTTGTCACTCCATATGTATGAGGGTATAATATAAATGGACCTAATATTAGATATATATGTATATATTACATCCATTTACAGATTGTAGCCTGGAAAACCATGTAGGATACTTCGTGCGTCGAAAATGACGGTTCCTACGAGAGAAATTTGAAGCGTGATCTTTCTTGACTGGTTTTGATTTTTTGCATTTTGAAGATAATACAAAAGTTGTACACCGCTTTCAGCTACGGAAAAAAGTAAGATCCTGGAGGGAATTTCGAAATAATGTGCACACGAAGCTGCGGGGGGAAGTCAATAGAAAATATTTTGGTATGGGTAGGGGACCTAATACCGCTTTGAAAGTTATGCAAGTGACATGGGTCCTTAATGTCTGCTGCAAGTTAATGGCGTAAATCGGAACTTTAATAATAGTATGGGGAAAAGGTTTCTTCGCATTTAAAAAAAATCACAACATTTTTTAATATAGTTAATTTACGTTTAACTAAAGTATGTAGGTACCATTTTGTTAAATAACTTTTTGCCATCTTGTAGAGAGGGGCATGATCTCATTGCTATAGAAATTTTGGGGCTTTTGATCAAAACAACGCGTTAATTGGTTTTGGCAGTCCTCTCGTGATGTTAACCTGACATTGAATTTTTTAAAATGCATCGAATTCCTTCATTAGATTCACTCATCTTGACAGTACGAAAAATAAATAAAGATCACATAATTTCCACTTGAATTTGGAGTTATCTTCTTTAAAATTAAAATTTTTAATGATAGTCAGATATGAATAGGTATAGCCAAAGAGATTTAATTTTCAGTTGATACATACTATATATATATATATATATATATATATATATATATATATATGTATATATATATATATATATATATATATATATATATATATATATATATATATATATATATATATATATATATATATATATATATATACATATATATATATATATATATGTATATATATATATATATATATATATATATATAATAAATAATAAATAAATATAAATATCGTCACGCCATTCCCAATACAGGGGTAGACAGAGGTCAAGTCTAGACAATTAAGTCCCTTTGACCCACCTTCCACCGAAGATATTTTCGGGACAACGTGACAGGTGGTGAGCCCGTCGCCGCCTTTATGTCCAAGCCAACGATGAAATTCGTACTTAAGTTTTTGAAAACTCATTGGTACTGCCACCTGGGGATCGAACTCGGGTCTCTCGACTCGAAATTCCGACCACCCAACAACTCGGCTATCGTGACTTTTATATATATATATATATATGTATATATATATATATATATATATATATATATATATATATATATATATATATATATATATATATATATATATATATATATATATATATATATATATATATATATATATATATATATATATATATATATATATATATATATATATATATATATATATATACATATAGGTCCGCTATTCCGGGCTCCGGTAGCGGTCAAGGTAACGGTGGAGCAGGGGGTGCGAAGAATCTCCGGAAGAGATCCGGCTACCACTCCCAACGGAAACTGGCCCTGGTGGCATACAACATCCGCACTTTGAGGCTTGACGAGAGGATCGAGGAAGTGGAAGAGGAAATGAGTAGGTTACAATGGGACATTGTAGGGTTGTCTGAAGTTCGAAGAGAGGGAGAGGGCACGACAACCCTTAAGTCAGGTAACCTACTCTACCCCCGGGAGGGTGACGTTAAAAAGTCACAGCATGGTGTCGGGTTTCTCGTCCACAAGTCCCTCATTAACAACGTAACAACCATCGAAAGCGTTTCTAGCAGGGTGATATACCTGATACTCAGAGTATCCAGAAGATATTCGTTGAAGGTGATCCAGGTATATATGCCGCACAAGCAACGCCCAGATGAAGAGGTGGAAGAAGTGTATGAGAACATACGAAGGGCCATACACGCTTCCAAAACCTACTTTACGGTTGTTGTGGGGGACTTCAACGCAATACTTGGCAGGCGGAGCGATGGAGAGTCCAGAGTGGGGCAATTTGGATTTGGGGAACGGAATGACAGGGGTCATAGGCTGGCCGAATTCCTGGAGGAAGAGGGACTCTACGCGATGAAATCTTTCTTCAGGAAGCCGCTTCATAGAAAATGGACTTGGTTGGGCCCCGCCAAAGAGGGCAAACCACCTGTCAAAAATGAGATAGACTTCATCTTGTCGACGAGGAAAGAGATATTCAATGATGTCTCTGTGATCAACAAGATCAAAACGGGAAGTGATCACCGAATCGTGAGAGGCATCTTGAATATCGATCTCAGGCGAGAGAGAACTCGCTTGGTGAAGTCTACACTTCGACCATCTCCCGCCCATATCCAAAATGTCGAAAGTTTCCGGCTGGAACTCTCAAATCGCTTCGATTGTCTGAACGATTGCGTCAGAGTGGACGAGTTAAACAATGGGTTCGTTAACACGGTCCAAGCGGTGGGATCGAAGTACTTTAGGTCTCGCCCCAAACAAAAACCTCAAAAAATCTCTTCTCAGACCTTAGACTTGATGGCCACACGACGAGCCATGCCGCTGCAGACCTCCGAGGATGCGAACGTTCATCGGCAGCTCAATAGACAAATCCAGAAGTCCTTGCGACATGACATTCGCTCCTATAATACCGAACGTATAAAGGAGACGATAGAGCTGAACAAAGGCTCCAAAGTGTTTGCAAGAATGGAGTCTATTGGGCAGAGCCGAATGACCAGGCTTAAGAAGGAGGACGGTGGCGTAGCTTCGACAAAGGCTGAGGTTCTGGAAGAGATCGAGAGGTTTTATGGACAGTTATATACCTCAGTAGCCAAACCCATTGTTAACTTGGCCAAAGATCCAAGAGCCAAGTTAACTCGGCATCATACCGAAGATATCCCGGACATCAGTCTCCACAAGATTAGGATTGCCCTTAAACAGCTCAAAATTAACAAGGCGCCGGGCGAGGATGGAATCACAGCAGAGCTTCTGAAAGCGGGCGGAACGCCGGTACTCAAAGTCCTTCAGAAGCTCTTCAATTCCGTCCTGCTCGAGGGCGTGACGCCAGAGGCGTGGAATAAGGGTGTTGTGGTACTGTTCTTCAAGAAAGGTGACAATACCCTTTTGAAAAACTACAGACCGATCACCCTCCTAAGCCACGTCTATAAGCTGTTTTCGAGGGTGATCACGAACCGTCTCACTAACAGACTCGATGCCTTCCAGCCTCCCGAACAAGCCGGTTTCCGAAAAGGCTACAGTACCATAGACCACATCCATACGCTCCGGCAGGTTATACAGAAGACCAGAGAGTATAACCGACCACTATGCTTAGCGTTTGTGGACTATGAAAAAGCCTTTGACTCGATCGAAACGTGGGCGGTGTTCCAATCTCTCCAGCGATGCCATATTGACTATCGGTATATCGAGGTGTTGAAGTGCTTGTACAGAAACGCCACTATGTCAGTCCGAGTACAAGAGCAGAAGACGAGGGCTATTCCACTGCAGAGAGGTGTTCACCGCTGCTTTGGAAGATGCCTTCAAGCTCCTGAAATGGAAAAGACTTGGCATCAATATAAATGGCGAGTATATCACTCACCTTCGATTTGCCGACGACATTGTGGTCATGGCGGAGTCGCTGGAGGATTTGCACATCATGCTCAATGACCTAAATGAAGTTTCCGAACAGGTGGGTATTAGAATGAATATGGACAAGACGAAGATTATGTCGAATGTCCATATTGCACCTTCACCTGTATGTGTTGGGAGCTCAGTTCTTGAAGTTGTTGAACAGTATGTCTACTTGGGTCAGTTGATCATGGCAGACTGTTCCAGCTTCAAGGACGAGGACTTTCGACGAATCCAACTCGGCTGGGCAGCGTTCGGGAAGCTCCGGAGTGTCTTCTCGTCCAAAGTACCTCAGTGCCTGAAGTCGAAAGTCTTCGACCAATGTGTGTTACCAGTGATGACTTACGGGTCCGAAACGTGGTCCCTTACTATGGGCCTCATAAGAAGGCTCAAGGTCGCTCAAAGAGCTATGGAGAGGGCTATGCTCGGAGTTTCTCTACGAGATCACATTAGGAATGATGAAATCCGTAGAAGAACTAAAGTCACCGACATAGCCCAGCGGATTAGCTCCTTGAAGTGGCAGTGGGCGGGGCACATAGCGCGTAGAACCGATGGCCGATGGGGCAGAAAGGTTCTGGAATGGCGGCCACGTACCGGCAAGCGCAGCGTCGGACATCCACCGACTAGATGGTCGGACGACTTGACCAAGGTCGCGGGAAGACGCTGGATGCAGGCCGCAAACAACCGGTCGTATTGGAAATCTTTAGGGGAGGCCTACATCCAGCAGTGGACTTCTTGCGGCTGATATGATGATGATGATGATGATGAAATAATTATTCCGACATCGTCATGTCTGGTACTGCGATCGACAATCCGCTTTTCAAGTCGATTATGGCCCATTATCCTTAAAATAGAGATTTATAACCTTTTGTCGACTGTAAGAAGTCTTTAATAAAAGGTGAAATAATATAATAATTCGAAATTACTTGACACTATATCTCGTTTAGAATTCTGTCCACTCAATATTGGGAAAATGCGTGAAGATAATGAACAAATGAATCTTAGAAAAGACGGAAAAAGCGGATCCCCTGAAAGCTGTCATGTATGCACTAACGATTCCAGTGGTCAATGTACTTAGACATGAATAATTTAAAGCTCACTAAATAGAGGGTCGTGGTATTAATATTCAGAAGGCAAGAGGATAATATTTAGTTATTTGATACAGTGAAGGGTTAGAAACAAAAGGAATTTTTGACAGCAGAGTAATGGTTTAAATGTCAATCCGTAAAAAAAATATGAAGGAGTTTCTTGTAATAATAATATTATATTTTAGACTCGGTGGTCTGGGATTTAGTTTTGTATATAAATTGTACGCATTACATATTTTACCTTAATATAAACTTAATATAAACTAAATGACTACGTCTAACAAAGACAAATTGGATATCAAAAAGTCGAAGATTGGTTATAATATCAAATATTTTTTTTAATTTCACTTATATTCCGGATTAAGTTACGATAGCGAAATGGCTGGGTGATCGTAATTCGTGTCAAGAGATCCGAGTGCGATCACCAGATGGTAAGCTCGCACCAATGGGTTTTTAGAACTTACGTACGATTTACAACGTTCGCTTGGACAGAAACAATGACACAGGCTTACCTCCCAAAAACTGACTTCGGTAAATTCGGGTCGAAAGGACTTAAGTGTTCCCAGAATTGGGAATGGTGTGAAGATATTTTTAAATGTATGGTAGATAAGCCTTTTTTAGATAACGTTACAGGTATCAAGCTAATTGCGGACGTAGTTTTCAAGCTAATGATACAAGACGTTCGTTTCGAAAAAAACTCATTGGTACGCGCATTCTGTCGAAGGAACAAACTTAGGTTTCTGATTCAAATTGTACTTGGCTATCGTGGGTCAAGTTTCTCGTTTATTTCTTTCTTATAAAGAAATTAAATCTATAAAAATTACTAGTCACCAATTAAATTGAATGGGATATTTTTAAATTATTTTAAACTAAATATTCCTGTCCAGTGTGTTGGGTATCTCTTAGTATCTATTAGTATAAGTTAATCAACGGCCTAAAAAATCAACTTAAACACAGGCTTCTCCAGTAAAGAGGATTAACTATTATAGCCACGCTCGGTAAGCGGATTGACGATCTCAATACCAGATATTGCGCACATTAAACACGACTGCTGTCACTAATCTGCTTTAATTTTTTTTCTTGTATTTTTCGCATTGTTTATTTATCTATTTACGATTTACATAGCTCTTTCAAAACCTCTAAAGGTAGGTCGAAAGGCCTGAATTATCTTTTTTTTTAACATTATAAGCTAGCGTTTAAATACAATCCCACCTGATGGTAAGTGGCGATGTAGTTTTTGTTGGTAGGCACACTAGCTTAGAAAAAGCCTATTCACTCTTCTCTTGAAGACACCCACATTGTAATCGGACTGTACAGATCTGTATCTAGATTGATGCATTGATATCACAACATATAACTTTAGTATTAAAAAAAATCCCTTTAAAATAATAGGTACCGATGGTATACGGAGTTTAACAGTAAATATGAGTCAAATTTCAAAGGGTTACATCCCTACATACGCACTTAACTAAGTTAGGGGTTCCTTCATCAAAGCTAATGAAAACATTACATGTTTCGAATACGATATAAGGGGTTTCCAATATACACAATGGCTGTTTCAAACAAACCTACAACTTTATATATTTAGACAATAATATGATAGTGAATTACAATAATCTCATTCGAATTCTTCGTTAATATCAACTTACTGTTGTCAGTAACGACATGACGTCATAACGACATGACGTTAAAAGACATGACGTTAATAAAGTTAAAAATGATAGTGTTTAAACTAACTTATTTTATTTTAATATTTCTCACTTCATAATCAACCCATGGGTTTGTACCCATCCATCTAGAAACTTCTTCATTACATTTAGGGTTGTATACCTCAAATTAAAAATAAAGGAACATTATTTGTGCACTACGTTATCTGTCTGTCCATCAATATGTCAAGATACTTTTTCTCGGGAACGAGTGATGGTATCAATTTGATATTAAAATAAAATAAGTTAGTTTAAACACTATCATTTTTAACTTTATTAACGTCATGTCTTTTCAGAAAAATCAGTAATTATGTTAGCTACTGAAACCGCTTACAGTGTGTCGGTGGTTTAAGAATATGATATCCACTTCTTGTTGTTGTAAGAGGCTAATAAGTCAAAACCTTTGAATACTATAAAGAGTACGGAATAAGGGTTACGAAAAATACGAGTTTAAATTAAGTACCACTAGTGTATATAAAAAAAATATCTATATTTACAATCTCTACGCTGTTCTCAATAAAGGATTAGACAGAGGTCGAGAGAATTAAGTTCTTTGGACCTATCTTCTACCGAAGATATTTTTTTGGGACAATTTGACTGGTATTAAGCCCGTCGCCGTCTTTATGCCCAAGCATGCTAAATAGAATGTAAATTAAAAAAAAAAAACATTTGTACGAGCCTTGCGTTCGAGAATAGAACTCAAATCTCTGGGCTCAAATTCCGATCACCCAACCACTCGGCTATCGTGAATAGATAAATAAATAAATAATTTTTAAAAATTATTTATTTATTTATCTACACGCACAGTCCCTGACGGGTTAGTCAGAGAGAACAGATCGCCAAGTATCACGATCCTTACATACCTCTTTTGCTTATTTCCGATTCTTCATACATGTTTGTCTAAGTATCGGTTTACTATTGACCCTCCCCTCTTCGAGCAATTTGCTCACATGGTGATGAAAAGTTAGTGTCGGACCACCGCGACCCCTTTATATATTAACTTTCGCGCTATATATTTTCTTCGACATTTGGTCTTCGCTCACTCGCTTAACGTGCCCAAACCATCGACGCACGCACTTATCAATTTTAGTGATAAGGTCTTCTTTCAAACCCTAATATTGCGAATCTCGTCGCTTCGCTTTCAGTCGGCCAAAGTAATTTAAAAAGTGGGTATAGAATTATTTCATTTGTAACATTCTCATTCGGTGCGATTAAAAATTTTGTTATTAGAATAATAATATTACAGATCTTAGGGACGAGAAAAAACATCATATTATAACTTGTAATAAAACATATATGATTTGATGAGCTAAATCCAAGTAGCCGCACTGTAGGCGGAAGCTGCGTTGCGAAACCTTACCGGATCAAAGAAACACCCTATATGGGTAGGGAAAATAGAACCCTTGGGATAAACTAATGCGATGACATGTAGAGTGATTTACAGAAATTTGAATTTAAAAGGGTAGTGAATTTTTTAGATAACTAAGGGGAATTTAAATAAGGGCCGTAAATTACTAATACATCTTCTAGCGTCTAAGGTATAAGGTATCTGGTACTCCGATCGCCAATACACTTGCCGAGGGTGGTGATATTAAAAAATCCCCCCCCCCCCCCAGAAGCAGTGCACTTTTAGAGGCCGTTATCTACGTTATATATGTCTATATATCTTCTTTAAAGGACTAACTAGAGAATACAGATTGTCGATTGATCCTTACACACATATTTCGATTTTATCAATTCATCATTTTCTTCATACCTATGGTGGCGGTTCCCAAGGTGAGTGTTAACTATCCCCTTCGACCAATTTGCTCCCATGGTTAGTTTGGAAAGCGGTTTAATGATTACTGTATTAGACGAATCGAATCCTAGACACTGCTAACTATCACCGACCTACTCAATTTTGGTTTGGTAGTTTTTGGAGATACCTCACAATGCCTACGGGAAGAAGAGAAAGTTTTTTTATAAAGAAGAATCCTTACGATGTTGCAACAAGCCTACTTTCCCAACTTTAATAATCGTTGAAAGTATACACTTGGTGCTTTAAATAACTTTTTATCTACTAAGCTTTGAGGAATGCTGCTGGAATCTCTACAGCTTATTAAATATTAAAGACCTTAATTTCGGAACACGTACAAAATTGCAAGGCACTGAAGAAAATATTGCAAAAGAAATACGTCTTCTTTTACAAAATCAAATCATGCGGAAATGGTTATATTTCAGACTGTATCAAATATGTATTTCTTGACTTTTCCTAATGGAGTGAGCATTGAATATATTTATATAGCTTATAGTTTAGCAGATATAGGTTTCTACTTGAGCCTGGATATTGTAGCAAGTCTTTTTTAGTCTAAAGATCTGTAACCTGCAGTGGGTTGTGGTGGTGGTGATTGTGTGAGGTGTAGTGGTGAGTCTCTGTCTACAGGAATGGCGTGAAGATATTTTTATTTACATGACACTGAGATTTATTTAGATATTACCTAGTAGTAATCGTAAGTCTACGAACATTGTGGTAAAATTACGAATGTTGTTTAAAGTTAAATCATGCCATTGATAAATCAACAATCAACATAACTACCAAAGAATAAAACGGCTACATCAAAAATTATTTATACGATAAAATTCAGGCGACAAAAACAACTTCTTATTAAATAACCCGTGTAAATTACACATTCAGAGGGTTTACGAAGTGGATCTTGGGGAATATGGCACTTAACGTGATGTATCAAACAACCCTTAGAGGTTTGAGACTAGATTTTACGAGAGTACTTTAAAAAATTTTTGAGAGTACTTTTTTTGCATACAAAAATTCAAGAGAACACACTTCTTTTTGGGTTCAGGGGTAGGCAGAGGTCTAGTCTAGACAATCAAGTCCCTTTGACCCATCTTTCACTGAAGATATTTTCGGGACAACGTGACAGGTGGTGAGCCCGGCACCGTCTTTATCTCCAAACCAACGATATAATTCGTACATAAGTTTTTGAATAACCCATTGGTACGATCCTGCCACCTGGGGATCTAACTCGGGTCTCTTGACTCGAAATGCCGACCACCCAACACTCGGCTATCGTTTATTCAGAATTCAGTTTCTTTTTTATACAATAATAGTAAATAATTTATGTTAATTTTTAATTTAGATAAATTTCGTTCCAATAATATTTTTTATATTTTTAATATTCTTATTCCACTTTTCCTGTCAAGAGTATATTTTGCGAAATGTTTGATGACTGGATCATATATTTGTTTTTGTACACCCTGTTTTTCATTAGAAATTACCATAGTTCAAAATATATTCACAAACTAGTGTAATTATTTTTTTACAATTCGCCATATGTTACGATCCGAAGAAATCCTTTAAGCGTTTATAATATTCACCTTTTCTTCAAGCAAGCAAGATAAGGTATCCGAGTATCATTGACAAGCAAGATAAGGTATCGAAGACTTCGGTTCTTGAATTCACAGTCTCTGCTTGCCTCGACCCCTTTCCAGTTAATTTTCGCGCTGGTTATTTTCTTAATGGTTATTTTCTTCACCATTCGTTCTTCATTCATTCACTCATCCTCTTTTATCATTTCATCCTATTCATTCTTTTATTGGAGAACCCTACTTAATTAACAATAATGTAACCCCTTGTATCAAACAGCTGTCTATAAAAGTCCTTATTTGACGAGCGCTACAGTTTTATCATTTGTTACAAACCTTTTATACTTAACATTCATCAATATATAAGTGTAAAAATTTTTCTATTAGTAATTATCGACGGACGGTTCACATTGAGTGTAGCAGCAGCTATTTCTATTTGTTTGGGAAATAACCATATTTTCATTTTTAATATTTATGTTTAACACATATCGTTGATTGTTTGAATTTAATTTGATTTGGTCTATAACCGCTACTAGTATCTCTTTGCGTAGACTATTATGATTCTAGTAAGTTAAAGAATGATGATTTAAAACCAAAATTAGTTCTAAAACTAAATTACAACTTAAAATTCCATTTAATGGACTGTCTATTAAGACGAAGGTCGTTTTTAAGTAAGAATTATCACTGACATTGTTTTCAAAACCAGCAAAGTCTCGGCGGCTGACTTTTCGTTACGAGAAAAGTAAGTGTCTTAACAATCATGGCCAGTCACTGCTAATTAATTGCGCTTGAAGAATCAAGTGAGGCATTTCAAATTAAGATGTTCGTACATACTTGTTTTGTACGCAATTAAGAATTTAAGTAATTAAAAAAGATAAGAATAAATATCTTCACGCCATTCCCAATAGAGGTCTAGACAATTTTCCTGTCCAGCCATCTTCCTTCGAAGATAATTTTGGGACTATGTGTCAGGTGGTGAGGCCGTCGCCTTCTTGTAGACCAATAATATGATAACATGATATGACAATGGTAACAGCACTTAACAGTGGTAGAGCCACGCATCAGCTTTTTTTGTTGTATAAATGGGCCGGCTCGACCGGGGAAGTACCAGGACCTCACAGAATACCGGCGTAAAGTAAAAGTCTAACATACTTCTTCGTTTCGTCTGGTGAGTGCAGGTAATCGGTGGCCCATACACTCCCCTTTCCCCGAATTCTGGGGGAGGGGGGCACACTAAGGGAGACAACGCATCTGCTAAGTCTCTGGTATTGCGGGTGTTCATGGGCGGCGGTAATCATTTACCATCACGTGAGCCACCTGCTCGTTTGCCTCCCTTTTTAAAAAAAAACAATGAAACTCAACAAAGCTTAATTTAATAACTCCATTTTCAACTGAGGAGAGTTAATAATTAGTTCGTTTTTTGACAATCATGTTTTTTAAATATTTTT
This sequence comes from Sericinus montela, assembly GCA_029286605.1. Classification (NCBI taxonomy): domain Eukaryota; kingdom Metazoa; phylum Arthropoda; class Insecta; order Lepidoptera; family Papilionidae; genus Sericinus; species Sericinus montela. The sequence goes on along the minus strand of JAGSMR010000007.1, from coordinate 7,587,015 downwards.
TTTTTTATATAATAACATGTCACGATAGCCAAGTGCTTGGGTGATCGAAATATGAGTCAAAAGACCCCAAGTTCAATCCCCAAGTTAAATCTTTTTTTTTCAAAAACTTATGAACGGTTCATACCTTGGGTTTGGACATTAAAAACGGCAACAGGCTCAACACCTGTCACGTTGTCTTAAAAAGTCTTTGATGAAAGGTGGATGGAAAGGACATAATTGTCTGGACCTCTGTCTATTCCAGTATAGACTATGGCGTGGAGATATTTTTTTAAATTTGTTTCTGTAAGTAAAGTCTTATTGGATATTGTCATAAAAATTTATTTGCAATTAGTCCACGAAAATTACGGGTACGTTATGTGTAAGCGCATATTTCGTCAAATCTTTAATGTAGAAAATTTACAAGTCGACCAAGTATTTTCGAAACAAGGCAGAGTTTGATCGTTTGAGTGGCTTCTAGCGGAATTGGCCATTAATGAAATTCCATTGATGCTGTCTAAACTTCACAGTGAAACGTTTAATGGCTGTTTTGCTTTTAAATTTTATTTAGGGAGATCCATAGTTTAGCTTTTTTAAGTTATTTTCACCAAAGAATTGTTGTGCGATAATGGCAAAAGAATTGACGTACCCTTCTTGTAGCTGTAGTAAGAGGAAACCCTGACCTCTTGAATTCAATTAATCAAATAAAATAATTTATTAAATAAATAAATATAAATAAATAAATAAATAAATATCTTTACGCAATTCCCAATACAGGAGTAGACAGAGGTCTAGTCTAGACAGGATTTTTCGCGCGTAGTTTTGCATTGAAGTCTCCCATTAGCACCGTGTAGTGGGTTTTAAAGCAATGTATGGCTTAAGAAATATATAATAAATAAATAAATTCTCAGTAAAGGGGTAGACATAGGTCTAGTCTAGATAATTAAGTCCCTTAGACCCACCTTCCGCCGAAGATATTTACGGGACAATGTGACAGGTGCAGCCCGTCGCCGTCTTCATGTCCAAGGCAACGAAATAATTCGTACATAAGTTTTTGAAAAAACCATTGGTACGAGCCAGGCACCCTGGGGATCGAACTCGGGTCTCTTGACTCGAAATTCCGACCACCCGACCACTCGGTTATCGTGACTTTATTAATTAACATGAGTAAATAAAAAAAATAACATAAGTAACGTACATAACATCCACCAACCGTCATTTTTAATCTATCGCCATTACGTAATGTGGTTCCTCTAACGGCGAAGAATGAGAATGAGGAAATAAACTCCGTAGGTACTTCTTTTTTTTTAACAAAGGAAATATAAAATTCAAATTCATTTATATTTGTATCTATTATGTACATCGCTGTGTGGTAGCGGTGTAAGAATGTTGCCACTTCCTTTCTTCACTGTCGAAAGAGGCGGCTAAGGGAAAGAGCCTAGAATATCCTAATGACAAACGATAGATGGTGGGATAACCATCTTTAAAATTGTTAGAACAAATAATTAGACCGAAGATGGGCAGTAGCGTCTGAGGTTCGAGTGGTCTGGTATTGCGATCGCCAATCCGCTTGCTAAGCTCGCTGTGGCGATTATGGCAAAAGAGGAGGACCCTTGGGAGAGGCTTATGTCCTGCGTGTACTTTAGTGGACTTTAACAGGCCGTTATGTATGTACAGTTTTTCTTTGATAAATGGCTTGAAACTGTTAATAGGCAAGCTTTGCACATTTACCGGGACATTTTCGTAGAATTGAACATGGTACCCCATGAATAACATACTGAAATGAGAATTGAAGTCTTTTAAATAATGAAGCCGATGTGGAAGCTCAAAGTTGTTCAGCGGTATGGACTGCTGTACAAGCTTCCTTTTAAGCTTCCCTTAAGTTAAATTCTTTAAATTTGGCAACGCTCGGTGTTTCTCAGCAAAATAGCAACTGGAAAGAAGACATCAGCTGAAACAGTATAACCTGCATAGTATGAAAGGATCAGCATGAAGTGACAATGAGGCGGCCGGGTCCCATAGCTCGTAGAACAGAACCTGCTACAAGTTGAAGCCATGACCGGCGCAATATTGCGGGGAGGATGGATGCAGATGACACAGGAAAATTATATGTGGCAATATTTGGGGGTAGCTGTATTCAGCAACGGGCTAGAGACATGGATAGATATAGATTTTATATGTAACAGTTGTAATAATATAATTAATAGTAAATCAATAAAAAAGGAAAAGAATATTCATCTTAATATATATCTATTGTACTTTATACATAAATATTTATTTACAGAAAAAATTATGTTAATATTTACAATACTTATTAACTAAAAACTATTATAATCGTAGAGCCCTACTCCTCGTGGCATGGTACCAAGAACGCTGGCTGCATTTCCACGTTGAATGGCTAGACTTAACCGTTGAGCGAGAAAAGAACCAGCCCTCTTGTCACCAGCGGCAACGATAAGTCGCGGATATAATTCCTTTAGAAACTGCATCGCGCGGGGACCCCACGGATCGATTGTCTCTACGGCAAATGGAACAAATATATAGTCTCCTTTCAAAGACTCATATTTACGCCATTTACCCGATTCAGCTGCCTCTGATGCCGCCCCGACCCTTGTCGAAGTACCCTTGATATGAGAGGCCGCTAATGTAATGTACAAGTTGCGTCACACACAAGAGCTTTGCCTGTCTCCCAAGGGACTAAAGTCAAGCCGTCGGGTCTCTTACCATCCTCCCTACATATTCCACAAGGCTCTAAAACCGATGGAATATTTATGGAAACAAGAGCCCTTCGGATTCAAGACAAGATTTCATTCAAGGAACCGTGACGAGTTAGTCTGCCGGCCCTTTTTTGGCATGAAAGTCCGTGGAGGCCTAACTCGTCGACGTCGCTGCCACAAGGACATCGATGTGGTTGACAAATCGATGCTCCCTATCGTATTCCTACAGCTATACGTAAACTTTCGTTATCTAGTAATGTACCAAGGTTACTTGATGGTAAAGCATGTAGCCAGTAACTGGATTCCTTTGTCGAAACACCTAGAAAGCGGGCGCGGTCTCTGTCACAGTGAAAATTGTTCAGTAAGCATTTCTATTGTACTTGCATCCACAATGTATATGTAAGCCACTATAGTGGCTTGGACATAATTATGGCGATAGCCTCACTACCTGTCACCTTGTTCCAAATAGAATTCGGTGACAGGTGGGACCTCTAGGTCCTAGGCGTATTGGTATAATATACATGGTGTGATGATATATGAATGTTACTATTTAAAATAACAAAAATTTAATTAAGTTTTATATTTAATGAAACAAAAAATAAACGAGTGAATAGCACCAAAATTTTGCTCTAAATAGTTTTATTTTAAAACACGACAGCGAAACGGACAGTCGTGTAATTGTTTTCCATTCGACGGTAATTGACTTGAGGTGGATAGTCAATAAATGTTTTTCACATTGATTCAGAACGCATTCGAAAATCTGGTGTGTTCTGTTTTTTTTTTTTTTTTCAAACAGTATATTAGAGGCATGTTTCATAGTCAAAGATGAAAATGTTAGCATTTTTGTCTTTTTTTATTCTGTAGCCTGTAAATGTCCACAGCTGGACTAGATCTTGTGAGGAAAGTTCCAAGAAAAGCTTGGGACACGTTTCACTTTGGCATTATCTGTTATTATTATAGACGTTTAGATTCATATCGAGTAAACAAATAATAATAATTAAATATCTTCCCGCCATTCCCAACATTTGGGTAGATAGAGGTCTAGTCTAGAAAATTAAGTCCCTTCGAGCCTACCTCTACCGAAGACATTTTTCGGGACAACGTGGCAGGTGGTGAGACCGTCGCCGTCTTATGTCCAAGCCATCGATATAAACTTACAAAAGTTTTTGAAGAAACACGTTGGTTTCAGCCGGCCACCTGGAGATCGAACTCGAGTCTCCTGACTCGAAAACCGATACCGAAGTCACGATAGCCGAGTGGTTGGGTGGTCAGAATATCGAGTCAAGAGACCCGAGTTCGTTCCCATGACTCAAAAAATAATGTATGAATTTTATACATTGGCTATATAATATACGTTGGCTTGGACATAACGACGGTGACGGGATCACCGCCTGTCACGTTGTCCCGAAAATATCTTCGGTGGGAGTTCGATCGAAGAGACTTAATTCTCTAGACTAGGCCTCTGTCTACCCCTGTATTGGGAATTGCGTAAAGAGACCCATGACATGAAAAAAAACATTCATATTCATCACACAAATGTTGCATCTAAGGGGATACGAACTTAGTGTATGTACTCGTAATGGTTGTACATTTTTAATTACTTATGGTTAATTATTTTTTGAGTTCATTGTATTTTATTTAGTTGTGACCCAGAACGTTTTATTATTGTGATATTAACATGATGACTAAGATATATGTCTGATGTCTGTCTTTTTTTTTAAATTCTTTTTGAAGAAAGTTAGTTCTATTTAAAAAAAATCCATACATTACTTAAATGGCAGTGTGGTTAGTTGTAAGTGTATATGGCCGTGTCTCATAAATTGCAGATTAAAATTCTATGGACCGGTGACGGGCAGGTGGTGATTATAATAAATCGTTCGTTATGGAAGAGGCCTATATTCCGCAGGAGACTATTAGAGTTGTTTTATATACGTATGTAAATAATTAAGTATATTACCAACCTCCTGGAAGTTAAAGCATGTTTGAGAGTCTTAGAACAGAACTTAAAGATATAGAATTGTAAATTTATAAGACAAAGCCGGTGGCGATTTGCCCGATACTTTCTACCTTATGAAAATATATATTTTGCTTTTGTAAATATCTGTTTAACTTTATAATTTAAAATATTATTTAACCTATTTAAGATGTTTTGTTATGTTTAAAAAGTTGTTAGGATGTTCTTGTATATGTTATAAAAACCATTTTGCTATAAGTACCATTAGTTGATTGAAATAATTCAGGACTTACAAAAATTAATTTGAAGATGATATCCTTATTTCATGATAAGGATACGTTTGCAAATTATTTATACATATGTACCATTCATTTATAAGTGAAATACAACAACTTTAAAAATCAATGCATACGCTAGACCGTTTACGAAATTCAAATGGGAAAGTTCATACGTCAACCTTAATATTTATAACGGCCACGTTGTTATATGTCTCTCGTCCCCACAATGTAATCCATTAACAACTTTCTTGATCGAGGTCCAAACCCTCATTTAACCTCTAATTTGTTCTGGTGGAAACGAACCTTTTCATTCTTCGTAACACTAAACTGAAATTTCTTTGTTTCAGAAATTTAAACTCATGTTGCTTGCTTTTTAAATCATTTTAAAAAGTAGAATTTACTTTGCGAAACAAGAAAATCAAATTTTTCTTTGATTAAATTAAAATGATGTTTAAATATTAAAAAAAATATATCTTCACGCAATTCTCAATACAGGGGTGTACATAGATCTAGTCTAGACAATTAAGTCCCAACTTCCATCCTCGACCAAACTTTCATCGAAAATATTTACGGGACAACATGATAGGTGGTGAGACCGTCGCCATCTTTATCTCCAAGCCAACGATATAATTTGTACATAAGTGTTTTAAAAATCCATTGGTACGAGCCTGCCACTTGAGTATTGAACTCGGGTTTAAAATGACTCAAAATTCCGACCACCCAACCACTCAGGTTACTGTATTGGGAACTCAGGGTACTGTATTCACTACAGGGGTACTGTATTGGGAATTGCATCAAGATATTTATTTATTTACTTATTTACTTCATACTCTACGTCATCACACGGCATATGCATCTTCTAAGAGTTAGAACAATCTTCCTCCACCACTGCGCAGTGTCATATCTGAAGACTTATCGAAGAAAAAATTTAAAGGTATTCTGTTGCAGACAGAAATTCTGTTACACACTCAAAAAATTGACTGCGCTCACTTAGATTTATGCTTTCTTACATTTTTCGTCTATTATATTTAAATTTATTTATGGTTACTCGTATGTCTCATGCTTTTATGTAATGATATTTAGGTAGCATGTTTTTTCCTTGGTATTTTCATATCCAGTTGTCCGTAATTCTCACTCGCAGGCATCAGATGAAAATCAGCGCTATAGCATTAGTTGCCGTAGCATTAACCTGAGCTGACTACCTATTGGTCGTCGCACCCACTGTCACTAATTTAGTTTTATATTTAAATGAATGTAAGTTTTTTTTTTGTGCTTGATATTTGTTGCCTTTTCATTTTGACTCCCTATGTTTATTTTTTGTTTTGTAAACGGTGTTTGTTGATGGTTAATAAAGTGTTTCTATTCTATTCAATTCGATTCTAAAAAGTTTACAGAAGTAACGTAAGACGTTTCCGACTACTTTACAGCGTGTTTTTAATTTCATTGTATACGAATTAAATTAATCTTTCACAGGATGAATAAAACAGGTTCATTTACCTTCTGGCGAAAGTAAAAACAAATATGGATAACAAGATAAGACAAGATACAATAAAAAACTACAAATTTTGGACATTTCAGGCCAATTTTTAGAGTAGTAAAAAGCTTACGATATGAAACGTTCGTTCTTTGAAGACTAGGTCCTATTTTGTAGTCGTTTCGGGTAGTAAAATACATTGATTATAGGAAGATCTCTCTCTAGATAAACTATGGGGTATATAAGTGCCCGTGGCAAAATCACAAATGTATGCTAACTAGCGAGAAAGTTTGTCTCTTATTCGTTATTGTGAAGGCAAACGACCCTTTTAGCGGAAACTGCGAACTGCATTTGTATGATGTAGGTAATCGTCGGAATTATCGGAATATTCGGTAAGTGAGCAATTTTTCCGGTAGCGGGCCCAGTGAGAATTTTTGTTATAATTATATTAATACGCAAGTCTTTTATTGATACTATTCTTCCATTATATGGAATTATTAGAAGATTTTAAATTCATCAGAAGCGTGGTAAATGCTAATTCTTAAGATTCCTTTGTGCGGTAGCAAGCTTAAAGGAGTGAAAAGAATTAAAACTTCTAGTGTTCAGTACCTTGGATATATCCAACGATATCAATTGACTTCAGTCCAGGACCTTTGAGCATAACAAAATAATTTTGGCATAGGTTAAATCCCTTGAATTAAGGCAGTTAACATACTTGTTGTTCATAAATTCTTGTTTTTGATCAGGACCTCATATTTTGTATATATACATTAGGAAACGTCGTAGATATATAAGGATAAGGAGAATTTTAGTCTAAATTCAAGGTGGAGATTGCATATTCTTCGTATTTGTTTAGATGAAAAGGTTACAAAAAAAAAAAAAAAAAACAGCCGCCGCCCTGCACCTTTCTCATTTTGACCCGATAACTTAAAATCGTTTATATCCCTTAAACTATTCTCAATCATACATAAACAAGGTAACTCACGTACTTATTTCGATGAGTTTTTGTAAAAAAAAATACCTTTTTTTTCAGCGAAGCCTATTTGGGTTGGTATATATCTTGCAACTTATCACCACACTAGGATCCTAGCTATCGTTACAATATACTTGAATAAATAAATTGCTGAGTTAAAACTAACAAATAGATGTTTCGTTGTTATTTTGACGGACAATTATGCAGTACTCCAATTTTAATTATAACAAATGAAGAGAAAGCGTTTGCCAAAGTACGTAAGTCTACCAATTTGTCAGACAATTCAGAACAAGCGGCAAAATGAATGTTCCTTATCTCCTTAATTTGTTTAGACGATTTGGTACAACTTTCTCTCAGAAATTAAGTTAGAGCGGGATTATAAATTTCGTCGAATGTGATGTTAATTTGATTCTGTAAGAAACTTCGCTAGAAAATACACAAGTTTTGAAACAAAAATTCGAATAAAGAATGATGAAATATGAATACAAAGTTTCGAAGTATGTATATTATGATTTCAATTAAAAATGATAGTGGATGTACTTACGAGTTTTCAACGGTCTAAATAAATAAATAAATAAAATATAAATAAATAAACATAGATAGAGACAATATCACATTGCTCGGATCCCAAAGTAAGCTGCTTAAGCGCTTGTGTTATGTAATTAAAAAGACGAAGGTACCACAAAAACCCAAACCCGAGATTTTTATATCACTAGCAATAATGAATTACATAAATTCCACCGGTTTCACCTTATTAATAAGGTGAAACCGGTGGATCATTTGAACAAAGCTGCAATCCTTCTTGGTCTTCAATCTTCAATATTCGGATGATGGGTTCAAACCTGAGACATTGAATTTGGCAGTTCATACCCTAACCCTTTAGAATTATGTATTAACTTAAGGATTCTGATTCTGGAAAGGTACAAACACACCGATGCATGTTTCCATTGATCACCTACGAAGCTTAAATTTTAACCGTGCTATGGGGAGGGCACGCACGGACATTCACAATGCATCGTGCATTGTGAATGTCCGTGCGTGCCCTCATAACATAACATAGTGATAAGAATTAATAAGCTGAAACGGAAAAAGTCTGGTAACGAAGTGCGCATAATTTTCAGAAGATAATATTTAAAAAAAATATCTTCACGCTATTCTTAATACAGGGGTAGACAGAGGAGGGGGAGTGAGCTCTTCGCCGTCTTTATGTTCAAGCCAACGATATAATTCGTACATAAGTTTTTGAAAAAACCCATTGGTACGAGCCTGCCAACTGGGGATCGATCTCGAATCTGTAGACTCGAATTCCGACCACTTAACCATTTGACTATCGTAACTTATAAGATACTATTTAAAATGTATTTAAGGACATGCATAGGTAGGGACAACATCACATACATTACCCTGATCCCAAAGTAAGTAGCTTAAACACTTCTGTTTCTGTACCCGAGAAAAGAAGAAAAAATATTACCTACATTGAACCTATCGGTAATCGATCCCGAAAAATCGGAGTTGATACTATGAAAACCAGTGCGCGACTGGTCCACGGAGGTTATCAAACTGATAACAGTATTGTTAAACTCAGGTATCCATAACCCGTTGTAATACATAAGGTGTTACTGATGGTAACGCACTACGGATTTATTTATTTACGACATGGCGACTTACAACTTCGTGACTGAGCTGATTTATCGTCTTACAGCCGCGTATTTCTCGCAAAACACTGAATATAAATCATAGCGCAGATGGCAAAAACGTTTTCTGTGACGGCTTCGGTGAGTTTTTTGTCATTACCCTTTGTGTATCTAATGTAAGTAAAATAATTCTTATTTGTATTAATATAAATATTTAATATTTGAAAGGGACGAAGAAAGAACGAAGTGCGAAATTTGGGTAAATCAGGAATGTTTAGAACAGGTGAATGAAATTGTATACTTGGGGAGTGCGTTTAGCCGGGATGGAAGATGTGATTTAGATGTGGACAGGCGTGTCGCTGCCGGGAACAAAGTTAATGGTGCCCTGACTGCGTTAATTAAAAGGCAAGGTGTTGTGAAAAATGCACGCCTTGCAATACATAACGCAGTGTTGGTACCGACTTTGTTATATGGCAGCAAAACCTGGGTATGCAAGAAGAAGCATAAAAGCAGGTTGAATGCAGTGGAGATGCGATCTCTTCGTAAAATGTGCGGCCTTACCATGGCCGACCGAAAGCAAAACGAAGAGATTCGCAATATGGCAGGTTTGAAAGATGACCTTCTCTCAAAAATGGATAAGGGCGTGCTTCGATGGTTTGGGCACGTTGAGCGAATGAGTGAAGACCGAATGGTGAAGAAAATATATAGCGCGAAAGTTAATATTAAAAGGTGTCGAGGTAGACCGAGACTAACTTTCGAAGACCATGTGAGCAAATTGCTGGAAGAGGGGAGGGTCAAGAGTACTCGGATACCTAGACGTGCATGTATGAAGAAGATGATGAATCTGAAAGAAGCGAAAGAAGTATGTAGGAATCGTGACACTTGGCGATCTGTTCTCTCTGGCTACCCCGTCGGGGATTGTGCGTGAAGATAAATAAAAATAAATAAATAATAAATATTTTATTAAAGGAGTGCTGTGCTGATGTCGGTGTAAGAATCTCTTTCCCCCTGATGATGTTAAAGATTATGAAAAAAGGTGGACGATATTCGTCATCAGTCTTATCGACCGCAGAGCGATGGAGTAATAACCAAATCAATATAAATAGAACACTAAGGGTATGTCAAATTTGGTGAATGCGCAGCATATGCGCGCACTGCATTCATGTTGTTATAGCAATTTTATGGTACTACGCCTCTTTACAGCAACTCCTGTAAAAGGCTCAAACTCAACTTCCGTGCAAGTAATTTCGTTTCTATACTATACATATTTGAAGTAAATTTGAAACTATTTTCATCTCTTCGACATCTTTCGACAATAAGAAACAAACAGTGCGGGCAGGGTAAAAATGGGCGGCTCGCGCTTAGCTGGCCCTAGAAGGGCGCGCGGGCGGTAAGAGAGGGCGGCTAAGGTTCGGATAGTGAGTGATAGATCATATAACTCTTACTTTGACTGACTAATATGATCCAATATATAAAGTGAATTTACTTTATATGAGAGACGTATGTCATACAGTTGTCTAAACCAGACTACAAAATAAAGTTTGGTTTCTCATAAAATCTTCAAAATAATCTCGTATACAAGTAAGTCCACTGCTGTTATTAAACTGAAGGAATTCATAACTTCCGGAATTCATCAATTCCGACCACCTAACCATTCGGGTATCGTGACCTTCTATATATTCTTATTCTTTCTACATCGTGATATTATTATTATTTATTTAATATTTCGATATCGTATTGATATCGTATCGAGCAGCATCCCTATCTGAGCAGAGAAGCCAAACTAAGAATCAACGCGAATGCTATCAGGTACTAACTTAAGTTGGATATCGTAAAATTATTACTTTAAGACCACCTGCTGGCTTATGACAAGGGGGATAAGCAGCGAAATATAGAGGTTCTTCGCCACCTTAGATAGATTATGGACCGTAATACCAAATTATTACTGTAGAGCTGTAATATGTGGCCATAATGAAAGTAGGGGATTTCTTAGGTGACACTATAAGACACAAATAGATGTCGTGACTGGAACTACTTTGTCGTTTTAAATGTTTCAAATGATCTTTTAAACGTTTCACTACGCATGTGCTATTTGTTTTGATATAACGTACGTACACGTAATAATATCATTATAATTTGATTAAAAGCTAATACATTTATTACGCACTTTGCGACATTTTTAATATCTATGATGTTTTAATTGATTTAAATTTTTAGTTAACGGCCTCTTAATGAGCTCATAGGGTTTATAAATCGTCGTGTACGAGTGTATTACAGAGATAGACAGACGTATCCATATTTTTTTTCTGCGCAGTTCTAATTCACACTGAACTTACAGTCTAAATAGACAGCACGCAACTTTGACTCTGCTGCGCGACATCAGTTAGCTGTATTATGGTCTAGAATTTTTCATGATGTTTATCCTGCCATCAGCTTTATTATATCTTCACGCACAGTCCCTGACGGGGTAGCCAGAGAGATCAGAACGCAAAGTGTCATGATTCTTACATACCTCTTTCGCTTCGTTCAGATTCATTATTTTCTTCATACGTGCACGCCGAAGTATCCGAGTTCTGTTGACCCTTCTCTCTCTCTCTCTCTCTTCGAGCAATTTGGTCACATTTTCCCACATCTGTGGGGAAGCCAATTGGAATTTCGAGGCTTTTTCTCCAAGTGTCTTAATGCACCCACTGTAAGGAAGAAAAAAAATATCTTTACGCAATTCCCAATACAGGGGTAGACAGAGGTCAAGTCTAGACAATTAAGTCCCTTTGACCCACCTTCCACCGAAGATATTTTTCGGGACAACGTGACAGGTGGTGAGCCCGTCGCCATCTTTACGGTAAGGAAGAGGGTGGAATATTCGTACCCCGTGACCACAACGCTACAGTGTCGCCTTTTTCATTTATTTTGTCCGACATTCATGTATGCAAATAACGAGTGTAGGGCAAAAAATTTTAAATTGAGAAAAAAAGACAAGATTATTAAAACAAGAAACAATTAAAAATATTGTAACCTTAATACAAAAAAAAAAAACTTTCTATATAACTTTTTCATTATATGAACAGAGTTATATATTAAGTTTTTATGTATATATGACTTACACTTTGAATTACCTCGAACTATAAGAAAAGCTATGCATGAAGTTTTTTTAAGTTTTTCTCTTCCCTCATTCATTTAATTTTTCCCCATTGTTTATCTTTTTTGTATACATTATTTTTGCATGTTGTACCTTTAAGTAATCATCACAATTAGTCATGCTAAAATTGTAATATATTTATATTAATCATCAGCGTAAATAATTGTTTGTGAACCTGATTAAATAAAATAAAAATAAAATCATGCGTTTAGTAAAACAATATTGTAACGAGATTCTAGATCTACCCTAAAAGCAAATTAGCAGGTCCCAATGCATTTCCAACATTTCACGTTTGCCTTGTTTGAATATTCCATAGGCACATCGACAGTTTAACTTGCGTTGTTTATCTAAGCCTGTTCCGGCTATAAATGATCTACATCCAAAGTTCGTTAAGGCAAGCAAGTTGTACACTTATGAAAATTAGCTTATCCAAATTATTAAAAATAAATAAAAGGGTTCTCGTACACGTTATAACGTGTCTCTCCTGGACATAATGAAATTGTCAATATCTTTCAAACTCATGATATTAAATAAAATAGAAAAAACATGTATTTATTTTTTTATTTAATTATTATCAAAAAGTTTACATTAACTTATATGCTTTAATTTAAATAAAAGTTGCATGATATTTATGTTATACACTTATGTCTATCTTATGTTAGGATTTTTTTATCAATTTTAAAATCATAACTCATGGATGATTATATAATTTGGTCATAATTTATCTATATACCTACATTTGTATATAGCTATATTACCAACCAGTTATCCAAGACAGGGAATTACTTTGGCATTGGGTGATGAGTAATTGTTCAATATATTAAAATAATTAATGTGGAAGCAATGACGGTGACAATAACACGAGTAACTCCCGTTGATTAGATTTGAATCTGCGCAATGGCGTTTAAAGCCCATTCATATGACTATACATGAATTTTACATGCATGCTACGCCACCGGGCAGTTGCATTTGATTTGCCAACGTTAATTTGTTCCAGGCGTTATGAATTATTAAAGCGATAAAGGTTTGACGAGTTTATAATACACAGACGTTTTACTAGCGCGCTGTTATTATAAAATACGAAAGTACATCTTTTTTTTTTTTTAATTTTTTTTATAGAATAGGGAGTCAACCTGCTCGGTTGACTCCCTATTACCAGAGGCATAGCAGATGCGTTGCCGGCCTCATAGTGACCCCTCCCCCCCCCCGAATTGGGGGAGGGGGGTGTGTGGGCCTCCGGTTACCTGACGAAACGCATAAGTTTTTTAGACTTCTGCTTCACGCCGGTATTCTGTGAGGTCGTGGTACTTCCCCGGTCGAGCCGGCCCATTCAATGCAACAACAAACGCTGATTCGTGGCTCTACCACTGTGTTACGTGCCCGAATCGATAGCGTAGTTGTTACTGACCCTGTCTAAGTTAAAAGTTGCGGACTCGAATACCGGCAGGAGCAAACACTTGGATGTTTAATATGTTGAATAGGAATGGTTGTACTCGAGTCATGGATGTTTATATGTATATATCATTACTTATCTATGTAAATATGTATGTAAATATTACAATATGTTATGGCCCAATATCTTATATATTGTAGCCCAAATGTAACGGCCTGTTAAAGTGCACTGCTGGGCATAGGCTTCTACCGTAGTTTAAGTCATAATCGCTATGCTCGGCTAGCGGATTGGAGATTGAAATACCAGATACGCGGCACCGTCGGCGCTACTTCCCATCGTCGGTGGTCTTAATTTTGTCTGATATTTTTAGAGAAAAGTATACCGCCATTTGTAGCGATTGAAATTGTCAAGGCTCTTTGTCGCCTCTTACGACACTTGCGGGCAGAAAGAGAGTCGATACCAACTAAACCGGATCGTTTAACGGCGGACTGTAAAACATAACTTTCTGATTGATGTTTGACTACGACCCGCATACTGACGACCTCTGTGGACGAGCGGTGAACACGCCGGTTTTCAAGAGGTCGCCAACACTAAGGTCCCGGGTTCGATTCCCGGTCGGGCCAAAGTAGTAAAACCAAATTTGCCTAGGTTCTAATGCTTGTGATAACTTCGTTGTTTCCAATTCCATAAAACCAGTGCTTTTAGCTTTTAATTTGGGTTCGGAGCAATGTATATTATGTTTTCACTATCTATATGTGAATGTATGTATCTATGCTTCGATTTATAAAAATAACTACTCCAGATACTGGTTCTAAAATCTAGTGTAACAGACTTGAATTTTTGTTTTTAATAACGATTTTAATTTACGAGTTTTGTTTTAATAAAACCAAGGTGGGTTTCAAAAAACGCACTCAACAATAGCATTTGTACAGCGAAAACAAAAGAGGTTGTCAAACGGATGCGACTGCACAGAAATAGTATAAGTACTGTCGTTTGTACACAAAGAGTGTGTTAACAACTCGCAAATGCTGATATTCTTGCTCCCCCTTAGTTAAAGGCCAGTGTTAACGTTTCGGGCTTTGTGCTGCGTGCCTTTGTATGGCAAAAGGACATAATTTGGTGTAATTTTTTTCGCTTGAACTTGTTGTTCTATTTTTAATTGTAATTTAATTTTAAATATACATATATTACCTACATTATTTTCTTACCAGCCTATGAATAGTACTTGGCCTGACGTAATTTAACGATTGATAAGCGAATTATAAGTCAATATCAAGATATGTACCTTGCATTATAGACATATAGCAGGCGTTGCAATTTTCAACAAAATTTCCTTTTTTTTAGTTTTGTATTATTCAACGAAAATAAGATATGAAAAGGAGGTGGCAGATTGGGGAAAAGCAATAGTTATTTCTTTAGTTACTTGCCATAGAAGAGAATATTTGGAAATAAAATATATAATATGGTTTGGGGCAAGTTACATGAAAATAATAGAAATAATTACATCTATAAGGCTTCTATCCGGTAATTTTATAATATTTTTTGACGATTTACGATAGTGGAAAAGCCAATATACTACTGAAAATTCCAACATTATTTTCCTTCAAATTTAACTGTTTTTCAAAGATCTCATTCCGTTCACAATCCATTATAATGTTCTCTACATGTTCTACGACAACATATTTGTTACAATTTCGCGAATTAGCTTTCCTAATTTTAATTGCAGATATTTTTAATGGCAAATTTGATTAGTAATGTTAAATTTTAAAGGGAAAATAATGTTGGAATTTACAGTAGTATATTGGCTTTTCCACTGTCGGAAATTGTTAAAAAATATTATAAATTAGTAATTTTAGGTGTAAAAACAGATAAGCGTAAAAACAGATAAGCGTTTTAGGTGTAAACAGAGAGCCGAGTGTTTGGATAATCGTAATTCGTATCTAGAGTTCGAGTTCGATCCCCAGGAAGAAGACACGTACCTACAAGTTATTTCTAAATATAATATGAAAGATTTTTATCGTTATATAGGACACCTAATTAAGAAATGCTCACTTTCACTTTGTTTGTGCCCATACCACAAGTGAAAGAAAGAAAGGTTTATTCTCCAAAATGACGCCATCACAGATACCATAAAAAACACATAATTTACAAATAATATTGGCTATACAATACTAATTACAATATACTACATATTACAAACTAAACGATACCCATACTCGTATGTTTCAAGGCGTCATCTGGGAACAGGAGCACACTCAGCATAATGGCATGAAAATTTTTTTCCATGGCGCTGATTTTCACTGTGTCCAACAAGTGACTTGCCGAAATCAGTGCTATATGTATACTCATTATCTTTTAAACACAAAATTATGATGACAGAATTATGCATTCTAATGCTCTTAGAAGGGCAATACGAACACTACAAAAGGGAAATTATTAAAATACTATCAACTATATTATTACTTTAGCATCTTACATTGGGATTGGAGCAATGTATGGATGTTGTCCCAATCTATATATATGTAATTTTTGAAAGATCTCCAGTGACATGGGAGACAAGAAGATTAAAGTATTAAGACCTCTGCCCACTGTGGGAATGAATGAAGTTATAATAACTCCGAAAAAAGATAAGCATAGAGTTTGCAAATCTGCTTCCAATTCAGGACATGGATGCATGACTATATAACATGAAAATGTAGAGAGATCAATGTGTTTTTGCGGCGAAGGGCTTACTATCTTTCACAAAAAAATAAATGTATTGAAAAAAGTTGCGATGGTACGTATTTAATTCGTTCTATGTAATTATCACCGACTCTGACTAAAGTTACTTTTATACTATAATTTATGTATAGATTATTTAACGCTCGTATTTGGCCATTTCAAGACTGACACCTCGAACCATAGACACTCTAACCCGTCATCAGTCTTCTCAATTCTCGTCTGTGCGATTGAAGTCAAATTTATTTACCATTTTATGATACCAGCTGAAAGTGCATGCAGTAAATTCTTAGGCGGAGTTATGAATTTAATGTGAAATACATGATGTGAAATACAAAATACTGAAATTATTTTTTTTACTATCGTGACTATAGAAACTATTCCGAGTGATTCGAAATCAAGTCAAGAGACCCGTGTTCAATCCTCAAGGCTCGTACCAATGGGTTTTTTCGAAAACTTATTTACGATTTATAAATCGTAAATAAGTCAAGTCAATTATGTCCAAGCCAGCGATATTTCGTTGACATAAAGACGGTCACGATAGCCGAGTTGTTGGGTGGTCGGAATTTCGAGTCGAGAGACCCGAGTTCGATCTCCAGGTGGGCAGTACCAATGAGTTTTTCAAAAAACTTATGTACGAATTTCATCGTTGGCTTGGACACAAAGGCGGCGACGGGCTCACCACCTGTCACGTTGTCCCGAAAGTATCTTCGGTGGAATGTGGGTCAAAGGGACTTAATTGTCTAGACTTGACCTGTGTCTACCCCTGTATTGGGAACTGCGTGAAGATATATATACATAAAGACGGCGACTGGCTCACTACCTGTCAAGTTGTCCCAAAAAATGTCTTCGGTGGAAGGTGGGTCGAAAGAACTTATTTGTCTAGTCGTCTGTTTACCCCTGTACTGGGAATGGCGTGAATTAAATTATTATTACATTACATTAGTAGAAACTCACGTTTCTAAATGAATTCTTCTTTAATAAATTTGTCCATTAAAAATGTAATCTTGCATAAAAAAGAAGTACGCAGGGTATTTAATGCTAGCTTAACACTGGGAGAGTTTTATGCACGAATTTACAATTGAAAATGGAATTAATTTCTCCTTCTAATCAAAAATGCCCGTGAGAAAATTAACCGATGCGGACTGCGATGTTATCTACTTAATTTTAGTATTTTTCTGAAACGAATTAACTTTGTTCGGATAATATAATAATATGTAGAGCAATTTCAAGCAGACATTATATTTTCATAATTTTATTTATAGCCTTATAGTATAGCGAATGTGAATGTAACAATGGATGAATAAATATAAATACATAGATAGATAGGATTAACATCACATACATTGTTCTGATCACAAAGTACGTAGCTAAAGCATTTGTATTACAGAATCGGAAACAACGACGGTGCCACAAACATTCAAACCCAAGACAATGTGGAAAAGTAGTTGTCTATATTGAACCGTCCAGGAATTAAGCCGTTGGACCTCAGAGAGATCATAAAAACCGGTGCTAGGGTTGCCAAAATATTATGATAAAAACGGATATCTGTTACTTAATCACACCTGAACAGAGATATACTACGAATTGGAATAGAACAGGCTGGAAAACTAATTACAATAATCTATCCAATGTTGGGACATCCTTTTAAGCAAATAATTACTTGTGCCAGAATGCCCCGCTCTTCCATAAATGTTATTACATGTGTTTTTTTACAAATAAACATAAACATAAAGCATTAATTTGAGATAACACTCTCTTAACTACTATTATAAATACAAAGGTAACTATTTAACTGCTAAATATCTACTAAGCATAAATCTACATAACTTATACTACGAAAATTACTATGATTATGTCTATACTAATTTACTGACATATTTGCTAAATCTAATTATTTTAAAACATTGTGTGTGTGTGAGTGTGTGTGTGTGTGTGTGTGTGTGTGAGTGTGTGTGTGTCATTTGAATGTGTATTAGAGCATGTGCATATTATATTACATATTCATATCTAATAAAGATTCAATCTCATCATAATTGTGGGACAAAAGCCATTCAGAAAGTACCTTTTTCAGCTTTTTTGAAAGTACAGGGTAAATGTTTAAAAATCTATTCAATTTACAATATAGATAACCGGATTGACTCTTAAACTGGCGACTGGCAAAATTTGTTTTAACGGGATCTTTTTCTATAATAATTCTCCGTTTTATGCTAGTATTGGAGTTAAAGAATACTGTTTTATGTTTTTGTATTATAAGTTGTAGTATATATAATTTTCTAACACTCAATGTCCCAGCTATGGAATAAAGTTCTTCTGTAGGAAATCTGTACTGTTTATTCAATAAAACTTTCAATAATAATCGCTGACCACATTCCAATTCTAAAAATTTTGATTTAGAAGCTCCACCCCACACCGGAATACAGTATGTCAGAATTGACTGAGCAAGAGCAGTATATACTTGTTTTAAAATTTTAGTGGTAGTCACGTCTCTTAGATTTTTAAAAATCCAGACCAGTTTCCTTATTCTGCTAGTCTTGGCTTCAATATGCGGGTGCCAAGAAAGCCTTTGGTCTACTATTATCCCCAAATACCTAGCGGTAGTTACTTTCTCAATTTCAGGACACGAGCATTTATCACTAAATCCACAACTATGTATGTATACCGCTGAAGTTTAGAGAAAATGCAGAGACAAAGTCGCGGGCAACAACTAGTGTCCAATAAAATATAAAAATATAATAAAATAATTATAAAAATAATTATTAAAACTTAATAAATAATTTCCACAATTTTACTTGTTAGTAAGAAATTTTGTTGCAAGGAATTTGAGCCGCGATGGTATAGATACATTACAGACTATAAACTAGCACAGTTTACAGAGACTTTGACAGCTTTGTCTAAGTAAATCTGCAAGCGCAGAAGTCAAGTGATAATGAAAGAAGAAAAATGTATAGTGCTGCTTGTGTCATCGTGATCCCCTTTCAAAAAATTACTTTTGTTTAAACTTAAACCTTAACATAAGTTTCATTTGAGCGACAAAAGTACCAATTATGTACGTAAAGCTTAGGTGAGGTATTTCTATTATGACTTATATGTTTAACAAAAAGAAAGATAACTTTTATATTCATGAAAATGATCCGAACAAGCGCCTGCACAAAATTATTAGCAAAGCTGATTATCATTGTTAAGTTGATAATGTTTTCCAGTAGGCATCGTAGTTTTTGTAAACTTAAATTTATTCATATAAATAGATTAGAATATATTTTCTTAGCTCCACTGAATACCTTGATATTCCTCGCTTTTGTGCTAACGGAAATTGAAGTCTTATCTAGAAAACAACATGTGCAGTTACTTTAAGAAAACAAAACACATTTTCTTAAATTCGATATCCTATCACCATTTCTACGCGAAAGCTGTTTTCCAGTTAACGTTTATTTCTTACAAAGTGTTAAGTGTTAAGTACTTCGGGACACAATATTCATACAAACTGATAGCATGTTAAAGAATATATAGAGATAACGGATAATTTAGCGGAAAATTTAAAATAAATTTAATTGTTAAAGTAATCTCAAAATACTTACTGCTGAAAATCCCTTATCTCAAATTATGTTTCAGTGAGATCAAAATAGTGGAACGTCGAATTCTCAAAATTTTGGAAATCTCGAAATAATACATTTTTAAATTGCAATTACATTAAATTTTTGTTAAACATGTTTCTTATCAATGTTTCCTTCAATTCTTGCAATTAGTAGTTAGGATGTGGTGTTGGACGGAAACGAGCGAACTTGTGTTAACTTTTTTATAAAACTAAGCGTCATGACGCTAAGAATAAAGTCCTTTTTAACGTACTTATTTCTTTATTGCAAACTAGTTTTGCCAGTCATAAAATAGCCGTGGACACTACAACTTTCATTGTTATGCACATTTTAGATAATGGAGCACCTAATTTAGTTTTTGTTCGGATTTCCTGTGGTTCCTCTGAGCTTTTACCAATTTGTTGCGAGTGTTGCGGAGCAGAAAAAGAAAATAATATAAGGAAAAGCTATACTGCCATTTTCAATCCACTTGTCAAGTGTGGCGAATATGGTAATGATGGGAGAGGCTGTATGATACATGTTGGTAAAAAAGGGTCAAAATAATCTGTCTGATACAGTGATAATTACGAATATAAAATAATTAAAAAAAAAATTCCACACCATTTCTAGTATGGGCGCAGACAGAGGTCTAGACAATTAAGTCCTTTCGACAATTTTTTGAAAATGGCAACAGGTGGTCAGCCAGTCCCCGTCCTTAAGTCCAAGCCGACGATATAAATCAGACCAAATGTTTTGAAAAAACCAGCGGTACGAGTCTTCCACCTTCGTATTAAACTCGGGTCTTTTGACTCGAAATTCGATCACGCAACCATTCGGCTAACGAGTCGTTTTCATGAAAATATATATCAAAATAATATCCCATCACTATGTCCACGATATCTCATTGTCACGCTCGAATTAACATGTTTATTTTTTGTTGAATTATCACAAAGGGTGTCCATACAAAGTTGACAGTTATAGCTGTAAATTACATGTTATCTTGTCCCTTTGTTGTTTTAACACATCCATAGTCATTTGTAAAATAAAAAAAAAAAATTCCACACCATTTCTAGTATGGGCGCAGACAGAGGTCTAGACAATTAAGTCCTTTCGACAATTTTTTGAAAATGTATAGTGCTGCTTGTGTCATCGTGATCCCTTTTCAAAAAATTACTTTTGTTTAAACTTAAACCTTAACATAAGTTTCATTTGAGCGACAAAAGTACCAATTATGTACGTAAAGCTTAGGTGAGGTATTTCTATTATGACTTATATGTTTAACAAAAAGAAAGATAACTTTTATATTCATGAAAATGATCCGAACAAGCGCCTGCACAAAATTATTAGCAAAGCTGATTATCATTGTTAAGTTGATAATGTTTTCCAGTAGGCATCGTAGTTTTTGTAAACTTAAATTTATTCATATAAATAGATTAGAATATATTTTCTTAGCTCCACTGAATACCTTGATATTCCTCGCTTTTGTGCTAACGGAAATTGAAGTCTTATCTAGAAAACAACATGTGCAGTTACTTTAAGAAAACAAAACACATTTTCTTAAATTCGATATCCTATCACCATTTCTACGCGAAAGCTGTTTTCCAGTTAACGTTTATTTCTTACAAAGTGTTAAGTGTTAAGTACTTCGGGACACAATATTCATACAAACTGATAGCATGTTAAAGAATATATAGAGATAACGGATAATTTAGCGGAAAATTTAAAATAAATTTAATTGTTAAAGTAATCTCAAAATACTTACTGCTGAAAATCCCTTATCTCAAATTATGTTTCAGTGAGATCAAAATAGTGGAACGTCGAATTCTCAAAATTTTGGAAATCTCGAAATAATACATTTTAAATTGCAATTACATTAAATTTTTGTTAAACATGTTTCTTATCAATGTTTCCTTCAATTCTTGCAATTAGTAGTTAGGATGTGGTGTTGGACGGAAACGAGCGAACTTGTGTTAACTTTTTTATAAAACTAAGCGTCATGACGCTAAGAATAAAGTCCTTTTAACGTACTTATTTCTTTATTGCAAACTAGTTTTGCCAGTCATAAAATAGCCGTGGACACTACAACTTTCATTGTTATGCACATTTTAGATAATGGAGCACCTAATTTAGTTTTTGTTCGGATTTCCTGTGGTTCCTCTGAGCTTTTACCAATTTGTTGCGAGTGTTGCGGAGCAGAAAAGAAAATAATATAAGGAAAAGCTATACTGCCATTTTCAATCCACTTGTCAAGTGTGGCGAATATGGTAATGATGGGAGAGGCTGTATGATACATGTTGGTAAAAAGGGTCAAAATAATCTGTCTTATACAGTGATAATTACGAATATAAAATAATTAAAAAAAAATTCCACACCATTTCTAGTATGGGCGCAGACAGAGGTCTAGACAATTAAGTCCTTTCGACAATTTTTTGAAAATGGCAACAGGTGGTCAGCCAGTCCCCGTCCTTAAGTCCAAGCCGACGATATAAATCAGACCAAATGTTTTGAAAAAACCAGCGGTACGAGTCTTCCACCTTCGTATTAAACTCGGGTCTTTTGACTCGAAATTCGATCACGCAACCATTCGGCTAACGAGTCGTTTTCATGAAAATATATATCAAAATAATATCCCACCACTATGTGCACGATATCTCATTGTCACGCTCGAATTAACATGTTTATTTTTTGTTGAATTATCACAAAGGGTGTCCATACAAAGTTGACAGTTATAGCTGTAAATTACATGTTATCTTGTCCCTTTGTTGTTTTAACACATCCATAGTCATTTGTAAAATAAAAAAAGCAATCGGAATTTAAAATAATTATTTTTCTATGTACATTATTTATATCTTAATAAAAATGCCAATTATTGTAGTGCTTTAATGCAGTTTCACTTAGTTAGAAAATAATTATCTCCTATAGATTTAGTGAGCTAAGTATGTGAAGAATGGGTACAGAGTTGGGTACATGGGTAGGACACTTAGAGTGTTATTTTCTATCTGAAATCTAACACAGATATCCTAATGATATTGACCGTGGGGGAATCTGTATAAGAATATGCCTACAATTTTTTGTATACGGTGTCGTAAAAGAGGACAAAGAGAAAAGCCTAGAAAATATAAATGTCTAGACACAGAACAGATGATATATGTCCAGATAACTATTTAAAAAATACCAGACCAAAATAAGCAGACTGGTGATGGGCAGCATCGTCTAAAGTGGAAGGTACTGCGATCGCCAGTTCGCTAGTTGAGAGTGGCGATTACAGCAACCCTCCCGCGAGAGCTCTGTATGTATCTGTATGTATGTAATTGCTGTATGAAGTTTAAGAAAAATGCTATAACACAATACAGCTTAGTCACAATAGTCGAATGTTTGGGTGATTGGAATTCGAGTCAGAAGACCGCAGTTCGGTCCCCAGTTGTTTTTTTTTTTAAACTTATGCACGATTTATATTGGAATGGACATAAAGACGGATACAGACTCAAACATCTGTCACGATGTCCCAAAAAAGTCTTCGGTGGAAGGTGGGTCGAAAGAACTTAATGTCTTGACCTCTGTGTACTCCAATATTGGGAATGGCGTCAAGATATTTCAACTTATTTTGTATAATTTATTACATCGATACCACATTATAGAGGGTAAAATATATGTACTATGTTTATCAGAGTTTAAGCATACATTACCGATCTCATGCTTTCTGTCCTAAGCTCTAAACCCATTATTAAGTTGATAATGTTTTCCAGTAGGCATCGTAGTTTTGTAAACTTAAATTTATTCATATAAATAGATTAGAATATATTTTCTTAGCTCCACTGAATACCTTGATATTCCTCGCTTTTGTGCTAACGGAAATTGAAGTCTTATCTAGAAAACAACATGTGCAGTTACTTTAAGAAAACAAAACACATTTTCTTAAATTCGATATCCTATCACCATTTCTACGCGAAAGCTGTTTTCCAGTTAACGTTTATTTCTTACAAAGTGTTAAGTGTTAAGTACTTCGGGACACAATATTCATACAAACTGATAGCATGTTAAAGAATATATAGAGATAACGGATAATTTAGCGGAAAATTTAAAATAAATTTAATTGTTAAAGTAATCTCAAAATACTTACTGCTGCAAATCCTTTATCTCAAATTATGTTTCAGTGAGATCAAAATAGTGGAACGTCGAATTCTCAAAATTTTGGAAATCTCGAAATAATACATTTTAAATTGCAATTACATTAAATTTTTGTTAAACATGTTTCTTATCAATGTTTCCTTCAATTCTTGCAATTAGTAGTTAGGATGTGGTGTTGGACGGAAACGAGCGAACTTGTGTTAACTTTTTTATAAAACTAAGCGTCATGACGCTAAGAATAAAGTCCTTTTAACGTACTTATTTCTTTATTGCAAACTAGTTTTGCCAGTCATAAAATAGCCGTGGACACTACAACTTTCATTGTTATGCACATTTTAGATAATGGAGCACCTAATTTAGTTTTTGTTCGGATTTCCTGTGGTTCCTCTGAGCTTTTACCAATTTGTTGCGAGTGTTGCGGAGCAGAAAAGAAAATAATATAAGGAAAAGCTATACTGCCATTTTCAATCCACTTGTCAAGTGTGGCGAATATGGTAATGATGGGAGAGGCTGTATGATACATGTTGGTAAAAAGGGTCAAAATAATCTGTCTTATACAGTGATAATTACGAATATAAAATAATTAAAAAAAAATTCCACACCATTTCTAGTATGGGCGCAGACAGAGGTCTAGACAATTAAGTCCTTTCGACAATTTTTTGAAAATGGCAACAGGTGGTCAGCCAGTCCCCGTCCTTAAGTCCAAGCCGACGATATAAATCAGACCAAATGTTTTGAAAAAACCAGCGGTACGAGTCTTCCACCTTCGTATTAAACTCGGGTCTTTTGACTCGAAATTCGATCACGCAACCATTCGGCTAACGAGTCGTTTTCATGAAAATATATATCAAAATAATATCCCACCACTATGTGCACGATATCTCATTGTCACGCTCGAATTAACATGTTTATTTTTTGTTGAATTATCACAAAGGGTGTCCATACAAAGTTGACAGTTATAGCTGTAAATTACATGTTATCTTGTCCCTTTGTTGTTTTAACACATCCATAGTCATTTGTAAAATAAAAAAAGCAATCGGAATTTAAAATTATTTTTCTATGTACATTATTTATATCTTAATAAAAATGCCAATTATTGTAGTGCTTTAATGCAGTTTCACTTAGTTAGAAAATAATTATCTCCTATAGATTTAGTGAGCTAAGTATGTGAAGAATGGGTACAGAGTTGGGTACAAGGACACTTAGAGTGTTATTTTCTATCTGAAATCTAACACAGATATCCTAATGATATTGACCGTGGGGGAATCTGTATAAGAATATGCCTACAATTTTTTGTATACGGTGTCGTAAAAGAGGACAAAGAGAAAAGCCTAGAAAATATAAATGTCTAGACACAGAACAGATGATATATGTCCAGATAACTATTTAAAAAATACCAGACCAAAATAAGCAGACTGGTGATGGGCAGCATCGTCTAAAGTGGAAGGTACTGCGATCGCCAGTTCGCTAGTTGAGAGTGGCGATTACAGCAACCCTCCCGCGAGAGCTCTGTATGTATCTGTATGTATGTAATTGCTGTATGAAGTTTAAGAAAAATGCTATAACACAATACAGCTTAGTCACAATAGTCGAATGTTTGGGTGATTGGAATTCGAGTCAGAAGACCGCAGTTCGGTCCCCAGTTGTTTTTTTTTTTTTTAAACTTATGCACGATTTATATTGGAATGGACATAAAGACGGATACAGACTCAAACATCTGTCACGATGTCCCAAAAAAGTCTTCGGTGGAAGGTGGGTCGAAAGAACTTAATGTCTTGACCTCTGTGTACTCCAATATTGGGAATGGCGTCAAGATATTTCAACTTATTTTGTATAATTTATTACATCGATACCACATTATAGAGGGTAAAATATATGTACTATGTTTATCAGAGTTTAAGCATACATTACCGATCTCATGCTTTCTGTCCTAAGCTCTAAACCCATTATTACGTTGATAACAGACTTGATGGAGCGATCTGATAGCGGAAAGCAATTGCTAACGTGTGCATAGAACACGCATTCAAATCCAATTCCGTGTATTATCTTATCTAATACATTATAATTTGATAATAAATATTTTTTTTAATACGTACACACATACATAACGGCCTATTAAAATCCACTGCAGAATTTAAGCCTCTCCCATAGTGAGGCCATAATCGCCACATTTAGCAAGAGGATTGGCGATTGCAGTACTAGACCACTCGCACTTTAGATGCTGCTGTACAATTCCGGTCTGATTATTTTGGTCTGATATTTTTAGGGATGGTTATCCAGCCGTCTATCGGTTGCCATAACGATATTCAAGCCAGTTTCCCTTAGTCGCCTTTTACGAAACCCTCAGGAAGAAAAGGAATGGCAATATTCTTAGACCGTTACCACACGGTTAAATTTTTGTTAAATAACCCTCGGCCGTCTGGTCCCTACTGCTTAGGGCTACCGTCTGGGTGGGTTTTAATATTTATTTGTTTTATTTATTTCATGATTTTCATTTCGTATATATTTTTGGTATTTTACTTATTTTAATGTATTTTATTTATATAATGTATTTTAATATATTATTAAAAAAGTCACGATAGCCGAGTTGTTGGCTGGTCGGAATTTCGAGTCGAGAGACCCGAGTTCGATCCCCAGGTGGCAGTACCAATGAGTTTTTCAAAAAAAACTTATGTACGAATTACATCGTTGGCTTGGACATAAGGGCGGCGACAGGCTCACCACCTGTCACGTTGTCCCGAAAATATCTTCGGTGGAAGGTGGGTCAAAGAGACTTAGTTGTCTAGACTTGACCTCTGTCTACCCCTGTATTGGGAATTGCGTGAAGATATTTAATATTTAATATTTTTTAATGTATTTTATGTAATTTTATTTTATATGTATATAAACAAACGAATATGCCAAAATATAGTAAATAAACATCTTCAAGTAATTCCCAGATAGAGGTCTTGACAATTATGTAATTTCAACTCGCCTTTCACCGAAGACATTTTTTGGGATAACGTGACAGGCAGTGAGCTCGTTTCCGTCTGTATATCCATGCCAAAGACATAAATCGTAAGTAAGTTTTTTTTTAAACCCATTCTTAAGAGCCGTGGGGATAGAACTTGGGTCTCTTGAGTCGACTTCTGACCACCAGGCCATAAAGGCTTCAAATATAAATTCTGATGAAAGGCGGATTTATATAATTATTAAATAATATTGTTACGTCCAGACAGAAAGTTCGGCATATAGAAAATTATTTAATTTAATTTACAAATTATTCGGAACAAAAAGAAGGTTTATTTACATATTTCACTTATAATTGTTAAAAATAACATGTGATACAACACTTTGACGCACAGCTATGTAAGATACTACAGATATATAGACTTAATGAAATATCAGGATTATTCAAAGCCTAGCCTAGTCTGGTCCAAGGTTCAGTCAGTTAAAGGTTGAAGGACATACTTAACACCCTGACGCGTATCGTGTCAAGGATTAAGTATGTCGATGCGATGATACGTGCATCATTATCATCATAAAGGCCTGTTAAGTCCACTACTGGTCATAGTTCTTTCCCGTATGTGAAAGTTTGTCATAATCATCACCTTTGGCAAGCAGATTGGCGATGCACTACTCAAGACAAGATATCTCGCACCGTTGACGCTGCCGCCGTCTATCTGTAGCCATCATTAACAAGGCTTTCTCTCTCTCACCTATGAGATACCCCTTGGAAGAGAGGAGGTGGTATTATTCTTACGCCGATACGTCACGACAAATTATAGCATAGCAAAAAAAAACATTTATAGTGTCCGAAGTTCTCACAAAAGTATCAGCAACATTTCACTACATCGACTGAATGTCTGCTAGAGGCAATACGCCTATAAACCATTAAACGTCTGAAGATAGCCGTCCATAATAAAGTCATTATGTGAATAAATGTTAACAACTATATTTACAAGGCGTCTCCTCGCCGACCATTAGGGTTCACCATTAAGTCGCCCGGAGCAGATGCCGACTGGACTAGGCTTTCATAATGATCAAGGAAAAAAGTTGATGTTATTCATTATTCAGCGGTAATGATGTGCTAAATAAATACTTGTACGTATAAATATATTATCGAAAAAGTCATGATCTTTTCAGGTATGACTTTGTCTGATTTTTCTCTGAACTAAGAACTAAATCAAGTAACTGATCCTATTACAAACTGTGGTTGTAAATTTTGTGATAGTAAACTAAATTTAATGATAATTTTCATTTAAAAATATATTAAAAACAAAACAAGTCTGCAACCTTGTGTGATTAGAGAGATTTATTCGATTATTCATCGAAAACAGAAACAAACAGAAGGGCGCTAAAGAAATTTTCATTTCAATAAAATGTATAAAATGATAAAAGACGATACACTAAATGAATGAATGAAATACACTTTATTGTACACCAATAAACAGAAACAAAAAGAAGGTTTATTTACATATTTCACTTATAATTGTTAAAAATAACATGTGATACAACACTTTGACGCACAGCTATGTAAGATACTACAGATATATAGACTTAATGAAATATCAGGATTATTCAAAGCCTAGCCTAGTCTGGTCCAAGGTTCAGTCAGTTAAAGGTTGAAGGACATACTTAACACCCTGACGCGTATCGTGTCAAGGATTAAGTATGTCGATGCGATGATACGTGCATCATTATCATCATAAAGGCCTGTTAAGTCCACTACTGGTCATAGTTCTTTCCCGTATGTGAACGTTTGTCATAATCATCACCTTTGGCAAGCAGATTGGCGATGCACTACTCAAGACAAGATATCTCGCACCGTTGACGCTGCCGCCGTCTATCTGTAGCCATCATTAACAAGGCTTTCTCTCTCTCACCTATGAGATACCCCTTGGAAGAGAGGAGGTGGTATTATTCTTACGCCGATACGTCACGACAAATTATAGCATAGCAAAAAAAAACATTTATAGTGTCCGAAGTTCTCACAAAAGTATCAGCAACATTTCACTACATCGACTGAATGTCTGCTAGAGGCAATACGCCTATAAACCATTAAACGTCTGAAGATAGCCGTCCATAATAAAGTCATTATGTGAATAAATGTTAACAACTATATTTACAAGGCGTCTCCTCGCCGACCATTAGGGTTCACCATTAAGTCGCCCGGAGCAGATGCCGACTGGACTAGGCTTTCATAATGATCAAGGAAAAAAGTTGATGTTATTCATTATTCAGCGGTAATGATGTGCTAAATAAATACTTGTACGTATAAATATATTATCGAAAAAGTCATGATCTTTTCAGGTATGACTTTGTCTGATTTTTCTCTGAACTAAGAACTAAATCAAGTAACTGATCCTATTACAAACTGTGGTTGTAAATTTTGTGATAGTAAACTAAATTTAATGATAATTTTCATTTAAAAATATATTTAAAATAAAAATATTAGCATAACGTATATGCTTTAAAATTAATAATAAATTGCCTGATTCCCTTCCATAGTTTTTCGTTCCATGTAAGTCTCAATATCAGATGGGTGCCAAGGTGGCCGCTTTTGTTTCATCGTAACGAGCCTGCGACTTGATAGCTCATTGTGAACTTTTTGCGTGCATGCAGGGTCTCAAACTCCCGTCTCCGGTTTTCGTACCACTGCGATAATCACAACAAAAACTACACACGTGAGTTCCGTAGAATAGGTTTTTTCTTCATCATTTGCAATACTGAGAAAGCTAAGCTGAAAAGTTACACAGAACAATATGTTTTTTTAATAAATCGGATACTAACATCCCCAAATAACATTAATCGTATTCATGTTAACCACTCCAACTAAGCAGTGCGTGTTACTGGACTGGTTTACGATAATAGTCAGACCAATAGTCAATAGGCCCGAACCTGCGACGTTATGATTCACAGTCGATATCTGAAAAACATTAAGCTATTGATAAAATTTAAACTATTTAATTAATATTCTTCTGTATATAAAATACAGCAGTAATATATTTGTGCCCGCAAAATCATTGGTTTTTTACCGGCAAAAGTAAATATTTCAATAAAATATCTTCACACCGTTCCCAATAATGAGACATACATAGGTCTAGACGATTAAATTCTTTAGAACCTCCTCTCATCGCAGCATCTCAAGCAAATATTAAAAGATAAACTAAAAAAGTAAATAAAAAGAAAAAAAATATATTATTAAACACTTTTTCTACTTTAGAGGATGTTGGAGTTAGAGCTTTGTTATTTCTGATTCCATAACGCAAGTGCGTAAGCTTACTTTGGGACCAGAGCAACATATGTGATGTTGTCTATTTATGTATGTATCTATTAACATGTTATTTCAACAAGCAGGTTAAGCAAAATCTGTATGCCTAATATTTGGGATACCAAACGGCAAGACGTTCCAGTCCTATTAAGATGTACATTACCCAAGTTTTCGTGTCCTGAAATTGAAGTGTATGTAATTACAATTTTTCACATAAAAATCAGTTTCTAAAATTGTTGACTAACTGACAAGTCTATCTCTCTGCCTTTCCGAATCTCGGAAACGGCTGGGACTGATGTTATAAGAAGTAATATAAACTTCAGGTATAATATAAACCTAAAAACAATTAGGGTTCCACTATAATATCTAAACTGCTATAACTTCTTCAGCAGCGATAAATTCTTATTTAAAAACTAAAACAGTGTAAGCTCAAGTGTTAAATAATGTTGGCAAATGATATATACAAAATCTTGTTTCTTTTTATTTAAATTCTTTTGAACCGGTTTTCAATTTCTTTGTATCGATTCTCTTGCAATAAATAACCTACAATTACGACCCTCCGCGAACCTGACCTTCAACTTTGAGCTCACGACATCTCGGCGGCTTAAGTAGAGAGCAGCGCGCGCGCATCCAGACAAGATAATGTCTTCATTTGAGATAATTCCCCAGGTTCAGACTTGTCAAGTTCGAGTCGTGTTTAAAATTAAATAGCAAAATCTAAATATCTTTATATATAACGTGTAAAATCTACGCGCTAATTCATAATACAGGGTAAGACAGAGGTCGAGAGCTCTTTAATTCTTTCGTAATTGAAGTAATCAGAAATGAGTAAAAATGTCGGCTTAACACAAACGGTTCATAGGCAAGAGAAGTCTACCTTCCTCTTTTTACCACATTATTCTTCTTTTTTACAGCCTGTCAAAAGTCCACTACTGAAAAAAAGGCCTTCCTCACATATAGTCTCAAAGAATTTATGCCACAAGCATCCATCAACTACCCATAATACCATGCAGGTCATCACTCCATCCCCTGGGTGTAAGTTCTATTGGCTATGTGGATTTCCCATTGCTAATTCAATGTGCGGCTATGTAGGTTACTCTGGTTAAACTACAGATACCTTCGTTACATTCCAATTTAATTCCATATTACTCAAAATAAAATAAACAGTCAAATAACAAAGTAAACAGTTGACTATCATTCACAACTCCATTCTCAATTTCCACAATCCGAATTATATATTCATTCATCTACATACGCATAAATATTGCTCCAATAGTCGGACCCTCCGTCTTCGACCCTCGCCTTTGCTGTAAACATGTCGTTAATAATTGCCCTTAACCCTTTCTATGTTTTATTCATATTGGAGTGTAAAGCCGAACTAGTATAATGAAAAGGGACACCGTCGCATAAACTCCGTGATTGCTTTACACCGTTCAGTAATAGTTATTGGTTTGTTTAAGCAACAAATAAACTTAGAATAAGTTTTAAAACGTAATGGAAGAGCTATATAAATGAAATGCGTGGAAGAGAAATCATAAAACTAATTAGTTGTATAGTTTTTCTCATTTTTAAGCAGACAAGCAACATTAAGCTTTTTTATTAAAGAAAAAGAGTAATTAAAATGTAATGCAGGATATACACGAGCAGGATTTGAATCTGCTTCGCCGATACCGCTACGACCTTTGCTGTGCCGTGACGTCATCCTAACCTCCGAACCATCATGTTCTTAATTAATTAGTAGTTACCCTTTACCTATCCTATGATTATAAGCCATGTGAATATTTGTCTATCTATTGCAATCTTATAGCTAAGCCGCTAAATAGATTACAGATGAATATGTATATGGATATCTTAAGTCATTTTTTTAGGTTTGGATTGCCAATTTGCAAATATTTGTAGTATATATTATATTTTATATACATCCGCTTAGTCTCGGTATTATACCACTACTATGGTGGTATTGAGGAATATATCCAAATTCATCCGAAGTAGACCATGGACGTAGGAAGCATTTGATATCTTGTTCGCAATATATTTTCAAGTGTAAATTTGTCGTGTCTGTTAATGTTATTTAAAATTTATGCAAAGCTTTGTAAGTGCAAATAGAAACGATCTCCCATCTCAAGAAAAACATAAATAATAACACCAATTTCTTTTACTAAAAAGGGTTAAATTATTAACCATCGAATAAAAATAATGAATTGCAAATTAATTACAAATTATAAATGACGATAGCCGAGTGGTTGGGTGGTCATAATTTCGAGTCGATAGACCCGAGTTCGATCCCCAGGTGGCAGGGTATAAACCTATGGGTTTTTCAAAAACCTATGTACGAATTATATCGTTGAATTGGACGTAAAGAGGGCAACGGGCTCACCACCTGTCACGTTTTCCCGAAAATAACTTCGGTGAAAGATGGGTGAAAGAGACTTAATTGTCTTGGCTAGACCTCTGTCTACCCCTGTATTGGGAATTGCGTGAAGATATTTATTATGTTTATACAAATTAATTAATGTGTACACAATCACAACGCTTTGTTTATATAAAATTATCCGCAAAACCAGGCTACGCTTTACTCATTGTTCGGTCTGTTATAGTTACTAAAAATACTAATCTTTGATAACTTCCTTAAATCATCAGTTACCATGAGGTTACTTTCTCTGTGGTTACCACGTCAATCTACAAAACCAATAACATATCCTTCATTCTTTCTATTTAGAAAATATTTCTCTTTTACGGGGGATTTTACTATGATAAATATTATTACTGTATACAAGATAATATTTTATTTATATACATTCATACATAGCTAGGGACCACATCACATACATTGCTCTGATCCCAAAGAAAGCAGCTTAAGCACTTGTTATATGGAATTAGATACAACGAAGGTACCTCAAACACCCAAACCCGAGAAATTATAGAAAAAAGTTTTTCCAGGGACCCGACCGGAAATCGAACCCAGGACTTCAGAGGTGTGTACGTCATTCCTCCACAGAGGTTGTCATACAAACTAATTATCAACTCTTACTCTACCTCGTCCCGTATTGACTTCTGACCAACCCAACGTTAGGAAATCCTATCACGAGCGAATACTAGGTGAGTCGTTAGTCTAATACAACAAAATTTTATGAGTTCAGTGGTCTTCTCATACTGTTCATAACAATTAATACTGTATATCTTAAATCTCGGAATTTACGCATCTGGTTATTAATTCCGCTTAACCCTTTGTTTTATTCATGTTCTGTTGACAACAGAACTAAACTAATGTAATCCGGTCGTAACAATTCATGGAAATAGAATAACCTTGACATATTTTATAGCTATATACATCGTAACAATCATATGCTGTCCCTAGACTCTGAAATAAACAATGATTCAAGATTATTTATTTATGATTTATTTAGGATCCTTTTCTTTTAATACACACACTTTACCTTTAATATTCACACTAAAAATAGAGCTCTTGAGCACAGAATGTCTTGACAGTGTGCTATCACGTCTATTTAGTAGATAAAAAAAGTTTACTAATTCATATCAGAAAATCATTTCCCTGTATAAAAAAACAAGTGAATTGGATTGGATTTTTTAGTAAATAACCGAAATTTAAATAACTCCGAAATATATAATTTATATTGTTTCAAAATATAAAAAAAATGTAAATAATATTATTATTAATATTTCACATTCCGATATATAAATGGATATTTTAAAAAGTTTAAACATATTTGAAAGAATTTAATAAATTTCAAAATTTCAGCACTAAATCTTTTGAAATAATCTCATTACAAAGCGTAAAAATAAAACAGACGGCTGTTGTTAAGATAAATAAGCTTTCTAATTTAATTCGGAACAAAAGCGTTCCTTCAGAAAAAGTGACTCAATCACTGGGCGAAGGACAAAATTTACACCGCAATCAAAGTTTTTCTCATTTTTTTTCGTCGTTTGGGTCGCGAAGTTTGATATAATTTTTATGACAGTCGTCAAAGAGGTTCATAAAGTCAAAAAAGCTTGCTTTATTCATTATTATAGCCAAAAACATGTTTTTTTTTAATATCAACTTTTTCTGGTCCGACCTCTAACGTCCCAATAGTTGGACAGCATTCGAAGTGAAGTGAAGTGTCGGTTCGAATCCCGCTAATAGCAATCATTTATGTGATTATTATGAATGTTTGTATCCGAATCTCGGATATTTATATGTATATATGTATACTTTGGTTAATAAATATCTTTAATATAAAAATATAAGTATAATGTACCATTACCGTGGACATTAGGACTGCGACAGGCTCACCACCAGTCACTTTGTTTCAAATAGAAGTGAAAGGTTGATCAAAAGGAACTTAATTTTGTAGTGCTCTATCTACGCGGTATTGAAAAATTTAGGAAAGATAAAAAACACGAGAAGGTTCCCAATTAAAAGACGTAATTGATCTATACAGATTTGCGGTATGGAAGACTCGAGTTCGACTACAAGGAAAGCAAGGAAAAGATGGTCCTTTTTTTAAATCTGGTGCAAATTAGTGTCTTATGCTCTGGCAATAAGACTGTTTAGAAGGACTATTTATTTATTTATTTATTTATTCTTTATTGAACATTACCATAATGTAAGATCAAAAGGCGGATATAATGCTAAGAGCATTCTCTACCTGTCAACCTTAGGGAGTGAGAAAACGTTAAAGACTATGCTGAATTTTCCTCTGAATACCCCTGTATTGTGTCGTTAGAGCTTACTATGATATATTGTATTAAATGATTTCTTGTATTTACGCGAATACTACACATTTAAAATAAAACCATTTTCAGATTTTATCGCGTTTTTATTACCTGAAAAAAAAAGTGTAAAGCATCAGTAACGTCGGGAAATAAAAAAATTAGTTTGTAAAAACTAATTAAAAACGCGATAAAATGCGAAAATCGTTTTATTTTAAATATTGTATTAAATTTTAAATCTGTGTAACGTCACTAAAAAGTACTAGCACGCATTCGGCTAAGTACGCTCTTGATTCAAACCATCCAATGTTTGTTTGTCAAATTTGAGTTTTAAAAAAACGCCCAAAACAATCCCATATTTTTGTGCTTCCATCTATTGTAATTGCGAAATGTAAAAATATAACAGACTTCCGACGTTAAAATTAAGTGGGCCTCCGGGTAAACGAGAAAAAAAAAGGAATGTAACACTGAGTGACGAAATAAATTACGCCACAATCAGTTTTTTTTTTCGTATTTGTCTGAAAAGCGTTTTTGTGTCGCGAACTCCGACATTATTTTTTGGAGGACCCTTTGAAGTTATCTCGGGAAAGAAAATTTACAATATACAAGAAAAAGGTTTAGTAATTGTAGATAAAGCAAACATCTCTAGTCGCGGTATTTTTTTTGGGATTAGGGTAAAAGCCTTACAAATGGCAATGTACACAGAAAGTGGGATAATTCTCGAAAAAACCTGACGAAAAAAAATATACTGGTTATTTTACGGTTCATACACAATGTATATATATTGCTCTGACCCCAAGGTAAGTTGCCAGAGCACTTATTATTTTCAAGGGTGTGTGGTGCCTTCGTTGTCTCCGAGTCCCACACCACAAGTCTTTAACTTCTTACTTTGGGATCGTAACAATGTACGTCATGTTGTCAATATTATCTTCGATTACCTTTTACAGTGTGTGTGACAGGTGGTAAGTCCGTCGCCGTCTTTATGTTCAAGCTAACGATATAATTCGTACATAAGTTTTTGAAAAACCCATTAGTACGAGCTTGCCACCTGGGGACCATCCAACCACTCAGCTATAGTGACTCATAATGAATCAGAAACAACGATGGTACCACAAAACCGACACCCGAGAAAATGTAAAAACTATCTGGCGACACTATGATATACGGTGTTTACGCCACTCGTTCACAGAGACGACCTCTCATGAAATAAAAAAAGTAGTTTGTGTCACGTTTATTTGACAGACTCATCGCACCAACGACGCGTAAGTCCGTCATCGGTCTCTATTTGTCGCTAGCCTTGTAGTCTCTTACCACAACCATCGTAGGAAAGGTGGTAATTGTCACGCTGACACCTGACGGAAAGTCACCAGTTAAAATAAAAAACATAAAATCGATGTAATGTTTTCCTTTATTAAAATAAAATACTTACTTTTTTTAAAGTCTTGTTAGTATAACTTAATAAAATTTCAAAGCATTCAAGGGTGTGAGAACCTAGTGACTTATACTAGAGACCTACTTCATACTTCAGGCACCAGCTTCTCACATAATAAAATTCCGTAGGCTACATAATTTATAGTTTTAGTTTTATTTTTAATATGAATTAATAAACAAATTAATCAACGTCTATTTAAAAATATAATTATAAACTATTTTTTTAAAACTATAAATATAATTAAAAAGTACCACCTTATTATTACATAACTTTTATCATTAAATTAAAAAGACAAGATATCCGAGTGGTCTGGAGATCGGAATTCGAATCAAAAAGCCCAAGTTCGATCCCCAAAGTTCGTACCAATGGTTCTTTTCAAAAACTTATGAACAAATTATATCGTTGGCTTGGGCATACAGACGGCGACGGGTTCACCGCCTGTCACGTTGTCCCAAAAATGTCTTCAGTGGAAGGTCTTCATTGTCCAGAACTCTATCTACACAATACAGGTTGGAAATGGCGTGAAGATATTTATTAAATTCAAACATTAATCAATCCATAGACATATAGTCCTGGTTAAAAATGGTTCATTAAATTATTAATTTTAATTTATTTAATTTTTATCAATTGTCTCACTTCGCTCTAACAATGTTGGTTAATGTCAAAATACACTTCCAATAAGCACTTCGGAACTGGAAAGCTCCAATTGCAAATAGTATTGGCAATGTAATAAAGTTCTCAACCCTTACCCGTACATACTGAGTGGGTAAAATTTGAGGGTGTAAACCGAGCCATGTTGTTTAAACCGACGTTCCGTTTGTGAAACTGCGAGCACCTAATTCGACATTTCTCCAAATTCTGGAGATTAAATAAATTATATACGAAATTTAATTTTTGCAGTAAGTTTATTTTATCATATAATGTTATACTATAACATAAAATAAATAAATATATAAATATCTTCACGCAATTCCTAATACAGGGGTAGACAGAGTTCTAGTGTAGACAATTAAGTCCCTTCGACACACCTTCCACCGAAGATATTTTCGGGACAACGTGACAGGTCAGGATGACACGTCGCCGTCTTTATGTCCAAGCCAACGATATAATTTGTACATAAGTTTTTGAAAAATCCATTGGTACGAACCTTGGGGATCGAACTTGAGTCTCTTGACTCTAATTCCGATCGCCAACCACTCGACTATAGTGAATTTAAGAATGTAAGTTGGAAGTTTTTATTTATATTTATATTTTTAAATGAATAATTTTAAAATATATATTTTAATTACATTATATACTATAACATATTGCTCATATATAGTGTAAATGTTGCTTAGATCTAATTTTAGTAACCATAGCCTAGTTGGCTAGTTGGCAACAGGGTCATTGTTCTTGTCTTCGAAACTAAGGGTCGCGGGGAATACCGCTGGAATATACATAAGTGTAATAAATATTAGTGTTTGTATTTGTGTCGTGTATGTCTATAAAATTTGTCTATATATTATACCGTTACCTATATTATAAAGGACACTAAGAAGGCAATAAGTTCACGACCCTGTCAGGTTGTCACAAATGAGCTTCGATAAAAAGTGGGTCGAAAGGACTCAGAATTATTCTGATTCTTGACTACCATAGAATAAAGAAAGCGTGATAGTCGATTTGAAATTCGAAAAAGCTATTATTTCGTTGTTTTTATGTTTACCTCTGTCTTTTGTCCGTAGTAGTCAGTAGTCAGCAGTATATAAAAATATATCTTCTCGCCATTCCCAATATTGGGGTAGACATAGGTGTAGACAATTAAGTCCTTTCGTCCTACCTTTCACCGAAGACTATGTTTGGTACAAGGTGACAGGTGGTAAGCCTGTCGCCGGCTTTATGTCCAAGCCACGGATATAAAACGTACATAAGTTTTAAAAAACCCATTGGCACGACCCTACCACCTGCAGATTGAACCGAATCGTCCTCTGGACTCGAACTCCGATCACCCTACCTCTCATGTATATACTTTCTATATAATAATCGTTTTCTGCAAGTAAACTCGGTTATATAGCAACTTTTAGCAACGTCCTCGAATACAGAGGCAACATTGGGTTACCTGAAAACGTGTCAAAATGCACAGCGACGAGATTTCTCCGCTTAGGCAAAATGATTTTATGAAAATGAGATGAAAACCCACGTGCACTTTGCAATTATTCAGGGCTATTTCTGTTTGTGTTTGCATAAAATTACTTTAAGTGACATTTTTAAATAGACCGGTAATAGAAAAAAACTCCAAGATTATATCATATTTTACTATCATTATTTCCACTCTACTACAATCAAAATTGAAGAAATTAAAAACTGCATAATCAAAATTGTGTAGTTGGATGATAGAAATTCTAGACACGATAGTAAGTTTAATCTTAAGGGGGAAAGCTCATTTTGTAAATTGATTCCAGAAAAATTTTCATGATCACTACTTACATTTCACTTCAATCAAATTTCACGTTAATTTAGTTAAAAAGTAAATTAAATTTAATTAATTAAAAAATATATAGTCACTGTAACCGAGTGGTTGGGTGATGTTCTGGTCAAGATACTTCAATACAGTTTGATCTTCAGGAGATTTTTTTTTTTATAGAAAAGGGAGGCAAACGAGCAGGTGGCTCACGTGATGGTAAGTGATTACCGCCGCCCATAAACACCCGAGATACCAGAGGCTTAGCAGATGCGTTGCCTCCTTGAGAGTGGCCTCCTCCCCCAGAATTTACGTTCCCCCAGAATTTATGTTCTGTATTTTGAAATTTAAAGTGGGAAAAATATTAAGGTAAGTAATAATAAGAGATACTTATTTTATAAACTGACTTCGAACATGGCTACTCTCCAAAGTAAGAAAAGGCAAATCTTTAGAAAACGTAAAGATAATTATTTTCTTTGGTACTGTCTTTTAATGGACTTCCTGATCGTATCATACTTTTTTTTATAGAA
The DNA here is from genome assembly GCA_029286605.1 of Sericinus montela. Classification (NCBI taxonomy): domain Eukaryota; kingdom Metazoa; phylum Arthropoda; class Insecta; order Lepidoptera; family Papilionidae; genus Sericinus; species Sericinus montela. The sequence goes on along the minus strand of JAGSMR010000007.1, from coordinate 7,547,694 downwards.
AAGGGAGGCAAACGAGCAGGTGGCTCACGTGATGGTAAGTGATTACCGCTGCCCATAAACACCCGCAATACCAGAGGCATAGCAGATCGTTTCCGGCCTCAGGGTGCTCCTCCCCCTGTATTGGGGGAGGGAGGTGTGTGGGCCTCCGGTTACCTGCACTCACCAGATGAAACGCAGAAGTTTGTTAGACTTCTATTTTACGCCGGTATTCTGTGAGGTCGTGGTACTTCCCCGGTCGAGCCGGCCCATTCATGCAACAACAAAAGCTGATGCGTGGCTCTACCACTGTTAAAATGCTTACATACTTTTGATTTTTTTCGACCTAATATCCCAAAATATGATAAAATATGCAAATATATTTTAATAAAATTAGTATAAGAATTACAGCCTATTCCTACTGTTTACTAAGTGTAACGATATTTAAGGTATATATCTAATTAAATACGATCTAGCAAAAGTTTATTTTTGATTTATTCAAAAATAAAGTCAACATCGGACATCACGGTAACCAATAAAGTCAACACGGATAAAGACAACATATTCAAAAATAAAGTCAACATCAACAACAAATAGACTAAACATCGAAACAGAAAGACGGCGACGTGCTCGCCACTTGTGACGTGTTCTCAAAAAATGCCTATGGAGTAAGGTCGTTCGAAAGGACATAATTGTCTGGATCTCGGATTACCAGCGTATTGGGAATAGCGTAAAAACATTTTACATCTACTTGATTTCAATATATTTAAAGTTTCAAAATATCACCCTGAGAACCGTCATGCCATATATATGCATATAAATATAATTTGCGTGTCTGTTTTTAATATTGAAATAAACGTTTATTACTACATGTGTATACACATGTGTATGTGTATACTACATGTTTATACATACATATACAGCACATACACCAAAATTACACTTTTTTACAATTGCAGGTCTGATTTTTCCGGGACTTTCACTGGCAGATAGCTGATATTATAAAGAGTATGTTAGGCTACTTAGGTTATAGGTCCGCGTTAAGGCATAAACCACGGGTAAAGCCATGGGAGACAACTAGTATTAAATAAAAAGTAGGTAAATGCCTAGTTGGTAGTGACACTGCCAACTACTAGGTAGTGAAGCTAAAGGTTGTGATTCTGAATCTCGCTAGGGAAAAATATTTTTGTGATGAATGTGAACGTTTATACTTTCACATTCATCACAAAAATATTATTTCCAATTTAATATGAATATTTATTTCTGTAACTATATCTATGTAAGTATATTATACCGTTGGTGTGGGTGCTAAGAGGGTGATAGCTTTCATTTCGTCCCACATATACTTTAGTGAAAGGTGGCTCTTATATTCTTAATTTTTCACACCTCTGTCTGCCCTTGTAGTAGTAGTAGAATATGCGTGAAAAGATTTATTTATTGTGAATTACAAAAATATAAATCTTTATTAATTGTACTGTACTCTGCAATAATTATATTCAGTTCATAACGCTAAAAATGAGCGAACAAATAGTTCAAGATTTCCACGAGATGTTTTTATGTATAATGTTTTCATCGAGCAGATTGCCGCTAGGGGCTTTGCCAAAAGTCGTTTCGTAACCGAAAATGGAAAAACTTTTGTATTGTATATTTACGTAGTAGAAAGGATTAAGTTTTTGTTCTGTTCTAAAAATATGTAAGATATTTACATGTTGCTTAGTGAAAGAGCTGGGTTATATAAAAATAGCTGAGCAATGTATAAATGGAATGGATAAGTATATTGAAATGATAATACGTACTTACTTATCTTGACTCACAATCCCTGACGGGGTAGCCAGAGAGAACGATCGCCAAGAGTCACGATCCTTATATGTCTCTCGCTTCTTTCAAATTCAGCATTTTCTTCATACACACACGTCTAGTTATTCGACTACTCTTGACCCTCTTTCTTTGAGCATTTTGCTCACATGTTCTCCGAAAGTTACTGTCGGCCTACCTCGACATCGTTTTTTTTATATTTTTTTCATAGCTCACAATGTTTATATTTCAAATCTGCCAAACACAGTTTGTGTAATCTTATCATTTGCACTACTCGTATATGTTTTTTTAGTATTCGGTATTGCCTTATTCGCTCAACGTCCTTAAACCATCAAAGCAGACTTTTCATTCATTCCAGGGATAAGATCATCATCATCACCCATTGTAGTGATAAGATTTTTCAAAGTTGTCATATCTTGCCAAATTGACCCGAAGTCGTACGTTGTTCAAGACAGGACGAGATGGAGTAGCAGTCCACACAGGAGACATAGGAAAATAAGTCATATTGGGAATCTCTCCATTTTGTTTTCAGTCTGCCAAGGTAACGCCGCACATTTTACCTTTATTAAATTGCTTTTACTAAATATTATATGACTTATTACTAAGTATTATATGATTTATAAGTCACGATAGCCGAGTGGTTGGGTGGTCGGAATTTCGAGTCAATAGACCCGAGTTCGATCCCCAGTTGGTAGGCTCGTGCCAATGGGTTTTTCAAAAACTTATGTACGAATATCGTTGGCTTGGACATAGAGACGGCGACGGGCTCACCACCTGTCACGTTGTCCCGAAAATATCTTCGGTGAAAGTTGGGTCGAAGGCACTTAATTATCTAGACTCAATCTCTGTCTACCCCAGTATTGGTAATTGCGTGAAGATATTTTTTATTATATGATTTATTACAAAGGTGGTAAGTTGCCAGTATTTTTGATAAAATAAAATGATAAAGGAGTATTACATTCGCATAAATAAACATGAAAATTAAAAATAAATTCTGTAGAATTTTACTATAGTACCGCAGAATTAAATTGAGCTACTTATCTCCGGCTGGGACAAGTGAAGATAATGCTTAAATACGTTCAACATTAACCACATTTGGGAAGCTCCGGTTCCCAAACAATGCAGCGTAATAAACTTCTTCGAATACCGTTAGAGCCGAGGGAAAATTCGACTGTGTAATTCCGTTCTGTGTTACTCAAACGGCCCGACGCCTTTGTGCAACTAATTGCGTCGATTCTGATTGCTCTAGCGCACGGGATAGCCGCAGTTGGTAGGAAATGCTCTGTTTGCTGGATAATGGCATTGTAAAACAGATCAGTTTCGAACAGTTTTCAATTGTTTCAGTTGCATTTATTTAGTGTGTTAGGAAAAAAAACGGGAAACGCTTAGCCTAAACTCACATAGAAGTGCTAATTTTGTATAATTTAAATTAGAGTGTTTTTAAAACCACTTTAACGATTTTGACACAATTTTGCATTTAGATAACGTTAGAGATTCATATGATAGAAAATTCATGTTTCATATAACACAAGATTGTTACTTCTTCGAATCTGCTTTAAATTGGAACTTAATAAAGTTATTACTCTTGGCTGACTATGCGCCAATATTTCAATATCCAGGGGAGAAATATAGGAGTTTTGGGAGAAAACTAGAGAAGTTCTAGATTTAGCTAGAGGAAACTATAGAACTGTTTTATGTGATGACCAGGATACGCGTCAGTGCTTAAAAACTTCGGTGATAGAAGAGTAAACGAAGCTGGCAAGTTTATACTGGCTCTTTACGAAAAAGGTCTTCTCTTGCCCTCTCTGCCTACCCTCGCTTTTTTTTTATAGAAGAGGGAGGCAAACGAGCAGGTGGCACACGTGATGGTAAGTGATTACCATCGCCCATGAACATCTGCAATACCGGAGGTATAGCGGATGCGTTGCCGGCCTTTAAATGATGCGTTGCGATATCGTATAGGAAATTGCATTAAGATAAAGAAAATAAAAATGTGTCTCGCCGGACATTAATGGTGGTCTTGAAAGTATAAAATTACGAAAAACTTCGTAAGAAAATCTTTAGAAATCAGCTTCAACAATATTGTAGCCGTTTCTTACAAAGTTGTCAATCACAACACCTGCGGTAAGACGCATTCATGAAGTTTAGATCTGAACTGTACATATCTTACAATGTTGTCGACTGTATCTCGCTTCTCTTAACATTTACTTTAACTTCTTCATTATTACTTAGTTCTACTGACAACTTAGCAAGTTGTTCTATGGCACTTAACCTCAATATTTTACTTAACCTAAATATTTTATAAAGTTTACAATGTAGTTTTGTACCTGAATCCATCAAACACGCGTTTGGATCATGCGTAACGATGACATATTGCTTATGCTATTTCGTGTTTTAAATTCGTACTATAATCATATATAACTTTCATATAATTATAATTATTTATGTAATGAAATTTATTATTTACATAAATTATATTATAACAAATATTTTCACGCAATTCCCACCCAATACAGGGTAGACAGAAAAAACCCATTGGTCGAGCGTGCCACCTGTGTATCGAACTCGGGTCTCTTGACTCGAAATTCCGACCACCCAATCACTCGGCTATCGCGACTGACTAAATAGTATAAATTTTCTCAAATCGCAAGAAAGCGAAAATAGTAAATAATAAAAAATCTTAACATGATTATTTTTGCCACTCTCTTACTACAAAGCCATAAAGAAACCTACCAAACGAATGGTGTTCATGATAATACCAGACCAAAATTAAGCAGACCGCTAACGTCTGAAATATCTACGGTACTAGATGTTTGGTACGGCTATTGACAATACACTCGATAAGCAATTTTAAATTTCGTAAATAGTGTCGTAGCCAACACTATTTATAAAATAAAAAAAATACTGCCTTTAGCCTTTTAAGATAGTATAGACGAAGGGGCAAATGACTTAAGCTCGGTAACAGGACTAGGGCTAATAGGACCCGTAGCGAAGTAAAAAAATGTGCCTCTCTATATAATTAAATTAGCTCATAAAATGATATACAACATACATTGAATTTCAAAGAAGATAATTAAACAAACAATAATTAAACAAACAAACAAAATAAACAAACTATTGTATCTGGTCAAAAAAGAAAAAAAAAAAGAAACGAAAAAGTATATTATACAGTTTTTTTTTTAATTTTCTGGCAAGCTAAACGCCACTAACAACACGTAGCAACTCGTGCACTAGAACAATCAGAGCCAGAGCAATTAGAGGGACAAAGGTGCCGAGTCGTTTGAACAACAGTACACGAAAACACATATTTTAATTTTCTTTCTATGTTAGTGGGTTTTATGTTTTTTTCTATTGATTTATTTCTAACCAGTGTGCATTAAAAGCATACAGGAATTATTTTGAAAGCTTAATATAACAAGAATTATGAAATATTACAAAAAAGTATTTTGTACAGCGATACACGAAAACACGTTTTAATTTTCTTTTTGTGCCAGTGGGGGTTTCTATGTTTTCTTCTTATTTAATTGATTTCTTTCTTACCAGTGTTCTTCAAAAGCATAAAGTAATTATATTGCTGAAAATGTTATCAATGTATACAGTATGACCAAACTGATAAATAAAAAATAATCCTTAAAATTTGACTATGGTGTTATAGAATTTAATTTATGATGGCTGGCTGCACCTGTCAATTGCGAATCTGCTAGTTTCAACCACGTGGTGTTTCTTATCACCATAATCATAACCATAATCGTCAGTAACTCACCTCGAACACAAAATTTTGGTCTAGTATTCACTTATCTACATTACTTTTGTAAGTCACGATAGCCGAATTGTTGAATGGTCGGAATTTCGAGTCGAGAGACCCGAGTTCGATCCCCAGGTGGCAGTACCAATGAGTTTTTCAAAAACTTATGTACGAATTTCATCGTTGGCATGGACATAGAGGCGGCGACGGGCTCACCACCTGTCACGTTGTCCCGAAAATATCTTCGGTGGAAGGTGGGCCAAAGGGACTTAATTATCTAGACTTGACCTCTGTCTACCCCTGTATTGGGAATTGCGTGAAGATATTTTATTTTATTTTTTACTTTTATTATACAATCATAACATCGCATTCTTGTAAAGTTATGTAGCAACGTGGAACTGCCCACTCCTGGGCAAAAATATTTCTGTTATATAGAGGGTGATAAGAGCAGGACTGTGTTGCTCCAGAAAGTGTTGGCGGAACACAATCTTCACGATTTAATTTTTTATTATTATTGTTTCTATAACTTGAGTACATTCAGTATTTAAAATTGTTTTAATTATTTTAGTGTTGCTGGAACGTAGATCCCTGCTGGATCACTTAAATTAAAGATAATTTTTATATTTAAACAGACACGGGCGCATCCTTTGGCGCTTTTACCTCCGTACCTCTTGAGGATTTGTTATATGTTCTGGCCAATGCCCAAAACAAATATAAATAAGTAAAAAGATATAAGATAATTTATTTAATTTTTAATAATTTTAGATAATGCGTTTAGGATACCGTGGCTCGGCTGTACGGTACGGTAAAGGTCGCAATTTCGAATTCCGCCCGTGACAGTTAATACAAAAAAAATCTCTTTAATTTATTATAATAAAAGTTCAGCATAATATATATACTTATACGCTTTAAAATTGATAAAAATTGCACAATTATGGTAATTAACAAAACACATTATATATTTCAAATACTGGAGAAGATTATTAGTAGAATACTAATCTTTCGATTCGCCTAGTCTTTTTGGGACGAGACAGGTGACCTATTATATACGTGACACGTGGCCTTCTTAGTGTCCAAGCCAACGGTACAATATACCTGTACTCCTTACGGGAGATGGTTGCACCTTGCAATAGAATTTTACAGGCTGCTATATAAATACTGTTATATAAGTCCGCAAATTTAGATTAAAAAAACACGAAATAGAATATCTGGAAATAGTATAAATATATTTCAATAGATTTTAAAACGACTTTTAAGTCAGGTAGATATGTAGCCCGGATGAGGGTTTGCGACAGATTGACTTATGGTCGTGATGTTTCGGCCAACACCATTAATAAAAATGTGCGTTTTGGAGACTATACCTTCGGTCTTAACCCCTACATATTATAAATGTCGACCATATAATATGTATGGATAAAACCGAAGTATATAAAAGTTCGTATGAATTGCAATACGCGTTTGGACAACAACATTTATCAACAAGCACACAAAGAAGGAAATGTGAAATTAACGCCCTACTGATTTTTACACATCGCATCGTTAAAGGAAGCCGACGCCATTTCCTCAACTTCCTCGCTTGAAGTAGGGGTTTCAGCGCGAACGCCGGAGCACTTGTCGCAATCTGTCTTGGCTGAAAATGTTGCCTAACGCAGACACTTTTAATTGACTTCTAAAAGCAACTTCCGATGTTTACTGCTTTAATGTTGAGGTGTTTTGTAACACATGCGTGTTTTAACATAAATTTCTCGAACATTGCTTTGAAGAATAGCTATGTTAATTTAAACCTATTAATTAAAGTCAAGATAGCCAAGTGATTGGGCGATCGGAATTCGAGTCGAGAGACTCGAGTTCGATCCCCATTCCATTTCTTTTAAAAACCTATGTAAGATTCATATTATTGACTTGGACACAAATACGGCGACGGGCTCACCAGCTATCACGTTGTCCCAAATTATCTTCGGTGGAAGGTGGGTCGAAAGGACTTAATTGTCTAGACCTTTGTCTACTCCTGTATTGAGTATATTGCTTATGTACAAATTATATCGAGGGCTATATTATTGGGATTAGCGTGAAGATATTTTAAATACAATCAAAACCTCCCTTTCTTTGTGTCCCCAAAGTATTATTGTACTCAATACGACTTACATTTTGTACACTAAAATGGAAACTAAAACATACTTGAAAAATAAAATGACTTGTTACATTTCCCGACTCACGTTCAACCGGTGTAGGTTCGGATTTGTCAGGAATCCTTGATTTTGGAGAGTGAGATGAGTTCACGGTTGTGTTTTTAGCCATTTTTATTTAATTAATATTAACGACTCACGATATTCGAGTGGTTGGGAGGTCGGAATTTCGAGTCGAGAGACCTGAGTTCGATCCCCAGGTGGCAGGCTCGTACCAATGGGTTTTTCAAAAACTTATGTACGAATTATATCGCTGGCTTGGACATAAAGGCGGCGACGGGCTCACCACCTGTCACGTTGTCCCGAAAATATCTTCGGTGGAAGGTGGGTCGAAGGGACTTAATTGTCTAGACTAGACCTCTGTCTACCCCTGTATTAGGAATTGCGTGAAGATATTTATATTTATTTATTATTTATTTACGATATTTTTTATAATTTAACGTAAAAAAATATATTTTAACTTATTTCGTATTAATTTTAATAAAATATTCAATATTTATTACTAAACAAAAAGCATAACGACCGTGTCCGGTACCGGTGGCAATAGAATATTGCCACTCCCTTTCTTCCCGTGGGTATCGTAAGAGGCGACTAAAGGAAACTGCCTTGAATATCGTTATAGCAACCAATCGATGGCGGGATAACCATCTCTAAAAAGATATCAGAACAAAATAAGTAGACCGAAGATGAGCAGCAGCGTTTGTGGTGCGAGTGGTCTGGTACTGCGACCGCCAATCCGTTTGCCAGGCATGGCGATTATGGCAAATCCTCCCTATGGAAGAGGCCTATGTCCTGCAGTGAACTTTAACAGGCCGATATGTATGTACGTATGTATGTATGTATGCCTTGAAACAGAATTAACACCGGTTTACGTATAATAATGAGTATTCAAACTCTACAAAGGGATTTCGTACGACAATCAAGTAAACGTTAACAAGAGGCAAGAGGCATTAGGCAGGTGTAACTGCTTCTTGGATTAAGTCGAGACTAATGGCTGTAACGTGGAGTCAGTAATTCTAATGAAAACGTACCTCACTTAAATATACGAATAACTTTGTTTTTTATTTATTAACGACCCCCCGTGGACGAGTGACGCGCACATCGGTTTTCGCGGTGACGCCAGCTTTAAGGTCCCGGGTTTAAATCCCGGTCATATCAATTCAGAAAACACTGTTTCTTCGTTTGCGTGTACATGCGTGTTGAGTAAGAAAAACATATGAATCAAAAAGAAACATAAGAGGCATGTAAGGACGCTGTCACTTGGCGATCTGTTGTCTCTGTCTATCCCTTTAGAGACTACGCTTGAGTTTATTTATTTATTTTATTTTACATATTGAACTTAAATCGCATTATTTAAATCACAAAAATTATCCAGTCCTAAATTAGGATAAAATATGTTATTCTAATTTTACATATTTACCTGTTGAACAAATATACTATTGACTTCAACTCTACAAATTTAACTTTAGTCACGATAGCCGAGTGGTTGGGTGGTCGGAATTTCGAGTCAATAAACCCAAGTTCGATCCCCAGTTGGTAGGCTCGTACCAATGGGTTTTTTAAAAACTTATGTACGAAAATCGTTGGCTTGGACATAAAGACGGCGTCGGGCTCACCACCTGTCACGTTGTCCCGAAAATATCTTCGGTGGAAGGTGGGTCGAAGGGACTTAATTGTCTAGACTAGACCTCTGTCTACCCCTGTATTAGGAATTGCGTGAAGATATTTATATTTATTTATTATTTATTTACGATATTTTTTATAATTTAACGTAAAAAAATATATTTTAACTTATTTCGTATTAATTTTAATAAAATATTCAATATTTATTACTAAACAAAAAGCATAACGACCGTGTCCGGTACCGGTGGCAATAGAATATTGCCACTCCCTTTCTTCCCGTGGGTATCGTAAGAGGCGACTAAAGGAAACTGCCTTGAATATCGTTATAGCAACCAATCGATGGCGGGATAACCATCTCTAAAAAGATATCAGAACAAAATAAGTAGACCGAAGATGAGCAGCAGCGTTTGTGGTGCGAGTGGTCTGGTACTGCGACCGCCAATCCGTTTGCCAGGCATGGCGATTATGGCAAATCCTCCCTATGGAAGAGGCCTATGTCCTGCAGTGAACTTTAACAGGCCGATATGTATGTACGTATGTATGTATGTATGCCTTGAAACAGAATTAACACCGGTTTACGTATAATAATGAGTATTCAAACTCTACAAAGGGATTTCGTACGACAATCAAGTAAACGTTAACAAGAGGCAAGAGGCATTAGGCAGGTGTAACTGCTTCTTGGATTAAGTCGAGACTAATGGCTGTAACGTGGAGTCAGTAATTCTAATGAAAACGTACCTCACTTAAATATACGAATAACTTTGTTTTTTATTTATTAACGACCCCCGTGGACGAGTGACGCGCACATCGGTTTTCGCGGTGACGCCAGCTTTAAGGTCCCGGGTTTAAATCCCGGTCATATCAATTCAGAAAACACTGTTTCTTCGTTTGCGTGTACATGCGTGTTGAGTAAGAAAAACATATGAATCAAAAAGAAACATAAGAGGCATGTAAGGACGCTGTCACTTGGCGATCTGTTGTCTCTGTCTATCCCTTTAGAGACTACGCTTGAATTTATTTATTTATTTTATTTTACATATTGAACTTAAATCGCATTATTTAAATCACAAAAATTATCCAGTCCTAAATTAGGATAAAATATGTTATTCTAATTTTACATATTTACCTGTTGAACAAATATACTATTGACTTAAACTCTACAAATTTAACTTTAGTCACGATAGCCGAGTGGTTGGGTGGTCGGAATTTCGAGTCAATAAACCCAAGTTCGATCCCCAGTTGATAGGCTCGTACCAATGGGTTTTTTAAAAACTTATGTACGAAAATCGTTGGCTTGGACATAAAGACGGCGTCGGGCTCACCACCTGTCACGTTGTCCCGAAAATATCTTCGGTGGAAGGTGGGTCGAAGGGAGTTAATTGTCTAGACTCGACCTCTGTCTACCCCTGTATTGGGAATTGCGTGAAGATATTTTTTTTATTTATCTTTAGCGTTTTCTGCCTTTATTATTGACTTTCACGATCTTATATTAACATAATAAATACATTGTAAATGACATCAGCTATTCAAAAAATTCGCTTTCCAAGTAATATTTGCATAATTAACAAACTGCACCACCGATGAAAATGTGTCTCGGGATATATTTAATAGTTCCTAAAGCCACACAATATGAATTAGAGGAGATAATAGAACTGGCCACGTTCCAAACCGTTTCAACCTAACTCCAGTCGATGACGGCACGCCGGATTAACCAATGTTGTTTGCAGTCCGTTGTATATGTTCGACGTGTCACGTGCAATTTGAGATTGTTGACATTTTTAAATATGCTGAGGTCGCTGCAAGCTCTTAATTGATCGCAAAGTTATGTGTGCAGCTCCTTACAAAACTATTTATTTGCAAGCAATTTTATAATAATGGGGTAGGCAGAGGTAAACCCACCATTTCACTAAAGTTTATTTCGAACAACGTGGCAAGAGTAGAGCCTATCGCTATTTACGTGTCAAGTAACAATATATTTAGATACATATATATATTTACATAGATACATATTTATATATACATAATAAGTCACGATAGCCGAGTTGTTGGGTGGTCGGAATTTCGAGTCGAGAGACCTGAGTTCGATCCCCAGGTGGCAGTACCAATGAGTTTTTCAAAAACTTATGTAAGAATTTCATTGTTGGCTTGGACATAAAGGCGGCGACGGGCTCACCACCTGTCACGTTGTCCCGAAAATATCTTCGGTGGAAGGTGGGTCAAAGGGACTTAATTGTCTAGACTTGACCTCTGTCTACCCCTGTATTGGGAATTGCGTGAAGAAATATATATACATCTAAACGTCCATGACTCGAGTAAAATATTCATATTCATCACATAAACGTTAGCCCCTTAGTTAGTTAGAGTTCGTTAGTTAGAAGGATTTGAAAGTTAAATTCTTAGCTTCGAAGGCAGGGTTACTAACAACTAGATTATCGGGTCTTTATAGAATTATAAAAGAAATAACTCTATACCACTATATTATGATTTTAACAGGATAGCTATGGAGAATCTTATTTTTTTAAATGACTCGAATATTATACTGCTTTGTCAGTTTCGCTGTTTGAGAACTGCCTTTCTTTTTTAATTTTTGTTTAGCATTGTCGACGTCAGCGTTATCCATAAACAGCGAGAAAAGCGAGGCGCATACAAATACTATAAAATATATTTTACCATATTTGTTTTTGTTGTGTGTACATAAATAAATAAAAAAAATCCATGCAAATTTGAAAAATGCATGGAAGTTTGATCAAAACTGTTCTCTGTAGTTGAGATGCCTATGCTCGGCAGTGAACTCTGTCAGGCTGAAATGATGGTGATAGTTTGTAAACTAGATAAACGCTTAGGATAGTTTTTACCTCGCAAAAATATCTGTATCCCGTGCGTGAGTTCTAAATAAATCATGATATATAAAATAAAATAAAAATCTTAATACATAGCTCTTGACAGATTAGCTAGAGAGAACAGCTCGCCAAGTGTCACTATCCTAGTATACTCATATTATAATATATGGTAAAGTCTACCTCTTTAGCTTCTTTCGAATTCAACATTTTCTTCATACATATACACATAGGCCAGAGTGCTCTTGAACCTCTTCTCTTGGAGCATATTTCTCACATGGTCTTCGAAAGTTAGTCTACTTTGTTAGGACCACACGATCGAAGAGAGCCATTATCTCTTCTTTCAAACCTCCCAAATCATTCAAATAAATAAATAAAATAAATATAATGTTTTTTGCTTCACGTATATTAATTTTTTTGTATTAGTTGTTCGGAATGGGATATTGGTTGCATTTTAATCCGGCAAATTATCCCGCGGGAATTTAGATATGATGCGCAAACGAAGTCGCGAACACAAATTAGTCATTGATTTATCTAAAATATATGACACCGCTGCGCGTAGAGCATTAGGTGATTCTAGATTTTTTGTCCTTTTCATGTCCTTCGTTAGCGAACGTTGCCGCAACTAATTGCTTTCGGAAACGCTTTATGCGATCGTATTTCACCTGAAAAATGATTTATCCGCTTAGCCAATTTCTTTTTGTGTGCTGTAATATTATAGTGATACTTAAATATTGGGCACAATATTTATAATACTATTTCCTTATATAAATTAAATAAATAAGTTCACGCCATTCCCAATACGGGGGTACACAGAGGTCTAGGCAATTAAGTCCTTTCGACCCAACTTCCACCGAAGACATTTTTGGGAGAACGAGACAGGTGTCGGATGTCGTGACTGATTTATTTATTTATACTTTTATTATATTCAGTTTTAAATGAATGATCACAAAGGGTAACTTTAATGCATCAGCAGTTTCCTTCTCACCCAGTCAACCCGATTTTAGGTACTATTTATTTATAAATAAATGATTAGAATAGGTAATACACACAATTACAATCCTTAACGGGGTAGCCACGTTCACTGGAGCCCATTAAGGACAATGTGTGGCGAATCTGGGGTCATCGTATCTTAATGTCCAAGCTCACGATTTATATTTACATAGATAAATAAGCGTTTTAAACGAGATATATGTTTAAGTTAACATTCAAACATCCAGGATTCGAATACAGACATTCATATTCATCACACAATTTTTCCAGTCTCATTATGCCACTACTACCGAGATACAAACCCGCAATCCTCGCTTTGAAGACAGACATAGAACTAGATTAACGTATTTTTACATCATTCCCTCTTTTAGTGATTATCGTAAAAAGCGACTCAGGCGCGCGCGTGTGTGTGCAAAATTGTTAGCTTGACATATATTGATAAGTTGATTTGTTGCTCAAAAAACTTCTCAAATTATGCGAGAATAATGTTTTGTTTAGTGTCATCACTAACTACATTTTTCTACGTTATTAGTAAGTGTTTAGGTTCATATTTCTTTTATGCTGTCTTAGAACAACTTCAAGAAAATAAAGTTGTCGCAGTGTTACTACATCACAATATTCATAAAGAGAAGTTGTAGGAATAAATATCTACGATCGCCAATCCGCATGACCGTTTTGGCGATTATGTCAACTCCTCCTCTATGCAAAAAGTCTATGTCCCGTAGTGTTTCGTTCCAGGCCGCTATGGTGATGATACCATCAGAAATTAAAAAAAAATATTTTTTCAACATAGTGCGTTGGAAGGCTAAATAAATAAATAAACATCGGAAAGCAGAACTTACGATATCGCTGTAATAATTTAATGCTCAGTTTCTCTCAGATTAGGTATTTATTTAGATACGGAAAGGTGGGATGCTGCCTTGTTATTTTATGACCTCTATAACTACTGAGCGGTTTACGTGTGGTTGGAATCAAACGTCTGGAACATTAGTTGCGTATTGGATATTGGCTGTAAATATAATTAATATCACTGACTCGATATTTATGTATGTTACGGTATGGTACGGCTCAATAGTCCAGTTGATAGCTACGCTGTCTTTGAAGTTGAGGGTTACGGGTTAAAATTTTGATATCCACATTTGAGTGATAAATATTAATGTATATACTCTGTTTATTTAAATATATATCTCTGTAAGTATTTCAATTTAAATGTTATGTACTGTTAGCATGGCCACTTAGCATGGTAAGCTCTGATGAAAGTTGGGTCGAAAGGACTAGGTTTTCTCGACCTCTGTGTACCCCAGCATTGGAAAATGCGTGAAATTTTGAAATAGATGTAAAATACTGAGCTTCAATAATTATATTTGCAGTAGTTAACGAAACAGCAATTGAACGTCGGGATCGAACCTAGCATGTAAGGTTCTAATAATTTTGTGTAATATTTGTTTAATTTCAGAGTCTAGCCAGGCAATTTTTTTTTGTTTTCTAATTTTGATTTATTTATTCCTTTCTTTATATTTTTACGCAATTTCCCAATTCTGTGAAGTGTAGGTCTAGACAATGATGTTCCTTTTGGAGCAAAAGAATTTCATTGTCTAGACCTATACTCTTCACCGAAGCTTATTAGAGGGAACGTGTCAGATGCTGAGCCTATCGCCGTCAAAAAGCACTACACTATAATATACATTACATATAAATATTGATATATGAATATAATCTCTATGTGTCTCGTTTCTCTCTTGGTAAACAATAAAGAATATTTCACTTTTACTTTATCAATTACAAACATTCGTATTAATCACCCTAGCAGGATTCGAAACCGCAACCATAAGCTTCGAAGGCAGAGTCACTACCATCTAGACTTATTTCTATATTTCTTATAATTTCATGGTTCACGTATGTGTTTGTTTCTGATTTTTTATAACCAAAACTTTGATATGTCTGAATAGATTTGATATGTCAGACGTACGGTGCCCGCGAAAGTGACCAACAAAATGGATCGAGACAAACTCGAACTTATATTGCTAGAACTTATATAGAAATTGCTCGAAGAAAAGAAATTTTACTTAAACATACGAGTACATACATGTATAAATTGATAAATTTAATAAAAGCGAAAGAGGCTTGAACGAATCACGAAATTTGGCGATCTGATCTCCTTGGGTGAGTGATTTGTTGATAATAATAATAATAACAATTCCATATCCACTAAATTATCACAGCTGCTTAATTTCAATTTAAACTTCAGATTTTTGGGTGTTTAAACAAGCCACGTGGGTAGGGCACTTGAAGATGTACTCGAAAATCTATCTGACTAAAATTACCAATGAAGGCTAACAAAGTCTGAGGTCCGAGTTTTCTGTTTCTGCGAACGCCAATACTTACCAAGGTGGTGATTATGCCAAATCATTCTTATGTGAGAGGCTTATGTACTACAGTGAAGTTTTACTGACTGTTCAGTAAATAAATTCATATGTTACAAATACTCGAAAGATAATGAAGCTCGAGATGGCTATAACATCTGTCAGTACTCTTTCGTCTCTAAAGATACACACCTGAAGTAAATGAGTGGTAAATTACTACGTGCATACCACACGGTAAAGTGACACGGATAGATAGGAGTCTGTTATAAAAACTGTCCACGCTGTAGTGTGAATCCATATTAAATAGTGTTGTCCATTTATATATTTACTTAATTTATCATGAGTATCAAATTAAATAAAAACAAAAATAAATATCTTCACGCAATTCCCAATACGGGGGTAGACAGAGGTCTAGTCCAAACATTTAATTCCCTTTGACCCATCTTCCACCGAAGATATTTTCGGGACAACGTGACAGGTGGTGAACCCGTCGCCGTCTTTATATCTAAGCCCACGATATAATTCGTACAAAAGTTTTTGAAAAACCTATTGGTACGAGCCTGCCACCTGGGAATCGAACTCGGGTCTCTTGACTCGAAAAAAAAAGTAAAAATCAGGCCTTAAAATTCTTTTCACAATTACGTGATGAAATACAGGGTGAAAATTCCTCAACTCAAGAACAAATTTGATGTACCTTAAAATGTAGGTAATAAATTCTCGGGCATACTGTTCACACGTACGCTTTTAATGAATTAAAACTCTAGCTAGCGGTGGCATGTTGTAGGAATTTCGCAGAAATTCAATAAAGTGCAATAAGCGGTCCTTTGCCGCGTAGTCCAACATAATATAAGTAAAAATATAATGAAAGCAATATAAGTTTACCACAGATCAAAAACTTCTAGATAGACCAGTGCTTCAGTACTAATTAAATGATAAAAGTAATAGTTTAATTTACAACTGCGATACAAGTCATTTTTGATCGTTAAGTGATTCTTTCGGTGAGTGATTGTAATTGGTTGTGTGTGTGGGTGTGTGATAATGTGACAGAAATGAATGAATACTGTCAGCTGTAACTACAATTCCAAATCTTATATCACTTTCTCAACCTTATGTACAGTTAGTCAAATCATTGTCTTTACTTACGGCGCGCTACAGGACAGAATTAATCAGTTTTTAATTTTCAGTATGATTTGATATAATTTTCAAAATAATAGGCACATGGGCAATAGCGACGCCATGTTACATTTAAGACCTTCATTTCGGCACGGCATTTAATTAGTGACTACATCAAATATATTGTTGTGATCCCAAAGTAAGCAGCTGAATTATAATGTTAGTTGAGACAATATCTCAATCTCTATCTATCTATCGGATATCTGTACTTTTTTCGTTCTATAAAATATACTTTTATGACTTTCGTGGACGAGTAGCGTACATATCGGTTTTCTTGGTATTACCAGCTTGTTTCGGATTAAATTCCCGAAAGAGTCAATCTAAAAAATAAATAGTTTTTCTATTTTGTCTCGGGTCTGGTACCTTCCATGTTTCTGACTCGATGTTTATATTTATTATAATTATTATTATACTTAAATAAAATATAGTTAAAGCTAATAAACATATTTAGTTGTTAATATTTACTGAGAAGTTTGAGAATTGTGCTGTAGAAAAACAAAAATAATTTAATTTTGCTAACACGTAAAATTTTCCGTTTGGTAACAGAGTCACGTACGAATTGTCTGCAGGAGGTGAGAACTTAGAAGTAATTTTTTTCATTTTACATATAGACCAACAATGTAAAAAAGTGCTTTTCTACATTGACTCTTACGGGAATTGAACACGGGACTATACAGCATAGTGGAGTGGAGGCATCTCGACCATGTAACTATTTAGTAAAAAAATGCATACATACATGCATAACATTTAAATGTCTACTACGGAAGGTCTTTCCAATAAAATATAAATAAATAAATATCTTCACACAATTCCCACTACTGGGGTAGACAGAGGTCTAGTCTAGGTCCCTTTGACCCACCTTCCACCGGAGATATTTTCGGTACAACGATATATCGAAAACTTATGTACGAATTATAATTCGTACATAAGTTTTCGAAAAACCCACGAGCCTACCACCAGGGGATCGAACTCGGGTCTAGTGACTCAAAATTCCGAACACATAACCGCTTGGCTATCGTGTCTTTCCAATAAGAAGGATATTCCTAAATAGCTGATTGGCGATCGCAGTACCTGATACCTCTCAGAGAGGCTCTCTATGACAACCCCCTAGGATGATTGCCGATATTCATGGTGTCGCCAGCTCTGAGGTCCCGTGTTCGATTCCCATTTGGGTCTGGGTGCTTTCACCCCGAATGTAGAGGTGGTGGTGCATCCAGTAGAATTAGTGCATACATCGTTGGGAGGGAGGATGGTGCACTTCTTCTCTTCTCTACCGACCAGGTAACATATGCCTTTCATTATTTGCATGCGGAATGGTGCAATGTAATTATTTAATGACAACTTTATAATACTGACTTTCCTCAAAGTAACGCCGAGTCTATTAACTATCTTCATAATTTTCGGATTCCATAGCATTACATAATGTAACGTTGTCACTATGTATCTATCTATATATTTCAATATTAATCCAATATTTTTAAGTCGTTTTCCTTTACAGTAGTCAAGCAGGGTAGTTTTCCCTAGTCGGCCTTTTATAATACCTACAGGAAGAAAAGTGGGTATTTTTTGCCGTTACAACACCGCTGAGTGAAATAATAATTTCAAACAAATGTAATGTAATAATTTCTGTATAAAAGCGCGCTCGTTTTATATTTATCTTATATTTAATGGAACGAGAAGGAGCCGTATTCCTGTTATATTCTGTCAAGGTCGAAAATAGACCCGCCGACTGGAATATGAATAATTTGTGTGTTTCCCGTATAAACGTGACATTTTCAGAATTTATATTTAGATCAAAAAAGTCTCAAAAGCCAAGTGGTGGAATAATCAGAATTCGACTCAAAAGACCCGAATTCGATCCCCAAGTGGCTAACCATAGGGTTTTTTTAAACTTATGTACGATTTATATTAGCTTGAACATAAATATGGGGATGGGCACATCGCCTGTAAAGTTGTCCCAATTAAATGTATTCGGTGAAGGTAGTCTACCCCAGTATTGGAAAAATGCGTAATGAAAAAACTCTTTTTTAAAGATTAACTTTCCACCTAACAAAGACCAGGTTTGTGAATTCAACATGCTATTTATTGCAGATTCCGGGTCTTATTTAGATCAGAATTAAGCTGCCTCTCTCATATTTTCAAATTAACTCCAACACCAAACACGGAGATTTAGGGTTCGCAGTACGAAAACAAAATTGCAATGTAATTTTAGATCTAATACTGTACAATATTTGAACTTATGTCGACCAACAAATAAGTGATTAAGATTTTTGTCATAATTATAACGTATGGAAGGGTAAGCCGTAGTCGCTAGGCTTGTCAAGCACGTTGGCGATCGCAGTATCAAAAACTAATAGTGTCATGACAATTTAAGTAAAATACAAATATGAAACTACCATAATATCTGTTAGGCGCTCATTTAAATTTCAATTAAATTTATATTTTTATAATTTTTTTTTAATATTTTATTTAAATTTTTAAATAATTTACCTTACTTTCACTTTGTCTTTCACTCGTATTTTAAACAATGCTGCCCGTTTTTGGTCTTCTTAATTTTGGTCTAATTCATGATCTGATCATGATTCAGTCATGTAAGCAGCCTATTGCTTTGTCAATTTTTTCTCTTAGTCGCCTTCTACAAAAACGGAGGAGTATATATATTACACCTTAACCAAAAAGCATTTTACCGTGGTTTATTTCAACATTTAATATTTCACATGATATATAATAGCACATGGTAATAGATTGTATTTACTGACCTAAGTTTGAAAGTAATTTCAATCGAAGTAGCTCCTTTCGACCCTTCACCAAAGCTTATCAGGGATAATGTGACAGACGGTGGGCCTATCACCGTCTTAGTGACCAAGTCTACAATACAACATACAAAATATTAATATGTGGTAAGTCTAAAAAAGTAAATTTGAAGTCATAATTCCGTCCTTAAGAGGGAGAAGATATTTTAAGTTTTTTTTTTAATATGTTTTTTTTTATACATTATTGATAGAAATACAATAATGTTTATATAAAAAATTGTCTAGAGCTCTGTCTACCCCTGTATTGGGAATTGCGTGAAGATATTTATTTAATAAAATTCTTAATTTTGTTAAGTACTTAAAAGGTAATGTCTAGGTATACGCGTACACTTAAAGCAATATACATACATGGTCTTTTCAAGTAGACGTCGTTACCCCAACCGCATCAGCGTTGCGACCCGAGCATGGCTAACCGCAATACTAATACTCCTCGTCCGTTGTGACTCCTCAGCCGTGTAGGGCAAGGAGAGCAGTGCAAAGGCTAAGACGCAAATACTCTCTCCTCAGCCCACCAACACGCATTCGAAGTGAACTGACCAAGCTCTCTTGGAGCGGCCACCTCGGGCCGGTCATTACTCCTCATAGTTAGGCCGGGCATGTAGGTTCCTCTTGATTCACCGTGGGTGTCCAAGCCACGGTTACCAAGCTCCACCGCGACCAGACGGGAACTCATTCAGAGGAAAATAAAAGTCAGCCTAGATGGGCTCATGTTATCGTTACTTTTGCGCTGTATATTTTCTTCAACATTCAGACTTTGTTGAAGAAAATATACACCGAAACATTCATTCGTTCGTTCAATGTGTCCAAAGCATCGAAACAAGCCCATATCTATTTTAGTGATAAGATTTCGATCAGCTAAAGTATTAAAGCACATCTTATGAGAATTATTAAATTAAAAATATAAATAAATAAATATCTTCACACAATTCCCATTACAGGGGTAGACAGTGGTCTAGTCTAGACAATTGAGTCCCTTCGACCCACCTTCCACCGAAGATATTTTCAGGACAACGTGACAGGTGGTGAGCCCGTCGCCGTCTTCATGTCCATGCCAACGATATAATTCTTACATAAGTTTTTTAGTAGAAAAACCCATTGGTACGAGCCTGCCACCTGGGGATCGAACTAGGATCTCTTGAATCTATAGTCCGACCACCCAACCACTCGGCTATCGTGACTTTTACTTGTTAATATTTTTGATCAGCTAAAGGTATCAGCCATAGGTGCTTTGACAAGCACAAATTATTAGACTTCATTAAATTACTACTACTAGTACCACGATAGTCGAGTGTTTGGGTGGTCGGAATTTCGTGTCAAGAGACCCTATTTTTTTTTTCGGGAATTGTCTAGACTAGACCTCTGTCTATCCCTGTATTGGGAATGGCATGAAATTATATATTTATTTATTTTTTATTATTTTAAATTATTTTATATTAAAGAAGATTATTTTTATCACGACTTAACATAAAACGGTAAATAGAATCAATTAAAATTTAACATTTCACCGTAGCCGCCTACTCCGTGTACATCTCAAGCTTGCTTCTAAAATCCTGAGTTAAATGTGCTATAAATCAAAGGACAAACGAAACTACCTAATAAAATGTGAATAGACTACACCGGCAGTTCCGTGGCCGTAAAACATTAAGGTTTCTTTAGTTTTTTATAAGGTCAAAAAGTTTATCGGTTTTCACAGGGCTGTCAGAACTGAGATATTTAATTTATATCCATAAATAATTTAACAAGATTAGGGTAGAAAAGGAGTTTACCGACGACTTGATCTTAAACGTTTACTACAGTATATTACCAAGGGGAGAGAGGCGAGGATTAGAGATGCGTTGCAATCTCGGATGGTTAAAATGGAATGACCTGATTGACACAAGTTTCTATAAGAATTCCCTTCGAACTGGAATAGTTATACTGCTGTTTCTTGACAGAAATAGGCAGGAGTATGGTTCTGATACAAATTATTTCTAAGCAGAAAAGGAGTTTACCACCTAGAAATATATACTTTCATTCTTAACATAATTTTTCATAATTCATAATTATTTATTTGCGTAAAATGTGTCAATATACATGATGTTATTTTAACAGTGTAACCTATTAATGTTTAATTACGCAGGATATAGGTGTGGCATAAATAAGGCAGGACATAACCTTTTTGCGGCGGTTGAGGTCGTGTTTTTCTCCTAAGTTGTCAAGGTCAAGCAATTTTGTGGTCTTAGAATGACCCCATAGAGGAGCTGCAACTCTCTGCATCCTTTATGTATCTTGACCGGGAGGCCACCGAAACATCGAACTCGAATCTCAGGAGGAGAACCATACCGACTAAAACCTATCCACGGGATGCTGTTGGCTCGAAGACCTTTACAGCGTCAACTTTAGAGACCTGCCAGGACGAAGGCGCGCAGGTGAAAGGAAGAAGAACGAATCGAACGAAAGAAAAGACCTTCCACTAACGAGACGAGGGGGGAGCCTCCCCAGTGTGCCATCGGTACTTGTATATATGCCTCAAATTGTACGTCACCTCCATAACATTTACAATGTCGATGAGTTTCCCTAATTGTTCGCCATTAGCGAGTTTCTTATCTCGAGTAAGTTAGTCTGGATCAAGTAAGAACAACGTCAAGATAATATGCATGTCGTCGTCACGGATGACTCAGTCACAAGTCGCGATTCACTTTTTAAAATATTTTATTTTGCGTTTAATAATTCTTTCGTTTTTAATTACTAAAAATATTTTTAATAATAAACTATGTCCCTATAAAATGATTAACATCAGCAAGAGACATAAAACGATAACTTTAATGATGGACGAATCTGCAATCAATGTCACCATACTAAAACGAATGGACATATTTTAATAACACTAAAGTTTACGTTCCTAACAAAATTTATTGTTATTGCGCTATTAATGCGAAGCGTAAAACGGAAAGGATTTTGTTGCAACGAAACTGTAATTGATTTTTTAATGTTCGAATGAACGAGAAACGTTTTACTGGTTTGTTTTAAAGAATTCAATGTACTAATGAATTAATATTCTTGAAACATTGAATCACCAAATCAATTGAGGAAGTATCTCTTAAAAAAACGTGGGAAGTTTGTCATAAAAAACCGTGTAAGGTAGTGTCAGAGAATAAGCACCTTGTAAAATTTACTAACAGTAGACTTCACAATCCCGAGGTCAAACTAAAAAAACTTCACTCTCTAAATACCACAATTTTAGGGCTTTTTATTTGATTTTTAGCACCAAAAATCGCAATGAATCTCAATACTTGTCCATCATCTCCTTTAAGTCTTGTTGCATTTTTATATTTTCGTGCAATTCTAACTTCAACTGAGCTTATTTTGGACGACGTGAGTGCTTGTCATTGCTTAGTGTTCATGCCAGCCATATGAACATTCATGAATCGAGCACAAATATAATTTGAGCATAATTTGAAAAACGAAAAACGTAGAAGGCCATAAA
Source organism: Sericinus montela (assembly GCA_029286605.1). Classification (NCBI taxonomy): domain Eukaryota; kingdom Metazoa; phylum Arthropoda; class Insecta; order Lepidoptera; family Papilionidae; genus Sericinus; species Sericinus montela. Next base: position 7,524,704 of record JAGSMR010000007.1, on the reverse strand, counting down.
TAACTTCAACGTCATTGCCGCAATATCGAAACTACTTTTGCATTGTTTGAAAAAGAAATAGCAGTATCTCATACTAAGCACACTTATTTGTCGTTCATGATGATTAAGAAACAAAATTTTACATTCATAATAATGAAATAAAAAAAGTAAGATCAAAAACAACAGAAGACAAAGTTCAGGCAACAAATGATCGGTTCTCTGTGTTACAGGAATCTGATAAAAACTATAAAAAGCATAATCATTATTTGAGGCATTTGTTTTATACGTGAGTGGCCTGGTTCAATCTAGACTTCATTTAAATTGTTAAATGCAATCTTAACTGCTGCTAAAAGTTTACCACGAGCTCAGAATCATGCTTCGTTAAGAAACAAAAAAACACGATAGCCGAGTGGTTGGTCGGGTGGTCGGAATTTCGAGTCGAGAGACCCAAGTATGATCCTCAGGTTGTCCCAAAAATATCTTCGGTGGAAGGTGGGTCGAAGGGACTTAACTGTCTAGACTAAACCTCTGTCTACCCCGTATTGGGAATTGCGTGAAGATATTTATTTATGTTATTAATTTATAAAAAAGAGTTTTTAGGACATTGGAATTTTTAGAAGAAAAAAGTCACGATTGCCGAACTATAGGTGATCGAAATTCGAAACAAGACACTGGAGTTCGATCCCGTGGAGGATCATGAGTTTTATCAAAAAATTGTACGTCACCCATAACATTTACAATGTCGATGAGTTTCCTAATTGTTCGCCATTAGCGAGTTTCTTATCTCGAGTAAGTTAGTCTGGATCAAGTAAGAACAACGTCAAGATAATATGCATGTCGTCGTCACGGATGACTCAGTCACAAGTCGCGATTCACTTTTTAAAATATTTTTATTTTGCGTTTAATAATTTTTCGTTTTTAATTACTAAAAAGAGTTTTAGGACATTGGAATTTTAGAAGAAAAGTCACGATTGCCGAACTATAGGTGATCGAAATTGAAACAAGACACTGGAGTTCGATCCCGTGGAGGATCATGAGTTTTATCAAAAAATTGTACGTCATATATATCGTTGTATATGTACGTTATAAATCGTTGGTTTGTAAATAAAGGCTGCGAATGGTTCACCGCCAGTCACGTTAAATCCAAAATAAACTCCAGGGAAATGTAAATAGAAAGGATTAAATTGTGTTGATCTCTGGCAACCCCTTATATTGAATATGCGTGAAGATATTTATTTATGTTATTAATTTATAAAAAGAGTTTTAGGACATTGGAATTTTAGAAGAAAAGTCACGATTGCCGAACTATAGGTGATCGAAATTGAAACAAGACACTGGAGTTCGATCCCGTGGAGGATCATGAGTTTTATCAAAAAATTGTACGTCATATATATCGTTGTATATGTACGTTATAAATCGTTGGTTTGTAAATAAAGGCTGCGAATGGTTCACCGCCAGTCACGTTAAATCCAAAATAAACTCCAGGGAAATGTAAATAGAAAGGATTAAATTGTGTTGATCTCTGGCAACCCCTTATATTGAATATGCGTGAAGATACAAGCATGCGAGGTTTGCCAACATGCACTGGACGGACGTTCTCCTGCTGTAATCATCGTAATGGTTTAATATAAGGCTTTCAAATAAATAAATATCTTCACCACATTCTAATACTGAAACAGACAGACGTCTGTAAGTCCTTCCGACCCACCTCTCACCGAAGACATATTTTGGTATAACGTGACAGGTGGTGAGCCCATTGGTACGAGCCGGCCACCTGGGGATCGAACTGTGGTCTCTAGGGCAGAATATGGAAATAATAGATATAAATAAGGATTTATCAACCCCTTCTTATATCGAGACTATTAAATTTTTAGCTATCAAACGAAATAACCCAACAGCTACTTAAAACATTAACCAAATCCACGGCCGGAACCCGACAAACTGTAACTCGTAGCAACACGTTAATAATATAACCCACCTATCGAATTAACGTGTCAACATTTTATTAATAGACAAAGTATAATTAAAGCGTCGAGAATGAAGACGTCACATTCAAGATTGTTGGGGTACAACTATAAATTGTAATGTGGGCGTGATTTGTGGCCTTTAATAGTGGGTTAGCAGGCGTCCCAGGTAAAGACTGTCCGAGTGAAACGCTACCGTACGGAATTATGATATTGTAAATGTATTCAAACGGTGTTGAAACAGTTTTGTAAATTGCTCGGAAATAATTTAATCGAAATATCTATATGTCGATCGAGGTTGCCGAATGTTTTTTAGACCTCTGCGGACGAGTGGCGTGCACACCGTTTTATTGTGTTGTCTGCTCTGTAGTCCTAGTTTCGATTCGCGGTACGGTCAATATAGAAAAACAATTACATTGTCTCAGGTCTGGGTGTTTGTGGTTTTTCCTTTGTATTTGATTCCATAACACAATTTTTTTTGCTACTGACTTTGAGATCAGAGCAATGTATGTAACGTGGTCCCTATCCAATGCATTTGTTTATTTAGTAGTAAAATATTATATGTTGTAAGATAGCCGTAAAAAAATGTAACAAAAATCTCAAAAATTACATGCCAAAAATTTTGCAGACCAGTGACAGACCTACGTTTGTCCTCCAAATCCCTATCTATCCTATCTCCTACAGTAGACTTTTAAAAAGTAAAAAAATAATGTAACGTAAAAGAGTCACGATAGCCGAGTAGATTGGTGGCCGGAATTTCGAGTAAAGAGACCCGAGTTCGATCCCGTGGAGGATCATGAGTTTTATCAAAAAATTGTACGTCATATATATCGTTGTATATGTACGTTATAAATCGTTGGTTTGTAAATAAAGGCTGCGAATGGTTCACCGCCAGTCACGTTAAATCCAAAATAAACTCCAGGGAAATGTAAATAGAAAGGATTAAATTGTGTTGATCTCTGGCAACCCCTTATATTGAATATGCGTGAAGATATTTATTTATGTTATTAATTTATAAAAAGAGTTTTAGGACATTGGAATTTTAGAAGAAAAAGTCACGATTGCCGAACTATAGGTGATCGAAATTGAAACAAGACACTGGAGTTCGATCCCGTGGAGGATCATGAGTTTTATCAAAAAATTGTACGTCATATATATCGTTGTATATGTACGTTATAAATCGTTGGCTTGTAAATAAAGGCTGCGAATGGTTCACCGCCAGTCACGTTAAATCCAAAATAAACTCCAGGGAAATGTAAATAGAAAGGATTAAATTGTGTTGATCTCTGGCAACCCCTTATATTGGAATATGCGTGAAGATATTTATTTATGTTATTAATTTATAAAAAGAGTTTTTAGGACATTGGAATTTTTAGAAGAAAAAGTCACGATTGCCGAACTATAGGTGATCGAAATTCGAAACAAGACACTGGAGTTCGATCCCGTGGAGGATCATGAGTTTTATCAAAAAAATTGTACGTCATATATATCGTTGTATATGTACGTTATAAATCGTTGGCTTGTAAATAAAGGCTGCGAATGGTTCACCGCCAGTCACGTTAAATCCAAAATAAACTCCAGGGAAATGTAAATAGAAAGGATTAAATTGTGTTGATCTCTGGCAACCCCTTATATTGGAATATGCGTGAAGATATTTATTTATGTTATTAATTTATAAAAAAGAGTTTTTAGGACATTGGAATTTTTAGAAGAAAAAAGTCACGATTGCCGAACTATAGGAGATCGAAATTCGAAACAAGACACTGGAGTTCGATCCCGTGGAGGATCATGAGTTTTATCAAAAAAATTGTACGTCATATATATCGTTGTATATGTACGTTATAAATCGTTGGCTTGTAAATAAAGGCTGCGAATGGTTCACCGCCAGTCACGTTAAATCCAAAATAAACTCCAGGGAAATGTAAATAGAAAGGATTAAATTGTGTTGATCTCTGGCAACCCCTTATATTGGAATATGCGTGAAGATATTTATTTATGTTATTAATTTATAAAAAAGAGTTTTTAGGACATTGGAATTTTTAGAAGAAAAAAGTCACGATTGCCGAACTATAGGTGATCGAAATTCGAAACAAGACACTGGAGTTCGATCCCGTGGAGGATCATGAGTTTTATCAAAAAAATTGTACGTCATATATATCTTTGTATATGTACGTTATAAATCGTTGGCTTGTAAATAAAGACTGCGAATGGTTCACCGCCAGTCACGTTAAATCCAAAATAAACTCCAGGGAAATGTAAATAGAAAGGATTAAATTGTGTTGATCTCTGGCAACCCCTTATATTGGAATATGCGTGAAGATACAAGCATGCGAGGTTTGCCAACATGCACTGGACGGACGTTCTCCTGCTGTAATCATCGTAATGGTTTAATATAAGGCTTTCAAATAAATAAATATCTTCACCACATTCCCAATACTGAAACAGACAGACGTCTGTAAGTCCTTCCGACCCACCTCTCACCGAAGACATATTTTGGAATAACGTGACAGGTGGTAAGCCCGTCGCCGTCCTTATGTCCAAGCCAACGATATAATTCATACTTAAGTTTTTGACAAAACCCATTGGTACGAGCCTGCCACCAGGGAATCGAAATTCTTGAATCCGAATACCGATCACCCAGCTCGGATATCGTGACTATAATGTAGTTTACACACAGTCAGGTCATAAGTATTGTCACTCATTAAAAAGTTTTCTTTTAGAATGCTGGCCACAAAAGTTTATTGAATTCGATTTTCGAATTGTTCTTGAAAATAAAACTGCATACTTTTTAGAATTTTAGTCATTTTAAATATGGAGTGGACGCTTAAAGAAGACCGTGTTGCAGTTATTGCGTAGCATCGTTGCGGTTACGCGCCAATTTAAATTTTGACATACTGAAAAATTTGAATATAACCAAAAGAGTCCTTTATCGTACCATCAAACGATACAATGAAGACTCTAGTGTAGATGACAGGTCAAGAAGTGGTCACCCTCGGTCTGTTAGGACTGCAGCAGTGATAAAGCTGTTAAGACGCAAATTCAAAGAAATTACAAACGTAAGCAGAAACTGTTGGCCCTTCAGATGGGGTTAAGCTGAACCACAGTCAAAAGGGGATTAAATAAAGACTAGGGCTAGGGCTTCGGGCATATCGAAGAAAAACAAGACATCGTTTGAATGCTCGTCTAATGGACCTGAGACTGAAGAGATCCCGCGCTGTATTGAAGCGGTATGCGGGAAAAATATGGGGAAATTCTTTTTTCGGATGAAAAAATTTTTACCATAGAAGAGAGCTACAACAAACAAAATGATAAGGTACGGCGAGCAACCGTATTCCGAGTTGTGAGTAGTGAAGAAGCGAGTAACCGTATTCCAACGACATCATTTTCCATCCTCGCTCTTGGTATGGTTGGGAGTTTCTTATTGGGGCTTAATAGAGGTACATTTTTGCGAGAAAGGTGTAAAAACGAATGCAGTTGTGTATCAAAATACAGTCCAGACGAACCTTGTGGAACCTGTTTCTCATACTATGTTCAAAAACAGGCACTGGGTATTCCAACAAGATTTAGCGCCAGTTCATAGAGTGAAGAGCACACAAGACTGGCTAGCGGCGCGTGAAATCGATTTCATCCGGCACGAAGACTGGCCCTCCTCCAGTCAAGATTTGAATCCGTTAGATTACAACATATGGCAACACTTGGAGGAAAAGGCGTGCTCAAAGCCTTATCCCAATTTGGGAGTCTTACGTTATAACAACTATTATAAATAAATAAATAACTATCTTCGGGAAATTCCCAGTAAAGGGGTATACAGAGGTCTAGTCTAGACAATTAAGTCCCTTTGACCCACCTTCCACCGATGATATTTTTGGTATAACGTGACAGGTGGTAAGCCCGTCGCCGTCCTTATGTCCAAGCAAACGATATAATTCATACTTAAGTTTTTGACAAAACCCATTGGTACGAGCCTGCCACCAGGGAATCGAAATTCTTGAATCCGAATACCGATCACCCAGCTCGGATATCGTGACTATAATGTAGTTTACACACAGTCAGGTCATAAGTATTGTCACTCAGTAAAAAATTTTCTTTTAGAATGCTGGCCACAAAAAAGTTTATTGAATTCGATTTTCGAATTGTTCTTGAAAATAAAACTGCATACTTTTTAGAATTTTAGTCATTTTTAAATATGGAGTGGACGCTTAAAGAAGACCGTGTTGCAGTTATTGCGTAGCATCGTTGCGGTTACGCGCCAATTTAAATTTTGACATACTGAAAAATTTGAATATAACCAAAAGAGTCCTTTATCGTACCATCAAACGATACAATGAAGACTCTAGTGTAGATGACAGGTCAAGAAGTGGTCACCCTCGGTCTGTTAGGACTGCAGCAGTGATAAAAGCTGTTAAGACGCAAATTCAAAGAAATTACAAACGTAAGCAGAAACTGTTGGCCCTTCAGATGGGGTTAAGCTGAACCACAGTCAAAAGGGGATTAAATAAAGACTAGGGGCTAGGGCTTCGGGCATATCGAAGAAAAACAAGACATCGTTTGAATGCTCGTCTAATGGACCTGAGACTTAAGAGATCCCGCGCTGTATTGAAGCGGTATGCGGGAAAAAATATGGGGAAATTCTTTTTTCGGATGAAAAAATTTTTACCATAGAAGAGAGCTACAACAAACAAAATGATAAGGTACGGCGAGCAACCGTATTCCGAGTTGTGAGTAGTGAAGAAGCGAGTAACCGTATTCCAACGACGTCATTTTCCATCCTCGCTCTTGGTATGGTTGGGAGTTTCTTATTGGGGCTTAATAGAGGTACATTTTTGCGAGAAAGGTGTAAAAACGAATGCAGTTGTGTATCAAAATACAGTCCAGACGAACCTTGTGAAACCTGTTTCTCATACTATGTTCAATAACAGGCACTGGGTATTCCAACAAGATTTAGCGCCAGTTCATAGAGTGAAGAGCACACAAGACTGGCTAGCGGCGCGTGAAATCGATTTCATCCGGCACGAAGACTGGCCCTCCTCCAGTCAAGATTTGAATCCGTTAGATTACAACATATGGCAACACTTGGAGGAAAAGGCGTGCTCAAAGCCTTATCCCAATTTGGAGTCACTCAAGACATCCTTGATTAAGGCAGCCGCCGATATTGACATGGAACTCGTTCGTGCTGTGATAGACGACTGGCCGCGCAGATTGAAGGCCTGTATTCAAAATCACGGAGGTCATTTTGAATAAACTTTAGTGTCATAAGAATCTATGTTTTGTTAAGTTCATTTTGGTATATAAATTATTACATAATGAATAAACTTGTTTCAATTATTTTATTTTAAACATGTGACAGAATTTATGACCTGACTAGGTATAGGTATTTAATATCATCAACATGTACAGTAATTACGTTTTTTTTACGTTGCTTATTTTTTTTTATTTGCGGTCTCTCTCCGTAGTGCTGTAAAGGACTTTTGATCAACAGCAACATGCTGTAGAGAATTCTTTGCGGGATTCAAACCCGCACTCCTTAGCATCGAAGGCAGGGTTACTGCCAACTCCGCCATCGGGTCGACAACATTAAATATGTGAATAAAAAATAAAAATAGATACTCGTGCGCTATTTTGTTGGTATGAAATACAGTCCTAAGTACATACACAACTAAGAAAAGTCAGTTATTTCAGGAATTAGAAACGCCTAAGTAATAGTTATGTAATGCGAAATAGTTAAAGATTTTCGTTACATGGATGAAACGTCTTATTTCTTCATTTCTGTGGATCAAAAGAATATAATCTCTAACTTTGTATGCGCTAGGAGTGACTTTTATTTGACAATGCCAATTTAGTTGAAGTGTAAACTGGATATATTTGATTTGCATTCGTACAATTTCTACACGCTATTTCTGTTTTTACTGGAAAAGTTACAATAAGATTCGGTGTAAATATATGTTTTAATATCGTATTCAGAAAATATGGAATATTGTATTTATCTCTGGTATGAAAAAATTCCGCCTTAAAATTTTAAATAGCAATAATTTTGTTATTTTTAAACCTATCAACCCAAAGGGGTGGTAGAGTCTTACGTTATAACAACTATTATAAATAAATAAATAAATAAATAACTATCTTCGGGAAATTCCCAGTAAAGGGGTATACAGAGGTCTAGTCTAGACAATTAAGTCCCTTTGACCCACCTTCCACCGAAGATATTTTCGGGCCAACGTAACAGGTGGTGAGCCCGTCGCCATCTATATTTCCAAGCCAAAAATATAATTCGTACATAGGTTTTTGAAAAAACCCAATGGTACGAGCCTGCCACTTGGGGATCGAACTCGGGTCTCTCGACTCGTAATTCCGACTACCCGACCACTTAGCTATCGTGACTTTTATCAAATATGTATGTATTTATTATATAGTAGTTATAGAAATCTTTTGACTAGTGGCATATTCACCGGTTTTCATGGTGTTGCCTACTCTGAAATCCAGTTTGATTCCCGTTCGGGTCAATGGAGTAAATCACTTTTTCTACATTGTCTGGCGTTTCTGGTAACTTCGTTGTTTTCGATTCAATAACACAAGTCCATTAGCTACTTTTGGGTTGGAGCAATGTATCTATGTATTTATTTCCATATTTTTATTAATTATGTCAAGTATGACTATTTGAATAGCATTCGCCCTTGCAGTTTATGTTCGTCTAAAAATGTGTCTACAAATAATAAGTCAATAAATATCTTAACGCAATTCCCAATACAGGGGTAGACAGAGGTCTAGACAGTTAAGTCCTTTCTACCCACCTTCCACTGAAGATATTTTTGGGACGACTTTATAGGTGGTGAGCCCGTTGCCCTCTTTATGTCCAAGCCAACGATTTAAGTCGAATATATATTTAAAAAAAAACTCATTTGTCCGAACCTTGAGATTGAACTCGAGTCTATTGACTTTAATTCCGATCACCCAACCACTCGGCTAGACCTGTTTGTATAAGATTTTTCCATATCCACTTATGTGTACTGGGCAGAGGGATACCTATTAAATAGTAATTCATGTCTGATACTTACCTAATGCAATAATTATCTACCTATAAAATAATATCAGACATTGGTGATTGTATTTCATGTACGAATTAATTTACATTTTTCTAATAGTATTGCATAGTTTGCTTATTACTATATTATCACATGACCTTCACACTTCTCTAGTTATCAAAATGCTTCTCTAGTTTTTACATGTTATAAAATAAATAATAAATATCTTCATGCTATTTCCAATACTACGGATACTACTACTATCCTCCAATACTACTACGGAAAACGTGACAGATGGTGAGCCCGTCGCCATCTATATTTCCAAGCCAAAAATATAATTCGTACATAGGTTTTGAAAACCCATTGGTACGGGCCTGCCGCCTGAGGATCGAACTCGGGTCTCTCGACTGTAATTCCGACTACCCGACCACTTGGCTATCGTGACTTTTATCAAATATGTATGTATTTATTATATAGTAGTTATAGAAATCTTTTGACTAGTGGCATATTCACCGGTTTTCATGGTGTTGCCTACTCTGAAATTCAGTTTGATTCCCGTTCGGGTCAATGGAGTAAATCACTTTTTCTACATTGTCTGGCGTTTCTGGTAACTTCGTTGTTTTCGATTCAATAACACAAGTCCATTAGCTACTTTTGGGTTGGAGCAATGTACCTATGTATTTATTTCCATATTTTTATTAATTATGTCAAGTATGACTATTTGAATAGCATTCTGCCCTTGCAGTTTATGTTCGTCTAAAATGTGTCTACAAATAATAAGTCAATAAATATCTTAACGCAATTCCCAATACAGGGTAGACAGAGGTCTAGACAGTTAAGTCCTTTCTACCCACCTTCCACTGAAGATATTTTTGGGACGACTTTATAGGTGGTGAGCCCGTCGCCGTCTTTATGTCCAAGCCAACGATTTAAGTCGAATATATATTTAAAAAAAAACTCATTTGTCCGAACCTTGAGATTGAACTCGAGTCTATTGACTTTAATTCCGATCACCCAACCACTCGGCTAGACCTGTTTGTATAAGATTTTTCCATATCCACTTATGTGTACTGGGCAGAGGGATACCTATTAAATAGTAATTCATGTCTGATACTTACCTAATGCAATAATTATCTACCTATAAAATAATATCAGACATTGGTGATTGTATTTCATGTACGAATTAATTTACATTTTTTCTAATAGTATTGCATAGTTTGCTTATTACTATATTATCACATGACCTTCACACTTCTCTAGTTATCAAAAATGCTTCTCTAGTTTTTACATGTTATAAAATAAATAATAAATATCTTCATGCTATTTCCAATACTACGGATACTACTACTATCCTCCAATACTACTACGGAAAACGTGACAGATGGTGAGCCCGTCGCCGTCTTTATGTCCAAGCCAACGATATAATTCGTACACAAGTTTTTGAAAAACCCATTGGTACGGGCCTGCCGCCTGAGGATCGAACTCGGATCTCTCGACTCGAAATTCCTACCTCCAAACCACTCGGCTATCGTGACTTTTATGTTATGAGTGTTAGACATGTTATGTTTATATATCTCTCAAGACTACAAATTAACAAACGAGTCCTTCAAGCAGTTCTATCTAACTGATAAGGTATTAGTTTTTAAATGAGGTGTATGGATGAACATATCCGATATAAAGCATTAGAATAATCTTTCTTTCCTTTAGAAGGACTTTAGAAGGATCCTTCTAAAGTTATACTCAAACATAATCAAACATACATTTCGTATATTTCTTTATACCTTGGGTTCTAATTGAGGTCTAAGAATACACTCTGGAACGAGCACTTTAATTTGGGATTTACACATATGTTTGAAATGTTTGCTTCTTGTGGGATTCGAATCCCCTTCTGCTCCCTTCCTCTGCTTCGAAGTCTTCCTACCTTCGAAATAACATACTAAGTTATCAGGATGTTTTATATTTATGAATTTTCAAATTAGTCGTATAACTAGATCAAGTGTTCTTTTTAAACTATTATTCAAACTAAATTGTAAAAGGAAAATAAATTGAAAATCTTAAAAATCATTACGGTATTTTGCTTATTACTCTAAATTATATTATGTAGAAACACTTTCCTCGTTTACTGTTACTAAATTAAACTTATTTATTATATACTGGAACAGTACGATTTAATTTGTGTTACAAAGGAATTGAGTGATGCTATTGAATGTACAAATTATTTGTTATCGATAATGTAAATAATTGTTTTTTATACTATAGATGATCAATTAATATATTTATCACTAACATAAAGTTTGGCTGTTATAAAACAGCAAAATGTGTAACGTCCAAGTAAGAATTTTTTTTATTTTTTAAGGTTGTAAACTTACAGTCAATATAATGCATTTTATGAGATATTGATTTTTTTATCTTTACGCATTGCCCAATACAAGGGTAGCCAGAGGTTTGGAATTTTTTTTACTTTTGTTTAGATCTACATTACACCGTAGCTGTTTTTGGGACAACGAGGTAGTTGGACAGGCTATCGCTGTCTTTATGTCAAAGCCAACGATAAAAATTTTACATAACTTTTGAATAATCGCACTTGGATCTCTTGACTTGAATTCTGGTCACCAAAACCACTTGGACTTAATTTAATTATAACTGATATGCAGGTTTAAAGGTCTCCGTTTGAATGCTAATAAAACTAAGGTTCTGGTATTTGAAAGGGACGAAGAAAGAACGAAGTGTGAAATATGGGTAAATCAAGGTTTAAAGGTCTCCGTTTGAATGCTAATAAAACTAAGGTTCTGGTATTTGAAAGGGACGAAGGAAGAACGAAGTGCGAAATTTGGGTAAATCAGGAATGTCTAGAACAGGTGAATGAAATTGTATACTTGGGGAGTTCGTTTAGCCGGGATGGAAGATGTGATTTAGATGTGGACAAGCGTGTCGCTGCCGGGAACAAAGTCAATGGTGCCCTGACTGCGTTAATCAAAAGGCAAGGCGTAGTGAAAAGTGCACGCCTTGCAATACATAACGCAGTGTTGGTACCGACTTCGTTATATGGCATCGAAACCTGGGTATGCCAGAAGAAGCACAAAAGCAGGTTGAATGCAGTGGAGATGCGATCTCTTCGTAAAATGTGCGGCCTTACCTTGGCCGACCGAAAGCGAAACGAAGAGGTTCGCAATATGGCAGGTTTTAAAGATGACCTTGTCTCAAAAATGGATAAGGGCGTGCTTCGCGAAAGTTAATATTAAAAGGTGTCGAGGTAGACCGAGACTAACTTTCGAAGACCATGTGAGCAAATTGCTCGAAGAGGGGAGGGTCAAGAGTACTCGGATACCTCGACGTGCATGTATGAAAAAGATGATGAATCTGAAGGAAGCGAAAGAGGTATGTAGGGGGTATGTCAGGGATTGTGCGTGAAGATAAGTAAGTAAGTAAGTGATATGCAGGTTTTTCCTAGTTCAAGAGCTAAGGCTCATTTGTATTTTGTTTTAAAAACTTTGTGTCATAGAAATAAATAAGTAAAATAAATATACACTGATTTTATTGAATTTAATTTATATTAATATAATTCATTGAAACAGACCAAAGTTGAGATTAAAGTAGACATAGTGGTATTTTATAACGTCATAACATATCAGCGCGTTAACTCAGGGGAAATTAAATAGAGTTTACGAGTACAGTTTGCTCGTTACAACTTCGAATTGTTAGTTAGAAATTTAATCGCTCAATATCCAGAGTGTGTGCGAAATTTCAAAATGTACGTGATAATTAATCTCATGATCGATAGTAGTCACGATAGCCGAGTTGTTGGGTGGTCGGAATTTCGAGTCGAGAGACCCGAGTTCGATCCCCAGGTGGCAGTACCAATGAGTTTTTCAAAAACTTATGTACGCATTTCATCGTTGGCTTGGACATAAAGGCGGCGACGGGCTCACCTCCTGTCACGTTGTCCCGAAAATATCTTCGGTGGAAGGTGGGTCAAAGGGACTTAATTGTCTAGACTTGACCTCTGTCTACCCCTGTATTGGGAATTGCGTGAAGATAAGTAAGTAAGTAAGTGATATGCAGGTTTAAAGGTCTCCGTTTGAATGCTAATAAAACTAAGGTTCTGGTATTTGAAAGGGACGAAGAAAGAACGAAGTGTGAAATATGGGTAAATCAAGGTTTAAAGGTCTCCGTTTGAATGCTAATAAAACTAAGGTTCTGGTATTTGAAAGGGACGAAGAAAGAACGAAGTGTGAAATATGGGTAAATCAGGAATGTCTAGAACAGGTGAATGAAATTGTATACTTGGGGAGTGCGTTTAGCCGGGATGGAAGATGTGATTTAGATGTGGACAAGCGTGTCGCTGCCGGGAACAAAGTCAATGGTGCCCTGACTGCGTTAATCAAAAGGCAAGGCGTAGTGAAAAGTGCACGCCTTGCAATACATAACGCAGTGTTGGTACCGACTTTGTTATATGGCATCGAAACCTGGGTATGCCAGAAGAAGCATAAAAGCAGGTTGAATGCAGTGGAGATGCGATCTCTTCGTAAAATGTGCGGCCTTACCTTGGCCGACCGAAAGCGAAACGAAGAGGTTCGCAATATGGCAGGTTTTAAAGATGACCTTGTCTCAAAAATAAGGGCGTGCTTCGCGAAAGTTAATATTAAAAGGTGTCGAGGTAGACCGAGAATAACTTTCGAAGACCATGTGAGCAAATTGCTCGAAGAGGGGAGGGTCAAGAGTACTCGGATACCTCGACGTGCATGTATGAAAAAGATGATGAATCTGAAGGAAGCGAAAGAGGTATGTAGGGGGTATGTCAGGGATTGTGCGTGAAGATAAGTAAGTAAGTAAGTAAGTAAGTAAGTAAGTAAGGATATGCAGGTTTTTCCTAGTTCAAGAGCTAAGGCTCATTTGTATTAAAAACTTTGTGTCATAGAAATAAATAAGTAAAATAAATATACACTGATTTTATTGAATTTAATTTATATTAATATAATTCATTGAAACAGACCAAAGTTGAGATTAAAGTAGACATAGTGGTATTTTATAACGTCATAACATATCAGCGCGTTAACTCAGGGGAAATTAAATAGAGTTTACGAGTACAGTTTGCTCGTTACAACTTCGAATTGTTAGTTAGAAATTTAATCGCTCAATATCCGGAGTGTGTGCGAAATTTCAAAATGTACGTGATAATTAATCTCATGATCGATAGTAGTCACGATAGCCGAGTTGTTGGGTGGTCGGAATTTCGAGTCGAGAGACCCGAGTTCGATCCCCATGTGGCAGTACCAATGAGTTTTTCAAAACTTATGTACGAATCATATCGTTGGCTTGGACATAAAGGCGGCGACGGGCTCACCTCCTGTCACGTTGTCCCGAAAATATCTTCGGTGGAAGGTGGGTCAAAGGGACTTAATTGTCTAGACTTGACCTCTGTCTACCCCTGTATTGGGAATTGCGTGAAGATAAGTAAGTAAGTAAGGATATGCAGGTTTTTCCTAGTTCAAGAGCTAAGGCTCATTTGTATTAAAAACTTTGTGTCATAGAAATAAATAAGTAAAATAAATATACACTGATTTTATTGAATTTAATTTATATTAATATAATTCATTGAAACAGACCAAAGTTGAGATTAAAGTAGACATAGTGGTATTTTATAACGTCATAACATATCAGCGCGTTAACTCAGGGGAAATTAAATAGAGTTTACGAGTACAGTTTGCTCGTTACAACTTCGAATTGTTAGTTAGAAATTTAATCGCTCAATATCCGGAGTGTGTGCGAAATTTCAAAATGTACGTGATAATTAATCTCATGATCGATAGTAGTCACGATAGCCGAGTTGTTGGGTGGTCGGAATTTCGAGTCGAGAGACCCGAGTTCGATCCCCAGGTGGCAGTACCAATGAGTTTTTCAAAACTTATGTACGAATCATATCGTTGGCTTGGACATAAAGGCGGCGACGGGCTCACCTCCTGTCACGTTGTCCCGAAAATATCTTCGGTGGAAGGTGGGTCAAAGGGACTTAATTGTCTAGACTTGACCTCTGTCTACCCCTGTATTGGGAATTGCGTGAAGATAAGTAAGTAAGTAAGGATATGCAGGTTTTTCCTAGTTCAAGAGCTAAGGCTCATTTGTATTAAAAACTTTGTGTCATAGAAATAAATAAGTAAAATAAATATACACTGATTTTATTGAATTTAATTTATATTAATATAATTCATTGAAACAGACCAAAGTTGAGATTAAAGTAGACATAGTGGTATTTTATAACGTCATAACATATCAGCGCGTTAACTCAGGGAAATTAAATAGAGTTTACGAGTACAGTTTGCTCGTTACAACTTCGAATTGTTAGTTAGAAATTTAATCGCTCAATATCCAGAGTGTGTGCGAAATTTCAAAATGTACGTGATAATTAATCTCATGATCGATAGTAGTCACGATAGCCGAGTTGTTGGGTGGTCGGAATTTCGAGTGAGGAGACCCGAGTTCGATCCCCAGGTTGCCGCCTCGTACCTATGTGTTTTTCAAAAACTTATGTACGAATCATATCGTTGGCTTGACATAAAACGGCGACGAGTTCACCACCTGACACGTTGTCCCGAAAATATCTTCGGTGGAAGGTGGGTCAAAGGGACTTAATTGTCTAGACTTGACCTCTGTCTACCCCTGTATTGGGAATTGCGTGAAGATAAGTAAGTAAGTGATATGCAGGTTTTTCCTAGTTCAAGAGCTAAGGCTCATTTGTATTAAAAACTTTGTGTCATAGAAATAAATAAGTAAAATAAATATACACTGATTTTATTGAATTTAATTTATATTAATATAATTCATTGAAACAGACCAAAGTTGAGATTAAAGTAGACATAGTGGTATTTTATAACGTCATAACATATCAGCGCGTTAACTCAGGGAAATTAAATAGAGTTTACGAGTACAGTTTGCTCGTTACAACTTCGAATTGTTAGTTAGAAATTTAATCGCTCAATATCCAGAGTGTGTGCGAAATTTCAAAATGTACGTGATAATTAATCTCATGATCGATAGTAGTCACGATAGCCGAGTTGTTGGGTGGTCGGAATTTCGAGTGAGGAGACCCGAGTTCGATCCCCAGGTTGCCGCCTCGTACCTATGTGTTTTTCAAAAACTTATGTACGAATCATATCGTTGGCTTGGACATAAAACGGCGACGAGTTCACCACCTGACACGTTGTCCCGAAAATATCTTCGGTAGAAAGTGATTCGAAGGGACTTAACTGTCTAGACTACATCTGTATACCCTGCATTAGGAATTGCGTGGAAGAAATATTTTTATAATAATAAAGCTACTTTACAAAACTTGGGGTAGTTAGAGGTCACGATAAGTATTTGACTTCTGAAGCAATTTTACCAGATTTTCTTTTTGTGACACTATGCAGATCCTCTCGCCATCTTATCGATACGACGCTTGTATCGTTTATATCTACACAAATTCAACAAAGTTTTTATTATATATCTTAATATTTTTTATAAATTATATATCTTAACCGAGTTAAGATTTGTAGCAATAATGTTAGGGGGGTTCCTATACTTATAATCCCTATAATAATGAGATACCCAATGGTACGTGCTTACCACCTGGGGATCGAACTCGGCTCTCTTGAGACGTATTGTGATACGTGATTGTGTGGTCGGACTCTATGATAAGCGGTGAGTACGATAATACTGTTGTCCAGTTTCATTAATATTGTTTTCGTATTGGTTGAGGGAAGAATGTCAGTGCATACGGGAAAATTCCATGAAAGTCCGCAGGGGTGACTGTCTATCTGTAACCTGTAATTTTTAAGTAATTAAGGGTGACTGTCTATCTGTAACCTGTAATTTTTAAGGCACACGAGCAGGTGGCTCACGTGATGGCAAATGATCACCGCCGCCCATGAACATCTACAATACTAGAGGAATAGCAGATGTGTTGCTGGCCTTTTAGATAGGAATAAGCTCTTTTCTTGGAGGTCCTTTAGTTGTATCAGTCCAGAAAACCGCTGACGGCAGCACATTGCAAGTATGTGGCAGAAAATTCCGCGTAAAACACACTGTGTTGGAATGCCAACCATAAAGGTGGTTACGACGAAATTCGTATTATGACATATTTCTAAGCCGTTACCACCACCGCATGTATTAATTAATTATTTACTGCCCTTAACTTTGTGATTGCAATTCCTAAAATATAATTATATATTGCAATTAGCCTTTATTTTAATTGATAAATGATAGTAATGTAATGTTTTAGATCGAATTATTATTGTTATATAGTGCTCTTATACTTAATAGTCTCATAAAAGTTAGGGTGTTATATAAACATACGAATGGCGGCCTAATAAACAATCATTACTTCTTAAGTTTACTGTTTCACCTCTCTGTTTCAAAGAAGTTTATGAAATGTTTGTAATAGTATGTACATTTGTGAATTCGTGCTGAGTTTATTTTTCTAAATTGTACATTTACGGTGGAGGTATCGCATACCGCCAGTTCAAATAAATAAATAATACCCATACATTCTTAGATAAGGACAAAATCACATAAAGCTCTGATCCCATAGAAACTAGCATTAGTAACTAGCATTAGCAAGTGCATACTTGTATTACGGAATTACGACAAACATCCAGAACCGAGAATATTTAGAAAAAAATGTTTTTCCTTTCATTGAGCCGCACAAGATTCGAACCCGAGTATTAGTCGTCCACGGAGAGCGTCAATGACCATTTTCAGATGATTTTTAATTTTAATTATTAAGGTATAATAGGTAAAATCCTCACATGGCATGCTTAACATACTTAACTCAGATTACTTAATTTACAGCTAGTATGTAATAAATAATCATTACTTATTTGAAATAAGTTTACCAACCGACACTGCAATCAGTGGAACTTATTTAATTGGGGCCGGACCTCTGAGGATATTATATAAGTTCCGTTACAAACTAGATTCAATTAAATCTAAGTTTAGAAACCTGGAAACTGACTAACTTTGTTCTCGAACTATCTCGCTTCAATATATATTTTATTGAATTTAAGTAAATTAGAAACTTATTATTTAGATTTAAAAGAAAACCTTTTTAAAATTAAATCTATAGGTTTACTGCATATTTTATGTTAAAAAAACTTTACACGCAAACTGTTAAATCCTAGACGTACTGTGTGCAATATTATTTTTATTTATACTTATAAATTCAAAGACTTAATAGTCGATAACAAAATTACATCACTATATCCATTCGTCTGGCGTACTACGTGAGCCGACATTTACAGTTGACGTCTGCGTAGAAGTATGCACCGTACGTGGTTTAACATTGTAGAGGTTTGGAAATACGACTGGATTGTCGTTAGAATTTCTATCGACAATAAGGTGAATGAACGTGATTTTTACGAATTAACTTAAATGAAACTATAATAATAAAACTACTAACTACTTTAAGTTACGACAGCCAAGTGGTTGGGTGATCGGAATTTCGAGTGAGGAGACCCGAGTTCGATCCCCATGTTGCCGCCTCGTACCTATGTGTTTTTCAAAAACTTATGTACGAATCATATCGTTGGCTTGGACATAAAAACGGCGACGAGTTCACCACCTGACACGTTGTCCCGAAAATATCTTCGGTAGAAAGTGATTCGAAGGGACTTAACTGTCTAGACTAAGCATCTGTATACCCCTGCATTAGGAATTGCGTGGAAGAAATATTTTTTATAATAATAAAGCTACTTTACAAAACTTGGGGTAGTTAGAGGTCACGATAAGTATTTGACTTCTGAAGCTAAATTTTACCAGATTTTCTTTTGTGACACTATGCAGATCCTCTCGCCATCTTATCGATACGACGCTTGTATCGTTTATATCTACACAAATTCAACAAAGTTTTTATTATATATCTTAATATTTTTTAAAAATTATATATCTTAACCGAGTTAAGATTTGTAGCAATAATGTTAGGGGGGTTCCTATACTTATAATCCCTATAATAATGAGATACCCAATGGTACGTGCTTACCACCTGGGGATCGAACTCGGCTCTCTTGAGACGTATTGTGATACGTGGTTGTGTGGTCGGACTCTATGATAAGCGGTGAGTACGATAATACTGTTGTCCAGTTTCATTAATATTGTTTTCGTATTGGTTGAGGGAAGAATGTCAGTGCATACGGGAAAATTCCATGAAAGTCCGCAGGGGTGACTGTCTATCTGTAACCTGTAATTTTTTTAAGTAATAAGGGGCACACGAGCAGGTGGCTCACGTGATGGCAAATGATCACCGCCGCCCATGAACATCTACAATACTAGAGGAATAGCAGATGTGTTGCTGGCCTTTTAGATAGGAATAAGTTCTTTTCTTGGAGGTCCTTTAGTTGTATCAGTCCAGAAAACCGCTGACGGCAGCACATTGCAAGTACGTGGCAGAAAATTCCGCGTAAAACACACTGTGTTGGAATGCCAACCATAAAGGTGGTTACGACGAAATTCGTATTATGACATATTTCTAAGCCGTTACCACCACCGCATGTATTAATTAATTATTTACTGCCCTTAACTTTGTGATTGCAATTCCTAAAATATAATTATATATTGCAATTAGCCTTTATTTTAATTAATAAATGATAGTAATACATTACTATCATGTTGTTATATGTTTTAGATCGAATTATTATTGTTATATAGTGCTCTTATACTTAATAGTCTCATAAAAGTTAGGGTGTTATATAAACATACGAAGGGTTTATTACATCACATGTAACCTAATCGAATGGCGGCCTAATAAACAATCATTACTTCTTAAATTTACTGTTTCACCTCTCTGTTTCAAAGAAGTTTATGAAATGTTTGTAATAGTATGTACATTTGTGAATTCGTGCTGAGTTTATTTTTCTAAATTGTACACTTACGGTGGAGGTATCGCATACCGCCAGTTTCAAATAAATAAATAATACCCATACATTCTTAGATAAGGACAACATCACATAAAGCTCTGATCCCATAGAAACTAGCATTAGCAAGTGCATACTTGTATTACGGAATTACGACAAACATCCAGAACCGAGAATATTTAGAAAAAAATGTTTTTTCCTTTCATTGAGCCGCACAAAATTCGAACCCGAGTATTAGTAGTGTGTACACGTACCCGAGTATTAGTCGTCCACGGAGAGCGTCAATGACCATTTTCAGATGATTTTTTAATTCTTAATTATTAAGGTATAATAGGTAAAATCCTCACATGGCATGCTTAACATACTTAACTCAGATTACTTAATTTACAGCTAGTATGTAATAAATAATCATTACTTATTTGAAATAAGTTTACCAACCGACACTGCAATCAGTGGAACTTATTTAATTGGGGCCGGACCTCTGAGGATATTATATAAGTTCCGTTACAAACTAGATTCAATTAAATCTAAGTTTAGAAACCTGGAAACTGACTAACTTTGTTCTCGAACTATCTCGCTTCAATATATATTTTATTGAATTTAAGTAAATTAGAAACTTATTATTTAGATTTAAAAGAAAACCTTTTTAAAATTAAATCTATAGGTTTACTGCATATTTTTATGTTAAAAAAAAACTTTAAAATTTTTATCAAATATTGTTAAGGAGAGTGATACCTGGCAGACGAGCCAGACCTGCCAGATACTTCAGTGGTTAGCAGACTTTACATGTCTTTGAAATAATGTTATTAAGGCATTATTATTTTGAGAAATGTGGTATTCCTCTGAATTCCTCCTCTTCTACCACATAGGAGTATTTCAAATTTTATAACAATTCTTTACCGAAGAAATACTAAATATCGTTATTTTAGACTTAGATACGAGCCAGGCTTATTCCGCTTATTGTTTCTCTGATATCTTTCAAATCAAATCAAATAATTTATTAAGTAAAGTAATGTAGATAACATTTACTAATTGTATTTTTTGGAACTACACCCGTTTCGTAATGTTCCTGTAATGAAATAGAAATAAGCTAAAAAGTCCGTAGATATCCTCTTTTTTGTAAACATAATATCAAACCTAAAACAATTAGAAAAAGCATCAGAGCGTTCATCTCATTCCCAAGGATTACTATAATTAATGCATTATTTTATATTACTATAACCATTATATAACACCATATATTAACCATAACCATATATTACTATAACATTTATAGTTTTTCTTTAGTAAATTTCTTAATTTAGTAGTGGGTAGGCTTTGCATATAAACCTTGGAGTTTCTTGAGCCGTAAAGTGAAGTTACTTGCACTATGGAATCTAATAAGTAGCGTTACAAAGCTTTTATCTGTTCCCGGTATTAACATTATATCATTAGTATTATTATTAGAATTACTATTTTTACATTACAATTCTATTAGAGGGTAAGTTTTCTTTTATCTTGAAATTTTCTTCAATGCTGGAGTAAACAGAGGTCAATTAAGTTTATTGGGAATATATCCACTGGTGGTATCGCAAATTACTAATTTAAGCATTCAAAATAACGTTAAAATATACTTATACGTATTTATATTATCTCGGGAAATATAATTTTTTACCTCACGCCATTTGCCATTGGGGAAGATAAAGGTCTAGATAATTAATTAATTTGAAACCAACTTTCACCACAGCATATTTGGAAGGACGTGCTATCGCCGTTTTAAGGTTTAAACAAATTAAAAATATACTAACATTTACTTTCAGTTTTTAGGCACCGAAACGACTTAGAAAGGACATTATCTTTACAAGAAAAGAGCCTAATCCTTTCTCAAAAGGCCAGCAACGCATCTGCTATTCCTCTGGTATTGTAGGTGTTCATGAATGGCGGTTATCACTTACACTCAAGTGAGCCACCTGCTCGTTTGCCCCTTATTCTATAAAAAAATATACTAACTTAGAAATTTATTAAATGAAGAAATATTCATATAATGGCTTGAATAAATAAATAAATAACGAAATTAATTTTAGTAATAAATCGAGATTAAAGCAGTACCATAGCGAATACGCCGAAAAATAAATGCAAGACATTCAAAATATCAAATGATCTAAGATTCGAAAAGTGATGTATGTATGATTTCTTATTATATTATTCTTGAGGCCACGAAATGGGCTTTTTTTATAGAAAAGGCCGGCAAACGAGCAGGCGGCTCACGTGATGGTAAGTGATTACCGCCGCCCATGAACACCCGCAATACCAGAGGCATAGCAGATGCGTTGCCGGCCTTAGAGTCCCCCCCCCCTCCCCAAAGATTGGGGGAGGGGGTGTGTATGGGCCTCCGGTTACCTGCACTCACCAGACGAAACGCAGAAGTATGTTAGACTTCGACTTTACGCCGGTATTCTGTGAAGTCGTGGTACTTCCCCGGTCGAGCCGGCCTATTCATGCAACAACAAAAGCTGATGTCTGGCTCTACCACTATGAGTTTTTGACGACTGTTCATTAGATAAAATAGTTACAAGTGGATCGGATCGGAATTCAAGTCACGAGACCCGAGTTCGATCCACAGGCTCGTACCAATGGGATTTTTCAAAACATGTCTATGATTTATATCGTTGGCTTGGACATAAAGACAGCGACGGGTTCACCACCAGTTCAAAAAAAATTCTTCGGTGGATGGTGGGTCGAAAGGACTTAATTGTCTAGACCTCTGTCTACCCCTGTATTGGGAATGGTGTGAAGATGTTTTTTTTATCACGCCATAGGAGCTGAAAATGCATTCCCTTAGTTTATCTTTCTTGTCCCTCAGTTACATTATAATAACAGTTGTATTTTTTTATAGCTCACCAAAACGGAAAAGGTGATTGATGGCCGAAATAATCTAACACGCCTGGCGTCAGCGCACGCGCAACTAAGATAGGATCACGTCATTTCGAATTAGAAATGTAATTGTCGACTATCGTTCCATTTAACTGACAGTTCGGACAGTTGTAGGCGATTCATTTTGCTTCGGTTGTTTCATCCAACTTTTGAAATATTTTTTATTTGGAATTTTTAATCTCGTACAGATCAGTGATTCTCTCGTCCAAATTGAGATTCATTTCAAATTTATGAAAGCTGTGGATAACGTCAAATCATAGTGAATAATTTTTTCAAAAACTAATTTATTAGAATACGTACGAACACCGAAGGCAATTTCGGGACAAAGTCGTCGGTCGAGAGCCCGTCGCCGTCTTTATGACCAAGCCCACGATATAAGTCGTACATAAGTTTTTGGAAAACACATTGGTATTAGCCTGCCACCTAGGGATCGAACTCGGGTCTCTTGACTCGAAATTCGGACCATCCAGCTACTTGGCTATCGTGACTATTTCCAAGAAGAAGATTTAGTACAATCGCAACGCATGTCAAAGATTGGCGATCGCAGTTACCGATACCTCGCAGCTTAGACGCTGCAGCCGTTCGTACTGGTCTGCTTTATTTTGATTGCATGTTGTTGGTTACCCTGGTCACCATTACTGTATTTAAGGAATAGCCTTAAAAGCCGTAATGGCGAATTTTTACGACAGGCACAGGAATAAAGAGGGCTGTATATTCTTACACAACTTTCGATTAATTCATTTATTCATTTATATCTTTACGCATTTCACAGGCGAAGTCAGAGGTCTAGAAAATTTGGTTCTTTCGACTACGGATCTTATTTGGGACATGTCAGAGGTGGTAAGCCTGTCGCTGCTTCGGTATTTAAGCCAACGATAAATTATGCTTAGATATGATGACACAAATACAAACTTTCATATTCATCACACAAATATTTAACAATGGTAGGGCCCTAGCGGAATTTGAATCCTCAACTCTTGAGTTCGATAGCAGGTTTATTACATAGTAGTTGTTATGAAGAAAGTTATGAATTTGAAAGAAGCGAAAGATGTATGTAAGGATCGTGACACTTGGCGATCTTTTGTCTCTGACTACCCCGTTAGGGGTTGTGCGTGAAGATAAGTAAGTAAAGGTTATCGCCTTTTAATTTTTGTTTAAGGGGCTGTCAATTTCGTTGGTGGAAGAAATAAAAAAAGGATAAAAGCAATAAATATTTTCGCTCGTAAAACCTGCAGTATTATTAATATCGCTTTCATATAGCAATATTTTAACGTATATTGTTTTCTCGAATTCGGCGGTGACCATTAAAGCGATATCATAACATTGCCTTACGTAAATAAGATTTAATATGAGATCCAAACTATTGTTGGTATAAGTGGAGAGCGCGTTTGTTATTATTGAAAAAATATCTTCACGGAAATCCCAATACAGGGGTAGACAGAGGTCCAATTTAGACAATTAAGTCCCTTCGACCCACCTTCCGCCGAAGATTTTTTCGGGACAGCGTGATAGGTGGTGAGCCCGTCGCCGTCTTTATCTCCAAGCTAACGATATAATCGTACATAAGTTTTTGAAAAAACCTGGGGATCGAACTCAGGACTATTGACTCGACATTCCGATCACCCAACCACCCAACCACTCGGCCATCGTGGCTTGTTATCGGTATTATTGTAGATTTTTGGAATTTAAAAATCAGGGAATTAATACATACATACACAGATAAAACATCACAACAATTATTTGATCCCAAAGTAAGCGTTTAAGCACTTGTAATATGCAGTCAAAAACAATGAAGGCACCAAAAACACCCATACCTGAGAAAATGTAGAAAAAGAGTTTCTACATTGGCCCGACCGGGAAACGAACTCGGGACCTCCGAAATGGCGACACCATGAAAACCGGTGCGTACGTCACTCGTCCACCGAGGTGGTCATTTTCAATTTCGTCCTTGTCAATTTTTCTGTTGTTCTGATTCAAGAGTTACAAAAAGTACGCGTGTACCTAAATAGTATTATCCCCTATAAATTACAAATAAATAAAAACGTAGGGACTATATCAAATACATTGCTCTAACTCCAAAGTAAGTAGCTCAAGCACTTGTGTTATTATATGGTATCAGAAATAACAGGCAGGCACAGGAAGGCAAAAACACTCAGATTCGAGACAATGTAGAAAAAGTGATTGTCTACATTGATTCGTCCGGGAATCGTACCCGGGACCTCAGAACTGGCGGCGCCTTGAAAACTGGTGTGTGTGCCAATCGTCAGTGTGTGTGCCACTCGTACATAAGTAAATAAATGAACAAATATCTTAAACAATGGAAACCAAGATGGCAAACAAGAAATCCGGCCTGGATTTCTTGTTTGCCATCTTGTCTCATAAATAAACAACTACCAATTGTATTTTATTCTATTTTTTAATTATACCTACTTCATATACCGTGTTACTTTTTTTTTAACAACGTAAATAATTTTTTTCCAAGAGTCTTTGAAATCCAACAAGTTCAGATATCTATTAACTTAAAATAGATGATAGAATAGAGAAATACGATAAAAAGAAGCTAAAAAAGCTTAAGTGATATCTTCATCGAAAATACTAAATACATGCACCTTTGCCTATCACAGTAGTAGAAAATGCGTGAATATTAAAAAAAAAAAGAAATATTCTGAAGGATTCCTTCTCCTTACCAAAACGCTAGGCCTTTATATATCCTTATACATCGACCCCAATATTGAGTGGGCTATAACGCGTAAATATTACGGGGGCCCGTACCTTTAGCGACCGTAAACCAAACGTAAACGTGACGTAAACCGAAATCAGGCCTATCGAGCCTCACTCAGAACATTCATGGTTTATGGTCCTTGAAGTACGGCCGATGGGGGATGAAAGGACTTTTGGTATAAAAACCTATATTTTTTTAATAAGATTAGTTTTATTTTACTAGAATGAAGAGGAGTTATTTCATCTAGGAATAGGAATAACTATTATATGTAGCTACAAATATATACTTATATATTACTATAATTCTACATATATACTACTATACCATTTATAGTCACTATAGTTACGGGGTAAGAATATATCACCGCCTTTCTTACCGTGAGGCGACTAAAGGCTCGAGTTGGCTGGTACTGCGATCGTCAAACCGATGTAACCGATGCTGCATCGGTGTGAAGAAGAGATATCTGGTGTCCTGATTTATACAGTGGCGAAATGAGACGCCCACACCCCTTGCCTTCTCTTTTCTCCTTTTTCCTTTCACTCTCCCTATCCCATTCTCAAAGTTAGCCACAGGATTCCCTTTTTTGGATGAAGCGACTCGTGTTAATCCTGATATAAGGATTTTTATTATAACGGGGAAGGGAACTAATTTGAATAATTGAATTGGTGGTTGCATTAACAGAATAAAAGTTAGCCGATGCTACCTCTTATCAGTCTGCCGATACCACATAGCTACGTTAATTTATTGAATAATTCTTCGGCAAAGGTGAAAAGTGAATAGTCGAAAGTGGATGAGCCTAATAGCAATATGCTGTCCACTACCTTCAGTAGGACCGCCGGGAACTATTATATATATAATCTATGCAATAGTTGGAAAAAATATGTCATTTTTATATCTGTAAAGATATAAAAATGACTTGTAAAAGTGTCAATTTATGGCTAAAAGTTTGCACTATAAATTTACTTTGTTTACGTAAGTAGGAAGTATTTCGGGACTCTTCATTTCTGAGACATCACTGATATGTGGTGCAACGACAGTTATAATAAAATATCCAGTTGATATAATTTTGAACTTTATCTCGACTGCTACATGGATGAGTTTAACTTGTTGCAGTTTAACTATTCCATTATTGAATACTGGCACTCGGACGATTTTCAATATAGCTATCTACTTGTATCATCGATAAAAATGGAGAGAACGTTTAAGTTACACTTCTCAAGTGAAAAGTTTGTCCGTTTAGTTTGTAATAAATTATTTTCATATACACTATATTTATCTGGCAAACTAGTTTTCCCAGATATGATTTAAAAATTAACTTACTTATTTGAAGACAACGTTCGTGGACGAGTGGCGTACACACCGGCTTTCAAGGAGTTGCCAGCTCTGAGGTCCCGGGTTCGATTTCTGGTCGAGTCAATGTAGAAGACATTTTTTCTGCATTTTTTTGGGTCTGGCTAAATGAACTTAGAGCAATTTTTTGGGACAACGTGCCTGGTGTTGCATCTGCCGCCGTCTTTACGTCCAAGCCAATAATATAAATCGTACATAAGTTTTGGTAAAAAAACCATTGGTACGAGCCTGCTGGGATCGAACTCGAAACTCTGAACATGCATTTAGATCACCCAAAGACATAACTATCGTATCGAATATTTGATGTACACACTTATCGAGACAAATACTAATTTTAAACTTAATAAATGATGATAAACATAGACGCTCTGGGAAGTCTGCAGTCTGTGATCGCATTCTAGATGGGCCCAACCATTATATCAGATTTGACAAGCCACCTATCCTCGCGAAAGAACACCAATACCTAAGCAAGATGATCCGTCAGGCTATTGAAATTAAAAAACATCCTAATTTCAATAGAGAAGATGGTTCGGTATTACCACCTGCTTGGGATCCAGTCATTAATAAAATTAAATCCAAGACAAAGCATACCACTGCAAGGCCTCAAGATACAGTGAGCACATTCTATGTAAATCGGATCTAAAATTAATAAATAAAGTTGACGGTAGCCGAAAGTAGCTGTAACAGTGGGATGTTTAAGACCTCAGTCCCCCCGTGACCACTGATGCTATAAAGCATCCGAAACCGGGAAATAAAAATAATTTGTAAAAACTAATTAAAAACGCAATAAAATCCGAAAAACGTTTTATTTTAAATTAATAAAAAAAGAACATCTCAAACAAGTCTACTGAATTTTCCTTATAAATTGTTTCTACCGAATAGTTCTTAAAAGATGGAGACGGGCTCACCACCTGTCACGTTGTCGGTTGAAAGGACTTAATTGTCTAGACCTCTGTCTACTCCAGTCTTGGCAATGGCTTGAGGATATATTATTAAATATTCATCTTTAGAAAATATAATATATATGTTTATTTCTAAAGACATTAAAAAAACTGGCAGTTTGAAAACATAACAACTGCAGCCTGTGAGAACTCGAAATAATTAAATAAATAAAAATAAATAAATATCTTCACGCCATTCCCAATATAGGCGTAGACAGAGGTCTAGATAATGAAGTCGCTTCGACCCACGTTCCGCCGAAGATATTTTTGGGACAACGTGACAGGTGGTGAGCCCGTTCCCGTCTTCATATTGGATATGCCAACGATATGAATGTTTTGAAAAACATTGGTACGAGCTGCCACCGTCGGTTCGAACTCAGGTCTATTGACTCGAAATTCCGACCACCCAACCACTCGGCTATAGTGACTCTTAATACCTGAATAATAAAGGTAAGTAATACAAGATCGATTGTCAGAACAGATTTCGTGTCCTGATCGGAGGTTCCTGTTACTTTCATGTGGAACGGATGAATGGAACCTTTGATGTGAAATGGATATTCTTTATTGGCTCCAGAAATAGGACTTTAAATAGGACTTTAAGACGTCTATTAAACCGGTGACGAAGGGAAAGGAAGTGTACTTATTAATTCCGCATAAAAAAATTTATGAAACTATTTCGATAAAGTTTTAACCGATATTCAACTTACTGCATACTACAATAATGCGCTGTTTCTAATGCTTTTATATTAATTTTTAAGCTTTGCTAGGTGGCAGTGGTCTAATGGTTTAGGGAATTCGAAACATATCGTCGCAGATTCGGGCCCGCCATTCGGCTATTACCGTACACTACTGCGGACACGAGCATTACAGCTTAGTGTGGTTAACAGGAATACAGCAATATTATTTGGCATTGCCAGTATTCTTAAAAATGCTGGGCTTCTTGTTATTAAATTAATAAGAAAAATGTTTGAAATTTTAGCTGACATGGGATTCGAACTCGTGAACTTTGCCGTACCGTGGCAACGTTCTTATCTCTGTGCCACCGTGTCCTACACGCATCAGTTAAAATTTTAAATAATATATCTTCACGCAATTCCCAATACAGTGGTAGACAGAGGTCGAGTCTAGACAATTAAGTCCCTTCGACCCACCTTTCACCGAAGATATTTTCGGGACAACGGGAAAAATAAAATTTTAATTCTCTTTATATATGCCGGTTTTCGGAATCGTCGCCATCTACTGTTATTTTTTCAAATTACAGCTTAATATTCATGAATTTTCAGCCCGGTAATATTAATGTGATAACGCAAACTAATTTGTTACATCATTTTTTTTATTGATTTTAAAGCATGTGAGTTATGTATGATGAATGTAGCGGATAATGTGCTACAGGAAAAGGGTACCCGCCAGGTCAGTAGAGACATAGATGTCGCCACACTATACTTATTTTTATTAAATTAAAGAGAACAAAAAAAAATTTTTTTATAGAAAAAGGAGGCAAACGAGCAGGTGGCTCACGTGATGGTAAGTGATTACCGCCGCCCATGAACACCTGCAATACCGGCATAGCAGATGCGTTGCCTCCCTTAGAGTGCCCCCCCCCCAGCTTTGGGGGAGGGGGTGTGTGGGCCACCGGTTACCTGCACTCACCAGACGAAATGCAGAAGTTTGTTAGACTTCTACTTCACGCCGGTACTCTGTGAGGTCGTGGTACTTCCCCGGTCGAGCCAGCCCATTCATGCAACAACGAAAGCTGGTGCGTGGCTCTACCACTGTTAAAAATAAATAAAAAGGTTTCATATACTATTCTATGTGATATTAAATATTATGTAATTTAGTCTATTTCATAAAGCTACTTTTAAAGGCATTGAATACTTTCTAATAACTGCAAACTAATTAGGAACAATATTTTTAAAAAATAACACATCTTTCAATCCTTAGAGGGATTCCTCGTCTTGGCAATTGAGTATTGATAGGTATATGTACCTACATTAACATATATCCATTTATATGTACATCCATGGCTCAAGTACAAACATTTATATACATCAGAGAAATGTTTGCTCCAAGCGAGATTAGAACTTGCAATCCGCAGATTATAAAACTAAACAAAACATCGAGATTTCAACAAATATTTACAACCAAACCCGTAGTGAATTCAAATGTATATATATACTAAGCATATCGAACCATCAAATACAATGCAACTAGATAGATACTTTACAATAAACTTAAATATATTGTGAACACGCGACGCGTACTTTGAATACCTAAGACCAAGCTGTCTGAAAACGAATAAAGTACACTTAGCGGCATAAATAACTTGCTCACAGCACTCGATACCTGTTACAGAGATGCGTATCAACTTAATCTATTGCGTGCAATACGTACAGATAACAAGCGACAGAGAGCAGATAGATATACACAATACTCCATTGTTGCAACGTGTTTTATATTGAGATTAGGGTTAGCATTGTTTCCGTAGCGCAGCGATTATTTTCGATATTAAGTATTTGATTCTTAAGCAAAAAAAAATGTATTGTGTAGACAGAGGTCATTTCTTTTCACCTACCTTTCACCGGTTCTTAGTAATAGCTTATAAAACAATACATTTTTAATTATTCAATAATTAAATTAAGGTTATTTTGTTAAATAATGTTTTATTAATAAACAATATAACGAATGACGAATAATATTAATCGTTAAAGTTGAATTTCATTAAAAATACATTACGAAAACATCCTAGTAACACACTTAAACATCCATTCAAAGTTTCCTTCACAGAAAAAACTTTTCCACTTTCTATTTCAAAAAGGGCAATTTCGCACACTGGTCCCTTGGCATAACACTTCATTGTCTGAGACATGTGTAGTGTAGACTAGAAAACCTTATCCACTATAGCTGTTAAGTGCATCACAGCTTATAAGAAAATTAGATTATGGAATGTCTGCTAGGCTTTCACACGGGGGTTGCCGTGCGACGAGATTGTTAAAGAAGAATATAACTCGGTACATATTTTGAGGATTAGGGTGTTTATGTACTGGATATCATTTTGAATGTAATTGAAATAAAGGAAATAACGTATGGATTTTTACGATTTAATGTATTTTAACCGACTTCAAGAAGAATTTTCTACAATCCTAGCTGTGGCTAATAAAAATATAAGAAAATATAACTACTAAGTTCTAAAAAGAATATCACGTAATAACATTTGACAGAAAATAGCAATATTTTGCCATGTAAATTTAATAATATTAATGTTGTTGTTCTTTTAAAATATTTCCCGTTCACGCGGGAACTTCAGAAAACAAATACTCTTTTCAACAGCTATTAAAAAAATTAAGAAAATCTATTGGCTTTATTTCCTTACGGCCACATATTTATGGATGTTGTATTAATAATTAAATAATTGATTGATTATTTGTTCATCAACCAATGGGTACTTAACTAATATTTTTAGCAATATCTATCTAGGTTCTAACTTGGGTCCCTCCCGAACTAGAAAGTAACCTTATACTTTGGTTACTGACATAGACATAAGGTAAACAAAACTTCAACGGCACTATCGATAAATATGAATATTTACTAAATGTACATAAGGAAATGTCATTTCAAATTCCCCAAATTTTGCAGAGTTCACCATAACCTAAGAGAGTGGGCGAGACACCCCGTCATTGTGACTATACGGAGGAAATTTAATACACCATCTGTCCATCCGCAGTAAGTGCCTCAGTTAAAACGAAATATTGGAAATAATAATTGAATTCTACAGTGCCGTCGCTCTTTGACTTATTGCTCGTTTTATATACCAATCATTTTATTTTCAACAATGGCATTGTTCATAATAACTCGAGGTTCGGTTGTGGACAAGCCAATTCTTGATTAATGCTAAATGGAAAAAAACGTCACTCCGCTTAATGATGTTTCATTCAAATTTAAATTGCCTTTTTTTTTTTTTAAATTGCCTACCGTAAATATGTTGTGTTACTCTTTTATTGATGTACATTATATAATTTATGATATATTTAGTGTAGTTTCTGAGTTTTATCTTAAAACACATATTATTAATTGTATATTTGTCAAATGCCATGGTAGAATACCATCATATGGTAAAAAAGATGACCAAGAGGCTCGTACATAACGTTAGATCGATATACCCTAGACATGAATAAAGTTCCTGAAGTGGAAATCGTGCATGCAAACGCAGGGACGGAGTAAGGACCGACCGACGACAATGTTTCGAGGAGGCTTATTTTCAGCAGTGAATTATTGATAGGCTGTTATGACATAAATAATAAAATAAAAAAGTACGTAGATAGGGACAACATCACATACATTGCTGTGTATTAGCTTTATGATGTTAGTGTGATTAAGGGTAGCCTACAAACTATACATAGCTACACAAATAACATTTTGGAATGTGCAATATTTATAAGTCATTATCGCCACGTTTTTAAGTGGATTGGCGATTTATGTCATATTGTATTTTTATGTTATAGGGTTGATGCACACTTCCTCTTCTTCAAGAGGGTTTTTGTTCGAATTTGAGACTAAGATAAGTTAGGCCTTACGGCAGTTCAACTGCACGCGTTCCAAATCACACCTTTAAATCTCTTTTACAGTGTATTATTTTAATTAAATTCAGTGCAATTCCAGTATCAAATGAAAAATTAATTTTGAAAAAGCATTTCAAAAACGACATAAGAGATCGCAGTATCTACTATATGCCTGTCACTGGTCTACGTAATTTGTTACGGCACTTTTCGAATGTCAGTTACTTATGTCAGTTGTATCTGCCAGTTGCCATAACGGTATTCAAGGCTAACGCCCGTAGGAGCCTCTTACGACACGCGCTGAAATAAATGCAGGCATATTATTAAACTAGTACCACACGGCCTAATACTAGGCCTATCACTTTCATATAAAAAGTTTCTTCACGCCAATCCCAATACTGGAGTAGACAGAGGTCTAGACAATTAAGATCTCTCGAACCACCTTCTTGCAAAGACATTTCTTGGGACAATGTGACCGTTGTTGAATGTGTCGCCGTATTCGTTTCTAAGCTAAAGATAAATCTAACTAAAGATTTGAAAAAACCTCTTGGTATGAGCCTACCTAGAGATCGAACTCTGGTCTCTTGATTTGAATTCCATCAGCCAACCACTCGGCTATGGTGACTGTATCTACCATATTTATCATAATCATTACGATATAGTAAAAAACACTCCCGTACAGGAGGGTTTGCCACGCTTGGCATTCTGGTTGGCGTCCGCAGTACCAGACACCTTGAACCATAGAGCTGCTGTCCGTCATCTGTTTGCTGAGTTTTGGTCTAGTATTTCTTGAGATGGTTCATCCGGTCTGTAGCTGGTCAATTGGATATTTTAGGCTTTACAGAGTTAATTAGTTGCCTCTTACGACACCCATGGGAAGAATATGTTCTTAAGCACACTGCTGGAGGAAGCGCCGAGTTCACTAGACTATATGTTAAGAAACATAAATATATACGTAAAATATACATACATAATAGCCTGTGAAAGTCCACTGTAGGACATGTGCCTCTCCCATAAAGGAGGATTTGCCATAATCGCCACGCTTGACAGGCGGATTTGCGATCGCAGTACCAGACCACTCGCGCCTCAGACGCTGCTGCCCAACATCGGTTTGATTATTTTGGTCTGATATTTTTTGAGTGGTCACACCAACTATCGGTTGCCATAAGAATATTCAAGGCCCTTAGTCGCCTCTTACGACGGCCACGGGAAGAAAGGGTGTGGCAATATTATATATATATATATATATATATATATATATATATATATATATATATATATATATATATATATATATATATATATATATATATATATATATATATATATATATATATATATATATATATATATATATATATATATATATATATATATATATATATATATATATATATATATATATATATATATATATATATATATATATATATATATATATATATATATATATATATATATATATATATATATATATATATATATATATATATTTGATTTACATTTGATATATATATCAACCACTCGGTTGGTACATAAATTTATTATTACATATGTAATAATATATTTAATTTTATCCTAGATTTTATTAAAATAACAAACATGAAAAACACACCAATCAATTTAATTACACTATACGGATACGTTTTTCATTATCAACGGGTGTTTGCACATTACATTGAAATACCCACAGTGTTTTTCAGTAATGGAATTATGAACCGACCGCTGCGTTAACGAGCGGAACATGAAAACCTTTGCAAATAATGGATTAAAAACGAATAAATAATATCATATTATGTCTATCGGATTGCAGTTGCTGTCAGGGTAGACAGTAACGTTCAAATAAACATGTTAAAGTAGATTAAACATATTAAGAGGGCGATTATCAAATATTTCTGATGGTTTTTACGCTCTTTAATCAGCTTTTTTAAAATTCTTATTAGAGATACTAAAATTTTCAGAAAAAAGGGAACTCGGTATTAGCACATTTTGTTGAAACATTCCTAATATATTAACTATAGCCGAGTGGTTGGATGATCGTAATTCGTCATGAGACCCCAGTTTGAGCCACATGAGTAAGCATATGCCAATGGTTTTTTTTTTCAAAACTTGTGTACAATTTATATCGTTGGCTAGAACATAAAGACTGCAACGCTCTCACCACAAGACGCTTCTTGTTCCCATGAAGGTCTACGTTTAAAGATGGATCGAAAGGAATTAATAGTCCAGACCTGAAAAATGTAAATTTAAAAATATATTCACGCCATTTCCAATACAGAGGTCTAGATAATTAAGTCCTTCAGACAAACCTTCCACCGAAGCCATTTTTAGGCCCACGTGATAGGAGCCCGTTGCCGTCTTAATGTTCAAGCCAACCATATAACAGTTCATAAGTATTTGAAAAAACCCATTGTTACGAGTCTACCACCTGAGGATCGCACTCAAGGCTCTTGCCATGAACCACGTTCACGCATCCACTCGGCAATCGTCAAAAAAATAAAAAGATGCGTAAATAAACATAAATGTTTTTTAGGTAATTTCTATAGTTGTTGCCCTGAATTTGTAAGTGTAGTTGCACAATAGCAGTAGACTTCTACCTTTATTTACAAGAACATAGATTTCAAGTCTGAACGACTCAATATTTCAAGCTATATTTATGTAACACACAAATAGTTAGTGTTACAGTAATTTTACTAATTTTATAACACACATTTTGTGAAATTTTAAAATATACTTTTACTGTTTAAAAAATATAGCCCATACTCGAAAATTAGAATCAAGGGAGTTATTTCACAACTGTAGTAAAAGGCCTCACTGATCATATATTCCGAATCTTCTTTTAAGTTATTTATTTATTTATCTTCACGCACAATCCCTGACGGGGTAGCCAGAGAGAACAGATCGCCAAGTGTCACGATCCCTACATACTTCTTTCGCTTCTTTCAGATTCATCATCTTCTTCATACATGCACGTCTAGGTATCCGAGTACTCTTGACCCTCCCTCTTCGAGCAATTTGCTCACATGGTCTTCGAAAGTTAGTCTCGGTCTACCTCGAGACCTTTTAATATTAACTTTCGCGCTATATATTTTCTTCACCTATATATATATATATATATATATATATATATATATATATATATGTATATATATATATATATATATATATATATATATATATATATATATATATATATATATATATATATATATATATATATATATATATATATATATATATATATATATATATATATATATATATATGCACATGCATACACACATAAACAAACAAGTATACAAATAGACAAATACATCCATATACATATATATATACATACATAAATACTTGGATTAAATAAATATTTTATTTATTTATTTATTTAAAAACTTTATTGCACACATAATTGAATGTACAATTGGCGGACTTATATAAGGAGAAAAAAATATGAATAGTGAAAATAGAATATTAGGACAACTATAATGATGACGAATTAATTACTTAAGAAGGTTTAAAAAATTAGTTTTAACATAATTTATTATTTATATTCCGTCCGGGAATCGAACCCGCGACCTCGAGATGGCGACACCTTTAAAACCGGTGTTTACGCCACTCGTCCACGGAGGTCGTCAGTAATGAATGATTGGTTTATTTATTTATTTATCACGCACAATCCTTGACGGGGTAGCCAGAGAGAACAGATCGCTAGTGTCACGATCCTTACATTCATCTTTCGCTTCATTCAGATTCATCATTTTCTTCATACATGCACGTCGAGGTATCCGAGTACTCTTGATCCTCCAGTCTTCGAGCAAATTGCTCACATGGTCTTCAAAAGTTAGTCTCGGCCTACCTCGATTGATGATGACAATAAATGTATGATTCTCTTCCAACATTTTTGCTCAATGCAGTTTACAACAAAACATGTTCGTCTGTACTGGATGAATCGATAATGTTATCAGAAACATGTCGATAACATCGTTTAAAAGTGAACAGCTCGCATCCACTATTTTGGAAATAAACAGTTGGGAATAAACAATATGGCGGACTTACGTGATTTACGCACAGCGCGGATGTAGTTGAAATTCACATCGATATCGCTTTTGTTTCGCCGTGCGCCTCCTTATCGCACGTTAGGGATTTGGCAACCGAATATCGATGTTTCGTTTTATTATATTTCTTACATGTATTTGTTATTTATATTCATAAAATTACTTTCTTGATAAGAATGTTGCATTTATTAATATGCATAAATAAACGTATTTTATTTCCGTCGTATGTACGTAAGAATGTACATTTTGTATACCACCATTTTTCCCATAGTGATCGTAAACGACGAATTAGGAAGATTGTTTTATGGCTACCAATTGGAACTTGGTAAGTAAATGTTACTTGACTAATGTACTAGGTGTCTAGTACGGAGAATGTGATTATAAGAGAAATTATGAGGGAGGGCTATGTTACCCACCGGACTATTTATAGGATATACTTAACCATCTATCTCTCTATCTCTTAATTTAAAAAAATATCAATTAAAATAAAAATTAAAAACAACATATAAAAAATTAGCTCTCACTACCTTATGTTCAACAATAGTAACAGTAGATGTGAAGACTTTTTAATTTGGTAAAACAAATAATTCCATTTACCTAACCACAAAGAACAAATATGTAGATTCTGTTGCTGTATGAATGGGCAGACTAAGCATGGTGGCACGGCCGCGGTCTTGCTTGTAAGTTTCGTCAGGTAACTCGGTTAAACGGAGGCCAACAAACATAACTCACTTCTACTTCTTCTCCTTTTCCCTTGTCAATCCTTAGTCCTTCCTGTAGTCCTTAGCTAACAGTAGGTTACGCACCTGCGATCGAATTAAAATAAAAATAAACAATCTTCGATCTATTTGTTTTAAAAAAATACATCAGATTCGACAATTGCTTTACGTTTACACATGTACGTGATACAGTTCTGATGTTCACCCATTTTCCAGTACCAGATAATCACAAGTGTAGACGACTATTTAGTCTTTTCGACGCCCATTTCACCCGACCTTATTTGAGACAACGTGGGAAGTGGTAAAACTGGCCGCCATCTTAGTGTCTAAACTAACGTTGAGATCGTATATAAGAAAAATATTAATAAAATAAATAAATAAATATCTTTACGCAATTTCAAATACAGGGGTAGACAGAGGTCTCGACAATTAAATCTTTTCGACCCACCTTCCACCGAAGACATTATTGGGACAAAGTGACAGGTGGTGAGCTCGTCGCCGTCTTTATGTTCAAGCCAAAGATATAAATCGTACAAGTTTTGAAAAAAACCCATTAGTAGGAGCTTGGGGATCGAACTCGGGTGTCGTGACTCGAATTCCGATCACCCAAACACTCGGCTATCGTGACTTATTATAATCTAAAAAATATTGTTTGTCCAGAGATTTAGAGATAAGAAATTAGAGTAATTTTAAAACAAGCGTTCTAATCACAAGCCCAATGTAGCATTCTTTCACATACTTATTTTAAACTATTCACAAACAGACACACAAAAAGAAAGCCTGGGTAATAATGACGTAAATCACATTTCCGTAATTGCTTGAATCAACAATTGCTTTACGTTTACACATGTACGTGATACAGTTCTGTGGTTCATCAATTTTCCAGTACAAGATAATCAAAAGTGTAGACGACTTTTTAGTCTTTTCGACGCACATTTCACCCGACCTTATTTGAGACAACGTGGGAAGTGGTAAAACTGCCGCCATCTTAGTGTCTAAACTAATGATGAGATCGTATATAACAAAAAATTAATAAAGTAAATAAATATCTTCACGCAATTCCCAATACAGGGGTAGACAGAGGTCTAGTCTAGACAATTAAGTCCCTTCGACCCACCTTCCACCGAAGATAATTTCGGGACAACGTGACGGGTGGTGAGCTCGTCGCCGTCTTTATGTTCAAGCCAAAGATATAAATCGTACAAGTTTTGAAAACCCATTAGTACGAGTCTTGGGGTTTGAACTCCGGGTCTCGTAACTCGAATTCCGATCACCCAAACACTCGGCTATCGTGACTTATTATAATCTAAAAAATATTGTTTGTCCAGAGATTTAGAGATAAGAAATTAGAGTAATTTTAAAACAAGCGTTCTAATCACAAGCCCAATGTAGCATTCTTTCACATACTTATTTTAAACTATTCACAAACAGACACACAAAAAGAAAGCCTGGGTAATAATGACGTAAATCACATTTCCGTAATTGCTTGAATCAACAATTGCTTTACGTTTACACATGTACGTGATACAGTTCTGTGGTTCATCAATTTTCCAGTACAAGATAATCAAAAGTGTAGACGACTTTTTAGTCTTTTCGACGCACATTTCACCCGACCTTATTTGAGACAACGTGGGAAGTGGTAAAACTGCCGCCATCTTAGTGTCTAAACTAATGATGAGATCGTATATAACAAAAAATTAATACAGTAAATAAATATCTTCACGCAATTCCCAATACAGGGGTAGACAGAGGTCTAGTCTAGACAATTAAGTTCCTTCGACCCACCTTCCACCGAAGATAATTTCGGGACAACGTGACAGGTGGTGAGCCCGTCGCCGTCTTTAAGTCCAAGCCAACGATATAATTCGTACAAAGTTTTTGAAAAACCCATTGGTACGAGCCTGCCACATGGGGATCGAACTCGGGTCTCTCGACTCGAAATCCCGACCACCCAACCACTCGGCTATCGTGAAATAAATTTATGCATCAGTTATATTTATTATATCAATAATCACTCGATTAACACATTTTTACCCATTAAATTTTTGTTATTCCCTTCGATAGCCAAATAATTGCAGGTTACACCCCTAAAGCTCCACTAACGGCCTATACAAGCATGTTACGGTGCGAAAAGGGAAAATGTTAAACGCATTCCATTACGGTGTTGTAAAGGTGAATTTATTGGTCTGGAGTTCACGATATGTATAAACATGTGCAGTTTTACTGATCCTTGCGATATTTCTGTATAACAAAACAATGACAAGATTAACACGACTATGTTAGGAAGACAACCTTAGGTTTCGAGTGCCATTTCACATTTTATATCATAATAAATAATAAAATAAAAACAAATATTTTCACGTAATTCCCAATACAGGGAATACAGAGGATATACAATACTGA
Organism: Sericinus montela; assembly: GCA_029286605.1. NCBI lineage: Eukaryota > Metazoa > Arthropoda > Insecta > Lepidoptera > Papilionidae > Sericinus > Sericinus montela. The sequence continues at coordinate 7,485,206 of JAGSMR010000007.1, read as the reverse complement.
GGTCTAGTCTAGACAATTAGGTCCCTTCGACCCATCTTCCACCGAACACGTGACAAATGGTGAGCCCGTCGCCGTCTTTACGTCCAAGCCAACTTACATAAGTTTTTGAAAAACCCTTTGATACGTGCCGGCCACTGGCACCTGGGGATCGAACTCGGGTATCTTACCTCGAAATTCCGATCAATCAACCACTCCGCTAGCGTGACTATCATAATCCTATTATTTACCACGGAAATATGATTTACATACTCAGACTCAAGTTGAAATATTCATATTCCTTCCATTATTCCATTCACCAATTTTTGATCTCGGACGGGATTTGAATCTACTTCGACTAACCTACGTCATTATTACCTTGGCTTTCTTTTTGTGTGTCTGTTTATGAATAGTTTAAAGTATGTGAAAGAATGCTACATTAAGGCTTGTGATTAGAATGCTTGTTTTAAAATTACTCTAATTTCTTATATCTAAATCTCTGGACAAACAATATATTTTGGATTATAATAAGTCACAATAGCCGAGTGTTTGGGTGTTCGGAATTCGAGTCACGACACCCGAGTTCGATCCCAAAGCTCCTACTGATGGGTTTTTTCAAAACTTGTACGATTTATGTCTTTTGCTTGAACATAAGGACGGCGACGAGCTCACCACCTGTCACGTTGTCCCAATAATGTCTTCGGTGGAAGGTGGGTCGAAAAGATTTAATTGTCGAGACCTCTGTCTACCCCTGTATTGGAAATGGCGTGAAGATATTTATTTAAAATATGTTTTAATTAGGATAGCATTGTGCATGCGAAAGTGCAGTTTCCATCACCAATTTGCAATGATTGTTAATGATTTTAACTTCTTTAATATTTTCTTCCTTCTACAGTGAAGTGTCTCGGTAATGAACTTTCAGGATTAACAATAACGTCATAAAACGTAGGCGAATCGGCGTTGCGTCCCCAAAACTTGTTACGTAATGGGGTTATTTGTATTTGCACAAGTTTTTAATGAAATCGAAATTAGCGAAAACATCTTTAAATAACGGTGCTTTTTTCAAGCTTTTACTTATACTTACTTACATACTTACTTACATTTTTTTCTAGATAGTTATCGCGCCATCTGTCGATAGACGTTAATATTTTAAGGCTTTAGTTTTTGTCACCTATTACAACACCCACAGGATAAAAAGAAATTTCTTTACGCTATTCTCTAATATAAACCAAGCTTACAACATGCGGATAAAAATAAAGTTAATAAAAACCTTTCTGCGCATTAAATACTTAAATTGCTTAAAAACTTACCAAAACGAATTCAAATAATATTGCTACATATAGAATTTGTTGTTGATTACAAAAAAAAAAAACAATAACATTTGGAAACTCCTGATGAGAAACTTATGATTTTCCAGGTTACACACGAAATTTCTTAAAATTTTAAATCCATTACTTGAAACCTATTTATTTTAAAATTTATACTTGCGTGTGTTGTCGATGGACGAAACTTCATGATATCTTATTCCTAGTTTACGAGTATGTGTGGAATTTAATTTTTCTCTTCTTTCCTCATAAAATAAAATAAGTTTGATATGCCAATCGCCAAATATTAACAACAGGCGCAGGTTTAACCTGTCACCTCATTTAATTCGAACCGGAACAAGACTTTCAAAGACAAGGAGTCTTTGAAAGTCTTGTTCTAACGGTTTAAATTTTTTTCAAATGAAACCAAAAGTGAATTTGTTGCATAAAAAATATTTCATTATAACAAACTCTTTCTTTATAGCCAAATTAAATATTTTAATGACTCATTATCACCCAGCTCAAGGCGAATCCAGGACCAGAAACTTGTGCCACAAGTCATACAGAATGTGGAAAATATTATCGCTGTAGGCAGAAAGTATATTAGGCAAATCTTAAAGAAAGTACAATAAAGATCAGTCAAGCATTGATAATTTACGTAAGCTCTAAGAAATTATCTTCAACTGTACTTGGTGACCTTAATTTTGTGATCCGGAAAGCCATTAAATTTATCCACTGGGAATAAAGTATAGAATAAAATGTTAGTCGTTCAGGAATTTTATAATTATGTGAAAATGTCTGTTTATTTAAATACTTTTCTATTCGTAAACTTTTGTAGTTTTAAGTCTATGTACAATTAATTTTTAGAAAGCGCCATTTGCCACGGTATAACCACTCGGTGTCGGGGTGATCGGAATTACGAGTCAAGAGAAGTCTTCGGTGGGAGGTGTATCGAAAGGACTTAATTATCCAGAAATCTGTCTACCCCTGTATTGGGAATGGTGTGAAGAAATTTATTTATTAACTTATTTATAAGATACGTTATAGAAGTCACAATAGCCGAGTGGAATGGAAGTGTGGTCGGAATTTCGAATCAAGGGACCCGAGTTCGATCCTCAAGTAGCCGTACCAATAGGTTTTTCTAAAAACCTATGTACAAATTATATCGTTGGCTTATAAGTCTATGTCAAGTCACGATAGCCGAGTTGTTGGGTGGTCGGAATTTCGAGTCGAGAGATCCGAGTTCGATCCTCAGGTGGCAGTACCAATGAGTTTTTCAAAAACTTATGTACGAATTTCATCGTTGGCTTGGACATAAAGACGGCGACGGGCTCACCACCTGTCACGTTGTCCCGAAAATATCTTCGGTGGTAGGTGGGTCAAAGGGACTTAATTGTCTAGACTTGACCTCTGTCTACCACTGTATTGGGAATTGCGTGAAGATATTTTTTTTATAAGTCTATGTAAAGTTTATCTTTTAGAAAGTGTCAGTAAGTTGATATCCATCACGGAGCAATAACAACTTACGACAATCAGATGATAAGAATATGTCATCCACTTACCGTCCGTAGGTTTCATGAGAGGCTGCTAAGGGAAAAGGAAAAAAACCTTATTAATGACTTACCGATAATGATTCAGTGACAGAATAACCATGTCAAATTTACCACAACAAAATTTTTATTTTAGCCAATTGGCACTTACAAGGCTTTTTCCTTCTTCGACTCATACGACACCCACGGTAAGAATGTGTTATATTCTTACACGGCCACTAAGCGGCAGTAAATAAACCCATAAAATGTTTCGAAATTTTTGAGAATTTTAAATTTGTTTAGAATATTTCATATAATGATATTTTAGCTAAAACTAACATATTCGTTACGATAGCCGAGTGGAAGGGTGGTCGGAATTTCGAGTCGAGAGACCCGAATTCGATCCCCAGGTGGCAGGCTCGTACCGATGGGTTTTTTAAAAACTTATGTACAAATTATATCGTTGGCTTGAACATAAAGACGGCGAAGGGCTCACCACCTGTCACGTTGTCCCGAAAATATCTTCGGTGGAAGGTGGGTCGAAGGGACTTAATTGTCTAGACTAGATCTTTGTCTACCCCTGTATTGGGAATAACGTGAAGATAATTTTTTTTTTATTTTACTTACATATTCGTGAAATTTTGTTATTACGAATGTTTATTCACCAATTACTTGTTACAGTCAGTGCTACCAAAGAGTATATAATCAGTACGGTTACTATTTCGAAATGATTTTATTTAGAAAATGACAGTTTTATACATTGCACTCATAATAATCCGAGACATCTTCGTTAAAACGGGAGGCACTCTTTTCCGTCTTTCATAATATTAGTATAAATGAATATAAGCTGATATTATCGTTAAAAAGATAAAGGCTATTACTAAGCCTTGTTCACAGAATCTGTTTTAATAACAAAGAGGAATATTAAAAATGCCCAAGCCGGGTCATGAATATAATCCAAAATCAAGATTTAATGAATACTGTACTTTTACGACTCTTGTTACCACGGGATTGTTTATTTTTAACTTAATCCTTAATTACACGTCGGCTTTACGGTTTTACGATTTTAGAAAGCATTTTTTTAAATATATATTACGATGATAACTTTTTAAGTCTTTGCCTGTTAGAACGGAAAAATGTTTTTTTTAGGAAATGTGAAAATTTATGTCACTTACAACTTCTAGTTGTTTTGTTTACCATCACATAAGCAGATAACGAGTAATATTGTAATAGTAAACTATGTATAATGACACTTGGTGCCGCTATCAAATAAAATCAATTTGCTTTAATATATAAATTTGAGTTACAGTTAAGACACCCGAGTTCGATATAAAGACGGCGACGGGCTCACCACCTGTCGCATTGTCTTAGAAACGTCCCATAAAATGTCTCCAGTGGAAGGTGGGTCGAATAGTCTTGATTGTTTAAATCTCTATTTACTACTATATTAGGAATGGCGTAAGAAGAATTTTTTATACTTAGTTACCCAAGTTTTAACGTTTTATTGTATATATTGTACATGTAAGCCGTTTGGAATTTGCGTAAGTATTTGTATCCCCTGTAATCAAGACGAATGTTTGCACTAGACTCATGGTTTATATCTGTCGACCGCCGTGGAGGAGTGGCGTACAGACCGGTTTTCAAGGTGTCGCTATCTCTCAGGTTCCGAGTTCGATTCTCGGATGAGTAAATTTAGGAACACACTTTTTCTACATTTTCTCGGGTCTGGGAATTTGTGGTAGCTTCGTTGTTTCCATATACATACAAGTACTTTACGTACTAATTTGGGATCAGAGCAATTATGTGATATTATCCCTATCGATATTCCGGATCGAATATTTATCTTAAGCAGCACATTGTAACGATGACTTGGACACTAAGATGGCGATATGCTCCTCTATCGCTGTCCCAAAGTGGATCGAAAGGCTTAAGGCCAGAAATTAGACTACTGCCTTTGAGAAATGTTTCAATACGCGTTACTAAAATAAGGTTCGCTGTAAGACATTGTCACAGTTAGCAGTTCAAATTATTTAGGTGCAATCACTCCTAATACATAAACAACTACGCTGTCGCGACACCAATATCGTTAATAGTGGTTACTGATACTAGAGAGAAGACGTGCAAGTGATAAGCTGATAAGAATTTCTTCCTTTATATTGTAGTATTTAATCTTTAATATTTGTTCATCATCATCATAGCTTTTATAAGCCATAAAAGTCCAATGCTTCCCAGCCCTCTCCTGTAAGGGCAGTTTGTTACAATCGCCACAGTTGACAAGTAGATTGGCGATCGTTGTTACCAGATAACTTGAACCTTAGACACTGCTTCCCGTCACCGGTTTGCTAAATTTTGGTCTTGTATTGAGTTGAGTTAGCTAGATGGTTATGCCATCTGAGGATAACGAAAATAACTTCTTAGGCTTTTACCTCACTCGCCTCTTACAATATCTACAGGTAGAGGTTACATTTCTGCGCCTTACTAGGCTTACTCTATGTGTGTTACTCTGGCACTTTATTTATATTTCTTGCAAGTCAAAATTACCATTGTTTTATATTTTTTAATTTGGCCAAAAGACTATCTATGCGAGGAAAGAGACAGATTCTTAAGAATCACAGACTGATAATTTGAGGATTTCTGTAACTAATTATTATTTATAGTAGGTATGTATCTTAATAACCAAACTTCAGTTATAATTATAACACTATAATATATACATCTTATATATCTTCACGAAATTCCTAATACAGGGATAGGCAGAGGCCTAGTTTAGACAGTTAAGTCTCTTTGACGCACCTTCCACCATAGATATTTTCGGGACAACGTGACAGGTAGTGAGCCCGTCGCCATCTTTATGTCCAAGCCAACGGTATAATTCGTACGTAAGTTTTTGAAATACCACCTGGGGATTGAACTCTTGTCTCTTGACTCGAAATTACGACCACCCAACCACTCGGTTATCGTGACTTCATAATACTTTATGACACCATAATATAGCATTAAGATTTTTATTTAGCTAAAGAAAATAGATACTCTAGAATCTTGTAACTCGAGACATCGATGTATCGCGATATCCAGAGACAATAGCGCCATTATTCCAAGCCAGGCTAGTTAACAATGAACCAAACACTGATTAAGCAGTTCCCTGCGGATCGTAAATTATTATGTTCCTAAGCAGCCTGCGGATACAGAATCTTAAGTGTAGATACGGCAAATGAAGTTTGTATACGATGATTACGAAAGTGGTAGTGTATTTTTTTTTCAATTCGTTACCTATATTAGACCTTATTAGATTAGTCGTATTTTCAAGCCATTTACAATTTTAGGGTAGACAGAGGTAAAGACAGCGCGAAATATAATATTAAAAGTTGTTCAGGTAGACCGAGACTGGCTTTCGAAGACCATGTGAGCAAATTGCTCGAAGAGGGTAGGGTCAAGAGTACTCGAATACCTAGACGTGCATGTATGAAGAAGATAATTCATCCAAGTCCAAGCCGATGATATAAATCGTACGTACATTTTTGAAAAACAATCATTGGTACTAGCCTACCACCATCGGGATTCCACTCGGATCTCTTTTCTGGAATTCCAAACACCCAAACACTCGGCTATCGTAACTACATATATTACTACACTACGTAATTATATTTTTAACGTAATAACATCTACGTAATAACATCTTAAAGCATTTAAAATTTATTAATACTTAGGTAGAAGTCTAGAAAATTTAGTCCTTTCTACTCATATTCAATCCAAGTTTATATGTTACCACGTTATAGCGGACCTTGTTAATGGCTTATTATCTAAGTAAACGATGAAACTTGTTTGCAAATAAAAAAATAAACTTGTTATAAGGGCCCTTCCTCCCGGATAACGAACTCGGGTTTTCTGATTTGAAATCCGAACACTCAACCTCTTATTAACTCGTTAAATTATCGTGACCTATTCATAATATTACTAGCTAAGCCTGGGCACGCTTCATTGTGATTATAAAAATCATTAAAGAAAAAATATTTTTTATAATAAAATGTTATAGACTCAGTTAATAAAATAAGTAAAGATAACCCGTCCGTGACAGTAAAAATTTTAAACATAATTCTCTTTAATTTATTAACAAAAAGTTCAGCATAACTTATATGCTTTAAAATCAATGAAAAATCGTGTAGTACAGATGACTTTTAATGATAGCGATGGAGAATATCTTGTAACTGACAATGACAAGGGTTACCATGGCTATCAATAAAAAAAATCTGTATTTTTTATAGTAATTCGCATTTCTCTAGACTCTTCGGGATATAAAGTAGTTATAGTCTTGAGTAAAAATGCAATAACCAGTCAACATTTCAAATTAGTATATCGACTCATTTTGTTATTAACCAGGTTTTCATACACTGGCGAATTAATTGAAGTATAATTAGAAAAAAGTTTTATACTTTTGGAGGGAAATTACGAATATAAGCTCATAGAAAAGAGTGTCCCTACTTTTCGGCGAACTTACAAATATAATTCTAAATCTGTGCCGGCTTTAAAGCCTTTGTGGAGGAATAAATCGTATGAACGGTTTCTATAAGCCGATACGCAAGCAAAGATCTGCAACGGAAACAGCATTTACGAGAGCTGATTTATGTTCCGACTCAAAAGACATGAACATCACCTATAAATATATTAATCGCACCTTTAGAAATTGAATTCATGTTTATTATCAACATATTAAATAAACTCATTAAATGAATTTTGTATATTTTTATATAAGGCATGCTTCAGAGCAATCGTCAAATAAGAACTTACGTTCTTTAAAATTGACAAACACACTGGCACCTCTGGCAAAAAAAAAATATCGCTCATGTTGTCCAATTTCATCCTTTTCCACTGAACTCCAGGTTGCTGATAGGCAGAAGACATGAGACAGTCTACTAAAGGGTTCTCTTGTATCGGAGGTCAGAATTGACTACGGGTCGCTGCACAAGATAAGTAGGTACCAGGTAGTAAAGGAAAAGAAGAAGGAAATATTAAATGTACGTACACATCATTCCTGATTAAGATATATCGTTAAATTAATATCTTAAATGGTAGATTAGATAATTTATTAAATGACGATGAATGACATCGTATTATTTTCGCATTTTAGGATAATTTGTTACCTAGATTAGACTTGGTAGTAGTAGTAGTATATGATAATGGATTTTAAAATAATAATTTATATTTTGTGTTCTTTAACATTTACAAATACAATCAAAGTAACATTCCAAGGTCATAAAGTGTATAAAATTATTCTAAAAACAGAAAACGAAGTTAAAATCATTAGAGATTTACAAAAACATGGTGTTGGCGAATTTTGGCTAGACCAGTTTAATATACATAATGACGTAAGAATAACTGTAGTGCCGGAAAAAATAGAACAGTTCGTAAACATTATGAATGTCAACAATATTGAATTTAAAGAAACAATTACGGATTTGCAGAAGTAAGTGTTTTAAGTTTTAACTTGTAATCATTATTTAAAGATAAAGAAAACATCTTCACGCCAATTCCAATACTGTGGTAGACGTCCAGACAATAAAGTCTTTTCGACCCACTTTCCACCGAAGATTTTTTTGGGGCGACGTGACTGGAGATGCGCCTATCGCCGTCATTATGTCTAAGTAAACGACATAAATTGTACATAAGCTTTTGAAAAAACCCACTCCCTTTTTTACGAGCCTCTCTGAGGATGGAACTCGGGAATCTCAACTCGAATTGCAATGACTCTATCAATCGGATATCATGACTTATTGAAGTAATAATCAAAAATCAATATCTTTATCTGTAATTTTTCAATTCAGATTACCTAAGAATGTAAATAAAATTTGCAACTTGCACTGCTTTTAGAATATTAATTTTATTTCAGAGCTATTGATCAACAACTTAAGCCGGCAAATCAGATTGAGAGAAATTCAAATTTTCTCTCATTTAGTTGGAACCGGTACCATACCCTTGAAGAAATATACAATTGGATTGATGAACTTCAATCCAATTATCCCAATATAGTCACCACAGTCGTGATGGGAAGGTCTGTTGAAAACAGAGAGATAAAGGGTATAAAAATAAATTATAATCCCGATAAAAATTATACACTGATCGGTATGATAGAGAGCACGCTACATGCCAGAGAGTGGATAGTTCCAGCGACCGCTACGTGGATTATCAAGGAATTTTTGACAAGTTCCGATCCAGAAGTTCGAGCGCTTGCAGAGAATATAGAATGGCATATTTTTCCTGTGGTCAATCCTGATGGATACGTCTACACTTTTACGACTGTAAGTAATGATTTATTTTGATGCTGGCATCTTTAAATGTAATGGTGCAAATCATTTATCTAAATATCATTTCTAGAACCGAATCAAATGAAATAATTTTTCTGCGAAATTAGAATCATATTACTACAATTTTTGTCTGTCTGTCTGTCTGTTTGTTCCGGCTAATCTCTGAAACGGCTAGACTGATTTTAACAGGACTTTCACTGACAGATAGTTAATTTCATAAGGAGTAACATAGGCTACTTTTATTTTATCTTTACCTCTATACATATAAATAAAATTATCCCTTTTTTACTACATGTATGTAGTAAAAAAGGGATTATTTTTATCACCTACACCAAAATTACATGTTTTTACAATTTTTGTCTCTCTGTCTGTTTGTTCCGGCTAATTTCTGAAACGGCTGGACTGATTTTAACAGGACTTTCGCAATCAGATGGCTCATGTTATAAGGAGTAACATAGGCTAATTTTATTTCAGAAACTTAATTAGGGTTCCGCTTTAAGTGTAAAACTGCAGGCAAAGCCGCGGGGAGCAGCTAGTCTATACATATAAATAAAATTTGAGTGCCTTTTTGTAATATTGAAATAATCATTTTTATTGCATGTAAATGAATATGTACGGTACATAAACCAAAATATTTTTTCTTTTATAATTTTTGTATGTCTGTCTGTCTGTTTGTTTGTTCCGGCTAATCTCTAAAATATCTGGACCGATTTTAACGGAATTTTCACTGGCAGAAAGCTGATGTTATAAGGAGTAACTTAGGCTACTTATATTTTACAAAAATAATTATGGTTCGCGTTCGAACTAGCTGCCCCCCGCGGGGGCTATATTATATTCCACATAAATTTTGAAAAAGCCTTTGGTCCTCGACTTCGATCCTTCAAACCGTTCAAAGTTACGAAAAAAACATATAAATTGATGCGAGCCTTCCTTCTGGGGATCGAACTCGAGTTTCCTCGTTCGGATTTCGATGACACAAACACTTGAAAAACTCGTCTAATCTTGAATTTATTATACGTTTTTAAACCCATTAATAAGAAAATATTGAAAAAAGGAATATAAACTGTTGGCAACATAATTATACATATAGAGTATCCGCTTATGGGATTGTACTAAGTCATTTAGCCGTAAAACTGTTACAACCAGATAAAGATTTGTAGACTTTGTAATCTTTAAAGACTACCACTTACAATAATAGTGTAGTTATGGATGGAGAAGGACTCGTCAAAGTTCTGGTAAAATAAAACAAAATTAAAAGCAAATGTATCACAAGAATTTATTCAGCAATTTTCATTTAATTAACATGGCAGTAGAAATGGGAATTAGACAGATGTACGTGTTAGCCTGGGTGTGCTATTCATTGCTAATCGAGAATAATCGAGATAAACATAAATTAATTATAAATCACATTATTAGATTGCGCCTAGCGGCATTGTCCTCTATAACAGTCAAAAGAATTACTATTTCCTGTTTTTCATTAACATTAAAATTAAAATTCCGTTATAACTTATAGACACCATAATGTAAATTCGGATCAAATACAAAATAGGGAATGTTACTCAACTATTTTGTCTTTACCAATGAATATAATAATAATAAATTGAATTGAATTGGCGGTCGCAGTACCAGACTCCTGGCTTTGTAAAACGTTATATCTGTTAGAGGTCTGATTAATTTATAAAAGCAAGTAGTTACATTAAAATTTCTCTTTAATTTAATATCAAAAAGTTCACCAAAACCTTTGTTGTAAAATTCAATAAAAATGCATATTAAATAAAAATATAAATATCTTCACGCAATTCCCAATACAGGGTTAGACAGAGGTCAAGTCTAGACAATTAAGTCCCTTTGACCCACCTTCCACCGAAGATATTTTCGGGACAACGCGACAGGTTGTGAGCCCGTCGCCGCCTTTATGCCCAAGCCAACGATGAAATTCGTACATAAGTTTTTTGAAAAACTCATTGGTACTGCCACCTGGGGATCGAACTCGGGCCTCTCGACTCGAAATTCCGACCACCCAACAACTCGGCTATCGTGACTTAAAATGCATATTAAAAGTGTAAATTGAATTTTTATATTAATCAAATGACGACCTCCGTGGACGAGTGGCGTTTACACCGGTTTTCATGGTGTTGCCAGCTCTGAGGTCCCGGGTTCTATTTCCGGTCGGGTTAATGTATAAAACATTTTTTTCTCAGACACCCAGATTTGTGGTACCTTCTTTGTGTCTGATTCCATAATATAAGCGCTTAAGCTGCTTACTTTGGGATCGGAGCACAGTATGTGATGTCCCTATCTATCTATGTAATGTTTCGCAGCTGTTGACATACGTACTGAGTACGTACGAGCTGAGTTAGACAGAATATCTTCCCGTAAAATTTACCAACGCCATAGCAGATGTAAATATAAAAAGAGAGATTTAAAATTTAAACTATTACATCTAGGACACGGTGCCTCGGAGATAAGAACGTTGGCACGGTACGGCAGAGGTCGCGGGTTCGAATCCCACCCGTGTCAGTTGGTTTTTTAAAATGTTTCTTTAATTTAATAAGAAAAAGTACAGCATAACTTGTTTGTTACTAAATATGTAGGTATTTAAAAATGTATGAACAGAAAATATATGCATGCGTAACAATAAATATAATAACATTTATTTTTATTGTATAGATATAATAAAATTATATAAATAATAGATATAATAAAATTGATCGATTTGTCAACCACATCGATGTCCTTGTGGCAGCGACGTCGACGAGTTAGGCCTTCACGGATTTTCATGCCAAAAAAGTGCAGGCAGACTATCTCGTTACAGTTCCTTGAATGAAATTATCCGAAGGGCTCTTGTTTCCATAAATATTCCATCGGTTTTAGAGACTTGTCGAATATTTAGGGAGGATGGTAAGAGACCCGACGGCTTGACTTTAGTCCCTTGGGAGAGAGGCAAAGCTCTTGTGGGACGCAACTTCCGTCGATACATTAGCGGCCTCTCATATCAAGGGTACTTCGATAAGGGCCGAGGCGGCATCAGAGGCAGCTGAATCGGGTAAATGGCGGAAATATGAGTCTTTGAAAGGAGATTATATATTTGTTCCATTTGCCGTAGAGACAATCGGTCCGTGGGGTCCGCACGCGATGCAGTTTCTAAAGGAATTGTATCCGCGACTTATCGTTGCCGCTGATGACAAGAGCGCTGGTTCTTTTCTCGCTCTTAACCGTCTAGCCATTCAACGTGTAAATGCAGCCAGCGTTCTTTGTACTATGCCACGAGGAGTAGGGCTCTACGATTATAATAGTTTTTAGTTAATAAGTATTGTAAATATTAACATAATTTTTTTTTGTAAATAAAAAATTGTGATATCATCGTTGTAATAAAATTTAGATCTGTTAATGGTCATTCCATCTTTCCTTTACTCGCATTTTACAACAACTACGAGAAGACAATGAGTGGCAATAATTAAGATTACATGAAATATAAAATGACTAACACAATTCCTAATATTTTAGCATAGAATGTGGAGAAAAAATCGTAGCAGACGGAATTTTACATCCTGTTCAGCAACTGGCGTAGATGACGACATGAGTAATGGAGTTGATCTTAATAGAAACTTTGATTATTTTTGGATGAGTAAGTACATAATTAATTATATTACGGAAATCAATGATAAATTAGTAAAAAAAATAATACTAGTAGAAAATTACTTGGAAAATTACCTACTGAGTTTTATAGGAATACATCATAAGTTTTATATTAATTTATAGGTATACTTATTAAAAAAGGAAGTAATCTAGTACCTACTTTATTATTTACTTGCATACGTAACGATAAAAGCTCAGTTCAAGACTTCATGCCTCTGCGGCAAGAAAGGATTTGCCATTATCGATTCACTGCGATAATCGCGGTACCAGATACTTACGTCCTTACGCAGTACCTGCCACGGTTTTATTGTACCTCAATTTTCTTTATTTAATTAATTATCAAGGCTTTTTCTTTAGTAAATCCAAGAAAAAAACGAATTGGCATAATTTTTGGTCGATCACTACAGTTTATAATTATGAAGTCATATGTAAATTGTATTTGAGATATTTAAAAAAATAACTACTGTTTTTTTAGCAACCGGTGCATCAGACAATCCTTGTAGCACTACTTTCGCCGGTCCATCACCATTTTCAGAACCGGAAGCTAGGGCTGTCGCTGATTACGCTTTAATGTTACAAAATCGTGGAGATTTGATGTATTATTTCGGTCTTCATTCATATACACAGTTGATTGTAATACCATACAGCCACATGACTGCAGCCGAATCTGCTCAGACAACGAACTATGAAGATATGGTAAATATTTGTTCCGTTTTATTTTCTTTAAATTTATAACTTGAAACCGTCTTATACGAAACGACCACAAAGCGATGGTGTAGCCGTTCAAATACACAAGCATCAAAAGAGGTAGTGTATTCGTTTTTCAAATATGTATTTCTAATAGATGAATGGTATAATGGCAGGTTAGAATGAGGATTACGTCAAAGGCGTTGTTTTCCGTTGGATAAAATTTATTTTGCATTGAAAAAGACAACATGACAAAAGAATATATAAGCCAATAATGCTAAGCATAATGTTAAGTAGTGAAGATCAATTATCAAACACTTATGGATGCAAGAGTCGTAAACTGAGGAGAATTCATTTCCTTTAAAAAAAGTTTAATTAGAAGAAAGTTTATGATTTCTTCGACAACTCTTTTTAACAATGCTAGTGACTTTTATTGCTTTCCTTTTCCGCTGACATGCGGTTAAAGTTTGTGATTACATAATTTAAACGACATTGTAATTGAGAAACTGACTTAATTAGCAACTTACCGTCATATTTACTATTTCTTTGTGAATCATACAAGTCAAGTACATAAACGTTGTAAAATATCATATATAAATATTAGTTTAATCTTTGGATAGAAAGAATTTAATACATTTACTGTTTAAAAGAAAAGAGAGAAAACATATAAACTGATAACCTCCTCCTTTTTTAAGTGTGTTAAAATTGTAACAAATGACAGAATTAACAATTTTGATTGGAATCAATAAATGATACAGAAATGTCACTAAATGATGATGCCACACTTTCTCTGCCTAATAATTATTCAGTGGTAACTTCCCAACACTTCTATTGTTTTTTACTCTACAATAGCTGACTATAAATTTAAAGACATTATTTGTTTCAGTACGAAATAGCGATAAGGGGTGCTGAAAAATTAAAGCAAAGATTTGGAACGCAATATAGGGTTGGTGTCTCTCCTGATATAATGTGTAAGTTATTGAAACAAACTATTTTTTACAATAAGAAAAATTAAGTTCAAGATATATATTGCAGGTTTAAGGATACTGAGAAGATGCCTGACATATATGGCAAAATCACGCGGCATGTTTGTTAGTTTACATTACATGTTTGTTAATTTATCTAAAACTTGTTAAAACTTTATTAACTTTCACTTTGAACCTTTCCAGTTTTTTGTAATATCCGATGGCAACAAAAATGTTTGGCACGCGTATTAACAATCTAATAGAGATAAATAAACTTTTATATCAGTCAACGTTTTATTCTCTCTATTATATTAATTTTATATCTTTTGAACTAGTTTTTCGTTTCATCTAGTTTCCAAACTAAACGTTCCTAAGGAACTGAACTTCAATTTATTTTCTATAAGCAAATTATAGTATTTTATTGTCGACGAATTGATAGTATGGCGTATTATTATATTTCAGATCCTATGAGCGGTACAAGCTTTGATTGGGTAAAATTTGAAACTAAAGTTCCAGTTTCCTTCCTAATTGAGCTGAGAGACCTTGGCGAATACGGGTTCCTTCTACCGCCAGAACAAATTATTCCTAACAACTTAGAAATTATGGATGCATTGTTAGAGATTGATAGGACGACAAGACTTTTGGGTTACTATAAATCAGGAACAATAACAATTATTTATTCCTTACCTTTGATTCTATTTTCAATTGTTATTAATTTGTGAATTGATAAGTACATACTATATTAGTTTAATGTGCTGTAAATTTAATTATCCTTTGTATTTAAATAAGTTTTACAATCAATAAAAAATAGAGCACAGTTAAAAACTTATTTTTAAACTACCGCTATAATAAAATTAATAGATATTTTAAAAACTATAAATTAAGGAACGCTTCTGCATAAAATATATAAGGTAAATATTTAATTATTTTCTTTAACTCCTTATTTATCACAGTCTAAAATTTTATCAATAAATTCTTTTTTATGATATTAAAGTTGTCGTGTGGTATCGACGTAGGAATAATACTAACCTTTCTCTTTCCGTGGCTATCTTAAGAGGTAAAAAAATAAAATAAATATCTACACGTTATACCCAATGCAAAGATAAATTAGAGAATTAAGTTTTTTCGATCAACCTCCACCAAGGGAAAACGTGAAAGATGGTGAGTCTGTAGTCATATTTATGTCCAAGTCATATCCAGATAAGTTAAGCTTTGTAAAAACAAATAAGTACGAGACTTGGGATCGAACTCGGGTCTCTGGACTCAAAATCCGATCACCCACCAGAAGACTACCGTGATTTTAAAGAGGTGACTGTGGAAAATCTTTCAAGACAATACAATGGCAACGGTTATCATCTCGAAAATATCAGACCAAATTTAAGCAAAATGATGGGCAGTATCATCTCCGATGCGTGGTGATTGGTACTGCGATCGACAATCCATTGCCGCTTGCGTGTAAAAATAGCAAATACCCCTGTAGGTCCTTTTCTGCAGTGGACGTGACAGTGGAAAATCAAAGACGACCATCATAACCACCAGATAAATATTTCTTATTTGGTGTATAATGTGGTAAATGATTTCAATATTTTATAGTATTTGAAACTATATCTATCACAAACTTAATAAAAGGACGAAAGCAATACCCAAATATTTTAGATTTCACTAACCAGTCATGTTTTGCTATAAATAAAATAAATAAATATCTTCACGCAATTCCCAATACAATTCAATTCCCAATACATGGTTAGACAGAGTACTAGTCTAAACAATTAAGGCCCTTCGACCCTCTTTCCACCGAAGATATTTTCAGGACAACGTGACAGGTGGTGAGCCCTTAACTAGCTTATCCTACATCAAAGAAAATAATAATTTTCCAAAATCAGCAGTCAGAATATTTCTACTCCAAAGACCCAAGCTGTATTGTTTTCTGCTGCATGAATAGGCCGGCTTAACCGGGATCGGATCAGAGGCTTACAGAACACAGGTGCGAAGTAGAAGCATCTGCTTCAAAGTTTCTCTTGGTGACTATTATAACCCTATTCAATCCCTCTTCTCCCTTCTTTCTTCTCCTTTCAATTTCTCAATTCCTTTGTTAAAAACAGACAGTTAAACTAGGCTTTATCTGCAGCAGATAAGAAGGTAATCTCTTGCCACCAGGTAAAATGCTAGCTGATTTGCTACCTTTTACCATAAACAATATCGAGCTGATTAAAATATATGTAGAAATGTAATTAACGGTTTACATGCAATAAAACGCCATCTTAATTATTAAACATTTATCAATAACTATGTGGCACATACTAAAAAAAAAGTCTACAAATTGTCTGCCCTTGCACGGCTTTTTTTAATCAGAATTGAATATAATATTTATTGTACTTTACGATAATACTAATCTTTTACCTTTCTGATAAGATTAAGTATCAAACAAATATTTTTTTTCGTCCATAATCACACTGAATTTTTAACATCGTGCACGTTAATATACATTAAAATGTCAATAAGGTTATTTTTAATATTAAGTAGCGTAACAATCTTTGTTCATGCTTATAAAAGTTATGAAAATTATAAAGTTTATGATTTGGTTCCTGTTACCGATGAACAAGTACAAATTTTACACTATTTAAGAAAAGAAGGTTATGATTACTGGACTGACGTCTTTGCGGTTGGTAGCAATGTAAGGATAATGGTGCCACCATCCAAAAATGATGAATTTCATCAATACTGCAAAAGAGTAGGATTAAACCCAATTGTGAGCATTGATAACGTACAAAAGTAAGTTTTCTTTTATATGCTTTCTTTATGCCAGGTGATCGGAATTCGAATCAGGAGATTTGAATTTGGTCTCCGGGAGAGAGGCTTGTTTCAATAAGTTACAAGTTCGCCAGGCTTAGTTTTTAAAACCTTTAACTAGCCCAATATTGGGAAATTCATGAAGATAAAAAAATTATATGATATCATTTAAGCCTATGTGAAGGTACTAGAGAAGTTGAGACGGCTGTTGGCTATTGTCTTGGTAGACTCATATATATGAAATATATATTCCTTATGTTATATTCAGGATATGTCCTAAATGTATGTATGAAATTGTGGAAAGTACTTAAATAACTAAATAAAGAAAATACTTCACGTGGATATTTATTAACTACAAAGAAAGAAGCAACTACCTAACTTTCCATGCTCTAAATTTTACGAGCGCTTTACATAAAGTGATTCAGATATTAGAATAGGTCGGAATAGGTTGGAATAATAATCACCTACTTTTCACCTACATAGCACACATTGCTCTGATCCCTAAGTAAGTAGCTGAAGCACTTGTATTGTGGTATTAGAAACAACAAAGGTACTACAAACACCCTGGCACGAGAAAATGTAGAAAAAGTGTTTTCTTCATTAACCCAACCGGGAGTCGAATCCAGAAACTTTAGAGACCATTGGAGGAATTTTAAAATATTTTTTCAATTGAATTTAATTGAATTTTTATTTTATTTTTATATGAATAGTACTAAATCAGATCAGATAGGCATGCCAGGGTTTTATAATACTGTAAAAGTAGAGTATCAATTTTTTCAGCACTATATTATTTTCATAAATTTTCAGATTAATCAATGATCAATTAAAACCGTCTGAACATACCAAACGCAGCAATTCCCTCGGATCTTTTAGCTGGACAAGGTATCATGATCTAGCAGAAATTAATGCCTGGCTCGATGAACTTACAGAAATGTATCCAAATGTTGTGACAAAAATTAATATGGGAATATCAAACGAAGGAAGACGTATTAACGGAATTATAATAGATTTTAAAGCAGGAGCTAGAGGTGATTCCCCTCTTGTTGCAATGATAGAGGGTGGAATACATTCTCGGGAATGGATATCTCCTGCTACAGTAACCTGGATTATAAAAGAGTTCCTAACTAGTACCAATACTGATGTCAGACGTTTAGCGGAAACTTTTGTGTGGCATATATTTCCTGTGGCAAATCCTGATGGATATGTTTATACCTTTTCTAATGTAAGTACTTTAAAAAAATTTTGATGTTTGTTTCAAACTAATTAAACAACAATAAACTATTTAGATATTTAATTCAGATTTACTTGATCTGTTGCTTGCTTTCCAAGAGTGTGTAATGAAAGTTCTCGTCACGAGAATTTGAGTTATTACATATAATAATTAAATTTTTATAAAATTTTTACCCGCAGGATCGCATGTGGAGGAAGAATCGCAATACAGCCAATTATGTGAACTGCACGACTACGGACAATGACTTAAGCAATGGCATAGATCTGAATCGAAATTTTAATTTCTTATGGATGAGTATGTTTCAATTTGTATGTCTTGTTAGTGATTTTGTGGTAACTATGTACGACTGTACCACCACCTTTCTTCCCATAGGTCTTAGGACTTTTACTAAGTCGCCTGTTGCATCACAACAGGCGACTAAGTAATGCACTTAAATACCTATCTAAATAGGCCCAAATAATGCAGAACAATAACTGAGCATCCAAGATGCATGGAGTCTGATACTAAGAATTTCAATTAGTTTGTCAAGTCTTGTGGCCTGTGTTTATGGTGGAAACCTTAACCTTAAATATTAGTATATATTTTTTGCAAATTCCACATAAAATGTGTCATGTAGTGAACTCTTCTAGCATATAAATAAGCGTGACCGAATATCTAGTCAAACTTGTTTAATTCAAGTGCCGCAAGCAGATTGATTATGAGAATGATCACAAGTACGAGGGTACTGATACAGCACTGAACATACATATATTATAGTTTGCCTATTTTAATAAATGGTTGATGAACCAGGACATGCATAACGAGTAACTTAGAGATTATTATTACTCAATTCAATAACATGTGTATTGCTGAGATTCTGATTTATGTATGTACAATACAATATTATTATACCTAATTTTGATGGTAGACAACTTTGTCTTGTCTGGCCTAGTACCATTTTCATATATTAAGTAAATTATATTCTCTAGCCATACCAGCTTAATTTGCGATTAAGATGGTAAAGTAGGAAAATACTTAGAAAAGCAATCTTCAAAATATTTTGGAAAGAGAATAAAGTCAGGAAAGTTGACTTAACTGTATCCTTAAGTTTTGATATAGCCATGTCGTAGTTTTACCCATTCTTTAATATAAAAAAAATATTAATTTAATATAGACATATTTGATTTTATTAATAGAAAACCGTCAGAAATAAAAAGTCACGATAGCCTCGTGGTTGGGCGGTCGGAATTTCGAGTCAAGAGATCCGAGTTCGATCCCCAGGTGGCAGGCACGTATCAATGGGTGTTTTTAAAAAACTTATGTACGAATTACATCGTCGGCTTGGGCATAAAGACGGCGACGGGCTCACCACCTGTCACGTTGTCCCGAAAATTTCTTCGGTGGAAGGTGGGTCGAAGGGACTTAATTGTCTAGACCAGACCTCTGTCTACCCCTGTATTGGGAATTGTGTGTAGATATTTATTTATTTATTTTATAAATAAAAAATATTATTTATTTAATATTATCTTCACGCCCAGTCCCTGACGGATTAGCCGGAGAGAACAGATCGCCAAGTTTCACGATCCTTACATACCTTCATTACTTACATAAAAATTAATGAACAGATAATAACCCTCATGCGCTATTAAATACAAATAAATATTTAAGTCCTAAGGGTTTAACTTAATTTTTATACAATACAATTATATATTAAAGCAACCACACTTTTCACTAGCTTAACACAGCTAGACTTGTTTTATTTAGTTATTAATTATTTTTGGTATATATGAAATATACCAAAATAAGAAATTAAAAAATAGAACAAATATATAAAACTAACCGTACCATACTTTACATACGTGACTTGTTCTTTAGATTATCATCATAATTTTTGTTAGTATGATTTGATACCGCGATAAGATTTTTGGTTTCATGATTATTTTATAAAGTGATAACAAATCTATCGTTTCTTGCTAAACCGAAGTAATCCAGTTTTAGTTAAGTTGATATACTCTTTATCGTCATAGTTTTCACTTGACCTTTACATTTTTAATTCAACATTTTAAGTAGTGTTATTTTTTAATTATAATTATAAAAGCCAACAGTTCCGTTTAATGAGCTTCTGAATCTTAGTTATTTTTACAAGTACTTGAAAAATGTTTAAATTCAATGCAAGTACGTCAATCAAGAGTTAAAGAGTTTGGTTATTATACCCATATAATCGAAATACAGAGAAGTGGTCTATCATCAAACATGTTTAGGATTGATGTTATTAATTCATTTGCTAGGCATACCCGGCAATGATTCATTTTGTCATTGCTGCTTCTATAGAGGGCACAATTGCACATTTCCTGTAAAATGATAAAGATTAGTAGTAAATAGAATTTCTTAAATAAAAGCAATTGTGGGAGCTCAAATTTCGCTATTCCCTACTTGTGGCAATTACCAGTTAATTCATGTTATTGTTCGGTTGCGGAAATTATAATATAAATGCCGTGATGAATATAAATATTTCAAAATACAGTGGCATTTTAATTTGGGCCAACATAGTCAAGTGGATGAGTATTCGGAATTCGAATCACGAATACCATAGTTCAGTCCACAGGAGGAAAGCTTGTTCCGATGAGTTTTTCCTAAACTTTTGTATGGTTTTTGTCGCTGGCTTGGTTACCAAGACGGTGTAAGGCTTCTATCAAGTTAGTTCAATAATCTCTAGGGAAATGTACGTCGAAGAACTAAATTGTCCATAATTTTGATTACCCCAGGATTGGGAAATGAGTGAAGATACAAAAAATGTGTGTGAAGACCGCCATATGATGGCAGTATGAACAGCTAAGGTAACGTACAGATTAAAGTCAAGAAATATTCATGAGTTTCAAATCATAGACAAAGAGCACTTTTCATGCCGTGTAGTTACGGTATAAGAATTTACTACTCCCTTGGATACTCTTCCCGTGGATGTTTCTAGAAGCAACTAAGATATAAACCTTGAAATTGCAGTTGTATATAACAGATAAAGGGATAAACATTTCAAAAAATACCACATCAAAATAGTAGAATGTTGACAGACAACAGTGTTTAAGTTGCAAGATGTTTGGAGCTGCGGTCGCCAATCAACTTGATAAGCGTGGCAACTATGACAAACACTTCCCTTGCGGGAAAGGCGTTCAATCTACAGTGGACTTTACCTGGCCTTTATGTATATGTTTTATGTGAACAATTTTCTGTTTCAGCAACTGGGGCCTCTTCGAATCCATGCATGCAAACGTACGCTGGTCCCTCTCCAGGATCGGAACCCGAAACTCAAGCCATAGCAAATTACGTTCTAACCCTTAAGCAAACTGGAAATATGTTATATTATTTCGCATTCCATTCCTATTCACAGATGATCCTGGTTCCTTATAGTCATGTCTCCGGTGGCGATGTACTGCAAGTTGCAAATTATGCAGATTTGGTATGTTTATTAACGGTTTTATTTTAGTACTAAAATTTATGTAGTAATTCATCTGGTCTGTGTAAGTTCTTTGTAATACATAGGCCTCTCCCGTACGGGAGCTTTTTCCATAACCGCCACGCTTGGCAATCGAAGGCTACAATCGCTACGTTGTACCAGATGCACCACGTCAAGAATGCTGTTGTCCATGACCGGCTTTCTGTATTTTGGTATGATATTTATCGAGATCCCGCCATCTGTTAGTTGCCAATTACATTTTTAAAATTAGACGCCTTTTGCCACAAGAAGAAAGTTGGTATATTCCTACACATCACAAGGCAAAATAAATGAATCAAATAAAAAAAATATTCATTTTGTACTCAATATTTATAGTGAGTGATTTTTATAATGTGTAAAAAGTTACATTCAGCCTATATAATCTCCCCTTATACTTTGACCAATTTGACTTTCTAAAATTGGTTCTTATAGGCGTTTGTTGTATTTGGTTATTGTAGGTGTTTGTTTAAGTAAATAACAGTGCGTCGCTTAAGAAAAAAGCTAAAAATATTTGTCAAAAACTAAACTGATATGATATGCGAACTAATATACTGAGTACAATACTGAACTGATGTCTTTAGAAACATCGAGTGCAGTGTTGTACTCAGTATTATACCAATATAATGAAGCTAACAAATCATTCGATGATAAGTCACAACTGTAGCCGTTATATCTGCAAACCCTCTGCAAACCTTCTCAGTTGAGAAGGTTATAAATCCGATTTCGTGTGAAAGCCTATGATTACACCGACTCTCTACACCATTTGAGCCTGAACACAAGAGTTGTTACAATGCTACTTTGGCGGAAGAAATAGGTGAAAATGTGGTATTTTTTCAGACGGTAGAGAAGGAGTCTACTGTATAACATACTTATTCGTTAGCCTAACGCAATGGCAATATATTCTTCCACTCAAACCACTGACCTGATTAAGTATGAAATGTTTGAAGAATAAATGAGTAAATTTTTTCTATCAATAAATTTGAATAATTTTATAAACTTATATTTATATTTTTAAATAGTACGAGATTGCAATCCGAGGAGCAGATAAACTGACACAAAGATATGGAACCCCGTACACCGTTGGAACATCAGCAGACATTTTATGTAAGAAAATTGATTTTCTTTATTTTAAGTCTTTTGCGTGTAACCTATATGCATTTTCAATGTTCTTTTAAAAACACTGATTAGTTTAGAATTGACTGATGAGTTTAAATCGACGAAAACAATGTTTAAGTAGATTCATTCTAAATGTGTGGGAAACCACGTAACCGGGCAGACGCCTCTCGTGGAACCGCAAACCTGAATACACGGCTCGTTCATTGCGAAGCGATCCTTTGAATTGGCAAAATTTATTGTTTTATAATTTATGCTTGTGATTGTTTTCTCTTGGTGAATTTGCATGACGTTAAAACTAATCGTTGCACATCATTGTACATATTCCATCTTATATATCTGATTACCCGGTCAGGGACTGTGCGTGAAGATATATTATAAATATTTAAAGAAATGACATCTGTACATAGAAGATATTTGAGCGAAAGTAAGTGAAATAGATCCCACGGAATTGTCGGAGCCTAAAACAACTTATATGTATATATATATATATATATATATATATATATATATATATATATATATATATATATATATATATATATATATATATATATATATATATATATATATATATATATATATATATATATATATATATATATATATATATATATATATATATATATATATATATATATGAACCTTAACTTGATATAGGAGTATCTAGATATCTCTCCTCTATCAGTTAAGATTCATAAACAGATTAAAACTTTTACAGATGAAGTCAGCGGTTCCAGTTTCGATTGGGTCAAAGGTGTTGCTAATATACCGATAGTATATCTGTTCGAATTACGTGATGTTGGAGAATACGGATTTCTGCTACCTACTGAACAAATTATACCTAATAATGAGGAAATTATGGACTGCCTACTTGAAATGGATCGGACAACCAGACAAATGGGATACTATTCTGGGACAGTTGGTGTAACTGGTTCCTTTATTACATTATTAACTTGTGTAGTATTTCTTATTTTTAAATAATTTATGAAGACTATAAGTTTAAGAACATTTATTTAAAATAAGAATAAAAGTATTTTAAGATGGTAAATTATTTAATGTTGTTCGTAGATAACACGTATGTAATGTGACTGTCGTTGTTTTTAGATTTAAAAAGTTTTGAAAAAATATCTATGTAATTATATTTTACAGAACGAGAAATAAAAATATTCACGCATATTCCCAATACTCCTTCCATTCCCAAGATAGAGGATTAAGTAAAGACACTTAAGTCCTTGCTACTCACCTTGTACTAAAGACAATTGGTGAATAAGAACAGAAAATAAGTTGAAGTAATATTGAAAAATACACATTATTTCAAGGATGAGTGAAATCGGATAACCAGCAGTGGAGTAACATTACCCACAATTATATACGTGTTATCTACGAACATGCAGATGTTTTCTTGGAATAATTATTCTCACAAAAAATTTACAAACATTAGGCATTAACAAAAAATATTTTCACTGGCCAGTAAAAACATCCAAAAAAAACTTAAAACAATATAACGCATAACTAAATTGTGAGGTGTGATTTATAAAACTTAGCACGAAATTAATTTTAGTAAAAATAAATTAGTCCTTATCCATTTGAAATCCCACGGGAGCTCTAAACGCTCTCTACATCACCTCTGTTAATTACTGAAACATTCTGTCGTGAGAAATGTCGGTTGTCGCGTGATTTAGGAACATTTGTTTCGAACTTATTTCTACAGAGTATTTTATTATAACGTATATTTCCAATACTAGAATATACAGTTCTGTAGACAATTCACTAAATGAACTAAAATGATTAGTGCCCAACCTAACACTACAATGAACTTACATAGATTTATCTATTAGCATCTACGAGTATTACACAAATGTTTACCCTTAGCGTAATTCAAATCCGCCACCCTTTGCTTTGATATCATATTAAAAAAAAAGTAATATTGAGTTGTGTTTGTATATTTTGAATTTATTTAATTAAATAAATGAAGTATGAATATTTATATGTGGAATTTACGTAGGAATAATTTACATCACGGCATTTGATGGTCATAATTTCGTAAAGAATTCACACAATATTAGTTGGAATAGCTTCGCAGTTACAAGAAACCGGATGATGTGAGTACGGTTGACAGTAAATGGTAAATAATAATAAATTACGCCACCCCCTTGACAACGTGACGCGTGACTGAAATCAGATGTCACGGGGCATCCACAAATCATAACGCACACCTATATGTCCCACATGGAACAGAAATGGTCTGGAGTGGCCTTCAGTGTTGTTCTTTAAGACATTATTACCGAGGTGCGCAAAAAGAGTATAACCAATACTTAGTGAGAAAAATATCGTGTTATATTATATTGTACATAAAATAATGATTTAATAATATTTTGCAGTTAGAAGATTTTTTTTTCATAAATAACACTTATCTAGATAAAGTCGTATATTTAAACAATGTCTAATTAAAAGAAAGAAAAGATGGGAAGCGTTTTTACATAAATCTTAATGTGAAGTATGGGTGTATAAACTTCAGGTGACAACTGCATTGCTTATATAGCGTGCAACACCGTGCAACCTAGCACCATTTAATATAATCTTATCATTTTAAATGCTTAAATTATAATTATGACTGAAAATATTATTAATATTTTGTTATATTCATGGATGTTGTCATCATAATAATCGTCATTATAACGACCTCTAAAAGTACAAAGCAGTACATAGGCCTCTGTCATATAGGAGGGTCTGCAACAATCACCAAGCTTCACAAGCGGGCTAGCGAGTCGGTTGTTTTTTAAAATGAAACGTTTAAATGCAGTAATGATCTAAGCTCGACAATTATCACCTCTTATAAGATGACAATTAGTCACTCGCGTTCAAATCTTACGGGAAAGGCACTAAGACAACGACAGGCTGCCATTTTCTTATCATATTTTACTGTGAATTATAATAAATTGAAATTCACCTTTACTAATTCCACTATTTATTTATTTAAATGCAAAAGGTTTCGTCTTTGTGGTATTATCAAATACTACAAATATTATAGTCCGTTGAGATGGAAAACGTATCACCTCTTTTATCTCTTTAACTACGGATATTTACTTAAAATTACAACTAAAATGTAATCAAAACATGTAGGTATGTAGGTAGGTAATGTATGAGAATTATTTAGGGGTATATTCCAAGAAATGTTTCCCTAGAATTGACATAATATATTATTATAATATTATGTTATTATAATAAGGTTATATAATAATAAATTTAATTGCTCCGTGAAATTTGCATCAATGAGACATTTTATAAAAATAAAAAAACACAAAAATTTTAAAATAAAACTCAAATACAAAATTATCTAAATGTCAAATTGATTAATAATAAATATTCCTTTACTTATTCAATATATTATATTATATTATTAGTAAAGATGGCCGTGTGGTTGGGTGATCTGTATTAAAGTCAAGAAAATACAAGATCGATTCCTAGGTAATAGGTACTTTCCATTGAGTTTTTTTTTTTTCAAAAACTTGTGTACGAATTACATCGTTGGCTTTGACTAAAAGACGGTGGTAGGCTTAGCACTTCACGTTGTCCCAAAATAACCTCTTTGATGGAAGGTAGGTCGAAAGGACTGTATTGTCTAGACTCCTGTCTACGCAAAAAGTCACGATAGCCGATTGGTTGGGTGATGAGATTTCGAGTCAAGAGACTTGCGTTCGATCCCCAAGGCTCGTACAAATGGGTTTTTTTTCCAAAAGTTATGTACGATTCATATCGTTGGCTTGGATATAAAGACGGCGACGAGCTCACCACCTGTCACGTTGTCCCATAAAATGCTTTCGTTGAAAGGTGGTTCGAAAGTACTTAATTGTCTAAACCTCTGTCTACCCCAGTATTGGGAAAGGCTTGAAGGTGTTTTTTATATTATGTTCTGTACAAATGTAGCTCAAAATGAAAAATATTTCTATATGTATATCCACCGAAGGTAATTGGGATACCATCAGATACACATTTTATTTCGTACTGGCTGCCCCCGCGACTTTGCCCTTAGTTTAAAACTTAATGCGAAACCCTAATTATTTAAATAAATTTAAATATCTTCACGCAATTCCCAATATAGGGGTAAACAGAGGTCTAGTCTAGACAATTAAGCCCCTTCGACCCACCTTCCACCGAAGATATTTTCGGGACAACGTGACAGGTGGTGAGCCCGTCGCCGCCTTTATGTCCAAGCCAACGATATAATTCGTACATAAGTTTTTGCAAAACCCATTGGTTCGAGCCTGCCACCTGGGGATCGAACTCGTGTCTCTCGACTTGAAATTCCGACCACCCAATCACTCGGCTATCGTGACTTACAATAAAACCCTAATTATGTTTCTAAAATAAAATTAACCTATCTTACTCATTATAACATTATCTAGCTATCTGTCAGTGATAGTCCGGTTAAAATCGGTCGAGCCGTTTCATAATCTCTGAAACGCTGGAGCAAACAGACACACAGACGGACAGACCGACAGACAAAAGATGTGAAAATGTTATTATGGTGTATGTACCGTACATATTCAAATACATGTAGTAAAAAACGTTTATTTCAATATTACAAACAGACACTCCAATTTTATTTATAAGCGTTGATTATTTTCAGTCAACAGCGTCTCCACTGCTGTCTTTGTCGTCAGGCTATTTTCAATTTATATGGTAATGTTACGTAATTATTCTTTTTACTGTTTCTATTTTAAATTACTCATAATCATTACAATATAAAAAGGGTTCCTCGTAAAATTTAAGTTCTATAATTAACCACTAAATTTTATATATAATTTAAGTTGCATACCATATCATGGTAGAAATATATTTAGTCGGATCTGGGAACACTTAAAGTGATATCGAAATGACTACAATACAACTAGAAATTGGAAAATATCCTAAATAAATATTGATCTTATCTAAAATAAATATTACAAAAGATAACTATAGCTCCTATACTAGCATACAATATCAAAATTTCACCATCTAGATATCGATGACCATGGTGATGGAGTATCGTACACACCGGTTTTTATAGTGTCGCCAGCTCCGAGGTCTCGGGTTTGATCCCGGTCGAGTCAATGTAGAAAACTATATTCCTACGTTTTCTTGAATCTGAGAGTTTGGATTACCATCTTTCTGATTCTGTACAATTATTCTTCTTTTTCATTCTGTACAAGTGTGTAAGCAACTTACTTTCGGATCTGGGTTATGTATATAATGTTGTCCCCTATTTATGTATATCCATGCATGTAAATACGATGATGATGCTGAAAAAATTGGCACATTCTACTACTTTATTTTTAAATTTATTTAATTTTTAAGTATCATTTCTTTCATCCAAACATCCAAACTTGAAAAAAAAAGAAAAGAATATTCCAATGATAAAAGTTCCAAAGGTATGGAAAAAAATATATAATCAAGATGGCCGAATCCTAAAAGCATAGCTAGAAAAATACATAAAATATAAAGCTTTCAAATTAAGGAATCCTCCGGTACCGTAACTTGTACTGTAACAGTCCCAACTCTTTTTCAACATTCAACCCATCTTCAACACCATTCATCATTCTAAAGTCGTTAATGAGCTAAAACTAAATATTTTCTCTAAAGTAATTTACCCTATCACCAATATACCAAGACCTCCCACTATAAATAATTATTGCGAGCTCACGGACCAGAAAGAGAATGGACGTCCAGTTTTAAGCAAACTCGCTGCCAGATAGTTTTCTTCCACTCTGGGGCTCTCCTTTCTTGGACATTAAAATCTATATTTAAAGACACCACGTTTACGCTTAAAACTATTATAAAAGCCATAAACAAGTGGCATAGTCGTTCATCGAAGCTTTAAAATTTTATACCCGAGAAGTTATTTTAGTTAAAACGGATGCTTATTTGTATTAATTAGTTGTGTTCATCAAAGGATTCTGTCCTATGCGCCTTTAAAATTATGACCGTAAAAATATTTCAAAATAGAAGCAGTTTTAAATTTATGTCTGAAATAATATTTTACATTACTATTTCATAGCTTTCTCGACTAAATATTTGACACTGAGATGAGAAGACTAGACGTCTTTTTTGCTATTAACCTTACTTTTTGGAAGCCTTTATGAAAACTCGTTACTGCGATGGTAAATCTATTGTTCTCCAAATAAAATTAAATATTTGTATTGTTTGATATAGAAGACATAAATTTTACTTATCAGATATCTGATTTCTTTAAACCACCGCTATTTAGTAAAAGTTTTCATTAAAAGGAGAAGAGACGAAAAAAATAATATAGATAAATAGAATATATACATAGACAGGGACATCACATACAGTGCCTCAATCCCAAAGTAATCAGTTTTAGCACTTGTATTATGGAATCAGAAAGGTACCAAAAAACCAGACAGTTTTCAGTGATGAGTGATTATTTTCTACATTGACCCGTCCGGGAATCGAACTCGGGATCATCTGAGATGGCTACACCTTGAAGATCGGTGTGTACGCTACTCATCACGTAGGTCATCAATTCTTCTTTAATTTAATAAATAACGAAACAAATTCTATCAACTTTCACACCGCTTACATGTAAAAATTTATTTTTGTAAAGAAACCTTTGGATCGTAACTCATGCAAAAATATGCTGCCGTTGCACATTTCACTAGTCAACACAGCGGTTAAGGTAGCGCACACATTAATTTACAGCATAATAAATAAATAAATATCTCCAGTACAGGGGTAGACAGAGTCTAGTCTTGACAATTAAGTCCCTTCGACCCACCTTCCACTGAAGATATTTTAAATGTTCATAGGTTTTTGAAAAAATCCATTGGTACGAGCCTGCCACCTGGGGATCGAACTCGAGTCTCTCGACTCGAATTTCGATTACCCAACCACTCGGCTATCGTGACTTTTGTTAAATTACTCGAAAATTAAACCGACCGGTTTCGCTATACTACATCATCAGGGTATATTGAATACCCTAAATGAACTTTCGTGTAGAAATGAACTTCAAGAACATGCGATTTCACCTTTCACAATCGCAAGTATACATGAAATAAATAATGAATAAATATCTTCACGCAATTTCCTATACAGGGATAGACAGAGGTCTAGTCTAGACAATTAAGTTCGACCCACCTTCCACCGAAGACATTTTCGGGACAACGTGACTGGTGGGGAGCCCTTCGCCGAATTTATGTCCAAGCCAACGACATGATTCGCAAATAAGTTTTTGAAAAACCTATTGGTACGCGCCTGTCACCTGGGGATCGAACTCGCGTCTCTTGACTCGGAATTCCGACCACCCAACCTCTAGGATATCGTGACTGTGAAATGAAATTTAAAAAAATCCTTTGTACATATGTAAGTAATTTCTAAAAGTACACACCATACTATAGTAACCCGCTTATCGCTAACACTTATCAATAAATCAGTATTCCGCTTGACACTCGAAAAGTAATGATGGAGTAAATTTTTTCTGTGGTAGCATTCCTAACGCGCTTAGGGACCACTAAACGCCGTTTCTGGTAATTACGTGAAAGTTTGTGACTTCCTTTTGCATTCCATTTAAAGTTTTTTTTTGTAACTTATGGAATTTTACTGTATTCGTTAATTATCGCGGTTAAATATATTTTTTAGCTGCGTGGTATCGCCGAAACTATTATACCACCACCTCAATTCCAACATGTAATATTGGAATTGAGGTGATGGTATAATTATTCAATATGTAATTGGAGGGATAACTATCTCGAAAGATATCAGAACAAAAACAGCATTCGGACAACAGAGCTTACTTTGCGAAGTATCTAGTACTACGATCGCCAACCCGCTAGCCAAAAGTGGCGGTTATGGTAAACGCTTCTGTACAGAAGATGCCTATATTCAGCAGTGTATTTTCGACAAACTGCTATGATAATGATGACGATTTCTTTTTAACTACCGCTTAAAGCATATTAAATTAATATACCCTCATTGTTAACTTAACTTCAATATGGATTTTACTAAGGGAAGATTTAAGGCAATTTAACTAGCGGACATGGTTTTTCTTCTGGACATAGAATACGACAGGTTACAAGATCTTTTTTGAGAACACTTCTGAAAATATGTTTGATTTAATGACTTTATGTTTGATATAATGACTTGATTTAATAATTTAAGGACTTTAGCTGTTTCTTCTGAATTTCAAATAAATAAAACTGCCACAATACTTTACTGCCCTAACTTACGTTACAGTCTTTATATGCCGGCCTTTTGCTATTGTACTTCTTGTTCAATGAGTATATGAATGCCGCTAATATGGCTAACATATTTACCTAAAATAATTGTCTTATTCAAAGAAATAAATCTATGATCAAATATTTAGACATTGCAAATCACTAACTGACTACTATATCAGTGGACTGTTTGCAATCATAAATAATAAAAAGATACAGATAAATCTAAAAAAATATTAAATTAAAAAAAAAACAAGTTGCATAGATAAACTAATAACTACATCCTCTGTTTTGACAATTTAAACACTTTTAAACATTATTGGTACTCATAACTCTATATGCAGCTGTAAAACATTAGCGTCCCTCACTAAACTCCTCCACGCACCTATTCTGGAACCGGAAAGCGATCTTCCTCAACACCGTAACACGAAGCCGTCAAAGAAACAAAACTAACAAACGGACGGATAATTGATGGGGAAACGACGTCCCATTTCGTCAGCTGTCTCCCGACGATGACATCGGAGGTGACGTTTAAAATTTTAGTCATTGCGATTGGGATCGTCACGTTATCGTCACGTAATGCGATAGACTCTCAACCTGCCACGTTGTGCCAAATAAGTTTCTGTAAAATGTGCGTCTAGAGGGTTTGCTTCTATCTACCCCAGAATTGGGAATATGCGTGAAAATATTTTTTGTAGGAAATTATTGTATTTACGTGAATATTGTACGTTCAAATAAAACCATGATTCTGCGTAAAGGAAATCAAAATATAGTAAAAAAAAGTTGACGGTCGTCGAAGCTAGCTATGACTATAGGACCTACCTTCATGTAAAGCTCTATAATTTTTATATACATAGTAATTGTTACTATAACGAACATAATTGTATATTTTAAATCGGATAGCGTAAAAGGGGAAGAAGTTATAACTTATGACAGTTGGAATATTTCGTTTAAATATGTATTTTGAAGGCTTTTAGTTTTAGTAGATGAAAAAAATTGTTATGCAGTTTTATTTTGCGTCACACAATATGATTTCGATACGAAAGGTAAAAAAGATACTAGATAAGCAGTTAAAGGCAACAACTGAAAAAAACAATATTTGGACATTAATTATCTATATTACACATTAATTACAAATAAACATTAAAACATTGGACCCTATGTCACTTTTTTCGTACGTTTTTAACGCTACCTCATATTTTTAATCTCATTATTTTTTACATCACAGAAATCGATTGTGCCTGTGTCTCATTCTGATTTCAAAGCGCAGTAGGATTTAATCCATTTTAGGGCTAGGTAACTTAGTTCGTTGTAACAGCACTTGAAGCCATGGGTTGCGGGTTCGAAACCCGATAGGGTCTAACATTATGTGTGATAAATATGAATATTTGTTCTAGAATCATATAAAGTAGTTGCTTGGAGGTCTTGATAATTTAGTCCTTAAGAACCTTGAGAGATGTTTTTTATATAATAAAAATTCAAACGATTCGATTCCGTTAAACACTACTGTACGTAGAGACCTTTGTCCTTCGGTGGACTTTAACATGCTGAAATTTTATTGCATTGAAGAAATTTGAGTGAATAGCTGGAATAGGTTCCTAGGACGTGTCTGTGTTCAAGACAACAATATTTAGAATTTTTGTTGTTCAGGTTTGGCCCTAAAACCACTGAACGGACTTTGAATCTGTTTCCACTGTACAATATCTTATTTTCCATTTTAAAAACTGAGGCAAGAGTTATTATTAAAATTGATTCAGTGATTCCAAAGATACATCTCACTTTTCTAAATCTTATTTTGAACGGAAAGGTCAAATTAAAATGGACATTATTTAATCGAGAATATTCTCGTATCTATTGGATTTAGTTAACGGATTTAGAGTCGGTTTCCAATCTTACAAAGAATCCAGATTTAAAAACTACAGTACATTTAACCCAAGGAAAATAAGTAAAGTTACCTGTAGGATACATGTAGGGGCACATCTTGAATGGATTTAGGTTAATATTAATGTTCTAGCATTCTATATGCACACTTAAAAACTGCAATACATTTGATCCTCATGATGTCAGTACTTAAGAGACTGCCGACCCGACACCGGTTTCACGAAAATTCAAATTCTTAGAGATAAAGTTTAAAAAAAAATGACGATTTACGCATATATATATATTTCTTGACAGAAAGATGTATACCAAATATAAAATATTTTTCCTTTGGAGTGAACAGACCTGAAAGCGATAACATCCCCGAAAATGCGAGGTTGCTAAACCGAGATAGTCCATGGCCAATATTCTTTACAAGAGAGATCTTAAAAAAATTCAGGCGGTTTTTTTTTAAATATGAGTAAAAGGAGTCTGTTATGTATTAAGTATATGTGGGTCTCAGTTTACCTTATCCGCCAGACAAAAGGCAGAAACATAGGTCTCTACGTCACGCAAAGTGATGCTACGTCTCCGTATAAGCCGTGTCGATTCTAGCAAAAATAAAAACCACCGCTATTATCTCCAACTTAATCAATTTTGTAAAAATAAAGTGCACAACACACAACAAGTAAATTAAATCACGACAGTCGAGTGATTGGTGGAACTCAAGTCAAGAGACCCGAATTTGATCCCCATTCGAACGAGACTAATGAGAGAAAATTTAAATAATTTTCAAAACTTATCTACGACATGGCTTGGACATAAATACGGCGACGGAGTCACCACCTGTCACGTTGTCCCAAAAATGTCTTCAGTGAAAGGTGGGTCAAAAGGACTATATTGACTATATTGATTAAATGTTAAGATTAAGACTATATTGATTAAATGTTAAGGTCAAAAGGACTATATTGACTATATTGATAAAATGTTAAGATCAAGACCTCTATCCCCTGTATTCGGAATGGAGTAAAGATATTTTTTAATGAATTTCGTACTCCTTAAATAATAATAAAATTACCTAGGAACTTTTTATGAATAAAAAACGCTTCTTTGCACTTGCCAATAAAGAAAAGTACAGATTGAAGTCTATTGCTAGTCGTACGAAGTCGCGGGCATAAGCTAGTGGAGAAATATTCATGAACCCGCAATTTTTATCTTCGATGGCAGGGTTAAAATCAACTTGATTAATTAAATATCAAAATCTAAATATTATTAATAAATATTGAAACATTTTTTAAAAAAATTCTATGGTATCTATGGTACCTAACTTTTTCTAAATTTATTTAAAAAGTTAGGCTCCAATTAGGTATCAAAGATAGCATTTAAATTCAAATAACTCTTTAAATATCTCTTAACACTCGACAAGCCACGGATTAAATGTTAAGATCAAACTGAAAAAACTGTCTACATATCAGTAATACATGTGATTGTTCCAAATAACAAATCAACAGCGATACTCCATTAGCGAGTCATGTCAAGTCACTCCAGCCCATTGACAGATGATGCCATTTCTGCCGGGAATCGAACCCGGCACTGTTGGGGGAGCGTGCCTAACGATCCGTATGATTTATTACTGTCATTTTCTCTATATCAGTTCGTAAAAGAGAAATATGCGGTTTCGTTTGTATTCGATTATTAAACTTATGCAGAGAATCATAAAAGATATTTTTTTATAAATCGCAAATGTTCGTTATGTCGTTATAGATATATTTTACAAGAATATAAGGACTCAATGCTTGCCACATAATTGCGTTTTTGGACTATACTATACCAACATAATAAACTTTTGTATGCGAGAATAGTTTTATTATGACATGTAGTATTAATGTTTTATTTGCTGGGGGCTTGGTTGCTTCCATTTGATGTGCGGTCAGGGTATGGTTTATTATTATTTGAAAATAATTGGCAGTGAAAACGGACAATTGCATTACAATTATACTTCTCGCATAATGCATGGTGGGGTAGCTAGAGAGAATAGATCGCCAAGTGTCAAGATCCTTACATAACTCTTTCGTTTGTATAAAATAAATAAATAAATATCTTCACGCAATTCCCTATACAGGAGTAGACAGAGGTCTAGTCTAGACAATTAAGTCCCTTTGACCCACCTTCCACCGAAGATATTTTCAGGACAACATGACAGGTGGTGAGCCCGTCGCCGTCTTTATGTCCAAGCCAACGATATAATTCGTACATAAGTTTTTGAAAAACCCATTGGTTCGAGCCTGCCACCTGGGGATCGAAGTCGGGTCTTTTGTCTCGAAATTCCGACCACCCAACCACTCGGCTATCGTTTTTTTTTCGTTTGTATATCATTATCTTCATATACTCATTCATGCCTTGGTATCTTAGTACTCTTACTCTTCTCTTTAAGCATTTTGCTCAAATGGTTTTCGAAAAATTGTCACGGTCTACTTCGTTCACTTATAGGGTGGTGTCAGGCTCACCACTTGTCTCGTCATTCTAAATAAGACGGCGATGAGTCGAAAGAACCCACATTACACTAGCTTTAATTTCTATTTTATCAATTTTTACTTCCCATAAGTTTTGGGAAATGCATAAATAAATATAAATATAAATATCTTCACGCAATTCCCAATACAGGGGTAGACAGAGGTCTAGTCTAGACAATAAAGTCCCTTCGACCTACCGTCCACCGAAGATTTTTTCGGGACAAGGTGACAGATGGTGAGCCCGTCACCGTCTTTATGTCCAAGCCAACGATGTAATTCATACATAGGTTTTTAGAAAAACCCATTGGTACGAGCCTGTCACCTGGGGATCGAACTCGGTCTTTTGACTCGAAATTCCGACCACTTGGCTATCGTGACTTATGCATGATGATAAAAATAGAAATTTAATAAACCAAAATATAGGGGCGGGATTTATTTTATAGAGATGTAGACGGCGTTATTGTATGAATTTCTTGATAGCTGTAAAGTTATAGACATTGAATTTGCAGTAGCAATAATTTTGGGAGATATGGTCAACGCCTCTAAAATGCGTACAAAAATATAAGATTCAAAATTTGATCTCATACATGTGGAACAAGGTTACTTGGAGCGAATAACGTAGCCATTGAGAGGTAGAGGTAATGGGTTCGTGGTTTGCTTTAAACAACAAATAATCCAATAGTCTAATTGGTAGTAGCCCTGCGTTCGAGCTTTGGGTTACTACCAATGTACTCGAATCAAGTACATTTATTTCAATAAATGAATATTATATCCAATAAATTTATATCCAACTAAAATATATTTTGCAGTTGACTTGGAAACTAAGTCGGCGATAGGCTCACCGCCTGTCGCGATGTCCCAAATAGGCTTTGGTGTAAAGTAGATTGAAAGGACTTAATTGCCTGTCTACCAAAGTATTGGGAATATGCGTTAAAATAATCCTTTAAAGAACCAGTATTAAACGAAGGTCTTCCTTAAAATATAACACTACATAATTTTGATATTTAGCTATAAAATTTGCTTCGTGAATATCATAGCAAAATTTATGTGGCAACTTTGAAAACATAATTAATTGGCACTTTGAACAAAGTTCGTAACTCTGTCAACAATTTATACACAAAGACATCTGAGATAAAACCTCAAGTATCTTTTCGTTCCATAATTAATTTTCGTCGAGATTATTAATAAAATATTATCATAAACAAACTTTGTCAGGCCTCTGTCGATTCTATTGTTTTTGTTGGTATTTGTTTTTATTAAAGGTATTGTGCTGATAATATAATACAAATTGTTTTTCCTTAACATTTTCTAAATGAATTACCGGAAAAAAGATTTTACTTTGATTAATTTTTTCAAAGTAAACTCTAAGTATACTCTGAAAGAATCGATTTTCAAATTAAGCCAGGAGTATGGAAAATTATGGACAGTAAAATCAAACTTACACCGTTACATTATATGTTGTGCGTTATGTTCTTGTG
The DNA here is from genome assembly GCA_029286605.1 of Sericinus montela. Lineage (NCBI taxonomy): Eukaryota > Metazoa > Arthropoda > Insecta > Lepidoptera > Papilionidae > Sericinus > Sericinus montela. The sequence goes on along the minus strand of JAGSMR010000007.1, from coordinate 7,448,143 downwards.
CTTCAGTGCAATCTTGAGACGTGCGTCGGAGCTGACACTGTGTCAGATCACTTTGCATTCTGAATCAACGCTGTAATATGCTTATTTAAAAAACAATGAAATATCTCTTTCCTTTACTTTCTTACTATAAATTTCCTCCTTTAAGATCCCCAGGTGGCAGGCTCGTACCAATGGGTTTTTTTCATAAACTGATATACGAATTCTATCGTTGGCTTGGACATTTAGACTTTCCTGATATTCCAAATACTGAGATAGAGAGAGGTCTAATCAGTTAAGTCTTTCACCGAAGCCTGTTGGGGACACCTTAACAAAACTAATCAGGTTTTTCATAGAACGAATTGAGGAACAGTGCACGTGTTTGTGTAACCCAAATTAGTGTTAGTGACTTCAATTTACTGTCACGATCCTTACACACCTCTTTCGTTTCTTTCAGATTCATCATTTTCTTCATACATGTACGTCTAGGTATATTCGTGTACTCTTGACCCTGCCTTATTCGAGAAATTTGCTCACATGATCTTCGAAAGTTAGTCTCGGCCTACCTATATTTTTTATACTATATTAATTGTTAAAATTAAGTAAATTATTGGTTACTATTAAGATAAATTAGGTCGATTTATTTTAAATCATGATAAGAGAAATATTCTTAGACAAATAATTACGATAAACGTTAATCCGCCGTTTACTAGTAAAATATTAATTAAGTATCTTATCGAAAAGAGATAAATATTGTAATCTTTTTCGGTACGTTATATTTAATGATTGAGTAACTTGAACTAGTGATATGTGTACTAGACATCAACTAAGACTTTAAACGTGCAAACTTTGTATATAAGTATATATACATAGGTATTTTGAAAACTACTAAAATGATGTGGAAAATTTTTTTCTAGTATGTGTTACGTTTCAATTTATTTAAATAGTACACGTATTAATATCTACTTCTATTAATATTCATAAGAAAAATAGTTTATATGAAGTTAAATAGATAGAAGCCATTATTTGTTTTTTTAAGTAGATTATTTTTTGATGTTATGATTTCTTGTATTTACGCGAATGCTACACATCTGAAATAACACGACTTTCGGATTTTATCGCGTTTTTTTCAGTCCCCCCGTGACCACGGATGCTGCAAAGCATCCGAAACGTCTGGAAGTGAAAATAGTTTGTAAAGAGTAATTAAAAAATGCGATCAAATCCGAAAATTGTTGTATTTAAGATTTTTTTATGTTTTCCATGTGGAAAGTTAATCAGAATAGAAACTATACATTTGTGTTCCCATGGGAATTTGAACCCGCCGTACCTTCGTAGGGTACCTAGCCTAATATAATGGCTGAAATAAAAAATGATAAGAAATAAATTGGTCTACTAGTATTTTAATGAGTCGTACATTACATTTTCTTTCAATTATATATATGTTATTACAATCCTGAACATTACACATACAAAAGAAAGTACATATTACAATAGAAAGTACTGAAATACGAGACGCTCTTTTCATTGTTAGTTCGGACTTTCGAAAATGTCAAGCAGTTTGCGCTTTTCGTTTCTACGGCTCATTGTTCTTCACAGAGTAATGAATAAATTCAGGTCTCTACAGGATTTAAAAAGGAATGTTCAATTACTAACTAAAGTTTGTCACTTTCTCTGCATGAATTTTAATGTTATCATGCACCGCTTGAAGGTTTCTATAGTAATCATGCAGTTGATGCTATTGTAATAGTTTTTTTGTGGACACAAATGGTGAACTTACTTAAATTTTGCTTTCCTTACTTTCGAGATTACTTCAATTTCGATCTTCGGAATAATAATAGGTTGCTGCCTTTGTTTGCAGCATTGATAGCTTTACCTCTTTTTTAATGCAATTAATATAGGGAAGAAAACGCATAGAATGTAAGAAATGTTGTTTAGCCAATAATCTGATCTTGAGGTCCACCTTTATCATGAATCCTAGTTTGTATTTCCTTTTGTTACAAAGAAGCTACTTGTGTCTCTTCTATAATATTTGAATATAAAGTAATTTTAAATTGAGAGAGATTTTAACAAAAAGCAATTTCTGATTACAGAAAAATAAGTATATTGTTTTGTCTTAGTCAATCAGTTTTTTAAATGTAAACTCAGGTTAGTAAAACCTTTCAAAACTACTATGTCCAAGCCATCGATGTAATTCGTACATAAGGTTTTTTTTTAAAATACTCATTGGTACGAGCCTGCTACCTGGAGATCGAACTAGGGTCTCTTGACTCGAAATGCCGACCATCCAACCACTCAGTTATCGTGATTTTTTTTTATCATGACAGAAGCCTACTTAAATCCAAATCAAATAAACCAAATTACAAAGGAAAATCAAAATGTATATAATTTCGTCATCATAATGAAAATGGCTGTGAAATCACTTGTACGGGAGTTTGCCATAATCGTCACGCTTTGCTAATAGATTTGCGCTCGCAGTACCAGACACGTTGCCGCTTTGACGCTGCTACCCGTCACCGGTGTGGTAAATTGTGGTCTTTTTTATAGAAAAGGGAGGCGTTGGCCGCCCTTTTCTATAAAAAAGGCTCGTTGGAGCAGGTGGCTCACGTGATGGTAAGTGATTACCGCCGCCCATGAACACCCGCAATGCCAGAGGCATAGCAGATGCGTTGTCTCCGTTAGAGTCCTTAACCGGAGGCCCACCCCCGTGTGGTAGTAATTAAGTCGTTTTGACCCAACATATTTGGGACAACCCGCACGTTAGGTGCCCGTCGTCATCTTTGTGTCCAAGCCTACGATATAACTATAAGCTTATGTACGAATTATAACGTTGGCTTGGATATAGAGACGGTGACGGGCTCACCACCTGTCACGTTGTCCCGAAAATATCTTCGGTGGAAGGTGGGTTGAAAAGACTTAATTTTCTAGACATCTTCTCTCTATTGTACTCTCTCTACTACTCTCTACTGCCTCTACTCTACCCCTGTATTGTCAATGGCGTGAAGACAACGATATAAATCGTATGTATTTTTTTGAGAAATCCATTGGTGCCAGTCTGTGCCTGCCACTCGTGGATCGAACTCGGGTCTCTTGACTTCGAATTCCGATCAGCTAACTACTCGGCTATTAAATCATTTATTCACCGACATAAGAGTGTATATTTGCTTATCGTGACTTACATATAAATAAAAAATAATGTGTAAAAATGTATCTTAACGCAACACTGGCGTAGACAGAGGTCCAGAAAATTAAGTCCTTTCTACACCTTTCACCGAAAACATCTTTTTTTTTTTGGACTACGTGATTGATGCAGAGCCCGTCGCCTCTTTATCAAAGTCTTGTCCAAGCCAATTCAAATCAAAGTCTTATGTCCTGCAGAGTACTTTTACTAGCCCTTAAAATGATTTTTATATTACAATAGGGGAAGCTAGATTATGTTTTTTTTTTTAATTTTGATACGCCGGTTCTTTGAAGCATAATTTGGCGTTGTTGCCAAATTATCCTATGCCTATCTATCAATATATAAATATATAAAATAAGTTCTTGGGCATACATAATAAGAACAATAAAAATAAGCTTCGCTTAGTGTGAATAGATTGCACTATTGAATAATTTACATTAAATATAGTTTTACAGATGTTAACGAAATTAAACATGGATGATACTTAGACATTTTGAATATGATATATTATTTTTAGAGATGTCACTGTATAAATTTATATGTATATATAAGAATAGTGTGTTTAAAAGCAATAAGATAAAATATTTTTGTTATTATTTTGTAACTTTTCCAAGAATCCACGCACACATGCGCACACACAACATTCGCCTTTATTCTGCAAAATAATGTGTTTTTCTGTTTTCTACTTTATAGTCGAATCCACTAGTATTCCACTAACATAGGCCTCCCCAGATAATGACACAAAGAACGGTCCTATGGCATTACCTCCATCGACTGCTCGCGATACTCTCGTCTCACCATCTTATGGGGGTTCACCTTACTCTGCGCTTTGCTTATACAAGGCTGCAACTCGATAATATTTTTAATACAGTAATTGTTTATGAAATTGTGCAATATTAATAAAAACTATGTCATTACAAAATTCTAAAAAAATGTTAAGTTGTAAAGTACTCTGTGCAAATTACTTTTAGCTTCAAAGTTGTGAACCTTGGGTGATTGTTCTGCGGAAACTTACGAGCGACTCGTATGAGAAATGCTTTGTCTCATAACTTGTTTAGTTCTTTTGGACAAAGTTATCTGTTTTGACACAAAAATTACAATTTCTCTTATTGTTTAGGTCAAAACTAATGGTATAGTTTAAGCGTGTTGAAGTGCTTTGGAGATCCCTTTTCGAATTGTAAACTTTCATGACGCTTGGTCATAACTCACCTAAGATATGTCATGAAATCTTTTCTTTAAATATAAATTCAATATAATTAAATACTATATATATTATTTGACACTGTTAATCATTTTACATAATAAAATAGAATAAAAAACACCTTTGCGCCATTTCCAGTACCCAGAGGTCCAGACAATTAAGTCCTTTCGACCACCCATCATGCAATTTCTTAATATTTTATTCAATATTTTACTACTAAGACTATAATAAGTCACGATAGCCGAGTTGTTGGGTGGTCGGAATTTCGAGTCGAGAGACCCGAGTTCGATCCTCAGGTGGCAGTACCAATGAGTTTTTCAAAAACTTATGTACGGATTTCATCGTTGGCTTGGACATAAAGTCGGCGACGGGCTCACCACCTGTCACGTTGTCCCGAAAATATCTTCGGTGGAAGGTGGGCCAAAGGGATTTAATTGTCTAGACTTGACCTCTGTCTACCCCTGTATTGGGAATTGCGTGAAGATATATTTTTTTTAATATTTTACTATAACTTGCTTCATTCATTACTTCGTATGTTTTCTTTTTTTATATGCTAATTTGCGATGGATGATAATGGTGGATGAAAAAGTTATTTGATTTTAAAATATTAGAAATATCTTTGTACCTTTATAATTTTGTATCATAATTATTGGCATTCTGTCAATCAAATATAAGTCGTCTGGGTTTGTTGACCTTTCTACAATGGGGTGTTATGATGAATTTTATCTTATTCTTTAGGTTAAAGCATCAGCCTCGTTTTAGAAATATGATGGTGCATCTTTTTTCAATAAAGAATGCAAGTAACATTTATAACATAAGACTGGGAATTGACAATAAGAGATTCTCCTACGCCGCCTTTTTTCTGTAAAGAACATAAATAAATTTACAAAAAAAATATTCCAAAATGCAAATCGGTTTTCTTACATCGCGGAAAAATTGATTTCATGTTCACATTGGAGTACATAATTGAAGCCATAAAACGCAATTTTTAATCATCCCTTTGTTTACATTTTAATTGGGCGGATGCGCGAAACGTTAGCTTTTTGTTTCGTATTTTTGCATGAAATTTATTGGCGTGTCAATTGCAGATATGTTTTTTTTAATTTACTGCCGTGATGTTAACTTATTTTAAAATGATTTGAATATGACGTTTGTTTGTCTATAGAAATTTATGTTTCCTTATGAGAATTATAAATTTATATGGAATAGAAAATATGAATCAAACAATAAATTATGCATTTCGTATCATAAAAAAGTCATATACAAAACAGTTTTTAAATCCAGTGAATTTCTATACGCTAATATATTATAATCATATAAATTAATAATTATTTACGCTATTCTTGTGGTATCACTGATTCTCTGCTTGATTCATAGCTATTAACCATGAATTTCATTTTAATTACTTTAATTAAAGCCATGGTCGTGGGATTGACTTGACAAGTACTGAGTGTTAATATACAATAGAAGAATGTTATTTTGAAACGAATATAGCTGCTCCGATGAGTTATGCATTGGCCAGTGAAAGTGTTTGGAATTAAGTTAAGTGTGTAGTTAGATCTAGAAACTGAATCCTAGGGTTAATAACGTTAAGACTGTTATCAGGTTGTAGGATATATTATTAAGCCACTTCCTATATCCTGTGTAATAAAATAGAAATGACATTATTTTGAGAACATGTGATATTTCACAGCTTCAGTTCGGGAGAGGATATTTCCTCACCCGAACAGGAGCCATTTTGTGACAATGATCCAAGTAAATAGGAATACCAACCGCAAAGAAGATAACCAATTACATTTGCATATAACCAAATCACACTTAAGATACACATAAAATAAAATGCAGAAGTATAAGGTACTTCGCGCAGGTATTGTGTAAGACCGTAGTTCTGTACTAATCGAGACATTAATGGTACAGCAGTAGTAGCTTGATATAGTAGAACTTGGCGGAATGATATAATTGTCAGTGAAACGGTTTTCTAACAATGAAAATGATTTTGATTCGACGATCAAAAATTGAGCATTAGATACTATTCTATCTAATGCCCAAGGGTGTTGTGATATGCGCATAAGAATTTGCTACCACCTTTCTCCCCGTAGGTGTCGTGTCAACTCAGCGAAGAGCTGTCAATAAGTCTTTGACTTTAAGTGTATGATTCCGAAGGACTAAGATGGCATACCTTATTAGTGATAACATTTGCTCTCTTTATCTTTCCAACTTAAACACAATAATTTCAAACACTTCTTTGAAGGCCGAAATGAGTAAGAGTGCGGTACTTACCATCAATACTTACAAATAGTCTTAGAAGAAGACCATGTGTGAACTGTATAGTCTAGTTTTTGACAAAGAGAGAGTCTACCTCCTATAAAATGATTTTCTGACAAATACAAAAACAGTATTTTTTTAAAACTGCGCTGTCATAGTAAAATATTTTCACACAAAATAACGTGTGACATAATATAAGGACGGAACGATAGTTTTTATCATAACATATTTGTCTCCGTTAAATTAATCACGTCATGTTGGATTTAGCTATGTCATTCTCATAATGAATGTCTTCAAATATATACATACATAACGGCCTGTAAAAGTCCACTGCTGTTCACAGGTATGCCTCTCAAATAAGGTTGGGTTTGCCATTATTGCCGCTCTTTGTAGTAAAACCAGATACCTAGTAACAGTGGTCACTGCAGTCCTTCATTGGTCGAATAAATTTTAGTCTAATATTTTAATAATTTTTTAGTTTAATTTAAGATAGTTATTCCGTTATCTGTTATTAGCCAGTGGCATTTGGCCAGCCCACGGGAAGAAAATGCCGTAATGCCAATCAGTCTTCAAGCTTTGGCCAGTTAAATCTAATCATAGACAATCAGGTAATTACTTAATGACTAGTATATTTAAAATTACTGTATTTAATTTAATTACTTACACTATTTTAAATAGATGTGCATGTATTTAAAATATTTTATTTAATATGTTATCAAAATAAATGATCTCATGTTCTAGAAATTTTTCTAGGTCAAATAATATTATAATGATAGTATTAATTTCTCACTTTAATTAATGTCTGCATACAGTAACTAAAATTAATTCCAAATGACTTCACTCGACGAATTCAGGGGCTTGGCTGACATGATATATTATGTTAATTCGTCACAGAATATTTGTTCGCTTGTTAGAAATTATCTTCATATCTTCATGCAATTTCCCATACTAGAGTAGGCAGTGCTCTAGACAATTATAGTCTATTCAACACACTTTTCACCGAAACTTATTTAAGAAAACGTGACAGGTGGTGAGCCTATCGCCGTCTTAATGTCTAAGCTAATTGTATAACATATTTCACTTACACATGTATTTACTTACATAGACAAAATATTTATAAATATAATGCATGTTTATGACTCGAGTACAAATATTCATATTCATCACATAAATTTTTGCCTCTAGTGGATTTCGAACCCGCACCCCTCAGCTTCGAAGACAGGGTCGCTACCAACTAGACTATCGGAGTGACAAAATTTGTTAGGAATCAATACCTTTTATTTCAATCTATTTGACGACCTGTTAGTATGACCACCCGTTAGTACATCCTTTAATACGTTGCTTAAAATAGTAATTTCAAATTTATTTCCATCATTGTAATAAAATTACAATTATAGGCAAAAAAAGAGACTGAGTTTGATGACATCGAAACTTTTCATATTAGCCAATAAGGAAGGTACATTTTTATTTAACTTCCTAATCTTCTGTCTCATTGTTAGGTGACAGCTGCTTAATGGGATCTCGAACTTTGGCTATTTAACAGGCAATTTAAAGAAATTAAGTAGCCATTGGATCCTTAACATTCTTGACTCGTAAATCTCTTACGCATAATATTAAAGAATGCTTGAACTGATATTTGTTGAAGATTCAAGACTCAAATTAGATATAAATAGTAATTAGAGTTATTTTTTTTAATTATTTAGTAAATAAATAAATAAATATCTTCACGCAATTCCCAATACAGGGGTAGACAGAGGTCAAGTCTAGACAATTAAGTCCCTTTGACCCACCTTCCACCGAAGATATTTTCGGGACAACGTGACAGGTGGTGAGCCCGTCGCCGCCTTTTATGTCCAAGCCAACGATGAAATTCGTACATAAGTTTTTGAAAAACTCATTGGTACTGCCACCTGGGGATCGAACTCGGGTCTCTCGACTCGAAATTCCGACCACCCAACAACGCGGCAAATTATTTAGTGTTTATAAAATTCGTAATTTATAACTAAATAAACATCTTCAGCCATTCCTAATACCGGGGTAGACAGAGGTCTAGACAATTAAGTCGTTTCGTCCCACCTTCCACCGATGATATTTTTTGGGACAACGTGACAGTTGGGGTCGCCATCTCAATGTCCAACCCAACGATGTAATTCGTACATAAGTTTTTAAATAAACCAATGGTACGAGCCTTGGGAATCGAATAAGGATCTCATGACTCGAATTCCGATCTCCCAAACACTCGGCTGTCTTGGCCATGATCGTTGAGTGGTTAGGACCCTACATTGTGCGTAATTTAAAATAAACATGTAATATATAATTTAAAATAAAAAAATTAATATGGGATAACTGTTTTTCATTTAGATTATCAATATACTTTATTATATATTTTCATGAGCAGTTCGAGCTTGGAAATTTACCTAAACAACATCCAATAAACTTAAGTCAAATAAATTTACTTTATTCATTATTATTTACCTTAAAAATATAAATTATTTACACCTATTCCAAGAAATTCTGCAAAGTTTTATTACATACTAACAAATCAGCCATCGTCTGTATACTTCATTTTTATTTTTAATAATGCTGACAAATGAGTCCCTTGTAAAATACGAGCATATTAAATTATCTTCTCAAGTATCAATATTAAATATTACACGCTAAGTTAGCGGGATTTTCAACAACTTGAAGACCTCATAAACTCTTATCGAATTATTACGGAGGTGCTTAAGAAGTTACCAAGAAATTGGCTTATGATAGTACTCATATCATTAGCATGTCTTGATCTAAAACTTTTAGTGAGATTCAAACAGATTATTATATGAATTGTGGAGTTAATAAGCGTAAAAATATAAAAAGAAAATTTATATACATTTCCAATTATATAACAGAAAATATATAAATACTGACAACATCGCATATATTGCCATGACCTCAAAGCTTACTTTGAGTCATGTTAAGTAGCTAAATCACTATTTTTATGTACCAGAAACAAGAAAGGTACCGCAAACAATCAGATCCGAGACAATTGTGCTGTTTATTTTATCAATTAATAATTATAAACCTTTTTGAAAGTTGCAAAGACAAATGAAATTAATGCTAGTATTAATCCCTTCATGGCTTCAATTGAAGTATATAAGGTTTTTTCTTTAATACATATATATACACACACATATTTACCTATGTAAGTATGTATGATATTTACTTAGTAAGCATGCATGATTTGCTTGCAGATTAATATGGCGATGGGCTCACCACCACTAAAGTTTTCCAAAGTGTGAAAAGTCTACTAGACTTCTGACTACGCCTCTTTATCGGAAATGCTCTAAGATTTGAGATATTAATCAATCAATAGTAACCAGGTAATACTTTAAGAAATTTAAAATTAGTCATTTGCATTTAATAAAATAAAGAAAAGACTACAGAAAGTCAATGATATAACCTTACTCATTAAAAGTTCAGTTCAAGGGAAATAGCTGAAGAAATGTGTCTGTCTACAGTAAGAAAGTTGCAATGAATAATGCGAGAAGTTTAGCTTCAGATGGCTACTACAGTTCCAATTTGCTGAGTATTTCCATATTTTTCCTTTTAATTAACGAACGGATATTTTTTGGTGCTACTAAAACTAATTATAATCTAAAAGGTAAGTGATACCAGCGCTTATATACATTCACAGTGTCGGAAAAGTTAGAGAGGTATATTACGGGTGCGTAAATAGTGGATTCTGAAAAGGAAAGAAAGAGTAGTAGTGGAGTTAGGATTTTTTTCTTTTAAATTAAAACATACATACATAGATTGGGGTGACAACAGTTTTCGAACTTAAGATGCTAAAGCAATTGTGTTATGGAATTAGAAACAACGAACTACCATTTAATAAATACGTAACGTGTATCAGCACCAGCCGGGACAAGGATGGGTGATGCCGGCATCGCACCGACTACAACCCCATGGTGTTCTGCTATCGTCGCATGTTGGCAGGACCACGGCAACGCTTTCGCACACATCCGAAAAATGTATCTCTCACGGCTAGACACGGCGGAACACGAACGCATCAACCTCTATTGCCTCCATTTTTATTTTGTTATTTTTGAACATGTCATAATAAAGTTTAAAATTTATGATTTTCAGTAATGCGTCGAATAAGATTTTTGACACTGAGACACACAGATGCAGCATATGACTTTTTTTCCAAGTTACTGATTATTTTCTTAGCCTAGCTCAGGTCTTTTGAATGTTAACAAATATTTTCTTAATGTCACGATAGCCGAGTTGTTAGGTGGTCGGAATTTCGAGTCGAGAGACCCGAGTTCGATCCCCAGGTGGCAGTACCAATGAGTTTTTCAAAAACTTATGTACGAATTTCATCGTTGGCTTGGACATAAGGGCGGCGACGGGCTCACCACCTGTCACGTTGTCCCGAAAATATCTTCGGTGGAAGGTGGGTCAAAGGGACTTAATTGTCTAGACTTGACCTCTGTCTACCCCTGTATTGGTAATTGCGTGAAGATATTTATTTTATTTTATTTATAACAAATATTTCATTCGCTACCGTAGTTATCTCTTCTCCTGTGTACTCTTAAATTACAAATATTTATAGTAGACCAATACACAGTAATTTTAATTAAAATTACCTCCCGCCTTTTGAAAAAAAAAAATAGAACAGCGAAAGTTCCCTTATTTATTCAACCAAGTAAACAAAAATGCATGTATACTAGGGAACGTCCTTTCCGCTATAAATCGCAAAGCGGGCATAAATTCTCCCCTTGATTAAGTATACATTGACCAACGCTAGTCCTTGCATAGTTGTTAGCTTTATGACTACTAACAACGTTATTGTAAATATATGAATTCTTGTAATATTCCTATGTAAAAGGTTTAAAAAAATAAACCTTTAGGTAAAAATTGCGATGGTGAGCCCTTGTTTCTGAAACTACGCATTTATAAATAAATTTGCAACGTCTAATCTTCACGCAATTCCCAATACAGGGGTAGACAGAGGTCTAGTCCAGACAATTAAGTCCCTTCGATCCACCATTTTCGGGACAACGTGACAGGTGGGGAGCCCTCACTGTCTTTATGTGCAAGCCAACGATATAATTCGTACATAAGTTTTTGAAAAACCCATTGGTACGAGTCTGCCGCCATGGGATCGAACTCGGGTCTCTAGATTCGAAATTCCGACCACCCAACCATTAGACTATCGAGACTAACTACACATTTGAATAGAAATATATTTTATTTTAGAGAAAAATATTGCATACAGCGTAAAGTTACTTCTTCTTTACTACCAATTCACCGGTACCAATACCGGTTCACTGTTATCATAAGTCTACACCAAATATTAAGACAAGGCACAAGGCACGTTGCTTACAAGCACCCATCGTGCTGCTGTAATATTGATCAGGTTTGCACTCCATACTCTAACGACTCCTTTTTGGAGGAGACACAAACTCAGAGCGAGTTTGCCTCTCCTCCAAACCTTTTTTCTCAAAGTGCTATCGACTTTGTGATATATTAAGTAAGCGTACTCCTTAAAGCTCAAGTGGTTAACTCACATAAACACCGACCCTTTTCATTTACATGTATTTGTATATATATAAAGACCTGTTAAGGTCCACTGAAAGACATATGCCTCTTCAATGAGATGGAAAATGCCAATCTTCTGACGTTGCAAGTGGATTGGCGATCGCAGTACCAGGTACCTCACACTTTGGATGCGTCTACCCTTTCCATATCCCACGGAGTCAACGAAAATCCCACATCTTAATTTGGCGAGCAGTAAAAGACAAAATATCATACATGACAACATGCTTTCTTCGTGCAGTTTTGGGAACTTCGACAGAAAATCCAATTGAATCCTAGTCCCTAAATTTCGGTGGTTTTGATATAACATATATTACTTATTACTATACTTACATTTTCACGCATATTCCAATACTCTTATAATCAAATGTCAGAAAATTAATCCTTTTGACTCAATTTACGCCGGAGTTTACTTGATACAACGTGACTGGTGGTGAACCCATTACCATCTTAGTTTCCATATCTATGATACAATTTATTTGCATAGGTGTAATATATGTATCTATTTGTTTATATTTGTGTATTTTTATTATAAGTATATAAGGGTTTCATAGAAAATCAGAGTTGGGGTGTTGTGACTTCTGATATATTCCAACATATATTGAGTGGCTTCCCTTTTTGAAGTAAAGCAGAATAAAAGGGTATATTATCACGGTAATATAAATAAATGAATACGTACGTAGATATGGAAAACACAGACATTGCTCTGATCTCAAAGTAAGCAGCTAAACCAGATTTTCTTGTTTTTTTTTAAAATATTGCCATATCTAAAAATGGAAATAATTAGATGTGAATTTCTTGAATTTCTACTATTAAGGATCACACAGTAGTTATTTATATGCATAGTGCAAACAAAGACAATCTTAGTTATTTATATTACTTGTATTATAAAGAAACCTATTTTAGACTCTTCTGTCATCGTTCTGTTTAGAAATTTACATCATTTAACGTCAAAACGTCGTCATTATATGTCAGTATAAGTATGAAATTTTTGTTTTGTAACAATTATGAAATCAATTTGTGGAAATCTTTTAATATTTTCAACATTTATCGGATTTTGTTTCGGCCGAAGATACGATAACTTTACTCTGTACAGTACAATCCCAACGGAGCAATACCAGTTGAATTTCTTGCAAAATTTAGAGTCCCATAAGTACATAGAAGTGATATTCTGGAAGAGACCTTCTAAACTATTTAATGATGTGCATTTTATTGTAAACCCCGTGGAATCGGAATTATTTCACGAAAGAGTTAATCATTTCAAGTTAGACGTGCAAACTTTATTACCGAATGTTCAAAAGTAAGTATTAAAACCATGACTTCACTCACTGCCTTGCGAATACATACTATTATAATTAAGTTTCTATTAAATACTTGTCCTATAGTATCAGCCTAGTATATGTGGTATGTTCACATGCGTAGTATATACCACCTTCTGACTTTCCATGTGTGTCAGCAATGTCTAATTTGCCGGGTATCTGGTACAACGATCGCCAATGCGTTTATTAAGTGTGGTAAGTATGGTAAAGCCCTCCTTTACGGGAGAGGCTTACGTCCTTTTGTAGACTTTTACATTTCGTATGTATGTTTGTAATTTTTTTATATGCCAGTTTACCGCATTCAGTCACCTTTAATAAAATTCGTTTAATAGAGCTAACTGTAGACTTAAATATAAATAGATTTTATATATACGTAACATGGATACATGTTTTTTATATTATCTTTTTTTCATTAATTTTAAACATAAATAATCTATATTTCAGCGCATTTGACTCCCAACATTTTAGAAAGTATACAAGTTTGAGTATCGATACATTTACCTGGGATTTCTATCACAATTTGGAAGATATTTATCAATGGTTATCAGATTTAGCATTGAAATTTCCCAAAATATGTGAACTGCATAGCATAGGGCGATCAGTTGAAGGGAGAGACATTTACGCAATGTTTATACAAAAAACGAAAGCCCGAGCTAAAGCCAATGTGATCATTGATGGTGGTATACATGGAAATGAATGGATTTCAACAGCTTTCGTTACTTATTTGATCAAACAGCTTATATATTCTCAAGATATAGGAGATGACCGGCTCAATGAATTAGCAAACAGCTACAATTGGTATCTGATACCTATAGCCAATCCCGATGGCTTTGACTATAGCGTTAAAACAGTATGTATTATGGATATTTGTCCACTTATTTATCCACCGTGTGGCCTAAGAATATAGTAACCTTTCTTGCCGTGGGCGTTAGACCAAAATGTAGGAGACCGAATAACAGCGTTTAAGTTACAAGGTGTCTGTCACTGTGATCGCCAATCCACTTGCCAAGCGCGGCAATTATGGCAAAACCATAAGAAGCCTGAACCTGTAGTGAATTTTTACAGGCCGCTATGATTATGGTGATCTACTGGATTAAGATGAAATTATTCTTATTTACTATACGTTTAATATACTTTGTTAATATAATTATTTTAAATACGTTTAATACATTAGATATACATTTGTGTATTATTATATTACCTCTTTTCGTGGGTATAACATCATATTTCAGGGGTAGACAGAAGCCTAGACTTTAAGGCCCTTTGAACCACCTTCTAGAAAATAATTTTTCTACATTTTCTTGGGCATGCGTGTTTGTTTCTGTTTCCATAACACAAATGCAACTATCGCAATGAAGCAACATAAGATATTGTCCCTGTGTATGTTGTGTATATTGTTTTATTTTTATAAATACGGTTTGTTTTCAATATATCAGCATTATGTTGAACCCTACGCCATAGTACAGATTTGCAGTGACGAGTCCCAACGTGATGCGTTTAGTAGCTGCTGCAGCCTAATGTCACACATGCCAATGTTACAAATGACTTCAAATCAAGAAGATTGAAACATAGTCTAGTAATACTTGACGTTCAGGAGTCTGTAATAATAGATGTTGTGACGTATCAGCATGTAATTATATCTTTCTTCTTCACCTTCTATTATTCATCATTCTCATTATTCATTCTATCTATATTACAAATGGAAATACAATGAAATAGCGCTGCTGTTCAGTGATATAAACAAGTGAGGATGTCTTCACCACAGATAATATTTTTAATTAATACTACTTTCCAGGAACGATTATGGCGTAAAAACAGACGAAAGTTTGATAATGGCGAGGGTGTAGATTTGAATCGAAATTTCGATTATAGTTTTGGGAGTGAGTATTTTACTGCACATTATACCTGTTACATTGTGTAATAACGAACAAAATTGAAGGTTTCCACAAACTTTGTATATATTTTTCTTTCTTATTTGTAATATCATATATATATATATATATATATATATATATATATATATATATATATATATATATATATATATATATATATATATATATATATATATATATATATATATATATATATATATATATATATATATATATATATATATATATATATATATATATATATATATATATATATATATATATATATATATATATCTTCATACATAGTCCCTAACGAAGCAGCCCGTGAGAACAGATCGCAAAATGTCACGATCCATACATATCTCTTTTGTTTTTTTCAAATTCATCATTTTCTTCATACACCTTAACCTTCTTCGAGGAAATTGCTCATACGGTCTTCGAATTTTATCCCTTTTAATATTAAATTTTGCGCTGTATATCTTCTTCACCATTAGGTCGTTACTCTTTCGCTCATCGTGCCCAAACTATCGAAGCAGATTAGCAAGCTTATTTATTTTAGTGATAGGATCATCTTCATTGGCTGCCCTATTGCGAATCGCTTCTTTTTGCTTTGGTCCGGCTACACATTTTACGAGAAGTTCATATTTCCTCTGCGTTGATATTGTTTTTATACTTCAGGTATTGCTGCCGTATGACACAGTCGATACCAGTTCTGCTTTAAGTATTCCAAGTCGAGTACTTTTCACTACACCCTGCGTTTTGAATAACGCAGTATGGGCATTGTTGACTTTGTCCCCTGCGTCCACGAACCGGTCCAGATCTTTATCATATCTTCCATCCCGACTAAAAAATCTTTTTTTAAAATAATCTAATTGTAATATTTATACTCTAAAAGTTGACGCCATGAATACCAATAAATTATTCGGTACATACTTTTAATATTTTCTAGCAATATAAATACTAAGGTAGGCAGAGGTGTAGACAAGAAAGTCTTTTAAACTCACTTTTCACTGAAGCTTATTTGGAACATCGTTGCAGGTGGTAAGCCTATCGTTGTCTTATTGTCCTAGTTAACGGTACAAAATATCTTTGCACACGTAGATAAATATTTCTAACCACATGTAAACATCGATGATTCGAGTAGAAATCACAGAAATGTTTGTTCCTAGCGGGATTCGAACCCCCCATACTCATCTTTGAAGTCAGGATTATTAACAACTAGGCAATCGGGTCATCAGTAATATTATTATTATTACTATTTCTTTAATTATTTTTAGAATATGATGCAAGTAACAATTCCAAAGATGATAACTATTGTGGTCCAGAACCGTTTTCGGAGCCAGAGTCGAAGGCCTTATCTGATTTTATTGCAGACAAAAGAGAACGTTTAAAATTTTACATATCCTTCCATGCATATGGTCAGAAATTTTTAATCCCATACGACGACAGAATTAATCACGTGGAAAATTTTTCGGAAATGGTAAGTCGTTGTACAATGTAAAATGTTGTATACTTCAATCTTAAAAAAAAACTGACTTTGACTGAAATACTAGAAAACGTCATTGAAATGTACATATTCAAATCTAGACAACTTAAGATTCCTGAAATAGAGACTATAACATAGTCCAGAATCATAAAATAATCTTTTCGAAAGGTTTTATTCTATGTCTTATTTGTCATACAAAAGCTTGCTTAATTATTCTTATTAATTTTTTTTGTTTTAACAATGGTACAATTACGACTTCCAATTACAATTCAACGCATCATAATCATCAGGCTTGAAAAACCAATTAGGTATTGCAGTCACAGACACGATGCTATACTTGCATCAAACATTAATTTCACATATTCATGACAAATTAATTTAAGTACTATTATCATGTAATAAAAGATATTTAATTTCAGGAAAATTATGGAAAACAAGCAATTCTGAAACTTTATAAATTGTTTGGCGTGAAATACAGTGTGGGAACAACATATGATACGCTTGGTTAGAGCATTTACTTGATTTTATCGATTTGATAATTATTAAAAAAATAAAATAAAAATGAGAATTAATTGCATTAATTGAATTATTAATTATAGGTATGCGGGCCTCAGGCAGTAGCACTAGTTGGGTGAAAAGTAATTTCAAAACAAAGTAAGTCTTCCTTTGTAGTCATAGACGTAATTAAGTCTCATTCATTCCACGTACGTATTCGACGACCCCCGTGGATGAGGGTACACACCGGTTTTCATGATGTTGACAGCTTTGAGGTACTGGGTTCGAATCCCGGATGGATCAATGTAGAAAAACCACTTTTTCTGCATTTTTCCAGGCGTGGGTGTATATGATACTTTCATTGTTTCTGATTTCTTAACTTAATTTGGGAACACAGCAATGTATATGATGTTGCCCCTTTTTAAGGATGTATTATAAAAGTCACGATAGCCGAGTGGATGGGTGGTTGGAATTTCGAGTCAGTAGACCCGAGTTCGATCCCCAGTTAGTAGGCTCGTACCAATGGGTTTTTCAAAAACTTATGTACGAATATCGTTGGCTTGGACATAAAGACGGCGACGGGCTCACCACCTGTCACGTTGTCCCGAAAATATCTTCGGTGGAAGGTGGGTCGAAGGGACTTAAGTCTAGACTCGACCTCTGTCTACCCCTGTATTGGGAATTGCGTGAAGATATTTTTTTTTATTTTTTATTTATTTCTGTTTTCATTCTGATGACATAGGCTGATGGAGGAATCGAAGATCGTGAAACACTGGATCCGTTTATTCGTTCATTCACTGAATAAGGTTATTATAAGTCGTATGTAATGTTACAGTATAGTCTCGATAGCCAAGTGGTTGCTAGTTCGAGTCGGGAGACCCGAGTTTGATCCCCTCCCTGGGCATTTTAAAAAATTATGTACGATTTACATCATTAGCTTGGTTTTATAAACGTCTACGAGCTCACCTCATTTCACAAAGCTAAAAAGGAAGCACGACGGTTAAAAATGGGTTGAAAGTACTTAACTGTCTAGACCCCCGTCTAGCCTACTTCTGACAAAATTCATGAATATATTCATGTAATACCTGTTTTGTTGAAGTATAAAAAAATATATTAAATTGCTAATTTTTATAACTTTTCATCAGCGTAATTTAATTTTAGATTGCGTAAAATTTATTGTTACAGGTATGTAATAACATTTGTTTTACGCGACAACGGAACCTATGGCTATGCTTTACCAAATGAGCAGATAACGCCAACATGCGAAGAGACTATGGAGGGTTTAATTGAATTCATGACCGCCCGGCCCCGACGCATCAGAGCAGACTTATTTAACACAGCTTGTAAACCAGCAACACACATTATGTTACTGTTAATATCGTGCTATTTGAAATAAAACAGTTTTTTCGTTATATATACTTTCATTTTTATTCGTTTTTCTTTCTTATGGGAGTTAGTGGAAAACGAGTAATCTATCATCAGCCAATAATTTTATTCTTGAGACTACTACGGGAAGATCTGGTTCTCGAGTGACAGTCGCGTTCAGACAAACGCACTGTATACCGACAAGATGAAGTGTCGTCACGTCTTCTTCTCGCACAACATTGCGGAGAGACGAAATGCAGGTGACTCGGGACAGCTCTTACTTGTAATCTGGGGAATTTCAGAGCTCGGCAGTGGACTTTTGATAGTCTGTTAAGGAGAACGGGAAGAACCACAAGGAATCCAGATAATAATACAAAACATATAAAATAAAAAATATATGCAGATATTTGTAGACACCACGCCGATTCTGAAGTAGACAGAGATCTAAAGAAGTCCTTTCGACCCACATTTCATAGAATATATTTTTCTGGGAAACCACGACTGGTGGTGATCCTATCGCCGTCGTTATGTCTAAGTTAACATAAATCGTACATAAGTTTAAAAAACCCTTTGGTATGAGCATTATACCTGGGGGACGAACTCAGGTCTCTTGACTGGAGTTTCGATCACTCAAGCACTGCTGCCGTGACTGCATACCATACATACCATATTAACTATATAATAATTGGTATACCAGCAACGGCTACCACAATACGCGTATTAAAGCTTAGTAATTAAGCTCTACAAAACGATTAGCATTCGAAAGAAATAGAATACTTACGATTGTCCTTACAACTTACAAGGGAACATTTGCAACACTCACCCTATTCAGCCACGTCTCATGTAATTCGACGTAAAATTTCGCCAAACTAAGTAAGACAAGTAGCGTCCTGTACAAGGGTTTGCATTTCTCCCAAGGGACCAACGTCAATCCGTCGGAATTCTCTCCTACCTAAAGTATTTCTTGGGATATATCTAAAATTGGGTGGTATATACAAAAATTAGTCACGATAGCCGAGTGGTTGGGTGGTCGGAATTCCGAGTCGAGAGACCCGAGTTCGATACCCGGGTGGCATGCTCGTACCAATGGGGTTTTCAAAAACTTATGTAGGAAATATATCGTTGGCTTGGACATAAAGACGGCGACGGACTCGCCACCTGTCACGTTGTTCCGAAATTATCTTCGGTAGAATGTGGGTCGAAAGGACTTAATTGTCTAGACTAGACCTCTGTCTACTCCTGTAGTGGAAAACGAGTAATCTATCATCAGCCAATAATTTTATTCTTGAGACTACTACGGGAAGATCTGGTTCTCGAGTGACAGTCTCGTTCAGACAAACGCGCTGTATACCGACAAGATGAAGTGTCGTCACGTCTTCTTCTCGCACAACATTGCGGAGAGACGAAATGCAGGTGACTCGGGACAGCTCTTACTTGTAATCTGGGGAATTTCAGAGCTCGGCAGTGGACTTTGATAGTCTGTTAAGGAGAACGGGAAGAACCACAAGGAATCCAGATAATAATACAAAACATATAAAATAAAAAATATATTAAATTGCTAATTTTTATAACTTTTCATCAGCGTAATTTAATTTTAGATTGCGTAAAATTTATTGTTACAGGTATGTAATAACATTTGTTTTACGCGACAACGGGACCTATGGCTATGCTTTACCAAATGAGCAGATAACGCCAACATGCGAAGAGACTATGGAGGGTTTAATTGAATTCATGACCGCCCGGCCCCGACGCATCAGAGCAGACTTATTTAACACAGCTTGTAAACCAGCAACAAACATTATGTTACTGTTAATATCGTGCTATTTGAAATAAAACAGTTTTTTTGTTATATATACTTTCATTGTTATTCGTTTTTCTTTCTTATGGGAGTTAGTGGAAAACGAGTAATCTATCATCAGCCAATAATTTTATTCTTGAGACTACTACGGGAAGATCTGGTTCTCGAGTGACAGTCTCGTTCAGACAAACGCGCTGTATACCGACAAGATGAAGTGTCGTCACGTCTTCTTCTCGCACAACATTGCGGAGAGACGAAATGCAGGTGACTCGGGACAGCTCTTACTTGTAATCTGGGGAATTTCAGAGCTCGGCAGTGGACTTTGATAGTCTGTTAAGGAGAACGGGAAGAACCACAAGGAATCCAGATAATAATACAAAACATATAAAATAAAAAATATATTAAATTGCTAATTTTTATAACTTTTCATCAGCGTAATTTAATTTAGATTGCGTAAAATTTATTGTTACAGGTATGTAATAACATTTGTTTTACGCGACAACGGAACCTATGGCTATGCTTTACCAAATGAGCAGATAACGCCAACATGCGAAGAGACTATGGAGGGTTTAATTGAATTCATGACCGCCCGGCCCCTGACGCATCAGAGCAGACTTATTTAACAGCTTGTAAACCAGCAACAAACATTATGTTACTGTTAATATCGTGCTATTTGAAATAAAACAGTTTTTTCGTTATATATACTTTCATTTTTATTCGTTTTTCTTTCTTATGGGAGTTAGTGGAAAACGAGTAATCTATCATCAGCCAATAATTTTATTCTTGAGACTACTACGGGAAGATCTGGTTCTCGAGTGACAGTCTCGTTCAGACAAACGCGCTGTATACCGACAAGATGAAGTGTCGTCACGTCTTCTTTCTCGCACAACATTGCGGAGAGACGAAATGCAGGTGACTCGGGACAGCTCTTACTTGTAATCTGGGGAATTTCAGAGCTCGGCAGTGGACTTTGATAGTCTGTTAAGGAGAACGGGAAGAACCACAAGGAATCCAGATAATAATACAAAACATATAAAATAAAAAATATATGCAGATATTTGTAGACACCACGCCGATTCTGAAGTAGACAGAGATCTAAAGAAGTCCTTTCGACCCATTTCACAGAATATATTTTTCTGGGAAAACACGACTGGCGGTGATCCCATCGCCGTCGTTATGTCTAAGTTAATATAAATCGTACATAAGTTTAAAAAACCCTTTGGTATGAGCATTATTCCTGGGGGACGAACTCAGGTCTCTTTGACTGGAGTTTCGATCATCACACTGCTGCCGTGACTGCATACCATACATACCATATTAACTATATAATAATTGGTATACCAGCAACGGCTACCACAATACGCGTATTAAAGCTTAGTAATTAAGCTCTACAAAACGATTAGCATTCGAAAGAAATAGAATACTTACGATTGTCCTTACAACTGATAAGGAATATTTTGCAACACTCACTTATTCAGCCACGTCTCATGTAATTCGACGTGTAACTTCGCCAAACTAAGTAAGACAAGTAGCGTCCTGTACAAGGGTTTGCATTTCTCCTGCGGGACCAACGTCAATCCGTCGGAATTCTCTCCTACCTAAAGTATTTCTTGGGATATATCTAAAATTGGGTGGTATATACAAAAATTAGTCACGATAGCCGAGTGGTTGGTGGTCGGAATTCCGGAGTCGAGAGACCTGAGTTCGGATTTCGGGTGGCAGGCTCGTACCAATGGGGTTTTCAAAACTTATGTAGGAAAAATATCGTTGGCTTGACATAAAGACGGCGACGGACTCGCCACCTGTCACGTTGTTCCGAAATTATCTTCGGTAGAATGTGGGTCGAAAGGACTTAATTGTCTAGACTAGACCTCTGTCTACTCCTGTATTGGAAATGCGTGAAGATCTTTTTTCATTTAATTTTAAAAAGAGCCCTTCGGGCGATTGTTAAACGATGTCTTGAGATGATGGTGTTTTTTTTTTGTTTATATACTTACTTTTATTACTTATAGATACTGTAGTGTTTTTTTTTTATCTATCACTGTCTGTCACGTTGTCCCAAAAATTTTTTTCAGTGGAAGGTGGGTTGATAGAACTAGACGTCTACCTAGGAATACCTCTGTATTAGGAATGGCGTGAAGATATTTATTTATTTATTATCATTTTATACTGTTCTTATTTACACTCCAACTTTGATTAGCCTAATTTTATTATATTTAGATGCAAAGGTTACTTGTTTTGGGAAGAAATCCCGCGGACTGAATTTAGCAAGAAGGCCCTGGTAACATCGAGTACATTACTTGTTTAGTACAAGTCGAAATGCCTTCTCGATGATTAGGTTCATATCTTTAAACTCCAGAACTCTAGCTAGGACTCAAGCTGGAACAGAAGCGGAGCACAGGAAAAAAATATATAAGAGTGATAATTCAAAGATCAAATACATACAAAAAATAAATATCTTGACGCTATTGGAATACAGGAGCAGATAGAGGTCCAGACAATTAAGGCTATTCGACCTTTTTACAATATCTTCGGTGGAAGGTGGGTCGAAGGGACTTAATTGTCTAGACTTGACCTCTGGCTACCCCTGTATTGGGAATTGCGTGAAGATATATATATATATATATATATATATATATATATATATATATATATATATATATATATATATATATATATATATATATATATATATATATATATATATATATATATATATATATATATATATATATATATATATATATATATATATACATATATATATATATATATATATATATATATATATATAAGATATTTTCGAGACAACGTGACAGGTGGTGAGCCCGTCGCCGCCTTTCTGTCCAAGCCAAAGATATAATTCTCACGTTAGTTTTAGAAAAACTCATTGGTACGAGCCTGCCACTTGGGGATCGAACTCGGGTCTCTCGACTCGAAATTCCGACCACCCAACAACTCGGCTACCGTGACTTCTTATAAAGTATATTAAAATGCGTTTTATAAAATATATTTTATTCACTTTCTAAAAATTATGAAATATTATTTTTTAATACAGTATCTGTAAGCAACCAAATTACAGCAGAGCGCAAAGTACAATTTTTGTTAAATTTAAAAAAAAACAATTACTTTTGAGAAAGGGAGTAGTGATGTAGCAAATGTAGATGTCGTATTCTTCTTCTTTCTTCTTTATAGTCCATCAAGAGTTTACTGCTGAACATATGCCTCCCTTAAAACTTACCACAGTGAACGGTCCTCAGTCACCTGCATCCATCGACTTCGACACCGCAACATTTTGCAAGTCGTCACTCCATCTCGTGCGTAGTATTCTACTTCGTGCGTATAACCAGAATTGGTCTGATATGGACGATAGACTGGATTTTTGTCTTGTCCATGTTCATCTTGAGATCAACCTGTTGCGAGATGCTATTGAGGCCATTGAGCATGGTGCTGAGTTCCTTTATCCTCTATGTCATCGGCAAACCGAAGGTGAGTGAGGAATTCGCCATTGATGTTAATACCGTATCCCTTCCTGTTTAGTAGCTTGAAGACACCTTTCAATGTAATTTCGTATAATAGGAGACGAAAAGGATGTAGGTGATACTAGACCGTTCTTCTAGGAATACGTGAGCGAGGCCGCAGTGCAGCAGTGGACTGGCATGCCTATAAAGAATAAATAAATAAATATCTTCATGCAATTCTCAATACAGGGGTAGACAGAGGTCTAGTCTAGACAACTAAGTACCTTCGACCCACATTCGACCAACCGAAGATATTTTCGAGACAACGTGACAGGTGGGCGTGCGCCTTTATGTCAAACTTCGCTCAATTCAATTTGTACGCCATTTTTTTTTTTTGAAAACCCATTAATACGAGCCAGCCATCTGGGGATCGAACTCGGGTCTCGACTCAAAATTCCGACCACCCAACAACTCGGCTATCGTGACTTCTTATAAAGTATATTAAAAATGCGTTTTATTAAATATATTTTATTCACTTTCTAAAAATTATGAAATATTATTTTTTAATACAGTATCTGTAAGCAACCAAATTACAGCAGAGCGCAAAGTACAATTTTTGTTAAATTTAAAAAACAATTACTTTTGAGAAAGGGAGTAGTGATGTAGCAAATGTAGATGTCGTATTCTTCTTCTTTCTTCTTTATAGTCCATCAAGAGTTTACTGCTGAACATATGCCTCCCTTAAAACTTACCACAGTGAACGGTCCTCAGTCACCTGCATCCATCGACTTCGACACCGCAACATTTTGCAAGTCGTCACTCCATCTCGTGCGTAGTATTCTACTTCGTGCGTATATCCCCAACGATAACCAGAATTGGTCTGATATGGACGATAGACTGGATTTTTGTCTTGTCCATGTTCATCTTGAGATCAACCTGTTGAGAGATGCTATTGAGGCCATTGAGCATGGTGCTGAGTTCCTCTATCCTCTATGTCATCGGCAAACCGAAGGTGAGTGAGGAATTCGCCATTGATGTTAATACCGTATCCCTTCCAGTTTAGTAGCTTGAAGACACCTTTCAATGTAATGTCGTATAATAGAAGACGAAAAGGATGTAGGGATGTAGGATACTAGACCGTTCTTTCTAGGAATACGTGACCGTGGCCGCAGTGCAGCAGTGGACTGGCATACCTATAAAGAATAAATAAATAAATATCTTCATGCAATTCCCAATACAGGGGTAGACAGAGGTCTAGTCTAGACAACTAAGTACCTTCGACCCACATTCGACCGAAGATATTTTCGAGACAACGTGACAGGTGGTGAGCCCGTCGCCGTCTTTATGTCCAAGCCATCGATGTAATTTGTACATAATTTTTTTTTTTTGAAAACCCATTAATACGAGCCAGCCATCTGGGGATCGAACTCAGGTCTCTTGACTCGAAATTCTGACCACCCAACCATTAGGCTATCGAGACTCCAAACTGTAAAGAAGGTTTATATTAACGAATATAATTAATAACATTATATTTAGTAAATTATATTATATCCTTTTTTTATGTTATAATATCTATGAACAGACTTGCGAAGACTAAAAACTTAATGTTATATTGCTCTTTGGTATGGCCATCAAATACGTCAGTTAGTCAAATTCAAAATAACAGCTGAAATATCATAATATTATCCAGATATCCATCAGTAAATAATTAAAACGAAAATTTTCACGGATGAAGTTACATTTACAAAATTTATGACGTTGCTTAAATGGCATCACTTATTGTTTTCGTCTATCTATTGTTTATATTACCATTAAAACAATGCACGCAAAAGAAGTATCACAACTTCTCGCTATTTCGTGTAATTCCAACTAATGAGAAACAACTAAAGTTTCTTAAAGAGCTGTCATCCTCTTTCGAAATTAATTATTGGAGGCCACCAGGTCTAGTCAACAAAACCGTTGAGCTTGTTATATCGCCAGATGATAGAACAGCATTCGTTAGTGACGCTGAACAACTGGGTATGCGTTTGACAACAATTTTAAAAGATTTACAAAGGTATGTAAATTTTTTTAATTAATAATCTGTGCAACAAATATCTTTCTAATTCCAAGGTAAGATTCCGTTTGTCTTGGTGATTCGATGATGATAAGATACATTTATAAACAATTATACACGATTTTCTAAGAGTAGAGTACGTGATTAAATAATTGTTAAAAAATTATAAGGTCAAGAGAACTTGGACACCAAGATTTGCGTGTATAAAGAAAAATATGAATTTGAAGGAAACGAAAGAGGTATGTAAGGACCGTGACACTTGGCGGTCTAATCCCTCTGACTACCCCGTCAAGAATTATGCGTGAAGATGAAAAATGGAGTACAAGATATACAACTATCAAATTCTAGAATGTTTCTATTTTGAAATCATATAATTAGTAAATTTGTACATATTTAAAAAAAATACATACATTGATAAAGACAACATGACATACACTCCTCTGATCCCAAAGTAAGCAGCTAAAGCATTTGTGTTATGTAATCGGAAACAAAGAACCCGAAAGAATGTCGAAATATTAGTAACCCGGAACCACAGAGATCTCACTCCCTTAGAGGCAACGGAGATCGTGTATTACTAACATTAGAAAAATAGGCCTAAATTTTTTTTGGACTTCTCTTCTCCCTACTGGTTACTGTACTGGCATATATTCTGTACTGTTACTGGCATATTCGTTTCATGTAAAACTAAATTATAATTCTGAGCAACTTACTTCATTTACTCAGTACTTTTGTATAGTGGTTTCATTTTGACGATATGATTTTCATGTTATGATCTACTTTGCAGTGCATTTGATAAGCAAACTGTTAAAACATATATCAGAAGAAAAATGGATATGTACGACTGGCGCAGCTATTTCAGAACAAGCGACATTTATAAATGGCTGCACGATCTAAGTATTAACTATCCACAAGAGGTTCACTTGGAGAATATTGGCAAAAGTCATGAAAATCGTGACATTATGGCGGTGAAAATTGTTTTAGGAAAGGAACAAAAGAGGTGACTTATTGAAATTTATAAGAAATTGCTATTAAAGTGAAATGTCTTTAAAAATCTATTAATTGTGAAACTTTATGAACATTAATTAAACGGCAATTATCTAAATATCCTAAAACTGAGTCAGGTTTTCTAACAGAACAATTATGTAATGGTTTCATTTATAATTCATTTATATATTCTATTTTTGAATATAATTCTTTCTTGTTTAATAACCAGTGTTATATGAGGAAAGATCTCAACATGTTCAATCTTTCTAATAGCAATATTATGCCATATGCGCAAAAGGCGTCATGTTCATCCTACGATTTTTTGGCGTTTTTACTTCTTTTATCTGAATGCATCCGACCAAGCTATGCCCTTTTATTTGTTCATTCTGTTGGCCTACCTTGCTGTTCACTATTGCTGCACCAGTTTTGCCCCACCAACATTCTAGTTTGAAAAACGAATTAATTTTAGTAATTATAAAGTCACGACATCGGTGTAAATATCTTCGGTGGAAGGTGGGTCGCAGGGACTTAATTGTCTAGACTCGACCTCTTTCTACCCCTGTATTGTGAATTGCGTGAAGATATTTATTTATATTATTTATATTTCCTTATGCAGGATTAGCCAATTTGCAATACATATTAGACCCACATTTCACGATGCCATTGAATCTGATGCCGTCTTTATGTCTAAGCCATCGATGTAATTCGTACATAAGTTTTTTTTGAAACCCATTGGTACAAGCCTGAGGATCGAGCTCAACGATATATTTCGAACAGAAGTGTTTTGAAAAACCCATTGATTTCAAAAAGACTCGAGTTGGACCCATTGGGGGTTCAACTCGAGTCTCTTGACTCGAAATTCCGACCATCCAACCACTCGGCTCTCGTGACTTTTTGTTTGTATTAGGAAATGCGTGAAGATAAAAAATGTTTAGGTTCTTTGTGGTACGTACCCTATATCTATGGCGTAATAATATAACAACCCCTTTCTTCCCTTGAATATCGTAAGAAGCGACTAAGGGAAAATTTTCGAAATGACAGCTACTGAGAGATGACAGGATAACTACTTACCAGATAAAACCAGGCAGCAGCATCTAAGGTGCAGTTTGTCTGATACTGCGATCGCCAATCCGGTTATCCAACATGGCAAGGCTCTTTCGTACGGAAGAAGGCCATGTCCTGCTGTTACTGGCATATTCTGTACTGTTACTGGCATATTCTGTACTGTTACTGGCATATTCGTTTCATGTAAAACTAAATTATAATTCTGAGCAACTTACTTCATTTACTCAGTACTTTTGTATAGTGGTTTCATTTTGATGATATGATTTTCATGTTATGATCTACTTTGCAGTGCATTTGATAAGCAAACTGTTAAAACATATATCAGAAGAAAAATGGATATGTACGACTGGCGCAGCTATTTCAGAACAAGTGACATTTATAAATGGCTGCACGATCTAAGTATTAACTATCCACAAGAGGTTCACTTGGAGAATATTGGTAAAAGTCATGAAAATCGTGACATTATGGCGGTGAAAATTGTTTTAGGAAAGGAACAAAAGAGGTGACTTATTGAAATTTATAAGAAATTGCTATTAAAGTGAAATGTCTTTAAAAATCTATTAATTGTGAAACTTTATGAACATTAATTAAACGGCAATTATCTAAATATCCTAAAACTGAGTCAGGTTTTCTAACAGAACAATTATGTAATGGTTTCATTTATAATTCATTTATATATTCTATTTTTGAATATAATTCTTTCTTGTTTAATAACTAGTAGTTATATGAGGAAAGATCTCAACATGTTCAATCTTTCTAATAGCAATATTATGCCATATGCGCAAAAGGCGTCATGTTCATCCTACGATTTTTTGGCGTTTTTACTTCTTTTATCTGAATGCATCCGACCAAGCTATGCCCTTTTATTTGTTCATTCTGTTGGCCTACCTTGCTGTTCACTATTGCTGCACCAGTTTTGCCCCACCAACATTCTAGTTTGAAAAACGAATTAATTTTAGTAATTATAAAGTCACGACATCGGTGTAAATATCTTCGGTGGAAGGTGGGTCGCAGGGACTTAATTGTCTAGACTAGACCTCTGTCTACCCCTGTATTGGGAATTGCGTGAAGATATTGTTTATATTACCATTAAAACAATGCACGCAAAAGAAGTATCACAACTTCTCGCTATTTCGTGTAATTCCAACTAATGAGAAACAACTAAAGTTTCTAAAGAGCTGTCATCCTCTTTCGAAATTAATTATTGAGGCCACCAGGTTCAGTCAACAAAACCGTTGAGCTTGTTATATCGCCAGATGATAGAACAGCATTCGTTAGTGACGCTGAACAACTGGGTATGCGTTTGACAACAATTTTAAAAGATTTACAAAGGTATGTAAATTTTTTTTTGGACTTCTCTTCTCCCTACTGGTTACTGTACTGGCATATATTCTGTACTGTTACTGGCATATTCTGTACTGTTACTGGCATATTCTGTACTGTTACTGGCATATTCTGTACTGTTACTGGCATATTCGTTTCATGTAAAACTAAATTATAATTCTGAGCAACTTACTTCATTTACTCAGACTTTATATAGTGGTTTCATTTTGACGATATGATTTTCATGTTATGATCTACTTTGCAGTGCATTTGATAAGCAAACTGTTAAAACATATATCAGAAGAAAATGGATATGTACGACTGGCGCAGCTATTTCAGAACAAGCGACATTTATAAATGGCTGCACGATCTAAGTATTAACTATCCACAAGAGGTTCACTTGGAGAATATTGGCAAAAGTCATGAAAATCGTGACATTATGGCGGTGAAAATTGTTTTAGGAAAGGAACAAAAGAGGTGACTTATTGAAATTTATAAGAAATTGCTATTAAAGTGAAATGTCTTTAAAAATCTATTAATTGTGAAACTTTATGAACATTAATTAAACGGCAATTATCTAAATATCCTAAAACTGAGTCAGGTTTTCTAACAGAACAATTATGTAATGGTTTCATTTATAATTCATTTATATATTCTATTTTTGAATATAATTTTTCTTGTTTAATAACTAGTAGTTATATGAGGAAAGATCTCAACATGTTCAATCTTTCTAATAGCAATATTATGCCATATGCGCAAAAGGCGTCGTGTTCATCCTACGATTTTTGGCGTTTTACTTTATCTGAATTGCATCCGACCAAGCTATGCCCTTTTATTTGTTCATTCTGTTTGCCTACCTTGCTGTTCACTATTGCTGCACCAGTTTTGCCCCACCAACATTCTAGTTTGAAAAGCAAATTAATTTTAGTAATTATAAATCACGACATCGGTGTAAATATCTTCGGTGGAAGGTGGGTCGCAGGGACTTAATTGTTCAGACTTGACCTCTGGCTACCCCTGTATTGGGAATTGCGTGAAGATATTTATTTATATTATTTATATTTCCTTATGCAGGATTAGCCAATTTCAATACATATTAGACCCACATTTCACGATGCCATTGCTTCTGATTCCATAATATGAATGTCTAACCTACTTACTTTCTAATAAATATAGATAACATGTAATGATATCCCTACTTAAGTATCTAAATATTTGTTTATAAAATATATTTGATTTGTCCTACGACTTTGTCCACGCAAGAAAAATATATTTCCACGGGATTCTTTATTTTCCCGGAGGAAAGCAGCCTAAATGAAAGGCATTTAGGCTACTTTTTACGCGCGTTGTTATAAACAACGTTTGTTACTACACTTTCTATGTTCCAAATTTCATTAAAATCCGTTAAAAATATAAAGAAATTCAAACTTAGTGCGATATAGTCGGAGGCAACAGTTAATACATGTATTTACATCTATTAACTGTTACTAAAATTATGTAACAGAATACAGCTTAGACAGCATACAAAACGTTCCGTGTGAAAATTTATCCTTTTTTCATTTATATATTACCATTAAAACAATGCACGCAAAAGAAGTATCACAACTTCTCGCTATTTCGTGTAATTCCAACTAATGAGAAACAACTAAAGTTTCTAAAGAGCTGTCATCCTCTTTCGAAATTAATTATTGAGGCCACCAGGTTCAGTCAACAAAACCGTTGAGCTTGTTATATCGCCAGATGATAGAACAGCATTCGTTAGTGACGCTGAACAACTGGGTATGCGTTTGACAACAATTTTAAAAGATTTACAAAGGTATGTAAATTTTTTTAATTAATAATCTAAAAATGTAAGTCATCTATCTCGTGCGTAGTATCCCCAACGATAACCAGAATTGGTCTGATATGGACGATAGACTGGATTTTTGTCTTGTCCATGTTCATCTTGAGAACAACCTGTTGCGAGATGCTATTGAGGCCATTGAGCATGGTGCTGAGTTCCTTTATCTCTATGTCATCGGCAAACCGAAGGTGAGTGAGGAATTCGCCATTGATGTTAATACCGTATCCCTTCCAGTTTAGTAGCTTGAAGACACCTTTCAATGTAATGTCGTATAATAGGAGACGAAAAGGATGTAGGGATGTAGGATACTAGACCGTTCTTTCTAGGAATACGTGAGCGAGGCCGCAGTGCAGCAGTGGACTGGCATACCTATAAAGAATAAATAAATAAATATCTTCATGCAATTCCCAATACAGGGGTAGACAGAGGTCTAGTCTAGACAACTAAGTACCTTCGACCCACATTCGACCGAAGATATTTTCGAGACAACGTGACAGGTGGTGAGCCCGTCGCCGTCTTTATGTCCAAGCCATCGATGTAATTTGTACATAATTTTTTTTTTTTTGAAAAACCCATTAATACGAGCCAGCCATCTGGGGATCGAACTCAGGTCTCTTGACTCGAAATTCTGACCACCCAACCATTAGGCTATCGAGACTCCAAACTGTAAAGAAGGTTTATATTAACGAATATAATTAATAACATTATATTTAGTAAATTATATTATATCCTTTTTTTATGTTATAATATCTATGAACAGACTTGCGAAGACTAAAAACTTAATGTTATATTGCTCTTTGGTATGGCCATCAAATACGTCAGTTAGTCAAATTCAAAATAACAGCTGAAATATCATAATATTATCCAGATATCCATCAGTAAATAATTAAAACGAAAATTTTCACGGATGAAGTTACATTTACAAAATTTATGACGTTGCTTAAATGGCATCACTTATTGTTTTCGTCTATCTATTGTTTATATTACCATTAAAACAATGCACGCAAAAGAAGTATCACAACTTCTCGCTATTTCGTGTAATTCCAACTAATGAGAAACAACTAAAGTTTCTTAAAGAGCTGTCATCCTCTTTCGAAATTAATTATTGGAGGCCACCAGGTCTAGTCAACAAAACCGTTGAGCTTGTTATATCGCCAGATGATAGAACAGCATTCGTTAGTGACGCTGAACAACTGGGTATGCGTTTGACAACAATTTTAAAAGATTTACAAAGGTATGTAAATTTTTTTTAATTAATAATCTGTGCAACAAATATCTTTCTAATTCCAAGGTAAGATTCCGTTTGTCTTGGTGATTCGATGATGATAAGATACATTTATAAACAATTATACACGATTTTCTAAGAGTAGAGTACGTGATTAAATAATTGTTAAAAATTATAAGGTCAAGAGAACTTGGACACCAAGATTTGCGTGTATAAAGAAAATATGAATTTGAAAGAAACGAAAGAGGTATGTAAGGATCAGACACTTGGCGGTCTAATCCTCTGACTACCCTGTCAAGAATTATGCGTGAAGATGAAAAATGGAGTACAAGATATACAACTATCAAATTCTAGAATGTTTCATTTTGATGATATGATTTTCATGTTATGATCTACTTTGCAGTGCATTTGATAAGCAAACTGTTAAAACATATATCAGAAGAAAATGGATATGTACGACTGGCGCAGCTATTTCAGAACAAGGACATTTATAAATGGCTGCACGATCTAAGTATTAACTATCCACAAGAGGTTCACTTGGAGAATATTGGTAAAAGTCATGAAAATCGTGACATTATGGCGGTGAAAATTGTTTTAGGAAAGGAACAAAAGAGGTGACTTATTGAAATTTATAAGAAATTGCTATTAAAGTGAAATGTCTTTAAAAATCTATTAATTGTGAAACTTTATGAACATTAATTAAACGGCAATTATCTAAATATCCTAAAACTGAGTCAGGTTTTCTAACAGAACAATTATGTAATGGTTTCATTTATAATTCATTTATATATTCTATTTTTGAATATAATTCTTTCTTGTTTAATAACCAGTGTTATATGAGGAAAGATCTCAACATGTTCAATCTTTCTAATAGCAATATTATGCCATATGCGCAAAAGGCGTCGTGTTCATCCTACGATTTTTTGGCGTTTTTACTTCTTTTATCTGAATTGCATCCGACCAAGCTATGCCCTTTTATTTGTTCATTCTGTTTGCCTACCTTGCTGTTCACTATTGCTGCATCAGTTTTGCCCCACCAACATTCTAGTTTGAAAAAGCAAATTAATTTTAGTAATTATAAAGTCACGACATCGGTGTAAATATCTTCGGTGGAAGGTGGGTCGCAGGGACTTAATTGTCTAGACTCGACCTCTTTCTACCCCTGTATTGTGAATTGCGTGAAGATATTTATTTATATTATTTATATTTCCTTATGCAGGATTAGCCAATTTTCAATACATATTAGACCCACATTTCACGATGCCATTGAATCTGACGCCGTCTTTATGTCCAAGCCATCGATGTAATTCGTCGTGAAACCCATTGGTACAAGCCTGAGGATCGAGCTCAACGATATATTTCGAACAGAAGTGTTTTGAAAAACCCATTGATTTCGAAAAGACTCGAGTTGGACCCGTTGGGGGTTCAACTCGAGTCTCTTGACTCGAAATTCCGACCACCCAACCACTCGGCTCTCGTGACTTTTTGTTTGTATTAGGAAATGCGTGAAGATAAAAAATGTTTAGGTACTTTGTGGTACGTACCCTATATCTGTGGCGTAATAATATACCAACCCCTTTCTGCCCTTGAATATCGTAAGAAGCGACTAAGGGAAAATTTTCAAAATGACAGCTACTGAGAGATGACAGGATAACTACTTACCAGATAAAACCAGGCAGCAGCATCTAAGGTGCAATTTGTCTGATAGTGCGATCGCCAATCCGGTTATCCAACATGGCAAGGCTCTTTCGTACGGAAGAAGGCCATGTCCTGCCGTTACAGGCCGTCTCTATAATAATCAATTATTGTTATGTTGTTTTTTTTTATAGAAAATGGTGGCAAACAAGCAGGTGGCTGATACGTGATGGTAAGTGCTTACCGCCGCCCATAAACACCCGCAATACCAGAGGCATAGCAAATGCGTTGCCAACCCTAGAGTGATCCCCCCCCCCTCCCAGAATTGGGGCAGGGGGGGTGTGTTGGCCTCCGGTTACCTGCACTCACCAGACGAAACGCAGAAGTTTGTTAGACTTCTACTTCACGCTGGTATTCTGTGAGGTCGTGGTACTTCCCCGGTTGAGCCGGCCCATTCATGCAACAAGGTTGAGCCGGCCCATAAGCTGATCCGTGGCTCTATCACTGTTGTTGTTTTTTTTTTTTTAATAATATTTTCATCGTGAAATTTTCACAGACCAAAAGTTATAATTGAAGGTGGAATTCACGCCAGAGAGTGGATATCCCCAGCATTCGTGACGTACATGATGCAGCAAATTTTGCTTTCTTCTAAATCGAATAATACAGCTCTAAAACAGATTGCCGAAGCATACGAGTGGTATTTCGTTCCGCTTATAAATCCCGATGGCTATGAATTGAGTCACACCAAGGTTCGTAATGTTTTGTTTTGAGTTTTATAATTCACGACGACCTCCGTGAACGAGTGGCGTACACGAAGATTTTCTCGGTGTCGCCAGCATGAGGTCCCAGGTTCGATTCCCGCTCGGGTCAAAGTAAAATACTTTACCTACACTTTCTCGGGACTGGGTGTTTCTACTTCATTCCTTCTGATTCCATAACATGAATGTCTAACCTACTTACTTTCTAATAAATATGGATAACATGTAATGATATCCCTACTTAAGTATCTAAATATTTGTTTATAAAATATATTTGATTTGTCCTACGACTTTGTCCACGCAAGAAAAATATATTTCCACGGGATTCTTTATTTTCCCGGAGGAAAGCAGCCTAAATGAAAGGCATTTAGGCTACTTTTTACGCGAGTTGTTATAAACAACGTTTGTTACTACACTTTCTATGTTCCAAATTTCATTAAAATCCGTTAAAAATATAAAGAAATTCAAACTTAGTGCGATATAGTCGGAGGCAACAGTTAATACATGTATTTACATCTATTAACTGTTACTAAAATTATGTAACAGAATACAGCTTAGACAGCATACAAAACGTTCCGTGTGAAAATTTATCCTTTTTTTCATTTATATATTACAAAATAAAAAAGATACAAAAATGCATTACAAAAATTCGTAACATCCTCACTAAAAAGCCTCGTAGGGCTTATCTTAGTGACGGGTATCTACATCTTTTGAAAAAATAAGTTTTGAAAAAACTCATTGGTACGGGCCTACCATATTGGATTCGAACGTAGGTCTCTTGACTCGAATTCCGATCACCCAACCACTAGGTTTTTAGGATATTATTTATCTGAAATAATTTGTCTGATTATCTATTTTGACCATCCTTATTGTAACCGTATTGTAATCATCGAAATCGATTCAGTATTAAATATTACTTTCATTGCAGGATCGAATGTGGAGAAAAAATAGTCGTGGGGTCGATTTAAATAGAAATTTTGGAATTGCATTTGGAAGTAAGTTCTCAGATTTTATATTTTATAAAATTGCATCAAATGCCCACTGCTCAAGAGAGCGTTAGCGTTGGAATTTTAGACGTCCTCAAAAATCTTTGGACTTCAAAATTATTTGGAAGCGTTAAGCGATATTATTTCGCGTTGCCGACATACTTCTTTCTTATAACAATAACCTATTTCCCGTGAAAAACGCGTTCGATGTTTTTTTGATGAATATTTTCATTCGAAGTAGTCATAGAAAACAAACATATATATAGTAGATAGAGGTCCAGACAATTATGATCTTTCTACCCGCCTTTGATCGATGAAATTTTTTTGAGATCACGTCAGAGGTCAGCCTGTTGTCGACTTATGTCCAAGCCAATGACATAAATCGTAAATAAGTTTCGGAAAAACCCATTAGTAAGAGCCTACTACCTGAGGATAGAATTAGAACCTCTCGGCCGTTCACCCAACCATTCGGCTACCGTGACATTTTCAATTTTCAGTTATTTAAAATTTTAATTTTTACTTCTACGACTATCCCTCTTGACTGCATTTTTTATTATTACTTTTCTCTGCCATGTCCCTTTATCATCCCAGCATTTAAAATAGCTATTAATGTTTTTTGTATAAGCCCAAAACTGAATATCTGGTTAACGTTACCACATTAGGTAAGCTGTTAGCCTTAGTTATTTCAATTGTCCGACTTAACAGTCTTCACACTTAACACTACTAACAAATCGAACATAAGTTTCTAGAAAATTACTGTCATGAGCTCATAGGAAATCAAATCTTTTACGAAAGTCTTAATTCTGTGAAAGTTTTCGAAGACTTTTATGAAAAATAATCTCCCTAACACTCAGCTGTTGTAACTTCGTGGCTAATATTATCCAACTTCATATTTGTTGTTGTTAATATTGGATATTTTTCTGTTTCAGCTATTGGCGTAAGCTTCAACACAGGCGATGAAACATATTGCGGTGAAAATGCTTTTTCGGAACGGGAAAGTTCAGCTATGGCTAGCTTTGTGCGATCGAAAAGCGATGGACTGAAATATTACTTAGCGTTTCACTCATACGGTCAATTTTTGATCATACCATACGCTTATTCAAAAAATCATCACGAAAATTTTGATGATGTGGTAAATTTATTTGTTATTTATTGTTATTTAATGGCTTGTTTACTGGAAGACACGTATTGCTAGCGGATTTTTGATTGCAGTACCGAGCGCTATCCACCTAACAATACTCGTTCCCATAGCTGCTCGCTACCCTTTTCCTTTTTTATCAAGTGGCTTTTTATATGATTATCATGCCATTTATCGGTTTTCTATGTCATCTTTTAGACTTTTCTTCTCTGTGTTCTTCGCGTAGGAACGAAAGAAACAAGTTGAAAATTTGATTTCAATCTTATCACCCGCATCTTTAATCACCCGCGGTTGATCTTAGGCTACATTAATTGACATTATAAAGTACATTTTTATAATCACAGTACCCAGCATTTCTTATGGGCGAAAATGGAATCAAATAATCAGTACACCTCATAGTTAATGATTATCAACGTCCATGTACGCTCGCAACACCACAGCAGCAGTTTGTTTTCCATAAAAAAGACTGCCTTTAAAAGAGGAGTTGACAAAAGATATGGAGAAGAGAGAAAGTAGAGTGATTTTTGTGTGGACCTCCGACTAAAATACTCTCAGCAGTAACCGTAGACTACAATAAGACTACTCTTCCACTATATTCTTCAAAGCGGTGATCTTTTCAAGTTCGAAGCCAGCATAAGCATGTTACAGTTTAAAACCCAATATGTGGCTAACATATCGTTGCATATAGCATTCTACAAAAAATATCAAACAGAGGCTGTATTTTGGTAATTGTCTCAAATTGTAACAATCCCAAATTATTATTACATCTTCACACACAATCCCTGATAGCAGATGGAGAGAACAAATCGCCAAGAGAGATGATCCTCACATACCTCTTTCTCTACTATGAAATTTTCTTTATAGACCCACGTCTATATATTAGAGTACTCTTGACCTTTCCCCCTTTGAGAAATTTGCTCACATTGTATTCGGAAGTTAATCGCTGCCTAATTCGACCCCTTTTATTGCTATTTTATTTTAGATTAGCTCTCAAAGGTACCTTTGATTGATTAAATAGGTATTAATTATTTTTACAGTATAAAATGGGTAAAAGTGCAGCACTGCGTATAGCTGACAAATACGGAACTGGATACACAGTTGGAACGGCTTACGATACTGTTGGTAAATTTAAAATTCGTTGTTATGTCACAGCTACAGTTCCACCAAATGTTTTTTAAATTACGTTTTTTATACTTGGAGAAATATCTAGCGTAGACTCGAACTCGCAAGGGATAGGACAGGTAGTCTCGCACCATCTACAGCCGTGTTCCGCTACTGCCTCATGATGGTAGAGCCACGTGAGCGCTTTTGGACACATCCGCCGGTGCGAGTTTGGGGCACTCGCTGATGCCCTGCCGAGTTCCGTCTCTGGAGAGAACGTATCCCCTCCCTCTGGGACTTTAATTACTCACTATTTGGCATAGCTTTTTTTTATTTTGACGTTGACGAGCTCGGCTCAAAACAACGTCAAAATAAAATATGTATCGGTGCATATGAGCGAAATACTTTAAGACCCTCATTATACTTATATTGATTTAAGACACTTATTTCCTAACTTAATGGTTTGTAAAAATCCACTGCAGAAATACGAGTACAATATAAGATTAGCATGCCGCTTACTGGTTGAATGCAGGGACTTTTAATATTTTTATTTTCATTAATTTAACAAAGATTTAAGATTTTAATTATTAACATCATATGTTTAACGTCATGTATTCATCTGAACAAATTTTTAACGAAAATCTACATAGATTAGAGTAATTTAATATACTGTAACAACAACAAAACAAACGATTAATAATTAAAATATTAATAGAAAATAAAAATTACAAATATATCTTTATTACTCTGGTTTAATAATAAAATTTTATGGCATTTTTAAATACCATTTGTATTATTCAGGCTATTTAACATCCGGCGTCAGTGGCTGTTGGGTCAAGAAAACTTTTAAAGTACCGTAAGTGTTTTAATTTTTAATATACGTGCCGACAATTTGAAATGAGGTCCTGGCTCGTTGCTAACAATTTGTTAATTTCCAGTATAGACTTCAGAAAATTTAGATATGCCACTTAGAATGTTAAGATTAGGTAACTAGTAAAGATCTACTAAAACCGATTAAAAATTACAAATACAAATATTAATAGTTTTAAATTTATTTTTCTTTTCGATGAGAAATTTATCTTCAGGTTTATTTTTAAAACTAAAATAAAATACATTTTTGTTTAGTTTTTCGACTCTTTATTTCATTAGATATTAATATTAACAAGTAAAATAAAATAAATAAATATTTATCTTCATGCCATTCCCAATCCAGGGGTATACAGAGGTCCAGAAAATTAAGTCGCTTCGACCCACTTTTCACCGAAGATATTTTTGGTGACAACGTGACAGGTGGCGTGCCCGTCACTGTCTCAATGTCCAAGCCAACTATACGAATCGTACATAAGTTTTTGTAAACACTTTTGTCTTTTGACTCAAAATCCGACCACCCAACCACATCGTGGTTGGGTGGTCGGTATTACTACGCTAGATTTTTTTTTTACTTTTACTAAATAATCTTAAATATTCAGACCGAAAAATAACAAAAACCCTAATAAGATATCCATTACTTAATCTATATTTTCCTTTAAAATTAATAATAATACTTAATCTATATTAAAGTCACGATAGCCGAGTGGTTGGTTGGTCGGAATTTCGAGTCAAGAGACCCGAGTTCGATCCCCAGTTGACAGGCTCGTACCAATGGGTTTTTTCAAAAACTTATGTACGAATTTATCGTTGGCTTGGACATAAAGATGGCGACGGGCCCACCTGTCACGTTGTCCCGAAAATATCTTCGGTGGAAGGTGGGTCAAAGGGACTTAATTGTCTAGACTTGACCTCTGACTACCCCTGTATTAGGAAATGCGTGAAGATTTTTATTTATTTCCTTTAAAATGTTACTTAATTCCTACCTTTATAAATTAACTTATCTATGCTCAGTCTGGTGCATCGTCGCTAGATAAAATTAAGTACTCGTATAAATCGCCGTTAATAACTGTTTAGTGTGTTACTATTTGTTCCGTTGCTAATGCCCTCAATTAGTTTGTTTTTTATGTCTGAATTATTTTACGAAATAAGTAATTTCATGCATGTGAAGTTAC
The DNA here is from genome assembly GCA_029286605.1 of Sericinus montela. Classification (NCBI taxonomy): domain Eukaryota; kingdom Metazoa; phylum Arthropoda; class Insecta; order Lepidoptera; family Papilionidae; genus Sericinus; species Sericinus montela. The sequence goes on along the minus strand of JAGSMR010000007.1, from coordinate 7,407,986 downwards.
TAATATGTTTAAAGTGGAAAATCTTTTATCACAATATAAGAATACGTCACAAGGAATAAGCTAATTATAATATAAGCTAATGATAAGGTAATGATTACATTTTGCAGCAACAAAACAGCCACCGACTAAGCGTAATGCTGTAGTCATGTTATCACAACAACAGCGCTGGTATTGTGTCGGAGCCATAAGCTAATGTTGGCGTTGTGTTTTTTTTTTTAATGATAACTAGCAATGCAAAATTACGTTACGAATTTTCCTATTAACCACTCCAGCCAAGCCCTTAATATTGTTGGTTAAAGTGGTTTACTTCAATAGTTGAATAGCGGGCTCGAACCTGCGTCGTCATCTTTCACAGACAGCATCGTAAACTATTAGACTGTTTACACTTAATTAGGTGTAACAGGGGAACGTTATGTGTATGTTTATAATTATGTGTATATATTTTTTAGTAAGTGTACAATTTATGATGTCATATACAATGTTATATGACAAAAGGTTTTTTCAAAAACTTACGTACGATTTATATAGTTGGCTTGGACATAAAGACGGCGACGGGCTCACCACCTGTCATGTTGTCCCAAAAAATGTCTTTTGTGGAAGGTGGGTCGAACGGACTTTACTGTCGAGACCTCTGTCTACCCCAGTATTTTGAATGGAGTGAAGATATTTCTTTTGTAGGTAAGTGATAGCCGAGTGTTTGAGTAGTCGGAATTTCAAGTCGAGAGACTCGAGTTCGATCCTCTGGTGGCAGGCCCGTACCAATGAGTTTATCTAAAAAACTTATGTACAAATTATATCGTTAGCTTGGACATAAATACGGCGTAGGGCTCATCACCTGTCACGTTGCCCCGAAAATATCTCGGTGACACGTGGGTCAAAGGAACTTAAATGACTAGTTCTCTGTCTACCCTAGTATTGGGAATGGCATGAATATATTTCTTTTGTAGGTATGTGATGACGTTTGAACTACGAGATGAGGGTTACTATGGCTTTGCATTGCCTCCTCAAGAAATATTACCAACCTGCGAGGAAACTATGGAAGGTGTTATGACTCTACTCTCTCCGAAGCTGTGGAATCAAGATAATATTTTGCCCAAAAGTAGACAGGGGTACAACGTGTTGGATCGAATTGTGTTAGTTTGGAATATGTTTCTTTTCATTTTGGTACGTTATTTTTAGTTTATTCACTCCTATTAAATTATGTTTTATTTTCAATTGTCTCTTGTATAATTGTAGTGTACAAATACTAGGTTCATATAAAATCTAGATATTTTGCTGTTAAAATAAAATTATAACGTTTAAATTTTGTGTTTGTCTTATTTAAATATATTGAACGTAACTGAAATGTAGTGAAAATTGTAAATCATAGCATATCTCAAATGCTTTACTAAAACTTAATTTTCTATTACAACTAGCTCTTCTAACCAACTGCACGTCACCAGTCTGCTAGTAGGTCATAGCTCGTAGAACTGACAACCATTGGGGAAAAAAGGTTCTCAAGTAACCCTCGGATTAACCTCGTTCAAGCAAGCGTAGTGTACGACGTCCTCCCACAAGATTGAACTACCCGGTGCACAAGTTGAGTAGAGTCGATCGATGCAGATATCACAGGACTGCTTTATGCAGCAATATTTGGGAGAAGCCTATGTTCAGCAATAGACTTTTAATAGGCTGTTATGATGATGATATTCCTAGATGGTACAAACTTGTGCCTGAAGTCGAGATTTTGTTAGACAAAGTTTCGGATTGGGGCCGACTAAATTAAGTCCAGTTCAACCCTAAAAATACACAAGTTTGCGCGTTTACCGCTAAAAAGAAACTCTTCTTCGTGTCACCTCGTTTTGAGAGCACTCCCCTAGTTGCCTCAGCCAGTATTGAAATCCTTGGCGTCGACATATCGAGCGACGTTCAGTTTCACGGTCACTTGGAAGGGAAGGCCAAATTGGCCTTTAGAGGCCAATTTGGCCTTCCATTCCTTGGCGTACTCAGTAGAGCACGACAGTAATTTATGTCGGCCCACCGTCAGCAACTTTATAAGGCGCAGGTTCGGCCGCACATGGAGTACTGTTCACATCTCTGGGCAGGAGCACCCCAGTGTCAGCTCCTTCCATTTGACCGTATCCAACGAAGAGCGGCTCGAATCGTCGACGACCATGTTCTATCTGATAGGCTAGATCCCCAGGTATTGCGAAGAGATGTTGCATCTCTTTGCATTTTTTACAAGATTTACTACGGGGAGTGCTCTGAGGAATTGTTCGGATTAATCCCAGCCACTGTATTTTATCATCGAACCTAACGGCATAGTCAAAAATTCCATCAACACCATCTTGATGCTTGGCATTCCACCACAGTGCGTTTTTCGCGGAATTTTTGCCACGCACTTGCACTTTATGGAATGTGCTGCCGTCTGCGGTTTTTCCGGACGGATACGACTTAGGGACCTTCAAGAAAAGAGCCTATACCTTTCTAAAAGGCCGGCAACGCATCTGTTATGCCTCTTGTATTGCGGATGTTCATGGGTGGCGGTAATCACTTACCATCACGTGAGCCACCTGCTTGTTTGCCTCCCTTCCCTATTAAAAAAAAGATGGTGTCCATCCATCAGTCGGTAACCCAAGATATTTCATGGATTTCCTTTAATAACATCTTAAAACACTTCTACGAGATGAGTAACCACACTGCAAAACATACTGTATATGGAGTGTAAAAATAAATGCCGGGTAATTCCCCACTTCATTCCAGTCATAAAATGAAAGATTAACTATGTACAGCTGCATTATAAATTTAGCAATGAATACGTAAACGATGTTATCATAGGTGGTAATATGACTAATGATCCGTATAATCGCTTAGGCGTCACGACAAATCGTCAGATCACGTGACCGGCAACCATTAATTTTCACGACAACAACCATAAAACGTTGACACTCGTCCATTCAACGATTTCGAATAAAATTGAAGCGATCAGGGAAAGCGTATTCCAACACAAAGTTCAAACTTGTACTGGTTATGTGGTCGTAACATGTATAGCGTGAGGTTCGTTTTATATAGCGCTGTACAATTTGGTACTTTAATATTAGGCTATTAGAGGTGATTTTATGATATATAGTTCGTTTATTGCTACACCCTTTTTTATTAAATACCGTCTTTATTGATGTACTAATTAACAAATAGTAAATTTTATATATTTGTTATTTAGTTTGGTTATACACTGAAATTATTAATATGTATGGGTTTGCTATTATCTTTTATAAATGTAAGCGTAATTGACAACAGCACAAAAAAAAACACAATAAATGCTTTCTTTTGTATATATTACTGCCTAGATAAATCTGAAATTTGTACCGGCTAAAATTAAATTGATTAAGCGATTATCAAGCTCAATCAACCTTCGTACAAAAGTTCTTTGTGATGGCCATAATTGTCTATTTAATTTTTTTTTTTTTTGGTTGCCATGATCGCCGAGTGGTTGGGTAATCGGAATTGAAGTCATGAGACCCGAGTTCGATCCCAAGGTGGTAAGCTAGTGCCAATGGGTTTTGTTCAAAACTTACGTACGATTTATATTGTTGACTTGAAACGGTGACCGTTTGAACCGTTTTCAAGGTTTTGCGAAGCTAAGGCATGAAGATTTTGATGTATAGAAAGATTTTTTGACCTTCTGTAATAAAAATTAAATACAATAAAAATTACCGACGACCCAATAACCTAATTTGTAGTTAAACTAATTTGTTGCCTTAGCTTGTGGCTTATATCCCGCTAAGGGCAAACACAAGAAGGCAACCTATTTTTTATTGAAGGGATTTGCCATTACCTGACAAACGTTACGGTGTCCTTCCGATGAAAGAAAGGTTGAAAACATAAAATTGTCTCAACTTCTGTTTACACAAGTATTGAAAAAATGCGGGAAGATGAAGAAAAAAAAAAATCACACTTATTATGTTATAATCATATGAAACATAAGTTGTCGACCAAAAATTAAGGTCACTCTATTTAAGATTTACTAGTGTCTATTTACTACTTACAATTGTCTTTATAATTAACCTAGATACGGAATACAGAAATTTTTACAGTAACTATTGATAAATATTTAAACTATGGGCTAATAGACTAATCATGCTATTCGAATGGTTGGGTGATTGAACTTAGAGTTCCCAAATTCCATTCCTAGTCTGCCCCTAGTCCTCTGTCTACCCCTGTGTTAGGAATCGTCTGAAGATATTTATTTATAAAATTGTTTTTATTCATTTATTTATCTTTTGAAACATTTGAATAGTAACCAAAATAATTTTGTGAAACAGTCTTAAGCGAGTTTACTACGAAACTACAAGAACGCATCTCGTTAACTTTAATAATCACTAGAGGATACTCTAGATTAAGCAGAAAATTTAAAGATACAGCAAAATTCTTGCCAGAAACCAAGTGGCCCTTCAGTGCAATACAGTCTTAGTCTCTTGCGAATGTTGAAACTGGGACATCGCACAATTTATTTTACGGCTTTTAGACAATTCTCGATTTAATGCTCGTGGCATGTAATATAGCTGAATATATTTCCTCCATTGTAATTTTGTTCATTCATATCACTATACTGAATAGAAGGAAGTCGTTAAGATGCTCTAAGAAACTGACAAAGATCTTATGGTGCGCTTTGAATGGTTGCTTTCTGGAACATTCCAAATTACGTATTTTAGCATTATCTAACAAATAATGTACAATATTCACATTGCAATTCCATACTGTAATTTACATGGAACATTAATTATAACAGTAATAACTTATTTATTAATTATCTTTTTAATTATTAAAGACTTTATTTACAGAAAAAATTATGTTAATATTTACAATACTTATTAACTAAAAACTATTATAATCGTAGAGCCCTACTCCTCGTGGCATGGTACCAAGAACGCTGGCTGCATTTTCACGTTGAATGGCTAGACTTAACCGTTGAGCGAGAAAAGAACCAGCCCTCTTGTCACCAGCAGCAACGATAAGTCGCGGATACAATTCCTTTAGAAACTGCATCGCGCGGGGACCCCACGGACCGATTGTCTCTATGGCCAATGGAACAAATATATAGTCTCCTTTTAAAGACTTATATTTCCCCCAATTACCCGATCCAGCTGCCTCTGATGCCGCCCCGGCCCTTATCGAAGTACCCTTGATATGAGAGGCCGCTAATGTATCGACGCAAGTTGCATCCCACACAAGAGCTTTGCCTCTCTCCCAAGGGACTAAAGTCAAGCCATCGGGTCTCTTACAATCCTCCCTAAATATTCCACAAGGCTCTAATACCGATGGAATATTTATGGAAACAAGAGCCCTTCAGATGATTTCATTCAAGGAACCGTGACGAGATAGTCTGCCGTTATTATCTTTACCATATAATTATATTTACCATGGTGTTATTTATTGATTATCATCATAACATCCTGTAAAAGTCCACTGCAGGATATGGGCATCTCTAGAGGGTACAAACGTTTGGCTAGCATATTGGCGATTTTATTGGACTTGTCCCATAGAAACTGCTTCCTATCACCGATCTGAAATTTGGCCTAGTATTTTTTGAGATGCCAGTCGCACCATTTGTAGCCAATAGTATTTTCAAGGCTTTTCCTTAGTCACCTCTTACGACGCCCACGGGAAGAAAGGGGGTTGTAAATTCTTACACGGTAACTACGCGGTACAAATAACAATAACATTCACAACATTAATACATAATTATAACGAGCGCACGACCGCATCAATCACCGCATCAATAAAATCTTTGAATTTAAAAAGTACTGAGCGGATATTCACACAGTATTTATTAATGAAATGAGTACGTCATAATAAATAAAACCTTCTTGTATAAAATATAATACATACGTAATGGCGTAATAAATTGTAAAAAATTGCGGGAAGCTGATAGATGCAGATGATTAGGGAGCTGTACATTGACCTATGAGTTTTGTCACAAACTTATGTACGATTTACATCATTGGCTCACCACTTGTCACGATCTCAAAGAAAATGTCTTCGGTAAAAGGTAGGTCGAAAAGGTTTGATTATCTGGATTTATACCTAGCTTTCTACCTGTGTCTACCTATGCTCTGCCAGAGAAAAGGTAGACAAAGGTAAAAAATCGCATAAAAGTACATGGATATACTTTTCTGAAGTTTTTTTTAATTTATTTTCTAATGCAAATTAATTTCGAAGATTCGTTTACTTTTATTGCTTTATATTTTGCAACTATGTCAGAAGTAATAAATATACTACAAAGGAGTTGAAAATATCAAAACCTATACAAGTTTACCCAAATAAATAACTCTTACCATATTACTTATATAATAATTCAAATGATAATCTTCACTCTCAAATAACTTAAAAAAATATAATATACATAAATATTACAAAGAATATGTTACATGAAAAAAAACTAACTGTATGAAGACGCCCAATTTTGTAACCAAGTACCGAAACATATAAAACAATCCATTTTATACAAAATATTACAAATATTAAATGGAATATAAAAGTAAACAATAACTTGTGTAGTATAAGAACTGCGCTCAGTTCACTTCGTAAACACTTCCTGTAAATTTACATCCTTCTAGTGTATTTGAAATTGTAATCAACTGCTTTCCTCACATTCTTTTTTTTTTTTCATAATAATCAACTTGTAAACGGCATAATTTGTGTTGATTTTGAACTTGTAACCTTAAATATATGATTATTAAATGATAAGTTATGTCACGATAGCCGAGTGAATGGGTGGTCGGAATTTCGAGTCGAGAGACCCGAGTTTGATCCCCGAGTGGCAGGCTCGTACCAATGGGTTTTTTCAAAACCTATGTACCATTAATATCGTTGGCTTGGACATAAAGACTTGCGACGGGCTCACCACCTGTCACGTTGTCCCGAAAATATCTTCAGTGGAAGGTGGGTCAAAGGGACTTAATTGTCTAGACTAGACCTCTGTCTACCCCAGTATTGGGAATTGCGTGAAGATATTTTTTTAAGTTATGTTGTATAGACAATATATAATTTATGTAAATTGTTGGTGCAAATGTTAAGTAATTATCAAAGCTATGTTTGAAGTTATTGTAAAAGTGTGACTACGACTAACTTTAAGTATCGACTGTTGTTATTAGTTAGTAAATTTCATTGAAGAAAATAGATGTGATATATGTGTGACAACCGTATAAATAACTGAAGGTGAACAAAAATTCATGGAAAACATCATGACATTATACCATGTATTAGTTTCAGTTATTAAGTATACCCTGTATAATATTCATGCTACAGCGTGAAAAATGCGGGCCACTATTTTCTTTTCACAAATTTAAACGTTTTTTTCTGATCTCCTGGTGAATTTTATTTTAAACTTCCTGAGTTTTCTACACTTATGCCAAGGTAGACAAAGGTCTAGAAAATTTCATCCTTTCAATCCACAGGTGGTGACAGACCATCGTCGTCTTTTTGTCAAGTCATCATGATTTTTATAATTAACTGAACACTAATAACACTTAACAAATGTACTCAAGAGATTTTATCTCACTGACTATACTATACTATTTTGGCAGATTTTGGCGTCTCCTTTTTTAATTAGTTCGCTTTTTAGATACTGAATTTGCGGCGTCTCACAGTGGGCATTCTTTGTTCAAACAACGGTCACACTTCTGGTAGGATTCCAACTTGGGATTAATTAATTGGGACACCGGGACACTTTCCGGGCGTCTTAGTAAACTTTAAAACTGTTTAGTTCTAGGAGTGCATGAGATGATTATATTTGTTTCAGATAATACAGTAAAAATGTACGCGAGTACTTTAATATAACATTTCTGTATTATACAATGTATGTTGATGAAGAGAATTAGGTTTAAAAACATACGCGGATAGATGATTTGCTCGTATACATCCATACATAACGGCCATAAAAAGTCCACTGCAGGACATAGGCCTCTCCCATATAGAGGATTTGCCATAATCGCCACGCTTATCAAGCGGATTGGCGATCTAAGTAGCAGACCACTCGCACCTCAGACACTGCTGCCCATCTTCGGTCTAATTATTTTGGTCTGATGTTTTTAGAGACGGTTAACCCGCCATCTATTGGTCGCATAACGACCTGGCATATTCAACGATCCCGAATTCCCCGAAGACGGGCATATTCAAGGCCGTCCCTTTAGTCACCTCTTACGACACCCACGGAAAGAAAAGGAGTGGCAATATTCTTACACCGTTACCACACGGTAAGTGCTCGTATATTTCATGGAAAAAAATAACATTAAATAATAATAAATAAATACATATATACATAGACACAACATTACGTACATTGCTCTGATCCCAAAGTAAGCAGGTTAAGCGCTACTATTAGGGAATCAGAAAAAACGAAGGTACTACAAACACCCAGACCCGAGGAAATGTAGTAAAAGTGTTTCCTATATTGACCCAACCGGGAATCGAACCCGGGACCTTAGAGTTGGTGACACAATGAAAACCAGTTTGTGCGCCTCTCGTCCATGGAGATCGGTTATAACTTTGGTCTAGCGGGGGAATGATGACAATCGGGCTATCTTGGCCCGAAGTAAAGCATTGATAAAGACAGAACGTGGTAGAGAAGTACTGTAGCGGCCGTCAACCCCGGGGAAATAGGTAAATAAGTCAAGTGAGTCAATATTTTTAAAATATCAAGATAGCAGTACAAAGTAACGGTCGGCCATGAAGGCTGTTAATAAATAAATAAATCTCTTCACGCAATTCCCAATACAGGTGTAGACAGAGGTCTAGTCTAGACAATTAAGTCCCTTTGACCCACCTTTCACCGAAGATATTTTCAGGATAACGTGAGTGTTGTGGTGAGCCCGTCGGGGTTTTTATGTCCAAGCCAACGATATCATTCGTACATAAGTTTTTGAAAAACCCATTTGTACGAGCCTGCCACCTGGAGATCGAACTCGGGTCTCTTGACTCGTAATTCCTACCACCCAACCACTCGGCTACAGTGACTGTTCATGAAGATTGGAGTAGCATAATGCCCGCCACGATGACCCTTACCAGATTGGCGGGCTTCACATATACTTGTAACAAAAGATACAATGACTATGATGACTTTCGTTGACGAGTGGCGTACACAATGGCTGTCATAATGTCCCCAACTCTAAGGTCCCGGGTTCGACTACTTTTTTACAGTGTATCGGGTCCGGGTGTTTGCAGTACCTTTATTGTTTCTGATTACATAAGATTCATTAAGTTCTCAAAGTAAGTAGCTAATACTAACCTTTGGGATCAGAGCAAAGTATGTGATGTGGTGTCTGTCTGTGTTTTTATTTATTTAATTTAGGACTCAAAAAATTTACTGCATTGATTTAAAATCAAGAGACATGAGTTTCATTTCCATGAGGAATAGCCTTACATTATATGTTTCGGGGGGGCAAAGTTCCGCTCTTTTCCCACACTGAACGAGGCAAACGAAGCAAATACCTTCGGCACCCCTTACCACGCTTGCTGTGGATCTCTGCAATATCAGGGGACTACACACCAATCTAAATGCCGTCCACTACCATCTGGAGACGGCAAAGCCGGCCTTGCTTTTTCTTACCGCGACGCAGATATCCTCTCCGGCGGATACATCTTATCTTTCCTACCCGGGGTACAAGCTTGAACACTCTTTTGTGCCACGGGCCGGGGTTTGTGTATACGTCAGAGAGGATATATGTTCTCAGCGCTTCGGCAGCCTTGAAGGTAGGGACCTGTTCACCCTTTGGCTGCACATAGTCAGCGACGACCACCCATAGACGCGAGGCTATGGGTGCCTCTATAGGTCCCACAGCGGTAATGCCGAAACTGATCGACTCATCGACCACATCTAAATGGCTTCAGATTCCGTGCTACAGCAGATCCCATCCGCAGATATCGTGGTACTTGGCGACTTCAACGCCCACCACACCGAATGGCTACGATCTCGAACCACTGATCATGCGGGGAGATCTGTTTTTGACTTTGCCTTAGCATATGATCTGACACAACTGGTTACTTCGTCAACGTGGATTCCGGATGTCGAAGATCATACACCTTCCCTGCTGGATCTTCTGCTGACCTCTCATCCGGACGGCTATGTGGTCTCCGTTGATGCCCCTTTGGGTTCATCGGACCACTGCCTGATTCGGAGTAAAGTGCCTATCATGTGTCCATTGCGGTCGCGATATGCAGGCCACCGCAGTGTGTGGCACTACAGGTCGGCAGATTGGGAAGGGATTCGATCTTTCTTTGCATCTTACCCATGGGAGCAGGTTTGCTTCTCGCTGGATAGTCCCGACGCCGTTGCAGATTCCGTCGCCGATGTAGTGTTTCAAAGAATAGAACTTTTCGTTCCATGCCCATCGGTGCCCATCGGTGGTAGATCTAAGCCTTGGTTTGGTAGCACCTGCAGAATGGGGTCTCGTTAAAAGCAGCAGTGCTACCGGGCCTGGATTAATGCATTGGCGTCCCGGGATTCAAATACTAGCGTTTTTAAGAAGAAGTATAACTCTGTCGCCAGGTCCTTCAAAAGAGAAGTTGCTGCGGCAAAGTCCGAGCACTTTGGCAGAATTGGCGAGAAACTGGTTCATCTTCCTTCGGGAACTCGTGCGTTCTGGTCCCTCGCCAAGGCTGTCCAAGGGAATTTCAGTCAGCCACCATTGCCATCTCTGCACAGGGAGGACAACTCGCTGGCCCATGACGCAAAAGAGAAAGCCGAAGGTTCTCTTTTTGCGTCCAACTCGATTCTTGATGACAGGGGAACTCCCGTGCAGTGAGTGCTCCTGAGGATGTGTGATCCAGAATTGGCACCGGTTCTAACGCATCTTTTTCGGTACTCCTACTCTGAAGGCATGGTCCCGATGACATGGAAGATAGCTTTGGTGCACCCGATCCCTAAGAAAGGCGACCGCTCAGATCCGGGTAACTACTGACTGATCGCTATCACCTCCTTGTTCTCCAAAATAACGGAGTCCATTATAAACTGCCAATTTTTGAGGTACTTGGAGGAGCACCAGTTGATTAGTGACCGCCAGTACGGCTTCCGTCGGGGTCGCTCAGCTGGTGATCTTCTTCTGTACCACACTCATCGATAGGCGGAGGCAGTAGGGAGCAAGGGGGAGGCCCTGGTAGTTAGCTTAGATATAGCAAAAGTCTTTGATCGGGTGTGGCACAAAGCGCTTCTCTCGAAGCTTCCATCATATGGGCTTCCCGCGAAATTTTGCAATTGGGTCACTGGTTTTCTCACAGACCGGAGCATCAAGGTCGTAGTTGACAGTGCACGCTCGGACTCCAAGTCTGTGAACGCTGGTGTCCCACAAGGCTGTGTGCTATCGCCAACCCTGTTTCTTCTGCATATCAATGATTTGTTACAAATTAGTAATATTCATTGCTATTATAGACGACAGTACTGGTGTTGCCCTATACACCGGCCGTGCCAATATTTCTGGGGAACACGTCGACAAGTACCGGAACAAACTTGTGTTTGAAGTCGAGATTTTGTAAGACAAAGTCTCGGATTGGGGCCGACTAAATTTAGTCCAGTTCAACCCTAAAAAGACACAAGTTTGCGCGTTTACCACTAAAAAGAAACCCTTCGTCGTGTCACCTCATTTTGAGAGCACTCCCCTAGTTGCCTCAGCCAGTATCGGAATCCTTGGCGTCGACATATCGAGCGACGTCCAGTTTCGCGGTCACTTGGAAGGGAAGGCCAAATTGGCCTCTAAGAAGCTTGGCGTGCTCAGTAGAGCACGACAGTACTTCATGCCGGCCCACCGCCTGCAACTTATTAAGGCGCAGGTTCGGCCGCACATGGAGTACTGTTCGCTTACTGTACTTAGGGACCTTCAAGAAAAGAGCCTATACCTTTCTCAAAGGCCGGCAACGCATCTGCTATGCCTCTGGTATTGCGGATGTTCATGGGCGGCGGTAATCACTTACCACCACGTGAGCCACCTGCTCGTTTGCCTCCCTTCCCTATAAAAAATCCTGTTTTGCAAAATGCATAAAAATGAAAAAAGAGAAACTGTTTTTTTGAAAAATGAAAGGGTAGAAGCATGTTGTTCGTTCAGAGATATTGAAACAAACATAGCATAACACAAATCAATACACGAACATGAATTCAAAGCAAACGTCGCCTGAAACAATTAGATAACATCTGGCTGCAATCCAAGTTGCAATTTGTCCGTACCAATCAGTATAACGCTTCCATAAATTTAACCTTTGTTTTTTAATTTAGTTTGTTTACGAAATGTTTGGAGAAACCTGTCATTGAAATCTAACCAGTGTTCAATTAAATAGAATTGTATTGACAGTTAAATAATATATCAATGTTAGACGAACGTGGTCTTATTTTATATATTTTACAGTAAAGCATCATTTAAAATGAATAAAATGAAGAAGTATCTTTTATGTTGCTTGTTACTAATATAATATCCATACCTTCTTTTTTATTACATCTGACCATGATTTTTGGGGAAAACATTTCTGTGATGATTTTAAATTATTTTACTCGAGTCATGTGTTTTTATAAATGTATATCTATATCAATATATATGTATGTACTATATATTGTACCGTTAGCTTGGATATTAAGACGATGATAGGCTCACCACCATTCACGTTATCCCTAATAAGTTGCGTTGGAAAGTGGGTAGAAAGGACTTCATTATCTAGGTCTGCATACCTCAGAAATTGCGTGAAAATATAAAAAAAAACATTTGTTATTTATAAACAGTACAGTTTTTATGATATATTTTTATTTATTTATCGCCAAGTTCTGCCCTATCGTAAGTCTTCAGATTCGTCATTTTTTATTCAATTTTTCATCTTCAACCAAGTTTTTAACTTGGCCAATTAATGAATTCGTAACGATCTAAAAAGCTTTTAATTGAGTTACAGAGTTGGCAATGATTTCCTTTTTTCTTATTAATAAATGCCGCTGCAACTTTTAGCGGAATTTTAATCTAGATAAAAGCCTTGCTTGTAATAAAATGAAATGGGTTTTGAAGTATGTTTTAAAGAAGTTACTGTATTTGTTACATTTTTCATATTCGGTCGATTATAAAAATAATTTAATAATGATTATTATGGATGATGACTGTGACTTAAAAAAAAGATAGCCCTGCATAGCGTGATTGGTAGAGAACCTGTCTTTAGAAGTTGAGTTGCGGATTCGAGTGATCACAAAAATTTGTATGATAAATATAAATTATTGTACGTGAGTTATCGATGTTTGTATGTATATTTGAATAATTATTTACCTAAATTTGAATAGAACAAATTTTCATGCCATTCCCAATAGGGTAGAGAGAAGTCTAGAAAATTAAGTCTTTTCGACCCACATTCCATTGAAAACATGGTAAAAGGTGGGTCGAAAGAACTTAATTGTCTATATTTCCGTCTATCACCGTTTTAAGAAAATGCGTATAAATAAAAAGAAGTTTAAAAAAATCAGTCGTACTGGATCTTTAAGCGTGCCAAACTCTCGTGCATACCCGAGTCTACCATCCAAAGAGCTAAATTCAAATCTTAATACGAACTGGTTACCAAAACACAGTTTACGACTTGCTGACATTAAACTTTTACTTATTTACTTAGTTACAGTAGTATGAAGGTCCTATGTTTTTAAATTAGGAATAAAATTTCTACATTCATAGAACTGAACAATCTGCGTAAGCAACGCTTAAAGGCTAAATAAAAAATACTGTAATTTTTACCAGCTTCAACGAAAGTAATATCTAAACTATTTTGTTGGAAAATGTAATTTGATTTCATGTTCAATAAGTTATTATTAATTGTCGAAAATAATTAAAAACTATACGCTAATTACAGCTTCACATTAATGTGAAATTTATGAAGCTGCGTGGTACAGCTAATAAATTTTCGTTATACTTTTATTGCTCAAGTGTAGCATACTGGATTTATTTTTTTATGGGGGCCCGGGTTCGAATCCCGGACGGGTCTATGTAGAAAAAGTACTTTTTCTAAATTTTCTCGTGGTTGGTTATGTTAATGACGCGTTCATTTTTTCCAATGACACAAGTCCTTTAGCTGCTAACTTTGGTATCAGAGCAATGTATGTGATGTTGTGCCTATCTGTGTATGTATTTATTTATTTATTAACGTCACGATAGCCGAGTTGTTGGGTGGTCGGAATTTCGAGTCGAGAGACCTGAGTTCGATCCCCAGGTGGCAGTACCAATGAGTTTTTCAAAAAAAAACTTATGTACGAATTTCATCGTTGGCTTGGACATAAAGGCGGCGACGGGCTCACCACTTGTCACGTTGTCCCGAAAATATCTTCGGTGGAAGGTGGGTCAAAGGGACTTAATTGTCTAGACTTGACCTCTGTCTACCCCTGTATTGGGAATTGCGTGAAGGTATTTTTTTTTTATTAATTGGCATCCATTGCCATTCAAGTCTTTTCTCTTAGATGCCTTTACTCGCGGTAAGAACCAGGATGTTAGATTCATACGCATTTATCACACTGCAATAGTATTAAAACGAGAATTACATAGCATATAAATTATTAAATTTATGTTGGGGCTACAGTCAATATCTCATGCCTATGACACTTAATCTGACCCTTTCGCACCCTCGGAACATATTCAAAAGCGTAACATAGGTTACTGAAAGGTAAGGATGAGTAGGTCCCTGCTTACTTGGTAACATTTATATATATATATATATATATATATATATATATATATATATATATATATATATATATATATATATATATATATATATATATATATATATATATATATATATATATATATATATATATATATATATATATATATATATATATATATATATATATATATATATATATATATATATATATATATATATATATATACATATATATATATATATGTATATATATATATATATATATATATATATATATATATATATATATATATATATATATATATATATATATATATATATATATATATATATATATATATATATATATATATATATATATATATATATATATACATATATACAAAATTTAAATATAAAATTTCTATAATTTTGTTCTTGTAAGAGCCTTCTATATAAAATTGCTTTGAATTTTTGGAATGGAAGTTCTTTTATTTTTTGGGGTATTTTATTGTATATTGATTTGCCCATCCAATAACAATTGTTTTGAAACTTGGAAGTGTATGGTATAGCTTCTATTAATAATTTATCTGGGAACCTTTTACTTCTTTTAACTACATCTTGGTTTCTATTATAAACATTCTTATGATTTTGCTTTACAAATTTTGCGATTTCAAGGATATATAAACATGGTAAAGGCAGAATTCCTAAAGTTTTAAACAGAGGTTTACATGACACATTTGGTGGAACATTACAGATAGCACGAACACTTTTTTTTTGTGAAATGAAAGCCTTATTTATTTCTTTGCTGTTACCCCAAATAAGCAGTCCATACCTTAGTATTGATTCTACATATGCAAAGTATGCTAAAAGTGCTGCCTCTCTTGAAGCAACTTTAGTTAATTTATAAAGAGCGTAGTTAAATTTATTTACTTTCCTACAAACTGAATCGATTTGCTCTTTCCATTTTAATCTATCGTCAATAATAATGCCTAGAAAATTTGCAATATTGGCACTATGTATAGGTTGTCCCTTATAAGTAATATCTACGGAATTATTAAATTTATTAAAATTGAGAAGTTGCGTCTTAGATAGATTAACTATCAAATTATTTTTTTCTAACCAATCTTTTATTGACGATATAGTATTCGTTATTTCTGAAATGTATTTAGATAGTGTCATACTTTTTGGTGATGTGACTACAATCGCAATATCATCAGCAAATAAAATTGTTCTTTGCTCTGTAAACTCAGGTAGATCATTTATGTAAATTAGGAATAGAAGAGGACCAAGTACACTACCTTGAGGTACACCTGAAGAGTTAGTTCTCAATTTTGATCTACATTTCCTTATAATATTTTTTTATCAATTTTGGAAACCTCAACAAATTGTTGCCTTCTATGTAGGTATGTTTGGAACCAGTTATAAGCAGAACCTCTTAATCCGTTCTGTTCCAATTTTGTAAGTAGCTGTTCATGAGGTACAAAGTCGAAGGCTTTGGATAAATCAAAGAATATCAGTTGGTTTTAAAAACCTCTGTAATAAGACTGAAATTAGCCATTGTTGTTGATTTACCCTTTTGAAATCCATATTGATCGTTACTTATTATGTTATACTTAGTAAGAAAGTCGGTAACCTTTGAATAAATAACCTTTTCAAAGATTTTTGCAAATATAGATATTAATGTTATTGGACGATAATTGTCAATTTCTATCCTGTCACCTTTTTTGTATAGAGGCCTAACTGTTGAGATTTTCAGTTTATCTGGAAATATTCCAGTTTCCATAGATCGGTTTACAATAAATGCGAGTACTTTACTGATTTGATCCTTACATATTTTAATAACTTTTGTAGATATGTGGTCGTACCCCACAGAAGTTGTATTTTTTAAGGTCATGATAGTTTTAGTAATATATTCATCATCAATGGGAGTTAAAAAGATTGAGTTTTGAAGTCTTTTTTTTGTATTTGTGTTAACAACTTTGCTACTCCAATTCTTTGTCAAATTGATAAAATAGTCATTAAACGCATTCGCTATTTTAGTTTGATTTGTCATTATTACATTATTATATTTTATTTTATTAATAAATTTGTCAGTTTTCACGTAGTTCACTTCATTTTTTATAGTCATCCATGTCGATTTTACAATATTCTTGTTCCTTTTAATATAATTAACATTTGCTTGTTTCTTTGCATGTTTTTAATATTCGAGTATATTTTTTATATGTATTTCTGTTACTTATTGTTTTATTAATATAAAATTTATGACGAAGTCTATTTTTAAATTTACAACTTTTCTTTAGACTTTTTGTTATCCAATTTAATTTAAATTTATTATTTATTTTTGTCTTAACTAGCGGAAAACAGAGTTTATACAGAAGACAAAACAATTCATAGAAATAATCAAATGCTGTATTAAAGTCTAATTCAGAATATACACTACAAAATGAAAGATTTCCTAGGTAACGTTGAAACCTTAAAATATTTTCATCACATAAATTTCTTTTAAATTTATATACAATACTAGACACCAATTTTTTATCCTGTACTGAAAATCTTATAATTTGGGCAGTATTATGATCCGATAGACATAGTGGAATTAATGATACTTTTGCATCTTTTACATTACTAATTATATGATCTAGACAAGATTCGTCTCTCGTAGCTTCTTGTATAAGAAGTTTCATTTTATAAGATTCAATCAAGTCTACAAGGCGATCAACAGTTCTGTTACTCATGAGTGTATTGATATTTATGTCTCCCATTATAACTATTTTCTTTTTGTAATATTTTAAATTACATCTATATAAAAGTAATTCTATTTTGTGAAAAAATAAATCTAAATTACATTTGACATGTACAACATCACATAGTTTATTGACTGCGAGAGGTTTTTAGTAAGTTAATTTGACTACTTTTAAGTTATACGGCTAGAAACATACATATGAAAATTTTCAGTTCATTTCCTCGCTATAAGCAACCATTTTGCTACGGCAATTTTTTTAAAAAAAGGCAAAATACATTAAAAAGACATACTATACCTGTTATCTACTCTGCATTTCAATGCGTTCTGGAATAGTTTACTAAGAATACTCCTATGACGAGATCGAACCTGCGACACCCTTTTCGCATTCCGCCGGCTGTCCCCTTAGGAAAGTAGCCTTTGAATCTCATTTTTACATTTGCATGGATTAGACAAGGAAGACTTGAACGATAAGGAAAAATTGCGGTAGTCATTTTTACAAGGGCTATCGCAGTAAGCCCGCTTCTGGTTATTTGTTTTTGTAATCAAATGAAATAAAGTCAAATTATTTATTTATCGAAGTTAGAATATATTTTATCGATGCATTTTTCAAACTTCCACCGTTTCGTAATGAGGTTTCTCTAACGAAACAGAGAACTAGAGAAAAAGATAAACAGGAAAAATCTCCGTTTATAGATTACAATATAATCATAATATATTGGTAACCTTTCTCAATTTTGAGGTTATCCTTCAATTAACCCTTACAACTGCCACATAAAGAAATAACTCCTTACTTCGATATCACACCGCTAAATGTGGCTGCTGATTCAAAAAATATAAAGCATTAATAACATAGATCGGAAGCACACACCTCTACTATTCCTACCTTTTATCCATCTTCTTTCGTATCTTAGAAGAATGCAACGAATCCACAACCCCTCTGGTGTTGCAAGTGTACGTGGGCGTCGATAATCAATCATCAAGTGAACCGTGAGTTCCTTTGCCACAATCTACCATAAAAAAATAACATTTAAAAAAAGAACCAACTCAGCGATGTATCGCAGATTCGTAACACGATCGAAGTTGGCAATGAGCCATATAGGGGCGTGCTTAAAACAACTCTAGCAGTAGATCGTGCTTCTATGTCTGAATTAATGCGCCAGTTTGATGGATTGCATTGCAGCGGAGACGTGAGGCCGCTTCAGATAGATGATGTTATTACTTCGATTGGCAAACAGATATCTATTTACGTAGGTCTGTTTGTACAAACATTTGATTTGAAACTGGCTGTTCAATGTTTGTATTAAATTAAAACGGTTAGGTTTGCGTGTTTGGCAAAACGATTGGTAATTAGTTAAAAGCCAGAAAAGATTTTAGTGTGTAATGGATAACCAATAAATTTAATAGTTTTTTTTTCGTATCATATAATTGAATAACTGCGAAAAAAAGGTAATTTATTTTGGAAATCAGATATTTAATAAGAAGCCTTGATGGCCCGATGACTCTGCTTTCGAAGCTAAGGGTTGCGGGTTCGGATTTCGCTGTCATTTGTATGATGATTATGAATGTTTGTACTCGATTCATGGGTCGCGGCTTTAAATTCCGCAATATATATATATATATATATATATATATATATATATATATATATATATATATAGGCTGGCACATTATCGTGATGCGGGCTCGAAGAATGCGAGATAGGCGTAAGGTAGAAATTATTTTATTCTAATTTACATCCTTTTAGCGAGGTTATAGGAAATCCTCACCCGCCCTTTTCTTTCTTACCAGCTGACTCTCCAACATTCCATTTGTTCATTACCTAAGGACTGGTAACATGCTACTTCTATGTAGAAACCCCTATGCTGCTATATAAACCTGAGAAATTGTAGAAAAGTGTTGTCTACATTGACCCGACCGGGAATCGAACGTCAGAGCTGGCGACGCAATAAATATCGCTATCACGCCACTCGTCCACGGAGTGCATCATTAAAAAACAATAAATACTCTATGGTTATTATTTTGTACATTTTTAATGCTATAATAGTCTGCGTAAGAACTATAATCAGCCAACAATTGTCATGATCTCATTCATTACAGGAACACGCATTAACGACTGCGAGCGAACGGCGCAGACGACGTTCCCAGATTTATTGGACCACCTCCTGCCCTTAACGACATGCCGTGATGTACGGTATATATTGTTGGTGTAACGCAAAGTATGTAGCGTACCTTACAGAGAAATGATGACTAGAAATTATTATTATGAGGAAAACAAGGGTATTTCGATGTCCTCCTCAGAAGAGTGGTGTACACTACCGATTTTCATGGTGTCTTCAGATCTGTTATCCAGGGTTCGATTCCCGGACGGATCTATGTGGAAAACCACTTTTACTACTTTGTCTCGGGAAGATCTTAATGCGAAAAAATTACCCGATTAAAATAAAGTAGACCGGTGACGGACAACAGCGTTAAACGTGAGATGTGTCTGGTACTGCGATCGCCAATCGTGACCAAGTATGGCGATTATGGCAAACACTCCCTGCTGCCGTCTTTACGTCCAAGCCAACAAAATCATTCGTACATAAGTTTTTGAAAAACCCATTGGTACGAGCCTGCCACCTGGGGATCTAACTCGAGTCTTAACTCAAAGTCCGATCACCTAACTACTCGGCTATCATGGCTCAGATTATGATATGAAACTGTAGAAACGCTACCGCTTTTTAATTACAACTCCACATAAACGGTAACAGCCGACTGCAAAGAACAAAGAGAATTATTCGAAGATGAAGTCAACCGCATTATTGCTGTAAGAACGGACGCGGACTGATTAATGTTGGGAGTAATTTACACTTACGTTGGTGTTTATTTATATACTGTTTTGTTGTCCTGTCACTGTTATAAAGAATTTATAAAACGAACATCTGATCGACTATTTATATTAGCTTGGACATAAAGACGGCGACTGGCTCACCAACTTTCACATTGTCTGAAAAATGTCTTTGGTGGAAGGTGGGTCGAAGGGATTTAATTATTTGAACCTCTGTATTATGGATTATTTACGGATGCGACAAGTTAAGGAAGTGTGTAGCCAGTCGTCTAATTATTTAAGTGGTATTAGTATGTGCACCTATGCTTTTATATATCTCAGTCAAACGAGACAGCACAATGAGAAATTGGTTCGTGTGAATATAAAAGAAATAGATATTTTTAGGACTAATGTATTTTATACATTATATTTATAATGTATTGCATGCTTTATATTTTATTTTTATGTTTTTGGTGAAATCAATAGTATTAGTAATACGGCTTACGTCTCAAATAATAAAAAAAGAACGTATCTGTGTTTATGGGACGCATCCAAATGCCTAAAAGATAAAAAAGTTACTAAACATTTATATGCATACTAAATATTTATTTACATAATACTACTGATTTAAAGTATCAAATGATATATGCGGATACTGATTCAAAGGATAACTACAATAAAGGAAAGTTTGGCGTTGATTCAAAAATATAAAAGTATTTAGTGTAGGATTTAGACTAAAAAGGATCTTTCTTTATTTTTCGCATTTCAGTTACTTTTATTTTCAAAGTCTTAATATGTTGTTATAAACATTTTATTTTAGATTAAATATAAAGATAATTCAATACATATGT
This sequence comes from Sericinus montela, assembly GCA_029286605.1. NCBI lineage: Eukaryota > Metazoa > Arthropoda > Insecta > Lepidoptera > Papilionidae > Sericinus > Sericinus montela. The sequence goes on along the minus strand of JAGSMR010000007.1, from coordinate 7,386,961 downwards.
ATTTAAATATTTAAAAATTTTACAAGCGGGGTTCACATTATTTTTGTTACTATATAAATGAGAATAAAAGTATCTTCACGCTATTCTCAATACTGGGGCAGACAGAGATGCAGACAGAGATGCAGACAATTAGGTTCTTTCGATCCACCTTTCACCGAATTCATTTTTGGGACTTGAAAATCTCCTTGGTGCAAACTTACCACTAGGAGATCGAACTCGGGTGTACTGATTCGAATTCTCGACTCAACCACTCGGCTATCGTGACTTTCATATAAATAAAATAAATAAATAAATAAATATCTTCACGTAGTTCCCAATACAGTGATAGACAAGTGTCTAGTTTAGACAATTAATTCTTTGACCACCTTCTTCCGAAGATATTTTCCGGCCATTTGACAGGTGGTGAGCCCGTCGCCGTCTTTATGTCCAAACCAAAGATATAACTCGTACATAAATTTTTGAAAACCCATCGGTACGGGCCTGCCTCCTGGGGATCGAACTCGGGTCTCTTGACTTTTCATATTTATATAAATAAAAATATAAAAAAATCTTTATTCCATATTTTTCAGCTATTCGTTTATTTCTTGTTTAATTATAAATCAATATGTACATAAATAGAAGAGCATCGTAGAGAAATTCAAGTACCGGCGTCAAAAGCCAACAAAGGATGGCAAGATCTCCATTTAATTAATTCACACAAAATCCTCAGAGATCTGCGCCCCTCATAAATATTGAGAACTATAAAAGCCTTACCGCTTCACCAGAAAATAATTTCAATGAAATGATTCGCTCCTTTTCACGCGCACTCTCATATTCTTCTGAGATGAGATTATTTGATTATGGCGCGTATTGAGGTCGCGGATTTTTGACTACGTTTCGAAATCTGCTTCAATACAATTTTATGCGTTTTTATTTAGTACTAGATTTTCCTGCGGTTTCACCTGCTTTTTAATTTAACAGGAATCGTCTTTATTAATAGCAATCACTTTTCTTCTGTCTTTGTTAATAGCCTATCAAAATCTACCCACCTCCCACCGAAGATATTTTGGGACAACGTGACAGGCGGTGAGCCCGTCGCAGTCTTACAATACAATATTACTAATCTTAAAATATAATTAAATTAGTCTAAAATAATATATATTTTTAAATAACGGGAGAAAAATATTAGTTTATATTTATCATATGTTTAATTAAATAGGCAGTGTTTGGCAATTGGATTACCATTTTTTTAAATATATTACGTGATAAGTCGAAAATGTCTAACTTTATAAAATTCCTATTAAAGTGTTCTAACAGACGGCCTATTGTGGTCCACAATCCAGTATTTGTTCTCCATCTGTCAATGTAAAATAAGTGATACACGCGGATTCCAGTCACAGTATTGTTCTTGGTACCATATTGTGTATCCTTACTAGTAATATAATTACTATCATACTTATTATTGCATATTCCTGCATGCTATAGCCATAATAAGAGAGCTCCTAGTTACCAAACTTCTTCAATTTAAACTATCCATTGAAAATGTTTGTTGATAGCTGAGATGACTATCTAAAAAATATCTTCACGCCATTCCCAATAAAGGGGTAGACAGAGGTTTAAACAATTAACTCCTTCATCAAAGATATTGTTTGAGGCAACATGACAGTTAATGAGCCCATCGCCGTCTTTTATGACTCTTATTACATATTTTGACATTGATTTGTTTATGATATCTTCATTACTTGATGACCATCAAGGCATTTATTGTAGACTATAGCAGAGTTGTTAGATAATATAACTCTGAATCAACAGATTCTAGTTCGATTCCTGTGCCCGTACAGTCCTTTGACTTAAACACACGATTCGCATTGTTGGCTTTATAAAATTCCCAGAAAAGCTCTGGTAAAACTTGAAAATCGCTGTGTGCACCACTCGTCCACGGCGATCGACAAATGATTCTATATTTACTCACTAAATTTAAACAACTTACTTTATCCGATTTAAACTATTAAAAAATGGAATTTAACGACCAGATAGCCGAGTTGGCCTTCGAAGCTAAGGGTTCGGCTTTGAATTCCGATGGGGCAACAATTTGTGTGATGAGCTTCCCAAATTTGTGTGTATTTATAAATATCTTGTCTATGTAAATATATATGTACATAAAAAGAATTTGTATCATTTTAGCTTGGACATTAAGACGGCGATAAGCTTTCCACGTGTTATGCTGTCCCAAATAAGCTATGGTGATACATGTTCCTAAAGGACTTCATTGTCTAGACCTCTGCCTACCCTAGTCTGGGATATTGTGTGACGATATAAAAAAATAATTGTAAAAATAAAGCAGACATTCAATAACTTGAATATAAAAGACAATAGCTTTCCTCCTTCAAGAATGTTTGTTTTGGAAAAACTTTTATGAACTTTTCAAAAAAGTTTATGTGATTATTTACATTGCTTTACTTCAGGATATTATTATTATGATAAAGAGTGGAGTTTAGTTTCCATCCATTTCTAAATGTATAAATTACATATTGTAATGGATGGTTCAATATTGTAGACATTAATTTCTAACTAAATGTAATTTTATGAACGGAAACTTTGAATAGACTCGGTGAATATTAAAATTAATAAGCTTAACCTAGCTGGAAGTTTTTCAAAGATTATAAAATATAAAAAAATAAACGACGTAACGTGTGATCGTGACTTTATTACTATTTTATTACTTAAACCACAACAAAATTACACAATTTTTGACAAATATTTAAACGTTTAACAGGCAACCGCGTTATTGCGACACTTCCGATGTTAATTTCATTCGAAAGCGCTTTCGTTTCATTTATTTCGTGTTTAGATCGCATTAGTTTAATTTTAGCCTTCGAATCGTGCGGTTGGCAATAATTACGCGGTTTATTCGGTGAATTTAGCCTCAACTTGGTTTATTGTGCATATAAACGAGCGATTTTTGAAGTGTAACTTCTTTAGAATCTTTGTGATTTGAAACTATATTAAAATAATGGTGTATGGCTTATACCAATGGGTCTTTTCAAAACCTATGTATAATTCATATCGTTGGCTTGTACATAAAGATGGCTACGAGCTTACCACCAGTCACGTTGTCCTAAAAATTGTTTCGGTGGAATGTGGGTCGAAGGGACTTAATTGTCTAGACTAGACCTCTGTCAACCCCTGCATTAGGAGTAACTTTAATTAACTGAATTTTTATATAATACATACAGGCAATGATAATTTGTGTTAAAAACTTTATAAATTGAATATTTCTACTGAATAAGTTTTTTATTGGTGAGAAATAGTCCTACAGGTCACCTAATATCAAACCCATGCATTTGAAAATGCCTGCAAAGAATAAAGTAACAGATGCGTTTTCACCTCCGTGGATCGAGACAGAAAGCCATATAGCCCTTAATTGCACTTCAAATAATTACATATAATTACATTACATTCACATATACCCTTCAAATCGAAAGTCTGCAATAAGACTGTTACTTGGCAACAGAAAGAAGCAATAGTGTGGTAATAATCAAGAAGATTCCTAGGCAAAGAAGGAATCTACCTCTAAATACGTTCTACACCTTCTCCATGTTCAGATAACGACTAAAAACTTAAATATTTATGAGAATATCTGTGAAAACTGATTTATTTTATTAATTTCAGGTAAAGCGAGTAATTTTCTCACCTTAATGAATGAATGAATGAAATTTTATATGAAATATGCTTTATAGTACACGAAACAAACAATGAAATAGTAAGAAACGAAATACAGAAAGAAAAAAGAGGCTTCATTGCTTGAAAACTATTTTTTCCAGGCTAACCTAACCTAACCTAACTCTGCAATTAAATTCCAGATGATTTTAAGTGATTACCAACATTAAACATCTACTTTAATCATCGGTCGAAAACCCGTCTCTCGGTTCGTCACTTCACTTTGTTATATGTCTTATTACTCACCTCAAATAAGAGTATTATGTATTCTAAATATATTGTACCCGTGGCTTCGTCCCCGTTATTAGGTCATAAAAAATAGCCTTTGTCTTTCTTTAGCCTAAACTTATAACAAACTCCTATAAAAACCTAATCTCCGATGTCTGTAGTTCCAAAAGCAACAAGCATCAAACATTATAAAACTCCTCAACCTACAACGATAACCTTTTCGAGGTGGGAGTATCTACCTAATCTATGCCTTCATGTTTGATGGAAGTCAGGTGTTTACCCATTCTTCGAATAAAATAAAAACTGACGATCCTTCGTAGATAGCTTTCAAGGGACAGGAATTATTCCGAGTTCCATGATACATATCACAATGTTATGGCATAGGTAATATAAAATTCTTTTAAATTAAAGCACACAAATTCTGCAGACTTGTTATAAAAATATACTCTTGTGAGGATATGTAAGGGTTCTGTTTGTATGAATTCATCCCTTAAAGCAGTAACGAGTGGTATTTTCGTTTCAAAATATTCAGCAAACCAGTGACTGGTAACAGTATCTAAGGTGCAAGGTGGCTGGTACTTGTATCACCAATCAACTCTTTTGGCGATCAGAGTATAATCTTCTTGAATATAATCATAAAACATGTTTGAAGTAAAAAAAACTCTTAAAAAGCAAAATTCTTGGAGGGTTCAAGAAAATATTTGAATTTAAATAAAAGTAAATAATTAATCATGCAATTCTAATAGTTTAGCTCAAAAAATTATTTAGGTTCATGTTAAACATATAAAATCAAGTCACGAAAGCAGATTGTTTGAGAAATCGGAATGAATCCTAGTTCAATACCCAGAAGGAAGAATCGCACCAATGAGCTTTCGTTATCCAAAGAATTTTTATAAGTAATTTTTTTATCCAAAGTATCGTTGGCATGGACACCAAGATAGGCTCACTAAGTAACTTATTGTCCTAAAGAAGCTCCAGTCAAATGTAAGTCAAAATGACTAAAATATCTAGACCGCTAAGTATTAGAAAATTTTCAGCGTGCTATGGAAAGTGCTATGCTCAGTGTTTCTCTGCGTGATAGAATCCGCAACGAAGACATCTGCAGCAGAACTAAGGTGACTGACATAGCCGTAAGGATCGCGCGCTGAAGTGGCAATGGGCTGGCCACATAGCTCGATGAACTGATGACCGTTGGGGAAAAAGGGTTCTCAAGTGGCAACCTCGTATAGGCAAACGCAGTGTAGGACGACACCCCCCCCCTCCCCTCACGAGATCGAGTGACGACTTGCAAAATGTTGCAGGAGGCTGGGGACCGTTCCTTGTGGAAAGCTTTGGGGGAGGCCTATGTTCAGCAGTGGACTCTAGATAGGCTGTAAGGAAGAAGAAGTGTTAGAAAGTGTTCGCCAAGTGTCACGATCCCTACATACTTCTTTCGCTTCTTTCAGATTCATCATCTTCTTCATACATGCACGTCTAGGTATCCGAGTACTCTTGACCCTCCTCTCTTCGAGCAATTTGCTCACATGGTCTTCGAAAGTTAGACTCGGTCTACCTCGACACCTTTTAATATTAACTTTCGCGCTATATATTTTCTTCACCATTCGGTCTTCACTCATTCGCTCAAAGTGCCCAAACCATCGAAGCACGCCCTTATCCATTTTTGAGACAAGGTCATCTTTCAAACCTGCCATATTGCGAATCTCTTCGTTTCCCTTTCGGTCGGCCATGGTAAGGCCGCACATTTTACGAAGAGATCGCATCTCCACTGCATTCAATCTGCTTATATGCTTCTTCTGGCATACCCAGGTTTTGCTGCCATATAACAAAGTCGGTACCAACACTGCGTTATGTATTGCAAGGCGTGCACTTTTCACAACGCCTTGCCTTTTGATTAACGCAGTCAGGGCACCATTGACTTTGTTCCCGGCAGCGACACGCTTGGCCACATCTAAATCACATCTTCCATCCCGGCTAAACGCACTCCCCAAGTATACAATTTCATTCACCTGTTCTAGACATTCCTGATTTACCCTTTTTTTTTATTTCAATCAACTCATTCGTCTTATCTCTCATGCCTCCTCTAACATTCCACGTGCCAACTCTGCACTCCGTCCTCCACCTTCCGCCGTGTCGGGCTGTGCGTGACGGGTGGCGGTCCCCATCGCCGCTTTGCGCGCTGCATTTCACACCAACGGGGACGAACTGGTGTGCGTCGCCTTGGGGGTACGCCCTAACCCTCGTTGGCATGGGTGCGCAGCTGTGTAGAATTGCAGCCCTGAAAAGGGCTGGCAGGGGTCGCGACGAGGACGCTTCTACAATGACCCCCATATGAATAAAATAAATAATATATGAAGATAATATATGAAGATGAATATAAGAAAATATATGAAGATGAATATAAGAAAATATATGAAGATGAATATAGTATACATAATTTCAGAAATGCCACGATGCACCCATACACTTAACGTTTTCTACAGGACTATTGCAATAAATGAATTTCATTGTCGTCTGTTCGTAGTGACCAAGACTAAGAGTAAGAAATAAACAGTCTGTCGCGATGTAAGTAACAAAACCATGACTTTGCGACGTATAAACGTCCATTAATCACAATTAGCGATGGCTGCGGTAGCCGCGGGTTTAGTTGCGTTGTTTATGAAAAATACTTCGTTTGAAAGGACACTAAACTTTTCAAGCTTTATAAACTATTAAAAAAAATATCTTCACGCAATTCCCAATACAGGGGTAGAGAGGTCTAGTCTAGACATTTAAGGCCCTTCGACCCACCTTCCACCGAAGATATTTTCGGGACAACGTGACAGGTAGTGAGCCCGTCGCCGTCTTTATGTCCAAGCCAACGATATAATTTGTACATAGTTTTTTTTTTAAAAAAAAAACCCATTGGTACGGCCACTTGAGGATCGAACTCGGGTCTCTTGACTCGAAATTCCGACCACCCAACCACTCGGCTATAGTGACTTTCTATTATTAGCTTTATATTAGAAACTAATTATCTCTTTTAATCATTAAATGTTCAGTTATAAAGTTAAGAAAAGAAAATTCTTTATAAATAAATGCATGATAACCTAGTTGGCAGTAAACATGCCTTCGAAGCTAAGGTTTGCGGGTTAAAATCCCTCTAGGGGCAAATTTTAACATGAACATTTGTACATCAAAATAAGTCACCAAAAGAAGCCACAATAGCCTAGTGGTTGGCGGTTGGAATTTCGTGTCAAGAGACCCGAGTTCGATCCCCAAGTGGCAGGCTCGTACCAATGGTTTTTTTCAAAAACTTATGTACGAATTATATATTTGGCTTGCACATTAAGACGGCGACGGGCACACCATCTATCACGTTGTCCCAAAAATATCTTCGGTGGAATGTGGGTCGATACGACTTGCTGTCTACACCTCTGTATACACCTGTATTGGGAATGGCGTGAATATATATTATAATTATAAATTTTGTACTCGAGTCATGGATATTTTTTTAAGATCTTTGGACAGTAACAGAGAGATTTTGTACATCATCATCACACGGCACATGCATTAAAAATATTTTTAATTTTATTTTTTTTACCGCCTACTTGGTGGTAGATAACATAAAAAGAGTCAACTTTAACAAATGAATGTAGGAAATACAGATGCGCGAGCAGTCAAATTTTAAATACACTTAAGATTTAAAATCTGATGACAAACTAGCCAAGCGTGGCGATTAAGGCAATTCCTCCCGTACGACAAAGGTCTATGTCCTGCAAGGGACATTTACAGGCCGTTATGTATGTAAACCATATTAACAACAATATCACAATTACCGAACACTAAATGCTCGGACCGTCAAAGCGCAACTCTTTCAGCGTCGTTAATTTCCGTTGAAAAATAAATACTACAGCAGCTTACCTGTCAAAACGTCGACAGTTAAAAATGAACTGCAAAGAGCTACGCTTAACCACCGATCCGTGGCTAATTACCTTCGGGCAATCAATCTTTTAAATTCGCGCGGCGATTCTCACTGCTAATTGTCATTCCGGACGCTACGCGACAATGGCTTAATTGCTGATTCATATTAAGCTTTTTATGATAAACGCTCATTATTTTCATGTTTCGCGTTATTATTGTATGATTTTACTCTTACATCCGAATTATCAGATACATGATTATCCTGAAAATCTGAATTCATCTGAGAATGGAAATAATTTGGTCTGATTTTTGAATTATGCTTCATTCGGATATTGCACATAATGGTTTGGATTAATTTGCCTGGTACAGGATTTCCTTATTGCTTATTGTTTGCATGTATATTAATGGAATAAAAATGTTCTTGTGAAATTCTTGAAATCATATTTTCGTAAAGTACTCTAAGTTTTACATTTTAAAATCATACTGAACTAAATAGTTATCACGCTGTAAGATAAAATTACGACCTGCAAAGTGTTATAGAATATCTATATAATGTCGATAACTCAATCGAAATCTCAATCAGGCAAAAATGACAAATGTTAATGTAGCCATTGTAATGATACAGATGATAATGAGCCCTGATTTGAAATAGTATCTGACTCTTGATATATGTTTAGGTATGAATAAGGCTTATTAACCTAAATATAGTATGATATATTTAGGTTTTTCGGTATAACCTGCTGCCCAGATATTTATAAATCTGCATACCTACATATAGTTTTGAACTTGGATAACAGATATGAAGAAAATTTTATTTGTAGTGTTTTAATTGATTGGTTGATTTGTAGGTTTTTCGGAAAATTAAAAGATTCTGTGGAAATTTCAATATAATGCAAAAATAAATGCACGTGTAGAAACTAGTGGTAATAATTGTATACATCATACTTTAATATACGAGAAAAAAACAATTATACACGTGCCCATTTTTTTTAGACTGCTATTAATCACAGGCCTTACCAAGAAAAAAAATGTCATATTATACTGGGTTAAATAGTTGATATCCCGTGCTCTTCATATCCATAAACAATTGTACCTATGATACTTCACCACCCTAGCTTGTGTGATTTGATTTAAAAAAAATAATAAAAATCTATTTTGATTAGGTTAAAATTTTTCTAAAATAATGCACCTTTTGTTTAGTTTTAGAGCTAACTAGTATATGAATTATTCACATTTAGAGAAGTGATCATATGATGTCAGGATAGCCGAGCAATTTCGTGATTCTTAGTTTAAAAAAAATAGATGACATAAACTTCTTAAAAGAGTCATCAGAGTGGTGTTCTTGGCGTGTTTCAATTGGCGGCTATGTGTTTTGTTTCACACACGTATATATTATGAACCATATTTGGAATTTAATTAAATGTTATGTTTGTAATTGCCCTACAAATATGTATAAAATATTGTTAAAACAGTTTTTAGCAAATAAAAGTAGACGTTATCATTTGATAAGATTTTGATAAACAGTAATGACCTGAAAGATATCGATTTTTTAATCATAATGTTAAGAAAGAAATATGTGATGTGATATCGTATAATAAATTAGATAACCATTCATAACCACTGATTGAAAATAAATTTCATTCACGACAAACAGCTCACGTTAAATAACATATAATCATGTTAAATATATTTATTTTGTTTTTATGCTGTGTACTAGGATCGACAGAAATTATAAGTTATGATAATTTTACTTTATACAATATACAACCAGCAACTAACGATCACATACAATACTTAAAGAGTTTGTATGAGAGCTATGAGGAACTTGACTTTTGGAGTATACCTTCAATTCAAAGTAACCGTGTAAGCATTGTATCACCGCCACAGTCAAAGGAACAGTTCGAAAACGAACTCTCAAGACGTGGTATTGATTATGAAGTTGTGACAGAAAATATTCAACAGTAAGTATTTTTTAATTTATCTATTTACTGCTGCTTGATGATTGCATAACGTCATTTAGTACCTGTAATGACATACGAACTGCATGGACTATATGGTGAAATACGATCATGAAAAAGTTTCACTTCTTCCACGACATTATGGTAGCGAAATATAAAAATAATAAAAAAAGTGTTTAGCCTTAACGGGTTCTTGAATAAAATAAATAACTATTACTTAATAATATTATTTATTCTATTTATGTAAATATTAGGCAATTGAAACAAAGTCATGTATGTACGTAATTATGTGTGTAACCATAGTTAATATTTGAGTTGTATCTTCACAAATCCTCCGTCAGAAAAAACAGATCGCCAAAATTTTTTTCTTGTCAAATTTATCATAGACAACCTCCGTAGATGAGTAGCATATACACTTGTTTTCATAGTGTCGCTAGCTCTGAACTCGCGAGTTCAATTACCGGTCGAGTCAATGTAGAAAAACACTTTTTCTACATTTTCTCAGGTTTGGGTGTTTGTGGTACCTTCGTTGTTTCTGATTTCATAATGCAAGTGTTTACTTTGCAGCTTACTTTGGGATCAGAACAGTGTATGAGCTGTTTTCCTTATCTATGAGTATCTATGTATTTTATTTATTTGTCATTGTCTTGAAATACGCAAATTAGGTTACCTGAGAAGCGTAGACTTTCCTTGCTTTGAGCAGAAATTTTCTTCAATAATTACATAATTAAAAGTGTCAAACTACCTCAAACTTTACTTTTCTAATATTTATAATATTCTTATATTCATACCACAATCGTTCTGTTTTTTCCGCAAAGATTAAATATTGGGAAAGAATGGCAATTTATTTTTGCCTCATTTTTTAACGTTTATATTATGAAATTCAGGTTACATGAAAGATACTGCGAACTCATTCTGCATAGTTGGGTTAAAGTAATGTGCACAACAACACTTACATTGCTCCGATCCTACAATAGCTAACAAAACGCTAGTGTCATAAAATTAGAAACAAAGTAGGTACTACAATCCCCTTGACCTCAGACAACATAGAAAAAGTTGTTTACTTCCGTCATTCCGTTCATTCCGTCCGGGAATTAAACCCGGGGCCAGCGAATTGTTGACGCCTTGAAAACTGGTTAGGATGCCGCTTGTTCACAGAGGTCATCAGATGAGAGGGATATAAACTATAGACGCAAAATTTATGTGCATTTGTTTCATTAGAACAATGATTCATTTTAACAAAACAAAGAAAGTTTAAATTTAAAATGTTCATACTTACTAAACAGCCTTTGGTGTAGGAGATGGCCATTAACTCATAAATAATAAAGATTCGATACGAATTTTCCAGAGCATTTGATGAACAGTTGAGAGCCAGAAAGAAGCGAGATGTTTCCGATGGATTATACTGGACGAATTATCAGACCATAGATGAAATTTACGAGTGGTTTGAATATCTTGCTCGTAATCATAGTGATGTTGTCACTTTAATTCATGCTGGACAGTCTTATGAAGGTAGACAAATACATTTAATAACTATTATAGCTTTCTGTAGAAAACATTTAGTTAGGTCAATCTATTCTTCTTGTTTAAATTAAATCAATTTTCTATGTTCAGGTAGAAACATTACAGGCGTAAAGATATCCCGAAAATCTGGCAGAAAAGCTTTCTTTATAGATGGGGGACAAGTGGGAGCTGATTGGCTGTCACCCACGGTTGTAACCTATTTAATTAATCAGCTGGTGCTAGGTGATGATCCTGAAGCGAGAGCGGCGACAGAAGATTTTGAATGGCATATATTTCCAATTCTAAATCCCGATGGACATGAGTTTTCACAGAATTCTGTATGTATTAATATTATTACACAACTATATTATTACAGAAACTTACAAATATTAATGCATTAGCCCTGACGAGGTAGCTAAAGATGGGTAGTTATAGATGGATAGTTAGAGTCGGGAAAGCTACAAATCTCAAAGTATCGTGATCCTTACAAATATCTTTGGCATCTAAAAAATTTATTATATTATTCATTATTAAATTATCGACCCGTTGAAGTTAGTAGAAGTAAAATAAATATAAATAAATATATTCACGCATTTCTTAATACGACGGTAGACAGAGGTCTAGTCTAGACAATTATGTCCCTTCGACCCACCTTCCACCGTGACAGGCGGTGAGCCCGTCGCCGTCTTTATGCCAAGCCAACGATATAATTCGTTCATCAGTTTTTGAAAAAACCCTTTGGTACGATCCGGCCACCTATGGATCGAACTCAGGTCTCTTGACTCGAAATTCCGACCACTCGGCTATCGTGACTTAGGTCGTTAGTAGAAGTATTTAGGAGTATTTACTATTATCAGTTTGGTATTTTTATAAGATGGTATTCCTTCATGCATCTTTTTTTTAACATTATAAGCTAGCGTTTAACTACAATCACACCTGATGGTAAGTGGCGATGTAGTTTTTGTTGGTAGGCACACTAGCTTAGAAAAAGCCTATTCACTCTTCTCTTGTATCTAAAGTGTAATTTATTTATTTAAACTTTTATGCACAAAGTTCATGAAGGCGGACTCAATGCCTGAAGGCTCCCAGTCAACCATTAGGCTAAACAGAGATGTATATATATGTATATATATATATATATATATATATATATATATATATATATATATATATATATATATATATATATATATATATATATATATATATATACATATAAATTGTAGGTCATTGTTTATTAACTTAATTGATTTATCAAGCTCATAAGGTTTTGCTTGTGCATAAAGATGCAAGTCACCAGCATACAAATGATAAGAGCTTTTAAGATTTAATGTTATAAGATTGATAAAAATAGAAAACAAAAGTGGAGAGAGAATACCGCCTTGAGGGACGCCAGACTGAACTTCGCACCAGTCAGAAAATTTCTGACCAGATCGAACAGTCTGTTGGCGCCTTCGAAGATAAGAGGAGAACCAATCCTGAGCAGAAGAAGACCTATTTAACCATGAGAGAAGAGCTAATACGATATCATGATCGACAACATTAAATGCATTGGAAAAATCTATCAAGATGAGAGCTGTCAGTTTGGAGTTTTCCATACCCTTCGTATATCTTATCTATCGTCTATCTTCCTATCTCTTTCGTATATCTTCCGTAACCTTCAAAAGTGCGGTAGCGGTGCGCTACCGCATTTAGGTAAAGAAATAATGAAGGCTTTACGCCAATGTTTTGGGAAGGCGCCGAATTTAAGCGAAAAATTGACGATGTGAGTTAGTGCTGGTAGCACAGACTCCAGTACATGTAGAACCATAACCCTACTCACATCGTTAGAGCCCAAGGATTTAGATTTAATAGAAAGTAGTGTTTTTCGTATATTTTCTTCATTGACAGGAGAAAAATTAAATTTGTCGTGAGAATAAGGAGGCATGGAAGTAATAAACGAAATTGCTTTAGCTCTAAAACTATGAGGCAATAATTGTGGAGACAAGAAATGACGATTAAAATCATCTGGTGAAAAAGAAGTAGCAGTGGTGTCTAGGGGTTTTTTCCCGTACCCAAGTGAATTAAGGAACTTCCACATATCAGCCGAAGAAGAATTAAGTACTTGTTGATGGATAAATCGGCGTTTAACTAACAAAAAGAAAAAAGTATGACTAATAATCAAACAAATCACTGTTATGTAATATAAGTGTATAAATATAATATAAATATCTTCACGCAATTCCCAATACACGGGTAGACAGAGGTCAAGTCTAGACAATTAAGTCCCTTTGACCCACCTTCCACCGAAGATATTTTCGGGACAACGTGACAGGTGGTGAGTCCGTCGCCGCCTTTATGTCCAAGCCAACGATGAAATTCGTACATAAGTTTTTTTTGAAAAACTCATTGTACTGCCACCTGGGGATCGAACTCGGGTCTCTCGACTCGAAATTCCGACCACCCAACATCTCGGCTATCGTGACTTGTAATATAAGTCTACATACACATACCTACTGACCTACATATACAACCTACTGACCTACATATTCTTATTCTGTGCTCATCCGAAGAAATGCGTGAAAAAAGTTATTTATTTATTATACAATCACATAGCACTAAGGATATGAGGAAACAATAAGCTAAGAAATGTGAATTATTACTTGTTACGGATTGGACGTTTGGATCTAATAGTGGCTTTGGGTGCACTGCTAGTTTCTAGACAATTATTACTCGGAACCTTAGAAGAATTGCCCTTAGAAGATATTGGCTGTTGAGCAATCAATTTTTCGAATTCCTTGTAGTCGATTATCCGATGTCGCTAATTATTGGGCAATGTAACATAAATACTGCCATCACTGGACCAAACCTGCTTCATGCCGAAATGTTTGCGTGCAGCAATGAATATATTTTGGCGTTGACGAGTAAGGAATTCGGAAAGAACATATGGAGTACCCTTCAACTTGGTTTTCTTGGCGCAAATGGTTGACCTCATAGACAGTGCATTGGAGCGTAACAGGACAGGTCTTGCATGACTCTCAATGACTGCACTCAGACGATGAAAAACTAATAATGAAGAAGAAGAAAAATCAGAGAGTTTAATGTTGGTCTTCAAAATTGTTACTATTGTCTCAGTGATATCTTCATTGGCAGCCTCCGGAACACCATACATTAATAAGTATTTTCTTCTATGCCTCATCTCAATATTATCAACGGATTGACTTAATTCATCTATATTTTGATGTAATAAGGACATAGTCTGCCAGACATTATCCGTAAACTCTTGAAAATTGCTTGCCAAAGAAGTCATGTCATGAGGAGGTGGTAAAGCATTTTTGATGAGTGCGTCAAAATCTGCCATATGTTGATTCAATGAGGTTAAAGCTGCTTTCTGAATCTCCGCAATAGTGGACATTGTTGGGAAGATGCTTTTCTTTAGTGAAGTGTGAGTGTTATAATACAGAGATGGACCAGTTGTAGGGTGATGCAGAATTACCACTATCTAGGCATTAATGAGTGTCTTGCCCACACAGTATGTTAATTATGAAGCAAAAATAGAACTTGTTACAAGACAAATAACTGTAATATTTTAAAATATTCTCAAAAAACTTAATTAAATATTACAATGTGTGTATTATTTCACTTCTACCTCCAAAAAAAAAAAAGCCTCAAGCAATGTAATGTAATAACCTCAAGCATATAGTCGAGGCTCACAGAAAGTATTATACGTATCCCTAACTTAAGAGTTAAATAAAATATACAATTTGCCTCGTTAATGTCTTCACGCCATTTCAAATACAAGGATAGACAGAGGTCTCGACATTAAAGTCTTCTCGAATTCCGATCACCCAACCACTCGGCTATTGTGACCATATTAATATTAAAATTAATATTTGTATTTGCATTTTTTGTTTAAACATATAACTGAAATCTTTAATTTTTTCTGAAAAATACATCTATACTGTATTTGGTTTAAGGTTAGATTATGGATGAAAAACCGAAGACCTACAAGAGGCGGAGAAATAGGAGTAGACCTTGCAAAGAATTGGAACTCACAGTGGGGAGGTAATAATTAAAATATGTGTATATATTATATGCATTATAAATTATATATTAAATGCACATACATTTTGTCACCTCTAGTGAATTTCTCTGACAAGTTTTAATTATTCACACATAGATCAAAGTATCGCTTTTTCCTCTCAATAGATAATGTTTTTTTTTTTTATATCATCTCCTCGCATTGCCAATTCTGCAAAATTCTAGGCTGTGGGTAATAATAGAGAATTTGGTCTTTTCTCATGAACATTTCGCAGGAACTCATTTGGGACAATGTATCTGAGATTGACGGCATGTTATGGTCCAACCCAACAATAATTTGTATTGTTGGATTGAACTATATATATATATATATATATATATATACGGACATAAGTTCCGAAAAAGTTATTGGTACGAAGGCTTCCTCCTGGCGATTGAACTCGAGACTTCTGATTTTAATTTTGATCATCGCACCAGTCCGCTATGGTAGCTCTTATAGAATGATCGACAAGTAAAGTGATTGCCAAGTACTACCTCAATCGCTTCTGGCAGATTCATAATTTTTACATGAACATAAAGGCATCAGAATAACAGTGGTAGAGCCACGAATCAGCTTTTGTTGTTACATGAAGGGGCCGGCTCGACCGGGGAAGTACCACGACCTCACAGAATACCGGCGTGAAGTAGAAGTCTAACAAACTTCTGCGTTTCGTCTGGTGAGTGCAGGTAACCGGTGGCCCTTACATCCCCGTCCCCCAATTCTGGAGGGGGGGGGGACTCTAAGGAAGGCAACGCATCTGCTAAGCCTCTGGTATTGCGGGTGTTCATGGGCAGCGGCAATCACTTACCATCATGTGAGCCACCTGCTCGTTTGCTTCCCTTTTCTATAAAAAAAAAAAGTTTTGCACACTAAGCATTCAAAAATGAGTCTCGGCGTATCGTCCTTTTGTCGTTTACATTCCTAATGAATAATTTGAACCCATTCATTCTTATCTATACGTTCGAAGTCCGCGATTCAATAGAACTACATAGAGATGATTAAGACTAATAAAAGTCACGATAGCCGAGTTCGATGCCCAGGTGGCAGTACCAATGAGTTTTTCAAAAACTTATGTACGAATTTTCATCGTTGGCTTGGACATAAAGACGGCGACGGGCTCACCACCTGTCACGTTGTCCCGAAAATATCTTCGGTGGAAGGTGGGTCAAAGGGACTTAATTGTCTAGACTTGACCTCTGTCTACCCCTGTATTGGGAATTGCGTGAAGATATTTTTTTTTATTATTTATGATTAAGATACGTCACGTCACGATAGCCGTGTAATTAACCGACCAACCGGTCGGAATTTGGCGTCGTGAGACCCGAGTTCGATTCCCAAGTGGCAGGCTCGTAACAATGGGTTTTTTCAAAAACTTATGTACAACTTATATTGTATGCTTGGACATAAAGACGACAATAAGCTCACCACCACTTCACGTAGTCTCAAAAATGTCTTTGGTGGGTCAAAATGTGTTAATTTTCAGGACCTCTGTCTATGCTAGTCTTGGGAATAGCGTGCAGAATTGTTTTTGCTATCTACGGTTGCACCGTAGATACTGAGTTTAGCACCTTAAACGCCTTTTGTCCTTTAATTTCTTTTTATTTTCAGTCAGCGGAGGCAGTTTTAACCCTGCAAGCAGTAATTACATTGGTTTGGGTCCGTTCTCGGAACCGGAAACTAGATCAGTATCGCGTTATATAGAAACTATTGGTTCTAACCTCGCCGGCTTATTAACTTTTAGAGCATTCGGACAGAGGCTTTTAATACCCTTCGCACACACTTCCACGCCTATGTACAACTATCAAGACATGGTGAGATTAATGAGGAATACTTACAATGAAAAAAAAAGAAGTCACGATAGGCGAATGATTGGGTGATTCCGATCACCGAGTCAAGATTCCCGAGTTCGATCCCCGGTGGCAGGCTGGTTCCAATTTATATCGTTGGTCCCAAAAAATGTCTTCGGTGGACGGTGGATCGAAACGACTTTATTGTCTCTTTCTACAGTCTCTCTGTATAAATGTATATATATATATATATATATATATATATATATATATATATATATATATATATATATATATATATATATATATATATATATATATATATATATATATATATATATATATATATATATATATATATATATATATATATATATATATATATATATATATATATATGTATATATATATATATATATATATATATATATATATATATATATATATATATATATATATATATATATATATATATATATATATATATATATATATATATATATATATATATATCACACACACAAAAATCACAAAATATTTAGAAAAGTGTTCAGTATAAATTATTTACATTCTTTAGTTTTTCTGATATATTTTTTTTTCAAAATTTACCAGGTGACCATTGGGAGAAGAGCTATGGGTTCGTTAGCAGTTAGATACAACACACAATATCTGGTGGGCACTTCAAGGGATGTACATGGTATGTTTTATACTTTAGTATTTCTATCTAGTTATGTTGTAAGATCAATAAGGTAAATATTTTTATTGATACACTAAATCAAGAAAAACACTTAACAATGTTGGTAACATTGCAAATGAAATTAAAAATTAAATTGTAATGGACAAAACTATTCCAAGAATGGACCATCTTCACCTACTTAATAGTTAGCCCTCACAATACAAGTACGAGTATAGGCATCCACTGACATTGCAATTAAATATTATTTAGATAAATAATTTAGTTCATAATCCGGCAACTTAGCTGTTGTGATGCTGGCAAACTTTTATTAGCTTCACTTGAACGATTGTTTGTTCGTAGTCAACTCCTTTAAACTCGATTTTGACCCACTGTAAATGGTCAGACTTCATTTAAACTTGATATGCGAATCGTATACCATAGTTTCGAAACCCCGGCTATTACTAATTAAGCTAGCGAGTCCGCAACAATATTTGCTACCTAATTATTTTGCAGCAAACAAAAGTGTGGTACTAACCCAGACGACTATCAGCCAGAGAAGATGTCTACCAACTTAAAATAACGATCACTTAATATTTTCTTGCAGATGGCTCCACCGGTACCATTGCAGATTGGGTAAAACACCGCTTCAATCCTCCCGTTGTAGCAACATACCAATTGCGCGATAGAATGTGGGGCTATACGCTACCAGTTATTCAAGTGCAGCCATCCTGTGAGGAAACTTATGATTCCGTGATGGCCATATTAAGAGAAGCGAAGTTCATAAACGTATTGTAAAGTTTAATAATAAAATATCGACTCAAATTATATGATATTTTGTATTTAATACTCACTATTGTGACTCTTGGTGACAGGTATAAGACAGGTACTGAAGTTAAGAGAAAAACAAGTGTTGTGTTTTCTATATCGGTTTAAAATAATATTTGTTGTAAACCTTTGATGACGGCGTAAAACGTTAAAAACATTCTGCTCTGGGCAAGTCTGATAAATGTAGAGGGCTTGCAATGAACTGCGAATCCAATATAAAAATGCGTTCAGGAGACTGTTGCAGATGCCATGGTTTTGTAGCACTTTGGCTATATTTGCTACGGCGAGGGCAGATGGCTTGAAAGTGTAGAGCTTCTAACAGTGGTAGAGCCACGCATCAGCTTTTGTTGATGCATGAATGGGCCGGCTCGACCGGGGAAGTACCACGACCTCACAGAATACCGGCGTGAACTAAAAGTCTAACAAACTTCTGCGTTTCGTCTGGTGAGTGCAGGTAACCGGTGGCCCACACACCCCTTTCCCCCAATTCTGTGGGAGGGGGGCACTCTAAGGGATGCAACGCATCTGCTAAGCCTCTGGTATTGCGGGTGTTCATGGGCGGCGGTAATCACTTACCATCACGTGAGTCACCTGCTCGTTTGCCTCCCTTTTCTGTAAAAAAAGCTATCTGGCGGAAGAAAACAGTCTCCCTCTTAGCCAGAGTGCGTAGGAATAACAACAGCATCCTACGCATGATAGCAGCATTATGGATAGTCGCATTATGGATAGTCCTCTAATGGAAAAAATCATGCAGAGGACTAAATTCCATTAAGAAATGCAGTACTAACATAGATATAAAATTTTAATATTGTTACTAACACTTAACGTATCATAACGTTGTCTGTAATAAAACAAATAAAAAAATAGAAGCGACATCGATCAGGTATTTAAAGGAAAATAATTATTACCAAAAGTGAATTTGAATTGCAAAAAATGTCTCCACGCCATTCCTAATTTTGAGGTTCATTCTTCATTTCAAAGGCAACGATATAAATAGTACGTAAGCTTTTAAATAAAATCTATTGGTACGAGCCTGCCACCTAGGGCTCGAAGTCGGTATCTTGACTCGAATTCTGATCGCCTAACCAGTCGGCTCGTGGCTCTAATTTGAATTGATATTTTGTAATTTGTGTAATAGATGAGACGGATAAACTAATTAGGTGAATTTTAGGCGAAGGCGAAATATGATTTACACATAATGTTTGTATTGCCTTAGTTAACTTTTTTACTTTAAATGTTGATGCAAGAATCATTACCTCCTACTGTATCCTACTGTAGGAGGATAAGAAAGTTTCTAAAAGAAAACCTTGCTCCATCAAACTAAATTATGATTCATAATTAGGTGGGGCTTTTTTTCCAATAAACGCAATTCCCAATAGAGGGTTAGACAGAGGTCGAGTCTAGACAATTAAATCCCTTCGACCCACCTTCCACAGAAGATATTTTCGGAACAACTTGATAGGTGGTGAGCCCGTCGCAGTCTTTATGTCCAAGCCAACGATATTCGTACATAACCTTTTTTTAAAAAACTCATTGGTACGAGCCTACCAACTGGGGATCGAACTCGGGTCTATTGACTCGAAATTCCGACCATCCATCCACTTGGCTATCGTGACTTAAATCCAATAAACCTGTCAATAAAACGTTATTGTTCCAAGTGTACTGCTAAAACTTAACGTTTAAATCGTAAAGCTTAACAATATATAACGGCTTGAATCCTGGAAAACAGCCAAGATTTGAAAACTGTATACAGACAGACGATAAAAATAAAAAGTATATCCGTAGGCGAGATGCAAAAAAGTTTATGTTATCCCGTTTATATCCCAGAACTTGGCATATTTGACATTTATTTGGCGCCATTATTTTTATATGATAGGCTTATAATGTACCGCCTCCTATTCTTCTCGTGGGGGTCGTAAGAGGCGACTAAGGAAAAACCCTTAAAATACTATTGAACATCGGCAGATGGCGGTGTAACATCATGGTAAATCCTAATCAAAAACCATTGACCGTTGTCTAAGGTGCGAGGTGTCTGATTCCGCGAACGCCAATCCGCTTGTCTAGCCAGGCAATTGTGACAAATCCTCTTTATCGGAGTACTTGTGTACCTATGTACGCGCTATCATAATCAACGAATCTATGCATGTCGAAATTTACAACATTATTTATGACCTTATAGATTTGTGTACTTAATCAGTCTACATTATCTTTTATCATATCCTTGTACTTTTGATAACATAATTCGCTGTACTCTTTATAGTTTATTTGTCATGTTAAACTGAACTGTCCCTTCAAAAACTATGAACTTATTAATAATAAATATATTTTCTTTGATGATAGTTGCATGGTGTGATAAAGCTAATTTTGATAATTACACTCTATATAAAATATTAATAAAAAATGAGAATCAAGCTAGAATTCTTCAAGATTTACAGAATAGAGACTATCATTATGACTTTTGGAATAATCCCTCGACATCTGTGGGCTACGTAAACGTTTTGTCAAGTCCTCGAGATAAGAGCAAGTTGGAAAATTTCCTGAATAAAACTGACATAAAATTTGTTATTGCAATAGAAAATGTTCAACAGTGAGTATTTTGTTCGTATATATATTCTTCATAACGTATATATTTTAAAAAGCTTTAAAGAGACTTTAAAAAGCTTTAAAATATATATAAATTTCCTTTGTTCTCTAAAATAAGGCTGTAAGTCCTCACAGGGTAAAGACCCTCTCTCTAATATTTGGGAGAGATTAGAGTAGGAGAACGTCAACCTTACTAATTGCGTGTTTACAGACTTTACTTGACAGACGGTATACATATTATAAAAAGTGTAATAAATTACATTACACACAAAATAAATTGCTTCTTTTCTACTATTTTCATTACATTGAGTGATTGGTGAAGTCGCGATAGCCGAGTGGTTGGGGTGGTCAGAATTTCGTGTCGAGAGACCCGAGTTCGATCCCAGGTGGTAGGCTCGTACCAATGGGTTCTTCAAAAAAACTTATGTACGAATTATATCGTTGGCTTGGACATATATCACCATCTGTCACGTTGTCCCGAAAATATCTTCGGTGGAAGGAGGGTTGAAGAGACTTAATTGTCTAGACTAGACCTCTGTTATGTTATGCATGGAGATACTTATTTTATTTATTTAAGTGATAGGTATTTCTCGCGATTAAAGTTGAAATTTATTTTAACTTAACATATACAAGCAACATCGATGCCGCACCTTTGAATTTACTTCGCGTATTAACGCGATATATATTCGAAGACGCATATGTTATACACTACTGATATCTTAAAACAAACTATTATAGTTTGTTCTAAGATATCAGTAGTGTATAACATATGCGTCTCCGAATATATTACTTTAACCTTAGTATAGAACAGTCATACTACAATATTATACAATATGACTATACAACTAATATATGCGTCTCGTCCACCGCCGCAGCATGTCGAAAATATTTTATGAATTTTCATAATTAATTTTTAAGGTTAATAAATCAACAGATAGTAGCAAATTACACTAGAAATAGTATAAGAAGTATGAGATGGAACGTATACTACAATTTGGAGAGCATCAATGCCTGGTTAGATGATTTGGTCAAATCGTACCCGAATGTAGTAACATCAATTATTGGTGGTCGATCGCACGAAGGCCGCGACATAAAAGGAATTAAAATATCACATGGAGCCGGTAGACGAGCTATTTTCATCGAAGGTGGCATTCACGCACGAGAATGGATCTCACCAGCCACAGTTTGTTACATAACTAACGAACTTCTCACGAATAATGATGGTGAAACCAGAGCTGCAGCTGCAGATTTTGATTGGTACATATTCCCCGTTACAAATCCCGATGGATACGTTTACAGTCATGAAGTGGTAAGATACGAAGAATCTAATTTATAATTGGAATTAAATAATCACAATTATAAATTAGATTTTTTTGGTTACAGCAAATCTTTTAATAGTTTTGTTATTAAAATTATGGTGTCTCGTAGTTATTGTATTCTATTTTTGGACTGATTAATCTACATTCGATCTTTCCAATAAAATCTTTAGTAGTAAATTTAGTCCTTAATTAAAACATATGCTTGTCGGTGACAGGAATATTACGAGGGCCATGATCATAGTTGTAATTTTTCTTAAACAGTATTAGTTTCCTTTTTTGACGATGAATTTGAAATATTTTTTGGAATGTCAATTGAACCTCTGTTCAATAAATAAATATCATTACGCATAATCCCTGACGGCGTAGCCAGAGAGAATAGATCGCCAAATTTCACTACTCTTACATACATCTTTGGCTTCTCTCTGCCAATCAATAACTTTAAAATGATTACAGAATAGAATGTGGCGTAAAAATAGACGACCAATTGGTTCCATGTTTGGTGTGGATTTAAACAGAAACTGGAACAATAATTGGCTCGGTAAGTTATTCTTTTTTTTTACTTGTAGTTTGTAACAAGTCTAGCTATCTAGACACAATGCTTTTACCCAAAATTTTACTTTACTATACTTTTTGTAAAAAAAAGAAAACACTTTCTTATTTAAAATTTATTGAAGAAAAAGAAAGAGACTAAAACCAATAACACAAATTAATTAATAGAAAATATAATTTTCCGCATAATAGTCCAAGGAGCCAGTAGCGATCCCGCATCAGATCAATATGCAGGCCCTGGGCCGTTCTCAGAGCCGGAAACAAGATCTCTCTCCAGTTATATCATGGGCATTGGAGATCAAATCGACATGTATCTTTCATTCCATTCCTTCAGTCACCTACTCTTAGTACCATTTGGTAACACCACGCAACCTGTGGCAAATTATTACGATGCGGTAAGTTTATATTGTAATATGCTTTGTTATTTTTTTTTGTTATGATTAAATTTGCCACAAAATAATCCCGCACAAAGCCATGGCTTGTTTGGGACAGATCTGAAAAATGACATTGGTTAGCAGATTTTGATTTCTGACCTGGGAGAGTTGATAGTGACAGGCTAGTTTTAACTTTCCTAAACAATCGTTTTGTTTTGAAATCAACCATAGAAATTTCATATCATAAATTACTAAATGTTGTTTATAAGCTTGAAACCCAATCAGACTACAATTGCATCATATATGATGAAGTATGTATGTGGCAGTTGTATTCTTTTTAGGTAATAGAAGATAACAGATGATTAAAATTTCAGGTTAACATTGGAAGACGTGCTATGGGCGCTTTATCCGTGCGATATGGAACGCAGTATGTTACGGGAAACATTGCTGGAGCCATATGTACGTAAATTGGTTTCTAATGAAAATTAAATAATTATATAATACCAGTATTATCAGTGACCGGAATTCGAGTCAAGACCCGAGTTCGATCCTCGCGGCTCGTACTAATGGGTTTTTTCAAAAACTTATGTACGATTTATATCATGGCCATGAAGACGGCGACGGGCTCACCAACTGTCACGTTGTCTCAAAAATAAATGTCATCGGTGCATGGTGGTTCTACAGAACTTACTTATCGGGACCTATTTCTTCCCCTGTATTGGGAATGGCGTGAAGATATTTATTTCTATATCTTATTTTATCGACATAAAAGTTAATAATATCCATAATATCCAAAAATTTTATAGTCCATGTTATTTTTAATTAGATTATCCTCTTTCTATAATATTTCTCATTTGATTTCGTTTGAATTCATTTGTCTTCGTGATTTTTTCTTTTTATCGCAGTCAAATAAATATAAATAAATAATATACATAGATGGAGACAACATCACTTCCAACAACATCACGCTCTTGCGTTATGGAATCGAGCAATGAAGGTTGACCCACTGAACATTGACCCATCCGGGAATCAAATCAGAGCTGGCGATACCATAAAATTTATTATATACTAAATAATAATAGCATTAACTATGATATTCACAGATCTTGCGACTGGCGGTAGCATTGATTGGGTGAAGAGCCAAGTAAATGTTCCGCTTGTTTACTGTTACGAATTGCGTGACGATGGGACATACGGTTTCCTGCTTCCGGAAGATCAGATTCTACCAAACAGCGAAGAAGTCATGGACTCGTTACTAGAGTTGATCCATCAAGCGAAACGCTTCGGATATTTGAACTCCACGCCCACAGTTAGAGCTTCTTTTTTAATCCTGGCAGCATTGTTATCGGCATTTGTTTTTTAATTTATAATACAAAAGAGATGTGATTTTATGTTATAAACTAATATAAGTTATTTTTAACAATATTAAAATACGTGTTGAAAATATGTACTGATTTTTTTTTGTTTTTATTTTCATAAACTTTCGTAGCGAAGAGTTTCGATAGTACTAACGACGTCTTGAGAAGATAATTATCAACAGTAGATATAACCTAGGAATAAATCTATATCTGTAATTTATTATAAAATTTAATATCACGGAAGAAACATGTTCGTATCCTAACATTTGTTTAATTATTTATGGTACAGTAAAGTAGTTTAGTTCTGGCTTTCGATAATTTCTAACTAGTTTATTGTTATGGGATGTCAAATTGTAAGAAATATTATCTAGAATATCTTCATATTAAATAACGATAAATAAAGTATTATTAAGTCACGATTATAAGTTACGATAGCCGAGTGGTAGGGTTGTCGGAATTTCGAGTCAAGAGACCCGAGTTCAATCCCCAGTTGGCAGGCTCGTACTAATGGGTTTTTCAAAAACTAATGATATGTTTACGATTATAACCATTGGCTGATACTTTAAGACAGCGACAGCTGATGGTAAATGATTACTGCATCTTAACCTATAAACTATTTCAACAGATTTCTGGCCTTGGATTGGTACCTTACCAATGAGTTTAGAAACGCACCAGAAACCAGAAATAACCTCCTGGGGGTCGAACTCGGGTCTCTTGACTCGACTTCCAATCACCCAACCACTCGGCTATCGTGACTTAATAAATAATAATAAATAATATAATATCTTCACGCAATTCCCAATACAGGGGTAGACAGAGGTCAAGCCTAGACAATTAAGTCCCTTTGACCCACCTTCCACCGAAGATATTTTCGGGACAACGTGACAGGTGGTGAGCCCGTCGCCGTCTTTATGTCCAAGCCAACGATGAAATTCGTACATAAGCTTTTGAAAAACAATTGAGTTATTCAAAACAAAATTTTCTTGGTGAAAGGATACTTAAATAGATTATAATAAAACTAAAAAAATATATATAATAAAAATAAATGATAAATAAGTATATACATAAGGATAACATCACATACATTGATATGATTCCAAAGTAAGTAGCTAAATGGTGCTATAGTATCTGATACACCAAGCCACAGCGTCTTGACAAACATCCTAGATCCGAGACAATATAAACAAAGTGGTTTGGCCAGGAATTGAACCCGGGACCTCACAGTATTCAAAAACAATGAAATATCGGTTTGTACGCTCTTCGTCCATGTAGGTAGTCAGATCGAAATAAAACAATGATAAATCTAAAACAAAAAATTTTGATTAATTCCATTAGATTTTATTTGCCAATCTTAGAAATTTCACATAATACCCCATATGTCATAAAAGAAATACCTGTACGTATAAGTAAAACACTATCGCCACTTTTGCGATTAAAGCTAAGAGAGGTTCTATTGACTAAGGCTGCTGCAAAACACCATGTGAAGATTTAGCCGTCGGCCATTAGGCTATATGAGAGCGGTCTAAGAGAAAGACTGGTGTTATGCAAAATGTGGCTATGAAGATATATAAATTAAGTATCTCGGAAATGTATAGTATAAATCCCAATACAGGGGTAGACAGAGGTCTAGTCTAGACAACTCGTAAAGTCCCTTTGATCCACCTTCCACTGAAGATATTTTCGGGACAACGTGACAGGTGGTGAGCCCGTCGCCGTCTTTATGTCCAAGCCAACGATGAAATTCGTACATAAGCTTTTGAAAACAATTGAGTTATTCAAAACAAAATTTTCTTGGTGAAAGGATACTTAAATAGATTATAATAAAACTAAAAATATATATAATAAAAATAAATGATAAATAAGTATATACATAAGGATAACATCACATACATTGATATGATTCCAAAGTAAGTAGCTAAATGGTGCTATAGTATCTGATACACCAAGCCACAGCGTCTTGACAAACATCCTAGATCCGAGACAATATAAACAAAGTGGTTTGGCCAGGAATTGAACCCGGGACCTCACAGTATTCAAAAACAATGAAATATCGGTTTGTACGCTCTTCGTCCATGTAGGTAGTCAGATCGAAATAAAACAATGATAAATCTAAAACAAAAAATTTTGATTAATTCCATTAGATTTTATTTGCCAATCTTAGAAATTTCACATAATACCCCATATGTCATAAAAGAAATACCTGTACGTATAAGTAAAACACTATCGCCACTTTTGCGATTAAAGCTAAGAGAGGTTCTATTGACTAAGGCTGCTGCAAAACACCATGTGAAGATTTAGCCGTCGGCCATTAGGCTATATGAGAGCGGTCTAAGAGAAAGACTGGTGTTATGCAAAATGTGGCTATGAAGATATATAAATTAAGTATCTCGGAAATGTATAGTATAAATCCCAATACAGGGGTAGACAGAGGTCTAGTCTAGACAACTCGTAAAGTCCCTTTGATCCACCTTCCACTGAAGATATTTTCGGGACAACGTTACAAGTGGTGAGTCCGTCGCCGTCTTTATATCTAAGCCAACGAAAAACCCTTCGGTACAAGCCTGCCATCTGGTGACCTAACTTGGGCCTCTTGACTCGGTTATCGTGACTTTACTTTTAATTAAATTATTCAAATTAATTATTTTATCAAATAGGACACCATTTTTATAAACAAAGTCTAGACTTTAAATCGGAAAGGCTAGGAAAGCAAACATGGAAGGCATGGTATCGGTATCCTTACGGTGAATGTCCCATCTACAGGAAATAATCTTAGTCGATTTAAATAGATTTACTGTTTCCCGGCCATCCTTGTATCATGCGATAATATGGGGTACTCAAAATTAATCTTTAGAGAAAATTATAGTACATATCCTCATAATGTAAACGTCACAAATATGATACTCTATGGTGGAGAAACGTAATATATTTTCTTTTTTATCTTCAGTATCTTCCACTTCACCTACAGAACGGCAATAGCCTAATGGTTTAGGGTGCGGACTGCGAAACATAACGTTGCAGGTTCGAGCCCGCCATTCGACTACAGTCGTAAACCAACTCTAGGCACAAGCATTGCAGCTTATTTGGAGTGGTTAACAGGAATACTGGTAATGTTATTCGGCATTGCTAGTATTGTTTTAAAATAAAAAAAAATTAGAAAAATTCACTACCACGAAATGAATGACTACCATTCAGTCTTTTCAAACCCCATTTTCACCAAAAAATGCTTGGGATAATGTGATCAGTGGTGAGCCTCGCGCCATTTTAATTTCAAGGGAACTAAATAAAATAATTATATATAAAACTAATTATTAAAAAAATGTATAAACAATTTAAAATTTGTAAAATAAAAAATATATAAACATCCAATCATACAAAGATCCAAACAACAAGTCTATTGGTATGTCCTTTAAATTTAATATAAACATTATTTTCTTTTCGATTTTCGATTGCTTCTATCTACATAAAACTTTTCACGGAACCACGTCCTGTGGTTGAGTTATCGCGATCACAGCTCTTTGAAGCGCTTGGCCCCGGGCCACTCGGAACTACGCACGGATTCCTTCCAAGTTATTTTCAAATAAGTTAGATATAAATAGGGAACAAACTAAAACTAATGAACGTATACTATCTCCACCTTGTTTTAATTATAAATACTTTTGAATTGGATAACTAATGTGGCATAAAATTAATTACAAATCATTATAAATTGATTTTACGCTTACAAAGTTATGAAAACAGTTTTTAAAAGTGTATATTAATATAACAATGTTTATGAGTACATTAAATAGTTTGTATATATCTTCAAGTAAATCCCAATACAGGAGTAAACAGATTTCTAGACAATTAAGTCCTTTGAACCCACTTTCCACCGAAGATATTTTTGGGACAACGTGACTGCTGGTCCCTCGCCGTCTTTATGTCCAAGCCGACGATATGAATCGTAGATAGGTTTGAAAAATCTCATTGTTACGTGCCTGCCACCTGAGGATCGAACTCGGGTCCCTTGACTCGAATTCCGATCAACCAACCACTTGGCAATCGTGACTTTTTGATGCTAACATTGGTAGTGATACGATGAATATCATATCATAACGGATGCATGGAAAAAAAAGTGACAAACACTAAATAAAATCTGATAAGGGTTCAAAGGGTTATATTCAGAGATTTCGATTATTAAAGAGCTAGTGGATAGTAATTGTTTACCCAACTGTTTCACGGTACAGCACTCAGCGGTAATGGATTTGGTAGAAATTAATTATTTTCACCGCTCCACACTGATTTACTAGTATTTCCCAAATTTTGGGCGTGTAAATATCGAGTTTTTCCATCACGTAGCGTCATTTCCGACCTTATAGGTTAAAGGTTTACGTTAATATTTGATTGTTCCTATTGTACTGTGGAAAATTATTTGATTGTAACTTCTGTGTTTCTGTGTCATACATTAATTTGTCATTAATGGAAGAGTTTGCTAGCCTTTATAACTAAATCACATTATAGTTTTTTTTTATTTTAATAACTCTATATGAAAAAATATGTTAATATTTACAATACTTATTAACTAAAAACTATTATAATCGTAGAGCGCTACTCCTTGTGGCATGGTACCAAGAACGCTGGCTGCATTTTCACGTTGAACGGCTAGACTTAACCGTTGAGCGAGAAAAGAACCAGCCCTTTTGTCACCAGCGGCAACGATAAGTTGCGGATACAATTCCTTTATATAACTTTTATATTATAACTTATAGTATATAATATAACTTACTTGACATGACATAGGCCTGTAAGAAGTATTTGCAATAACCGCTACGCTTGGTTAGCGGATTAGCGAAAGCAATATCAGACATCTCCCATTTTGTTTGATATTAGCCGTCTACATAATATTGTCTGTTTTTTTATTCGAAATAATTAAACCAGCACCGATAGTAATTTAAATTTGAAGGCATCTCCCTGTGGTCTACTTAATTTTGTCTGATTTTTTCGAAATAATTAACCCGGCATCCACATTCATTTCAATTTTGAGGCATTTACCTAAACAGTATCTTACGAAATCCTTTAGGAAGAATAGGAATCGTAGATTTTCATGCCGGTACCAGATCGTAAAAATAAATAAAACAGCTTCTAGATTTATTTATAAAATTAAGCGTAATCTTAAATACGACACAAATACTTAATATTTGGCAAGAATTATCGTAACCTCGGACCTCTGTGGACCAGTGACGTACACACCGACTTTCATGGCGTCGTTGCTACGAGAATTCATTTCCCGGCCGGTAATATAAGAAAAACACGGTTTCCAAATTGTCATGGGTCTGGGTTTTAGTGGAAACTTTTTTGATTCTAATTCTATGATAAAAGTATTTAACCGGCTACTTTGGGATCAGATCGATGTATGAGATGTTGACATTTATGTATAAGTATCTATTTATGTATATGTATAAGTATCCTAAGTATGTAAAAATATGTTCGCGTCATTCCTAATAAAGGGGTAGGTAGAGATCTAGACAATTAAGTCCTTTCGTACCTTCCATCGAAGATATTTTTTGGGACAACGCGACAGTCGATGAATCTGTGGCCGGGTCTATGTCTACTACATAAATTGTACATAAGTTTATGAAAAAACCTACTGGTAAAAACGTACCATCTGGGGGTCGTTTTCTGGTCTCTTGACTCGAATTCCAATCAGCCAACCACTTGGCTATCTTTGAATGTATATTGATAATACTGATTATAATTAGAGGTGGCGATCCTTTCAATAATATGACTTTAATCTAGTTGTTCGGTGAACGGACAGCCACAGTACCATCAACTGTCTTCCGTTTTAAATTGGATTCAAGAAAGGAACTGGTTGCATACATCTGTAGCGGATGATGTACTGTAGGAAAAGGCTAGCTAACCGCCCGGTCGGGTGATCGTGACCTGGGTAGGACGTCTCCTCCACAAGTGTGCGCTATCGGTAATCGAATATGCGTATAATCATGTGAACTTCGATAGCGCGATGTAGGATGTCGGTGTATTTTCTTGAATCCGCCACTAGCGAGCTTCTTATGCGGCGAAATCTATATATATATATCTATGTGACGTTATTATTTAATATTTTTTTAAATAAAGAGTCAATAATTCTTTGTTGTCATCTTAACCTTACGCCTTACGTAATAAGTAAGATACAGTTGTAGGAAGTAAATAAATATCAATATCAAGAGATCGCGTGCACATTTACGCCTACAGAACATTGCGTGACACCAGATGGTACACCGAGGTAGCGACTCAATCGAATTCATATTCTGGCATGCACGCAACTAGAGGCTGTTCTATAACTTCACATTTATTTGTTTCGAAGTATACATCCATACATAACTTATCCTAACTAACATAGTAAATAAAATAAATAAATATCTTCACGCAATTCCCATTACAGGGGTAGACAGAGGTACAGTCTAGACAATTAACAATTAAAAGACAACTAAGCCTAGACCCTTTGACCCACCTTCCACCGAAGATATTTTCGGGACAACCTGACAGGTGGTGAGCCCGTCGCCGTCTTTATGTCCAAGCCAACGATATAATTCGTACATAAGTTTTTTGAAAAACTCATTGGTACGAGCCTGCCACCTGGGGATCGAACTCGGGTCTCTCGACTCGAAATTCCGGCCACTCAACCACTTGGCTACTGTGAGTAGCCAATTGTAAATGCCAAATTGAGTTTGTTTGTTACGGTTTCACGCTTAAACCACTTCACCAATTTAAAAAATCTTTTATCAGTAGGAACCTATGTTAGTAGCGAGTAACATAGGTTATATTGTTTATAATTAATATAATTGAAGTCACTATAGCCGATTGGTAAGGTGGTCGGAATTTCAAGTCGAGAGACCCTAGTTCGATCCCCAGTAGGCTGGCTCGTACCAATGGCTTTTTTTCTAAACCTATATACGAATTATATCGTTGGCTTGGACATTGAGACGGCGATGGCTTCACTACCTGTCACGTTGTCCCAAAAATATCTTCGGTGGAAGGTGGGTCGAAACGACTTAATTATCCTAGACCACTGTCTAACCCGGTGTTGAGAATTGCGTGAAGATATTTTTTATATTATTAGAGATCCCTGCGAAAATAACTATAATGTAACCTAAGGAATCATAAATTTGTAGATGAAAGTCACAATTGTTAGAAATTAAATTGTAGAGATCAAATGTAATGTAAGTATCATATACTTGGACACAAAAGCGGCGTTTGCACATCATTATACAACACGTAGTCCCAAAAAGCCTACCGTGTAAAGTGGGTCAAAAGGACTTCATGGTCTAGGCCTCTGACTGTTCCAGTATTGGGAAATAGCGTGAAGACAAGGGGACAACATCACATGCATTTCTCCGATCACAAAGTAAGCACCTAAAACAATTGTGGTATTGAATCGGAAACAAAGAAGACACCACAGACACCCAGACTAGAGAAAATGGTAGGACGGAACAATGTAGAAAGTGTTTTTTTTTCTACATTGTTCCGTCCGGGAATCGAACCCCGGACCTCAAAGATGGTCGTTAATCTTCCACCTTGAAAATCGGTGTGTACGCCACTCTTCCACGGAGGTCGACATGCTTTTCATTTGTTTGCGAAAACCGTTCCATAACTAAACATACGGCAGAAAAAGGTTACGAATATTGCAATTGAATTTCTAGTTTGTTTCGGTTTGAAACTGGAACGTATTCTTTTTTCCTCTATCCGTTGTGTCCGTTAGCAATTTGTTTTGTTGAGTTTCAGATATAATTGTTTCTAGTCCCTAATTTGCAGTGTTCTATAACTATTAGTCACGATATCCGAGTGGCGTCCTGATCAGGATTCGGAGTCATGAGACCCGAGTTCGATCCCTAGGTGGTAGGCTAGTACCAAAGCGTTTAAAAGAAAGAAACTTATATACGACTCATATCGTTAACTTGGATATAAAGACGGCGACGAGCTCGCCACCTGTCCCGTTGTCCCAAAAATATCGTCTGGACCTCTATCTATCCCTGTATTGGGAATGGCATGAAGATATTTTTTTCTATAATCTGTAGCTTTTGATATAGAAGAATATGTTAACGTTAACTTTTATGTTAACTTAACTGTTATAAAAACGCTACTATCGCTCACTAGTAAGGGTATTATTATTATTAATAAATAAACACTGACTTGTACAAAATTAATGTTACATCAAGTTTATAAATATTATTATTCATAATTATAGTATTATTTATGTATTTAGTTACTATTCCATTAATTTCTTAATACTATGTTAGCACCTAAAACATTTTTTTTCCAACGCCTCGGGTTGACTAGTAAAGAATGCCGAATGCCTTATTTTTAAGGTAATACAATAAAGCTTAAATAAATAAATAAATGAATTATTTATTATTCATATAAAAATTATAAATAATAAAAAAACATGTCATTAACATGTTATAATTAACACACATGCGTGTGTATGAATATGTATATGTTAATATGCTTTAATTGTATATATCCTATTTCGGATCAATACAGTAAAACAGTGAAGTAGAAAAAACATTATAAATAAATATCTTCACGCAATTCCCAATACAGGGGTAGACAGAGGTTTAGTCTAGAAAATTAAGTCCCTTCGACCCACCTTCCACCGAAGATATTTTCGGGACAGCATGACAGGTGATGAGTCCGTCGCCGTCTTTATATAATTCGTACGTAAGTTTTTGAAAAACCCATTGGTATGAGCCTGCCACCTGGGGATCGAACTCGGGTCTCTTGACTCGAAATTCCGACCACCCAACCACTCGGCTATCGTGACTTATCGTGGGTTCAGAATGAAATATTTGGTGTTAATAATAAAATATTTTATTAGATTATATTAGCAAGCATCATGTCATAGGCTTTGATAAGCATCTATTGTATCTCTGTAACTAAAGATACTTTTGAGAGACAACTCCTACCCTCTAAAAATTACGAGAATTTAAAATATTAATTATTTTCTACGACAGATGGTTTTAATTTTTCACTATGTGATTTTTAGTTACATTTTGAGAAAATAAATGTGTTTATTCGTAAAATAAAAAAAGAAAGAAATTACTCAAAGAAACTATTTTAACTACATCTTCTTTATTTGTTACATGGCGTCTCTTGAAAACTACTTGTTATTAAACTTGTATTTTTAATTTCCCGGCATAAAAAATAGCCTATAACTGTCTTTGGCCCCCAAAGACTACAAATGAAATCAGATAAGCAAGCCCTAGTTTCTGAACTCTTTTTTAAGGATAAAAATAACCTAAGATTTAATTTCATATGATAATTTTTATTCAAAGCCTTTTTGCGTGATTGAGTAACAAACATTCTTATCTACAAACTTTTAAGTGCGTGGGAAATAAAAGAGAAAACGTTTCGTACATATGTTCCATGACCCGGTTTATTCCAGATTCAGATATCAGTAGGAGAAATATACCAACTAAAATCCACTATGTAGGATGCTGTTGTCCCCTAGGACACTATCTTCAGACACTAGCTTCTCCTGTAGAGACCTAAGTGGAGACCTGTGAAAGAAATGATATATATCGCCACGCTATTCCCAAAACGGGAGTAGACAGAGGTCTAGACAATTAAATCCTTTCGAACCACCTTCCACCGAAGATATTTTCGAGACAACGTAACAGGTGGTGAGCCCGTCATCGTCTTTATGTCCAACCTAACGGTGTAAATCGCACATATTTTTTTAAAAATACCATTGATGCGAGTCTTGGGGATCTCGGCTCTCTTAACTCGAATTCCGATCACCCAGCCACTCGGCTATCGCAACTATAAATGACTGGAAATAAATGATCACAACTATCTTAAAATAGGTTTATGTATATGTATAAATATGTATGTAATAAAGAAAATGGGATATTAAAAATCAGTAAAAATATACGACAGCAATTCTGTATGGAGTTATTTTGTAAGATATAATACAACTCCAGGTTCAATAAACGAAGTATGAAGATTATATTTCCCGTAAAGTTTTTATCTCCAACTGTATAGTTCAGATACAGGTAAGAATAGGACATCTCCTTTCATCTCGTGGGTGTCGTAAGAGGCGTAAGCGGTCACTTGCCTTGAACGATGTAACCAACAAATGACATGATAACCGGTTCGAATGGCAAGAATAAAATATAGTGGTGATTATGGCAAATTCTCCTGACGTGAGAGTCCTATGTCGCCATTTACTCTTTCAAAGCTTTTCTATTATTCACCTCTTATGATGCCTACGAAAAAAGAGTGGTTAGTAATATTCATGTGCCGGTACCACAAGTCTTTAAAAACAACAGACTTTATTCGAATTAACAAAAGGAAATAAATAAATCAATAAAAAACTGATCACGTATAGCTGGAAACGAGATATGGATTCCGAATTGTACTAAGTTTATTTTTTCGTTTTGGTGAGGTATCAGATGTGTTTGTACAGAACTCTGGCGAGAGAAACCGAATAGCCCTTGATTTGATTCTTTTAACTTTATAATGTTGAAACAAACATATGTGATAGAATAAGCCAATATCTATCTTACGCATTTTTTCAAAACTGGGGTAGACAGAGGTCTAGATGAAGTCCTTTCGACAAAACTGTCTCAATAGCTTATTTGAGACAACATGGCATGTGGGGAGCATATTGCTATCTTAGTTTCCAAGTAATTAGTAGTATTAGTATTCCGAACTATATATCAATACTTATTACTTACTACTAATAATACATTATGTATGCATTGTGGAAAATTTACATAAACTGTTGTGGTTCTGAAAATCTCGAATGATGTACCTTGAATAATATACTAAATAGGAATTACATATAAGAACTTCATGCCAATTTCTCGTATGGATAGACAGAGACTACATCCTGGAAGGATGTTACGCGGTACTTTTCTAGCTTTATCTACTTTCATAAATACTTATCGGTTTAGAGTAATTACTCTTAATATGGACTTAATTGTCTAGACTAGAACTCTGTCTACCCCTGTATTGGGAATTGCTTGAAGATATTTATTTATTATTATTACTCTTAACTTTACCTTTTTTAGAACTGCGTGAATTTGATTAGGGCATGCCATAGTCATTCTTTCCAACAGTTCCATTGGCCTCATTCAACTTCATTTATTTCCAGGGGGTAGCCAGTGGTCTAAACAATTAAGGCATATCGGCCCACATTTCCCCGGAGCTTATTTTGGAACAACGTGACAGGTGGTGAGCCTGTCACCAAAATCGACCATAAGTGAATAAAACCCTTGTATACGATACGAAACTGCCTCCTGAGAATCAAACTCTGTTTTCTTGACTCGAAATCCGTCTAAACAATCGAATATCGTGACTTAATCAACTTTATGTATCTGTATATTATATAAAGATATAGAGAATTAAGATATTCAACATTATATTTCTTACAATTTGACATCCAATAACAATAAACAAGAGCAATTTATAGCAAATTATCTAAGGAATTATCGAAAGCTCGCACTAAAAACATTTTACTGTACCATAAATAATTGAACAAATGTTAGGATACGAACATGTTTCCTACGTGCTATAAAATTTGATAATAAATATTAAATTCAGATTTATTCCTAAGTTATTTTTATTGTCGATGGACTTCGTGGTCGAGTGGTCTACACGACGGTTTTCAAGGCGTCGTCAGCTCTGAGGTCCCGGCTTCGAATCCAGGACGGCAATGTACCAAACCGCTTTTTCTATACGGTCTCGGGTCTAGGTCTTAGTGGCATCTTCATTGTGTCTGATTCCATAACACGAGTTTACTTAGCTATCAGAGCTATGTATGGGCTGTTTCCTGTATCCACCTTTGTTTATTCAATAATAATAATAACGGCTTGTGAAAGTCCAATGTAAGACATAGTCATGTCCCGTACGGGGGGTTTGTCATAGTTGTCTAGATTGGCATGCCGATTGGCGATTGCAGTACCAGACATTTTACACGTTTGATGCTAGTATCCGTCTCCGGTCTGCTGAATGTGTCTTAAGTTAGTAGCCTAATGGATTTTGAAGGTGTAGCGTGGTTAAAGCATGGAAGATGCAAGGTATCTGGTACATATAAATTTGCCAATCATTCTTCCATAGATTGCCTACTGTGACATACCTCCTTACGCGAAATGCATGCGAAATGGTCCATTGTATTTGTATAATAACACCTTTATTCTAATATATCATCGAACATTGAAAAGAAAAAAAAAACAAATTAAATTCCAAAGTAATTTTCGTGAACCAAAACACTAAAATTATATTTTTCATGCCGAACACGATACACGTATTTTAATATTATATTAAAATGCGAGCAATAACTTTCCTTAATCCATTGTAGGCTAAAATATGTGCCTACTCACGACCGAAAACAAAGATGTTTAACCGATAATTGTTATTAATGGCGTCGGTAACCGTTTACATTGGATCGCTACATAAATATTAACATTAGCTGTCGGTTTGTAGATAGCTTTGATTTATTTTGTTAGTTCATTTATACGCGGCACTTGAATTTAATAAATATATGATAAGAAGCTTGTTGATTTTAAAAATTAAGTTCGCGATAGCTGGGTGACCGAAATTCGAATCAGAATACCCGGGTGCGTTTCCCTGGTGTTAGGCTCGAGCTCGAGTTTCTTTGATACCGATGTTGGATTAGTATAATAGATATGGACACTAAGACGGGGACATGCTCACCAAATGTATTTCGGTAATATTTGGGTCTAGATATCAAATTTTCTCTTATTATATATTTTTCTTGTCTGTCACGATAACCGAGTGATGGGTGGTCGGAATTTCGAGTCAATAGACCCGAGTTCGATCCCCAGCAGGTAGGCTCGCACCAATGGGTTTTTCAAAAACTTATGTACGAATATCGTTGGCTTGGACATAAAGACGGCGACGGGCTCACCACCTGTCACGTTGTCCCGAAATTATATTCGGTGGAAGGTGGGTCGAAGGGACTTAATTGTCTAGACTCGACCTCGGTCTACCCCTGTATTGGGAAGAGCGTTAAGATATTTATATTTATTTTATATATTTCTCTTTATATACCCCAGTGTTTGAAATATTAATACATGCCGGATCCCAATATGTATCTGTTGTGCAAACTTTTAAACTAGACTAAATTTAGCTTACATAAGGTAAAAAAATATAAAAAAAAAACATATCTTCACGCACATAAGGTAAAATAAATAAATATCATTACGCAATTCCCAATACAGGGGTAGACAGAGGTCAAATCTAGACAAATAAGTCCTTTGACCCACCTTCCACCGAAGATAGTTTTCGGGACAACGTGACAGGTGGTGAGCCCGTCGTCGCCCTTATATATAAGGTATTTTCGATAAACAAAAAACCATAACAATACAAGTACAGTCGTGGAGCAACACTAGTATAAGCTGACGTTGCTATTTAAACGGAAAGGTGTAAATAAAAAAAACACAAACGCGCTGAACCTATCTCCGTATCGATCAATTACATTTGGAATAAGAGCACTTCTTATCAATAATGGATCAATCACTATACTGCAACAAAAGTGTATTGATCAGTTTCATTTGTAGTTTTATGCATTTTTATGCGTTATATTAAATATAGTGACTCTTAGGGGTAGGCAGAAACCACATCTTTCCACTGGCTACTCACTCACATCGTCTTCTTTTATCCAGCTCTTGAAATCAAGTCGGTTAAGAATCCACTAACATGACTTACATACATAACAGCCTATAGAAGCCCACTTTAGAGCATAAGTCTTTCCATAAAGAGGGTTTCCATGCTTGGCAAACGGATTGGTGATCACGGTACTAAACCCCTTGCATTTTAGACGCTGCAGCCGGTCACCTGCCTCCTTAATTTTTTTCTGATATTTTTGTCTATGGATGTACCTTATTGTATGGGCTTGTTCCTTAGTCGCCTCTTACGACACCGACGGGAAGATAGGTTTTTCAAATATATAGGGACAACATCATACACAATTGCCCCACGCTTTTGTCAAAAAAAAATTAACTATTATTAATTTAAATTTATTAAAATTTATTTTCTATTATTTACTTCGGTTTTCTATAAAAAGCGTGTTTTTTAGTTTTTTCAACTCTTGTTTATTTTTTACTTTTTAGTTTTTTATCAAATTAGTGTATAGTCATCGGTCCTCAATAAATCTACAAAGTTTAAACGAAATCTGGCCGTTTAAAGTGGGTCAAAATCGCGCCCAAAGAAGTCGGTTACTAACATACTCACATACAAGTGAAGCTAATATAAAGCGTGTAAAAAGGGGTTTTCTACGTTGATTAGTGCCGGAATTAAACCCGGATCCACAGAATTGGCGATTTCTTGAAACCCGGTATGTAAGCCACTCGGCTAGGGAGGTCATCAAATTATATTGTTGTATTATTTATTGTTCTTTATTTCACAACACCACAGCTTCGATAGCTTAATCTGAATTTTGTATGTTTTTTTGTGGAGACTTGTGTGAGTGATAAGGCTTATATCAATTAGTTTTGGACTCAAGATGACGGCACACTCACCTCCTGAATAGTTCCGAACAAACTTCGTTGAAATGCTCCAATAATCTTAGTAATGAGAATAGCATATTAATATTGTCTAAGTCGATATAATTTAGTATCGTTATATTGCAATAGAAAAATAGGTTTTATTGTGAACTAGCCCATAATCAACTGGTGTAATTATGTAGAGCGTACTGGTTCCTATATAGTACACTCTCTCTTTAGTCTCTTTCACATACCATATAAAGACATAAAGATGGCGACAGGCTTACCACCTGTCACATTGTCCCAAAAAATGCCTTCGGTGAAAGGTTGATCATAAGAACATGACCATATTTTTTTTTTTTTCCACTCTTCATGAGTAAAAGGCGACTAAGGGAAAACTAAAAATCGCAATGGCTACCAACAGATGGCGGGATAACTACCTCGAAAAATTCTAGATCTAGATAAACAGGGCAATGACGGGCAGCGTAGAGGTAACGTGCAAGAGTTGATAATAAGGACATGACCATATTTTTTATTTTTTTTCCTCTCTTCGTGAGTGAATAAAAGGCAACTAAGGGAAAACTAAAAATCGCAATGGCTACCAACAGATGGATAACTACCTCAAAAAATTCTAGATCCAGATAAACAGGGCAATGACGTACTCATTAATTTACAAATTCAGCACTTAAAATTGTTTTTTCAACCATTTTTTATTTTCACACACTCCATTATCACTACGCTATCACGATTCTCAGTTTTTCAAGGATTAGTAACTATCGCATTATTATTAAAATAAAACGGGGTAATTGTAAATGAAGGCCAATACGGAAAGCGCTGACTACATTGAGTCTATAGCGAATAAATATAATCATTCAAACAGTCCAATCAATCGTTTCAGCTGATCGACCGCCCCCCGATACACTCACAATGATATAGGTGTCTATGAATATTTAAAAAAGTTATTTATTATTTTAAATTTTTTTATTTGTTTATTTGTAAAACAACGGAACCCAGCTTTCTAAAGATGTGTCAATTTCACTACCATGTATGCATATGTTTGTTAACATAATTTCGATATGGTGATTTGATGATTGAACTCGGGTCTCTTGACTCGAAATTCCGACCACCCAACCTCTCGGCTAGCATGACTCTTGAACAATGAGAGATTAAAAAAAATTGTATCGATAAACGAATGTATATTCTTATTTCCGTAAATATAAGATTTAATTTGATTTACGGCATCGAAGTATTTATTTTGGGTAGTCACAAATTTATTAGCTCCCCGCAATTTCTTCAGGTGTTGGCATATGTGCACGCATATGTGCACCCGTGCGCATCTGTCCTTGTCTATATTCAGACTCTTTCGCTTGCATGCTATCTCTTTCTCCAAGTCTCCTCTGTACTTCATTAGCTCTGCTCTTACAGCTTCAGCTTCTCTTAGCTTGTCACAGAAAGCGTGCGAAGTCTCTCTGACAAATTTGGCTTCTGCCATTAAAGCGTATTGTGCTTCGTCTCTACAATTTTCTACATTTGGACGACTATAATTTCTTTCCTGTAATCTCGTCATAACCAGTTTATTCCTTTCATCGATCTTTCTTAGCAAATCTTTTAAGTAATCTATTAGATTTTCTATATCTGCTGTAGTTTGCAGGTTTTCTTTTAAAGTTTCCTCAAGCTTTTCGCACATACCTTCGGTTGCAATTACAGTTTCTGCTAATGCAGCGTTGGTTCTGTCTGCCTGCACTTTCATATCCTGACCTCCTTTTATAATAACCGTCATCAGATCTCCTCGCAAATCGTTTCGTACTTCTTCACAATTTCTAATACTTTCACTGCAATAGTGCTTCCAATATTCTAACGTTGTAGCATTTTCGGGCCATCTTGCGACGCCCGGATGAAAGAATAGTAAATTAGAATCTGGTGTCAGTTGTAAACTCTTTTTGTCCAGATCCAAGCTGATCATTTTGTCATTCCAATCGCCTTCTATTGCAGCTTTCGCGGCCTTGTTCATAATCATTTGTTTTTCTACCTTCGCTAGTGTATTCATAAATACTCTTCTGATTTCTCCGACGATTGCTACTTCTCTTATCAATTCCTGTTCAGCGTCGTCTCTGACTAAATCGGGTTCGTATCTTTGAGTACGTAATTCCAAACACTCTCTGAATATGGCTTCAGGTAACATTAATATTCGACACGCGCCTTTTAATCGAGCTCTGTTATCGTCTAATGCGTCGATTTCGTCCGTAATAGCTTTAAGGGTTTTTTCAACATCTGTTTTCCAATATTCTAAATCTTTAACCCTCTTATCTAATTGTTTATTTGATTCGTCGAGTTTGTTGTCCATGTTGTTAAACGCATTGGCGATGTCTTTCTTAGATACTCTTTGAAAGTTTTTTGCTTTGTCTACTGCTCTTAGAGTAAGAATATATTCATTATTTTTCCTCCATTCCCTTGTACTGTATCTTGTGATAGAATATTTATCAACAACTGGTCTGACACCGGTTATACCTGCCTGAGGTGTCCAGTCTAAATGCCGCCCAAGGGTCTATGGAGCCCATGAGGAGGAAATCTCCACTAGTTGTGTTAGTAGGTTGAGGTAGATACCGTGGGGGAGCATCAGGAGGATATATTGTTTTGAGAGTGTTTTTTTTTTATAAATATTAAATAGCCATGTTGTGTCGGTGTAGATTACTTTCTTCCCATGGGTTGTAAAGGCCGACTATAAGGAAATCTTTTTAAAAACCAATGTCTACCAATAAATGATGGGGTAAACATCTCGAATAACATCTCGAAATAAAGATCAAAACTAACTGTAAGTGGACTGTTAACGGATAATAGCGTGAAGTTGCCAGTTGCCTGGTGTGAATTGCGATCGTCAATTGCTTGGTGATGATGGCGGTTACAGCACGTCTTTAAGGGGGAGGCATGTGTCCAATTGTGGATTTTTCCAAGCAGTCATGTAAGCTTATTATTTCGGTAACCACTGTTTGTGGAAATAAATAGTCTATTAGATTTTTT
This sequence comes from Sericinus montela, assembly GCA_029286605.1. Taxonomy (NCBI): domain Eukaryota; kingdom Metazoa; phylum Arthropoda; class Insecta; order Lepidoptera; family Papilionidae; genus Sericinus; species Sericinus montela. The sequence continues at coordinate 7,344,644 of JAGSMR010000007.1, read as the reverse complement.
TTAAACATCGTGAAGTTTGATTACCCAATAGCATTCTTTGTAGTGACCCGACCTTGGATTCTAAGGGCTGTGGAAAAAAGTCCTCCTAGGGTCAAACTTGATTGTGATGATTATGATAATTTGTGCTAGATTCAAGTATTTTATATGTATATAAGAATACTTATCTATTTAAAAATATTGTAACGTTGTTTGGACACTAAGACGATTCGCTAAACACGTGTAATATTTATTATACAAGCTTCGTCAAAAAGTGTGTCGAAAGGACCTGACTGTCTAGACGGCAGACTACAACATTATTGGGAAATACGTGTAGACAGAAAAAGTTAAAATAGAGAAAAAAAATATGTGTATTCAATTTGAATACGGCAGAAGTTTCGCTTTGACCACTTTCATTATTCCCTTCATATACGCTCTTCGGTTCTGGGTGCTCCTGACCTGGCTGTTTTTCAGGACGTCCCTGATTTGGTCTCAAAACATCCGTCTAGGTCTACTCCTTCCAACACTTCCATTCACACGCGCCTTATACACTTTTTTCGTCAATCGTTCTTCATTCATTCTCTCAACATGGCCAGAATAAAAAATAACATGTTAAAAATAATGTACAATGTACATTATTTTTAACATGTTATATCTCTTTCTCTCGCCGAATTAATCCTATAAATTTAAGTGTTTATTCCTTTATCGTAACACATTTTCTCTTCACCGAGTTTCAAATCACAATAATTCTATAGAAGTTTCACCTCATAAAACTTATTTCAAAGTTAAGCTGCATATCTCGTTATATTCGAAACAATAGAAATCATTTAAAACCATAATACAACAACATTACCGGTCATCAAACCACGCAATGTAACGTTCCGCTTCCAATTTGTAGCATTAATAAAAAAATTACCTTTCACGTAATAACGTCGTATCGTCAGAACTCGGGTTAAGTAAATAATAATGGTTCGACCAATTATAATCACATTGGCTGAATATTCGAATGACCCCTCATCATTACTGCAAGTCGTCACAATAGACGGTCGTATTAAAACTAGAACACACTATATTATGAAGATTGATATGGTATAATTCATATTTATTTACGCATTTTTTCTTTACTGGAGTGATCAGTACTATTTTTATTCATACTGGGATAGGCAGGGGTCTAAATATTACGTTCTTTCAGCCCACTTTTCACCGAAGTGCATTTGGTACAGGTTGCCACGATACGGATGAAGACCCGGGTTCGAATCCCGCCCGTGTCATTTGATGTTTTTATTTCTCATTAATTATTAAAAAATATATGTGCATTATCAAGATTATAATTTCCTGATGTAGGCAGTACCCTCACGTAGAATACTGTCTACACAGGGAATCATGTACACCCGCAACCATGTCAGCATTGCATCACAATATCCGAGTATAATAACGTTAAATAAATAAATATCTTCATGCAATTCCCAATACAGGGGTAGACAGAGGTCTAGTCTAGACAATTAAGTCATTTCGACCCACCTTCCACCGAAGAGATTTTCGGGACAACATGACAGGTGGTGAGCCCGTCGCTGTCTTTATGTCCAAGCCAACGATATAATTCGTACGTAAGTTTTTGCAAAACCCATTGGAACGAGCCTGCCACCTGGGGATCGAACTCGGGTCTCTTGACTCGAAATTTCGACAACCACTCGGCTATCTTGAATTTTTATAATAATGTTTAAAATATTTATAAAATGTTGCAATGATCTTGATATGTAGATGATATAATAATACAAATTTATATTATGTTCCTTAACCCCTTAACAAACCTGTCACAATACAAACAAATTTATAACATCCGTGTAAAACAAGGTGAATTCTATCTTTAAAAAAACAATCCCAAGTGAACGTTGGATGGCGAACAATAGAATCTCTATTTGAGATACGGCACTCCACTCCGTATTTGTGTAACAGACGTCCACTTTACCGGTATTCATTTTAATGCTGACCTTTTCGAGGAGCAGATATGTAAGCAGCCATGAAATTAGGTAGATTGAATGAACGATTAAAGAATGATTTCAACGACCCACTTGCTTTGCCAACATCAGCATTGTACTGAACAAGGCATTTACTTCCAGAGAATAACAAATAACACAGATTTAGGAAAAATATTTTATGACAAGGTTTTAGATTTCCTTTCAGTTAAAAACTTTGCTCATGATTGATTTATACCTTAATGCATTTTCCCAGTACTTCGATAGATAGAAGTCTAGACCAGTTCTTTTGATTTTAGAAGCTTATTTGGGACAACATGGCAGATAGTAAACCTGTCACCAATGTCCAAACCACACATAATATAGTTACATAGATACATATTTACATCCATAAATATTATTATATACATACAAACATCCATGACTCGAGTACAAACATTTATATTCATCACACAAATGCTTGCGCTTTGCGGGATTCGAACCAAAAATATAATATTCGGAATGGTCACTACATTCTACGCTATCGCGTCTTAACAAAAACGCAAAATCGACTTAATATTTATGTTCTTTTTATTCAGATATGGGTGAAAACCTAGCTAATAATTCACACCATGGTAAATGATACTGGACTACATGGACAACTGCAAACATTAAGAAATATTTAAAAATAAAGAGGCCAGAGATTCGATGTCACCCCAAAGAATTGAAGTTAGAATTATTATAAAAATAAATAGATAGGGATAACCTCACATACATTGGTCTGATCCCAAATTAAGTAGCTAAAGCATTTGTGTTATGGAATCAGAAACAACAAAGATACCAAAAACACCCAAACCCGAGAAAATATAGAAAAAGTGAAGAAACAGTCCAAGATTCGAAACAGGTGTGAACGCCACTCGTTAACGTAGGTCGTCTTGAAGACCTAAAATTCCTCCTATTCCTTAATTACCCTGGATCTATTTCCTTCAAACCGAAAATCAACAGTTGTAACATCGCTATTTGGTGACAGAAATAGAAATACGTACATTTTTCTCAGACGACGTATAAGCATAGGTGTGATAGACCCCATCTCTGCTTATGAGTCGTAACTTTTAAGTGTTCTCTAATATTTAAAAATAATCTTATAAAAACATAAATGCTGAATAAATTTTCACACCATTGTTAATAATGGGGTACCTTCCACCGAAGACTTTTTTTGGGAATACGTGACAGGCGGTGAGCCTGTCGCTGTATTTATGTCCATTGCAACGGAATAATGCTTTTTTCCACTTATGTAACGTTTAAAAATCATTAATACGAGCCTACCAGCTGAGGATCTCTCGAATTCCGATGACCCAATCACTCTGCTATCGTAACAGTACAGATTTTTGAAATAATCTCCTATATAAACAAAATGATAGAGATCTGTAGCTGTGCGCGCATAATGGAAAAATACTTGATAGATTCCTTGAAAGATTGATAGAGAAGTTTTACTTATCACTTAACTAAAAAAAATTAAACATATGGCGATATCTTCATATAATGTTAAGCTATTGAAGTTCTAAGAAACAAAGATTTCTATTAGCACTACGTGTAGTCATGTGTGTTTTCTTGAAGTACAGAGTACGCGGACGAAGTCGCCGATATCAGTTAGTAATTTATAAACGTAACCCTGAAGATGCTCTTCTTTTTTTTAAGTTACCTTTTAATAACAGAAACAAAAAAACAAAATATTTACTGGCGTAAAATCAATTGCTTCATATTAAAGTTATTTTTAGTTAAGTCTCTATAACGACGTAATCGAAGGAAACCTAATTGCATGCCCTACAAATCAGTTCTCATACTTCGCCATATCTAGGTCATTCGAGGTTAAGTTCCAATATTCAATTTAGCAGTTAGACCGATATCTGCCCTGTGGCGCACTGTGCTCATCTCAAAATTGCCTATGTCCATCTTTAAGTTTAATGATACTCAAAATTCAGCCATCCATGGTTGAAGTTTAAGTTCAATTTTACTTGTAAATGAATTAAGTGAGGTTAGAACAGTTTGATTAGATACCCTATGACGTTGTTGCTTACCAATTACTTAGACTAAGTGATTGTTATAGACACAGTTTCACGAACATCAAAAGTCAATGGCTTACCGTTTTCTTTTTACATTCAAACCAATCCTAATACTGGGGTAGATATAAGCTTTTTTGATCCATGTATCACCGGAACTTATTATGGGCAACGTTGGCTATTTTAGAAAACTTAGCGGTTGTTATAGACAAAGTTTTACGAACATCAAAGGTCTTACGTTTTTTTTACATTCAACCCAATCCTAATACTGGGGTAGGCTGAAGCCTTTTTAACCCATATATCACAGTCCAGACGGTTAAGTTCTTTCTATCCAACTTTAAAAATAAATAAATAAATATCTTCACGCAATTTCCAATACAGGGGTTGACAGAGGACAGAGGACACTTTCCACCGAAGATATTTTCGGGACAACGTGACAGGCGGTGAGCCCGTCGCTGTCTTTATGTCTAAGCCAACGATATATAATTCGTACTTAAGTTTTTTGAAACACACATTGGTACGAGCCTGCCACCTGGGGATAGAACTTGGGTCTCATGACTCGAAACTCTCATCGAACTTTCTCAACTCTCATCCCAACTTTCATCGAAAATATTTTATATAGCAACGACACTGGTGGTGAGCCTGTCGTCTTCTTTATGTCCAATTCAAGATAAATCGTACATTAGTTTTGAAAAAACTCATAAGTACGAGCTTACCACTTGGGGATCGTACTCGGATCTCCTGCCTCGGATTACAATCACCCAACCACTCGGTTATCGTAACTATTACATATAAATAAATGGGCATGGACAATAGATAGAAACAATATTTCTCCAATCCCAAAGCAAGTAGCTTACTACACTTGTGTTATGGAATCAGAAACAACGAAAGCACCATAAACATACAGACCCGATACATTAAAAAAGTTGTTTTCTAGGTTGAGCCATCCGGGAGTCGAATCTGGGACCTTAGTGCTAGCAACAAATTGAAAACCTATGTATCTTGGTCTTAAAATCAATAATATTTCTGGGTCGTATTTCATACAAATGTATGTATGAATGTATAAAATAATGTATACAAAACAAACACCAAGCAAGATTCCGATATCACATTTTATTCACGTAAAGAATAAAAGTCATAAATATAACGTAAAAATTCCCCCGTTCTTCACAAACATTTCCGTCCCATTGGTGTTCACGCAGAGCCTACGGTCGATAGAGCGGAGGTTCTATAGCTAATATTTAGCGGACATTAGCATATGAATGATACAGTCTAAAAAAGCCCCCAGGTGGCGTGTCCGGACCGGAAATAAGTTCTGGTGGCTACAGCTTTGATGCGATGTAGAACGTAACCTGGCGCGTAAAATTATTTATTTTAAAAAGAATGTTATAAAAATAATCATATTTTTTACTTCGTGGACGAAGATCGGTTTTTATACGTTCACCATCTTTGAGTACCCGGCTTCGATTCCCGGAATGTGGAATATTCTTCTACATTTTCTCAGTCTTTAGTCGCTTGCTTTGGGATCAGAGCAATGTATGTGATGTTGTCCCTATCGATGTATTTGTTTTTAATAATAGATCTATTAATTTACTCGTATAGATGGGATTAACCACAAGACCTAGTAGTGTCATATTTTATAATAAAATACTCGCGGGTGTTGTACGAGCTTCGATGAAAGGGAATTTTTGGGCAGCTTTGAAGATACGAGTATGTATGTGTATAGTAATAGGAATATGCAGCTCCATTCTTTTCTCGTGGACGCCCAAAGAGACTGCTAAGGAAAGAGCATATAAAATGCAAATGGCTACCTATAGATTGCAAAATAACTAATTCGCAAACTATTCGATGAAAATTCAGTAAATCAAAAACAAAAAATTCAGTAAATCGGTAAGGGACAGCAGCATTTAAAGTGCTAAATATACTACGTCAATCTGCCCTCCTACATATTTCTATTGCATTTCTTTTTAACTCTCCTGTTATACCAAGACAATCATTTAAAAATACAATTGTATGTTATAAAAGACGTTTATATCTTATCTTAAAATATTATACGCGGTAACTTACGTTCCTATAGAGCACAAAATGGAGTAAATTATAAGCGGCTACTTGTATACCGATATGTAAAGCCTGCTGCAAGACATACTTGACGCCTCTCCGGTAAAGACGATTTGCCTTATTTACCGTACTTGGCGAGTGGATTAGAGATCACAGTAATGGACACTTATTAGAAAGCTGCTTCTCATACGCTTTTCCCATTTTTGGCTCTCTTAACAACCACGGGGATACAGGATATGATAATTTATTAGGACGACACCACGCAGCAAAAAGTTACATAAAAATATCTTCACGCCATTCCCAATACTGGGGTAGACACCCCTAGTTGTCACATGTCTATCTAATTAAGTTTGCGCATGAACACCCGCAATAACAGAGGCATAGCAGATGAGAGACCGTGAGAGACCCCCACCCCAGAATTGGGGGAGGGGGGTGTGTGGGCCTCCGATTACCTGCACTCACAAGACGAAATGCAGAACTTTGTTAGACTTCTACTTCCCTGGTCGAGCCGATCCATTCATGCAACAATAAAAGCTGATGCGTGGCTCTACCATTGTCATTTTAATATAAGTCATCGTCGTGTTCAAGCCAGCGGCACAATGAACGTACATATATAAATATTTACTTACATTATTATTATAAATTCATATATCCATGTATACATCCATGACAAGTGTGCAAACATTCATTTTGATCATACAAACGATTACCCCAGAACGGAACTCGAACCTGCGATCGTTAGCTTTGAAGGCAGGGTCACTACTAACAATTCTGTCGGATCGTCAAAAATATATGAAATGTTTTTTTTAAGCTGATAAAATAAATCGCATCCGCTCTTTACTCAATCCACATGTGAATGTCACTGAAAGAACATGCGAAGCACGTCTAACCCCGGAACGGCGCGACTGCGCTGATTTCAGTCTCTTTTTACATTTCCAATGATAGATAGGGTTGATTCTTTTATTAGAATGTGCAGAGTTTTTAGAGGTTGCCTTTGTTGTGGTTCATGACAGAATGTTTCTATGAAACTTCTAAATTTTTTTTTATAGAAAAGGGACGCAAACGCACAGATGGCTCACGTGGTGGTAAGTGATTACCGCCTCCCATGAACACCTGCAATACCAGAGGCATAGCAGATGCGTTGCTGGCCTCAGAGTGCCCCCTCCCCCCCAATAAGGGTGTGTGCCTCCGGTTTCATGCACTCACCAGACGAAACGCAGAAGTTTGTTAGACTTCTACTTCATGCCGATATTCTGTGAGGTCGTGGAACTTCCACGGTCGAACCGGCCCATTCATGCAACAACAAAAGCTGATGTGTGGCCCTACCACTGTTAAATACAAATGTATACTTACAAATAACTGTTAATATTAAGAAAAATATCTGTTATATTGAAAAATCTAATTGTAATGTACGATCTCCGTAGACAAGTGGCGTACGCACCGGTTTTCATTGTGTCGCCATCTCAGATGGTTCGATTCCCGGTCGAGTTAATGGAGAAAACACTTTTTCTAGATTTTCTCGGTTCCGGGTGTTTCTGATTCCATACAACAAGTGCTTAAGTGTTTATTTTGGAATCAGGTCAATGTATGTAATGTTGTTCTTATCTATCTATGTATGAAGGTATATTTATGTATGTAATATGAAAATGACTTTTTTTATCTTCACACATTTCTTTATCCATACAAAGCCAGTGGTCTAGATTTGAGACCTTAAGAGCCATATTTCACCGTAGCTTAAGAGCTATATTTTCTTGGGACAACGTGTCAGGTGGTGAGTGTCTCCGGCTTTACTTTCCGGTTCAAGCCGATGCCGAACCCCCTAGGGATCGAACTCCGGTCTCAACAAAAAAACTTAACAAAAACAATTAAATCTAGAACCAAGGGTACCACTCTGAGTGCTTACTGCGGAGATCGCATCAAATATTGATACTTAAAAACTGATGGTACTCCTGTATTTACTATGACCTCAGGACGTCAAACGCCGCTCTCCCCTCTGCACCACGGAAGCAGTTAATCTCCACAAATATAAATCACGGTAGGAAAAAATGTAAATAAAAGAAGTGATAAGAAATAAAAATAAATTAGTATCTGAAATAAATATATAATTTATGTGTATAAGTCAATTAAAGTGTAAATTACAAAATCTATTTACATAACATTAAAATTATTTAGATGAGGTAAAAAAAGTCGGCAAATCGACACCGTCCGAGGGCAGAGTAGCTAACAAACTTGCAGAGTTGCCACGTTCAATTGACATTCTTCGTCGGTGACAACGCATCAGGAAACTTCTTTCTTTAGATCCAGCTGGAGTCTATAGACTTTAGTAGCCTTTACCTAGTAGACCTTTATTATCTTAACGCAGTTTACCAGAACTGGGGTTGACAATGTTCTAGACACATTCATACGTACGTACATTGGCATATAAATGTCCATGATAAATCCTCCTTTCATCCTTTAAAAAAAAAACACAAAAACAATCATTGCTATATAGCAAAAAATATATATTTTTTTTAATTAAACTGCTTAACTGGTATTGTAGGTTCTCAATAAATATTATCGAAGCTTTATTGGTTTCTTCTAAGAAGTAAGTCTTTTGAAGTAAAATATGTTATGCTCCCTTAAGAGACACAATGTAATAGCAACATTTTAGTCAAATATGGACGCCAATAAAAATTGTAAGAAATAAATAATTGGTAAGTTATTTTATAATGTAACAACCTTTATGACTTAGAAATTTTTCATATTATAATAATAAAAAAAGCAGGAAAACATGCAGAAATAAAGTAATCGGATTGAAGGTTGTAAAATATAGACTAAAAAGTTTTGAGTGTTAAATTTTCAGACATATTACGGTCTTCGGAAATCTTTTGATAGATAAATAATAATATTACAATATGATCTCGGTAGTAATCCGCTTTTAGTACTGTTTCCATCGCCAAGCTACCACCCACTGATTTTCATAAATAATCGTAGATACAAGATCAAAAAGCCAGCGGTGGAGGAGTCGCTCTTCTATAATACTCTCTGTTAATAATGTAAGTAGTCCATTATGTTAACAGATAAATACGGTACAGAGTAAGTTTAAGTACATAATACATTACTAAACATATATATTTTTTGAAAATTAAAAATATAGATAAAAAGTCACGATAGCCGAGTGGTGGTCGGAATTTCGAGTCGAGAGACCCGAGTTCGATCCCCAGGTGGCAGGCACTTACCAATGGGTTTTTCAAAAACTTATGACGAATCATATCGTTGCCTTGGACATAAAGATGAGACGGGCTCACCACCTGTCAGGTTGTCCCGAAAATATCTTCGGTGGAAGGTGGGTCGAAGTGACTTAATTGTCTAGACTAGCCCTCTGTCTACCCCTGTATTGGGAATGGGGTGAAGATATTTATTTTTTTACTGGCACACGAATAATACAAACCCGCAAACTCCACCTTACCGTAGCGAACTGGCATAGCTCTTACTTATAACTTGTACAACTATATCCTTGTTATTTTTTCATCTTGTAGGTTAAAGTCTTTAGATAATACTTTTAAGGTGATTTTGTCACAATCGCCACGCTTGACTCGCGGATTAGCGCATCTAGACGCTGTTTCACGTAACCGGTTTCCTTAATTCGAGATGGTTCCCCCGCCGTTTGACGACTTACATTATTTTATTGTACTCGTATAATGTCCTCGTGTAATTTCCTAGTCAGTTTCTCTTAAGTCAACCGCAGAAAAAAATCATAAGGTGTATATATATACCATATTTCATGTAATAGTTTTAATAATATAAAATTATTTTATAATTTATACTTGGGATTCTTGTCACTTGGTGAAATTGCATTGTTGAACATTTGTACACAATTCACTGTACATCAATTCACGTTATTGACCTATCAATACCCTGATGATGCCGTAAGGCGAAACCGGTCGGTAAGTTAATAAATCATTAAATAAAGTGAATTGTGTACAAGTGTTTAACAATGAATTTTAATAAAATTATTATTATGTAGTGTGAAAGTTTTTTTAACAAAGAATTAAATTATTAAATAAGTACCTATATGACAAAATCCGAGAAAAGACATTTATGAAAAATTCGAGTACGATGTATTTGAAAAAGCTCTGATTACGTTCCAGCTACTCTGTGAAACGTACGTCACCTAAGCCGATGGGAAACGCAAATAGGATCGTTAATGTGTTTACGGGTTTTAGTTTTAAAATACTATGTTCAGAGTAAACAAATATTTCAGAGCATAATGGCGTAGTGTGGGGTAATATCTCACGCTGAAATGTAATTAATATAACTACACGTAATGCTAAATAAAAATTAAACTGCTTGTGATTTACGATATTATTTGATAGATTTATAGATACAATAACAATTAGAAATAGATCTACGAAAAGAAATAAATGTGTGTCTAATACACACAAAGTATCTTTTATGTTTGAAGCAAATACTTGTATGTTACCGATGTTTATACACTATTTTATATTATTGATATTAAAACTTCTGTAGCACCGATCTTATTTTAGGCTCAATGTAAGGAAGTAGTAACGAAAATCAATTTAGCCATAATAAGAGAAAGGGTCTTTTGAAAATAACATCAAAGACCGCGAATATTTTGTTGCATATCTTCGGGAAAAAATTTAAGAAACAACATTTTATCTTTGCGTCTCAATATACATAAGAAATTGTATTGTATGGACATAAAAATTAATAAAAAAAAGTAATTTTAATAATATTGATACTGATGGACATAATCTTAATACTAGGAACAGGCACAAGCTTGTAACGGGACAATACAGGTTCCACGTTACTAAACTCCATAGAGCTTGTAACTTCATAATTGGGTGGTGTGTATGCTTTTCCAACAAAATCCCAGTAAATGTGCAAAGCCTGCCTATTAACAGGTTCATGGAAAGCATAAAAAAAACTTTATAAACAGATGGCATTTTATGTAAGGGAAAAAAATTATTTAAAAGTAACCCCTGGAAACGAATTAATTGCTCCCATGTTATTTCCCATTACTATATATGTTTGATATTTTATTTCGTTTTTAATACAAAAAAAATATAAAATGAGAATACCTGCGAGTTACTTTCGGGAGTTTCTTCTTCTCTAGAGAAACCTCATTACGAAATGGTGGCAGATTAAAAAATTACGATAAATGTATACATTTTTGAGTTAGTTTTATCTATGGTTTAGGGTGCGGACTGCGAAACATGACGTCGCAGGTTCGGGCACCGCCGTTCCACTATTGACGTAAACCAACTCCAGGCATTGCAGCTTAATTGGAGTGGTTAACAGAAATAATAATAATGTTATTCGGCATTGCTAGTATTCTTTAAAAAAAAATAGTAAATAATTTCTACTATTTTTCTACCTTCCTTCCCTTTTTTATACTTTCTTTCGTTTTGCTTTATTTTTCTTTCTTAAAATAATATTTCACTTTACAACTTAAACATCAAGTTGTAACAAAACATAGTATTTACTTACTAAAATTATATCGGTACACCTTTTTTTATAAGTTAATCTTTTTTTATAAATTTATAATATTTTGAATTTATTTATTTCATTACATAACCCGTCAATAGTATTATATATTGCCATATATTGTTACAAAAAACATTTAAATTTAAACCTAAAAAACTTAAATGAAGGTATAGGGAATGTAGTGTACAGCCGTAGGAAATTGTCGCAATATTCTAAAAAAATTGTAAAAAGATGCAAATATTAAATACCTTTTTATCTTATTTGCCTCTCGGCCTCTATAAATATAATATTTAAGAAAATTGAATAGATAAACATTTATAATAAAGAGTAGATTACCATCCCATACCATGAATGAAACTTTTAATATAATATCTTCACGCCATTCCCAATACAGGGGTAGACGGAGGTCTGGTCTAGACAATTAAGTCCCTTCGACCCACCTTCCATTGAATATATTTTGAGACAACGTGACAGGTGGTGAGCTCGTCGCCGTCTTTATGTCCAAGCCAACGATATTAATCGTACATAGGTGTAGAAAAACCCTTTGATTCGAGCCTGCCACCTGGGGATCGAACTCGGGACTCACGGCTCGAATTCGGATCACCCAACTACTCGGCTATCGCGACTAACTTTTAATTGTTGTAGCGTATTTATAGTAGAATTTTCAAAACTCCACCTCAGGACATAAACCACACAAGGAGTTTTAGTTTAGTTTTTAGTCTTAGTAGTTTTAGTTTTAGTATGTTTCGAGATGGTTATATCGGCAAGTGTTCATAGTTATTGCCATTTTAAAGGAATAAGCCTCAAATGATACCCGCACGATAAACAGGGAATGACATAGCACTCTGCCGAAGATAGGCGTGGCGATTATGCAAATCCTTGGATTTCGCGACGCCTGGCACGTGGATTGGCGATTTTAGAAAGGAGCCTGCCACCTGGGGATCAAAATCGGGTTTCTCGACTTGAATTACGACCAACAAACCACTGACCACACCAGACCACCAGACCACCGACCGAGATTAACTTTCGAAGACCATGTGAGCAAATTGCTCGAAGAGAGGAGGGTCAAGAGTACTCGGATACCTAGACGTGCATGTATGAAGAAGATGATGAATCTGAAAGAAGCGAAAAGAAATATGTAGGGATCGTGACACTTGGCGATCTGTTCTCTGGCTACCCCGTCAGGGATTGTGCGTGAAGAAACCAAACCACTCGGTTGTCGTGACTATTATATAAAAACTTAATATAAATGAATATTTAATAACAATAATAATTTAATAACATTCATAGCCGATTCAAACCTTGCGAATATCTGTTAACAAACATCTTATTTAAATAAGACTGCGGGTTCATTAATCACTACCCACTCGTTACTAACTAGTTTACGATCGCAAACTTTACAAACAAACAGATAGATATCTAGAGATCTCGTAATTAAATATCAATGGAGTTGTATTTACGTGGTCCTTTTGTAACGCCGGTCTATTCAAATGGCTTCACGTGGTTTTGAATTTATGATGTAATTAATGATGTTTGTTTTGATATTTTTTATTTAAAAATAAAATAAAATAAATATCTCCTCTGTTCATGAGTGTCGTAAGAGGTGAAAAAGGAAAAAGCCGGGAACATGTTGTTGGCTACCGACGGATGACAGGATAATAAATTTCATGAAATACCAGATCAAAATCCAGCAGTTCGATGAAGCTGGAAGAGTAGTGTGATCGCCAATCCGCTTGCCAAACAGATAACAGGAGACTCTCCCTTGCAGGAGAGGCCTATACTCTGTAGAGGTTTACAGACCATGATGTATGTATAAAATAAAAAAAAATATGGAAAAAGGTACTTAATGGAAATAAATAACTAATCTTAAAATCAATAACTAAAGCACTTTGTTATTGATTTTAAAGCATATAAGTAATGCTGAACTTTTTGCTATTAAATTAAAGAGAAAAAATATCTCTTCAATTTAATAAAGCACTTCTGTTATGGAATTAGAAAAAACGAAGGCAGAAAAATATATACATTACCCCGTCCAGGATCAAACCTGGGATCTTAGTGCAGGCGACACATTGAAAATATGTCTGAAATTATTACGAGTTTTAAAGGACCTTTTATAATTTTAAATGTTTATCGCTATAGGTTACGCAGACGATGTATGCTTTAAACCAGTAACTTTAACTTTACATAGTATTTAAATTTTGATATGTTTTACTCAATTTATACCAGAGGTCAATTTAACAACAATCACGTATGGCAGTTAATATGAGATCCAAGCAAAACAAAAATGTTATAAACAATTCTAAATTTTAGAATTAGACTGTACACAATATTTTTTGTACTGATAATATTTCATTCATCCGAAAATACATTAGCCGTTTATGTTATTTTTCAATGTTTTGTCATTTAAAATTTTCTTGTCATCACATATTAAATCATTGATATATTTCCCTCACAGAATCTGCGAACTTCATTCATATTCAAGTACGAACAAAGTCTCACTCAAAGCCTTATCGAGTGTTTCAAATATACGTAGGTACAGTTAAGTTCGTCTTACAGATGTGCAAAAATATTCTCCCTTAAACACTGAAAGCAGACGCCTGACTTGTCACATTCGCCCGTAGAAAAGGAACTAGAAATGGATATGGTATGTATTAGTTTTTTGAAAATCATTAATTTGACTTTTTACTGGCTTGTTCTCTGTCCGTATTTTATTCTTTATATCAAAAAGTCACAATAGCCGAGTGGTTGGGTGGTCGGAATTTCGAGTCAATAGACCCGAGTTCGATCCCCAGTTGGTAGGCTCGTACCAATGGGTTTTTCAAAAACTTATGTACGAATATCGTTGGCCCGGGAGCCCGTCGCCGTCTTTATGTCCAACATAAAGACGGCGACGGGCTCACCACCTGTCACGTTGTCCCGAAAATATCGATGTCGATGGGACTTAATTGTCTAGACTCGACCTCTGTCTACCCCTGTCTTGAGAATTGCGTGAAGATAATTTATTTTATGATAGCTGAGTGTTTTTTCAAAACCACATAATATGTATGACTAGCTGCCCGCCGCGGCTTTGCCCGCAGTTAAACACTTATCGCGGAACTCTAATAATGTTTCTAAAATAAAAGTATAGGCTACTTTTATTTGTTACTCCTCATAACAATAGCGATCTGTCATTGAAAGTCCTGTTAAAATCGGTTCAGTCATTTCAGAGATTAGCCGAAACAACTAGAGAGACAGACAGACAAACAAACAAAAACTATAAAAATGTTATTTTGGTGTATATAAATCCATATTTCATATTCATATACATGTAATGAAAAACTCAAATCACAAACAGACACTTCAATTTTATTTATATGTATAGATTTATATCGTATGTCAAGCCAAATACATAATAAAAATAAGGAAGACGGTGACGGACTGAACCTCTATGAGTATTTGTCGCCAATCAATGGTATATCAAAAACGTATTACTGTTCGAAAGTTATATAGCTTTAGTATAACTGTGGATAACAAGGCTTTTTATTTTGAGATGCTCAATATTTCACCCTAATGCCTACTTACATTGAATTCGGTGTTCATTAAGTGCAGTAGCTAAATATTAGTGGTCTATTGTTAAAAAACTCCCTAATTATTAAAAAAAAATATATTGAATTTTCGAGGTTCTATTTTCGCTGGTATTCATGTTTCGGCGTGTGGTATCAGCATAAGATCACCAGCGTACTACCTCCTTTCTTCCCGTAGGTGTGGTAAAAGAGAAAAACCTTATAAGTAGCTATAGCTAGATGGTGAAATAACCACCTCAATAAATATCAGACTATTAATTAGACCAGAGATTATAGAATAAAGATCAAAAATTAGACAAATCTGTGACGGGCAGTCACGCCTACGGTTCGATGTTTCTGCTTCTGGGATCGACAATCCGCTTGCCATGCGTGAGGAAATTATGATAAATCTTCCATAATAGATATATCTATGTCCTGCAGTGGTCTAACAGGTGCGGTGTATGTTTGTATACACTTCAAAGAAATATAGTACAATTTGAAACTAACAAAACTTAAACTAACATTATAACCCTACTTAAAGCTCCACAAATAAAAAAAACAATATAAATAATTGATTGTGTCGACATGAGGACGTTCTTATCTTCGAGTTGTTCCTGACTTTCCTTATTACTACTGATTAGATTTTTTTAAATTTCTCATTTATTAAATAACAACGAGCCTTTTTATGCCTTAAGAAACTAAATTTCTAATTTTAAGACAACTAATTGGTAAAAAAATGTAAGACAATTGTTTTTTTAAATATACCGTATCCAATAAAATTGTTCATCCGTCACTAGACGAATTCCGACATCTACAGGAGTGCGACAAACTTGCGCCTCCAATAGGAAGCTATTTGCATAAGATCTTAAAACAGCAATCGGCTGATCGCTATATTTTAGCTTCCAGTCAACATTGAGGTGTTCACAACTGAAATATTTATTTAAGGAATGTAGTATAAGCAAATTACAGATGTTATTTTTTTCATTTTTTATATTTCTTAATATCTATCCTTAAATCGTTTACTTTGTTTACTGATTATTATAATTCCAATGCCATTTATTTTAGTCCATGTGGGCTATGCTGTACTCGAAAAGCTAGTATAAATAAATATCTGAGTTTAAGCATTGCTGTCATGAAATTCTCTATAACGATTCTTGTCAAATTTTGTAGTTAAATAGTGTTTTAGATCGCAAGCAAGAAAGTACGTTTGAATAAAAAATTAAATCATTTTATGTTTGTGAAAGTTTATTCAGAATGAATATTTTTGACAGAAAAATTTAATTGACAGAAAACTCATTTGTGATTTATTTTACAATAAAAAAAAATTAAATCATTTTATGTTTGTGAAAGTTTATTCAGAATGAATATTTTTGACAGAAAAATTTAATTGACAGAAAACTCATTTGTGATTTATTTTACAATAAAAAAAATATAAATATCTTCCGCAATTCCCAATACAAGGGTAAACAGAGGTCTAGTCAATTAAGTCCCTTCGACCCACCTTCCACCAAAGATATTTTCGGGACAACATGGCTGGTGGTGAGCCCGTCACCGTCTTTATGTCCAAGCCAACTTAATGATTCTTACATAAGTTTTTGAAAATCCCGAGCCTGCCACCAGGGGATCGAACTCGGGTCACTTGACTCAAAATTCCGACCACCCAACCTCTTGGCTATCATGACTTTTAACAATTTCAAAAGTTTACAAAAATTTTAATAACTGAATAACAGACAACATCACGTTTTGCGGGTCAACACAATAATAATAAATAGCAGTATGAAATCAAAAACATAATAGAATAAATATTAAAAGCGATTCATCTTAAAATTTATATTGCTCTATTAAGACGTAGTTATAAGGTAATTCCGTGTAATACTCTGGGATCCGAAGAACGCCTTCACGCGACACCTCACATTCCGTCAGTACTTATACTGTTATGTTGATTTATGAACGCTAGCCTCCCATTACCACGCCGCGGAGCGAGAGTAATTTTGGGAAGTTAATTTTCACTATATTATTTAATAAAATAAATATAAATATAAATATCTTCACGCAATTCCCAATACAGGGGTAGACAGAGGTCTAGTCTAGACAATTAAGTCCCTTTGACCCACCTTCCACCGAAGATATTTTCGGGACAACGTGACAGGTGGTGAGCCTGTCGCCGCCTTTATGTCCAAGCCAACGATGTAATACGTACATAAGTTTTTTGAAAAACTCATTGGTACGAGCCTGCCACTTGGGTATCGAACTCGGGTCTCTCGACTCGAAATTCCGACTACCGAACCACCCGGCTATCGTGACGGCTATCGGTCTTATGAAAGGTCAAAGAAAAGAAGAGGATAGAGGTGTGTGTGCTTCTGGTTACTTCACTTGCCGGGTAGACAAAAAACATTTATTCATTCATTTAATGAACGCCAACGAAATATACACTGTTATAATATATAAAACACGCAATAAGTAAGATTAGCTAAGTAACATTACAGTTATAGGCGACTCAGAAGCACAGCCTACATGACCCACGCCTATATCCTGTAAGGTTGTGGTTGCCACATGAATTCCGAGCTATAAGTTTTAATAAGGCCAATTGCGACAAAAAAAAAGAGTGTGGGTCAGGGAACACCAGGCTACTAGACCTGAACGGTACTTTACATACGTACTTATTTGTAAAACCTTCATAAACCCATTAGAACAAAATGCCCGCTATTTAGAATAATATCACTGATAGATCACTCATTCTGATCTTATAGATATGCTGTACAAGCTATTTATTCATTTATTACTATTTAAATCGTATATGTAATGTACGAAGGTCGCAATTGCTCAAGCAAGAAATAAGTGAACGGATACAGATCTAAAAGCCAATCCACTTGCATCTGCATCTATCGATCACTGCTCACAGAATGGTAAGAAAATTTAAAATAAAAACAAAATCACCCTTTTACTTGAAAGGATAATACATTTGATAGTAATCGCTATTTAATTTATTGTAAGCTAATATGCATACTTATACCAAATATACATTGGTTACTTAGTAGAAAACGAATTATTTTATTATATTGATTGTTTATGTACTTAACAATGCTTTAGCATGAAAAAGAACTAGCTCCGGGCTCATCACCTTTCACGTTTTCTCATTCGGTATAACGTGAAAGGACGGCTAAAACTTCACTTTTACACTCAGCTTATTTATAGTGATTGTAAAAGTGAAATACGTATGTAATATGTAAGTAAGACATACATATAAATTTACATAGATATTCACTATAAAAATATATTCCCCTACGAGATTTGAATACTGAACTGTGAGCTTCGCAAACAATATCACTACCAAAAAGGCTATCGAGTGATCGATTATAGTATAAATTATAAAGATATGTAATAATATTGATTTTTGATAAACAAAAATAAAAAGTTAATTTCAACAATAGAACATTGCCTTTTGTAAATGTAATTGTATCTGGTATAATCGCAAAAACATAGCCTAAAAAATTTCATCTTTCCTACCGATCTGTTCTAATTTGTAAGCAAAGATCAATTCATTATACAGTACAATTTCAAACACGTCTTCCACTGAACCCATTGATTCCGCGTCGCTGATTTCAACTTGATTAATGGCATTGCTGGTGTACTCCAATAGTATCCATTTCATTGATTACATGATTAAAGACAAGACTGATGGTGCTGCTGAGTATGGCATCATAAAATGAATGAGCCGCGTTATGTTTGCGAGGTTTAGTTGTCCCGAAAAATAAACGTAGCGTAGAAGAATTGAGTTTTCGAAAGAACAATACATCAGTTATAAAACTGGAATTATTGTCAAAAAGAGAAATCAAAATAAGTGAAACATTGGATTTAGATAATGTTTAAACAGCGACACATTTTGAAATGAACGCCACATTTTGAAGTAATCAAGAGATTCGCTTAATGATAGGTTTTTAAGATTATCTTGTTACTAAAATTGATAAGAAACTGTCAATGTTTTGGGCAAGCTGAACGAATGACTTAAAATTGAATTGTGAAGGATATATAAGCAAATGTTAACAATAAAAGGAAGCTGGGAGACTTATTTTCGAAGATATTGTTTACAAATTGCTTGAAGAAAGGGTACAAGGTCCAGTACCACTAAAGTAAATTAGGATTGACAGTCAGGAATGATGCGAGAAGATATAATAATATTAAATTATTATTAGTTTGAGGGAAAATACTAGTTTTCAACCCACTTAAGGTTAAGTGGTTACTGCAGCAGCAAAACTTAAAATGAATTTATTCGGAAAATATATTAGACGCTATACTGCTGCCCGTCATCGGTATATAAAACATAAAGTTTGGTATTTTGCAAAATGGTTATACTTCCATCTTTCAGTAGCCAGTTATATTTTCAAGGCTAACTCCTTACCGTAACGTAAGTCATAGGCGAGTGGTTGGGTGGTCGGAATTTTGAGTCAAGAGACCCGAGTTCGATCCCCAGGTGTCAGGCTCGTGCCAACGCTTACCACCTGTTACTTTGTCTCGAAAATATCTTCGTTGAAAGGTGGGTCGCAGGGGCTTAATTGTCTAAACTAGGCCTCTGTCTACACCTGTATTGGGAATTGCGTAACCACACGGTTATATATTTATATATACGTCATATATTTTCGTCACCATTCCAATGAATATTTGAGGGATGACTCGCGCATAGTAAAAAAAATATTCACCTTACTTTTCAGTTATTCTAGACTTATTTTATTTAAATAAATTTATGGTCATAACGTGGCCATTAAAATCAATGCTACTAAAATCAATAAATTCCAAGCGAATGTCGTACAGAATATTTTGCCTATAGTGGTATAATATAAGCACTATACAAAGCCTAATAGGGAGATATTTGAGACGATTATATTAAATAATAGTCACTTTGAATTCGCTTTTCTATACTGTACTAACAATCGTCTTTAATCTTGAATATGTTAAAACTATTAATCCCGAGTAAATTTATCAAGTTACATGAGATTAGAGATCTAATTTTCGATTAAGAAACGTTGTTAAGATTGATCGAGAGTTTGTATGGGAGTACCTATCGAAATTAAAGATTACGGTAGAAAAAGTACGGGATGTTGACGTTTTACGTCAACATCCCATACATTGCTCTGATCCTAAAGTAGGTAAAGCAACATAGCCACATCCGAAACAATACAGAAAATTTAAATAAAATAAATAAATATTTTAACGCAATTCCCAATACAGGGGTAGACAGAGGTCTGTCTAGACAATAAAGTCCCTTTGACCCACCTTCCACTTGGTATACTATATTGTCCCATAGTCCAGGAATCGAACCCGGTACTTTAAAGCTGGCGACACCATAAAAACCGACCTATACACCACTCTTCAACGGAGGTCGTCATTATTACAATTTCAGATACAACTTTTACATGCAAAAACGATCGTATAACCGCAAAACGTCATAGAAAATTGCCACTTAAATCACAGTCGCAATTCCATAGCAGTCGGCACCACTTGCTATGCGATAAACGTCCCTATTCCAATTTCGATGTGCAGAACGACCGTTCTCACGCAAATAAAGACAAAAAAGCTCCCGCCCTTATCGCGGCTGCGCGGCGGTCGCCCGATGCGTTTTTATTTTTTGACAAGTGCCATCGATACTCACTGGGGCCATTGTTTCCAGCCCGCCGTCGTTACTTGTTATTATGGTAACATCTACAACGCTCGCGGTTTAATTTGATTCATCTTTAACGGATGTTCAATTCTAATACATGTTAAAATCAGAAATTTCAAAATTACTTTTCAATAATGATGTTGATAAGGGTTGAAGGGATTGTTGAAAAGCCTTGACAATATTAACGGCTACCGACAAATATCTAGAAAAAAATACTGGAATAAAATAGGCAGTTCAGTGACTTGCAGTGAAGCGACTAAAGTGCAAAATATCTGGCTCTGCGATCGCCAATCCGCTTGCCGTGCGTGGCGATTATGACAAGGGTTCCCACGGGAGAAGACTAATCCCAGCAGTGGACACAGGTCTCTTTTTTTCAGGTTTTTTCACAGACATTTTTCAGAGGCCGTTTTGTCTGTACTTTTGTATACATAAAGGTTAAAATTATAAGGAAGGTATAAATTTGTCTCTGATTCTTAATTATATAATACTCGGAATAAGAATCCGATCGTTTATTATTTAACAGTGTACACATAATTCCGACCGAATACTGGGTGGCTTTACAAAACTACACTATCAGGTACAGAATTTATAGAAGATTTATATAAAATTTGTAATAAAATATCTTCACGCAAATCTCAATACAGGGGTAGACAGAGGTCAAGTCTAGACTATCAAGTCTCTTTGACCCACCTTCCACCGAAGATATTTTCGGGTCAACGTAACAGGTGGTGAGCGCGTCGCCGTCTTTATGTCCAAGCCAACGATGATTTTTTTTAATTTTTTTTTTTTAAAGATTCGTACGTTTGTAGAATGAAAGAATTCATACATAAGTTTTTGAAAAACTCATTGGCTACTGCCACCTGGGGATCGAACTCGGGTCTCTCGACTCGAAATTCCGACCACCCAACAACTCGGCTATCATGATTTATTAACTTATATAATATATAATATAATACCTTCACGCAATTCCCAATACAGGGGTAGACAGAGGTCAAGTCTAGACAATTAAGTCCCTTTGACCCACCTTCCACCGAAGATATTTTCGGGACAGCGTGACAGGTGGTGAGCCCGTCGCCGCCTTTATGTCCAAGCCAACGATGAAATTCGTACATAAGTTTTTGAAAAACTCATTGGTACTGCCACCTGGGGATCGAACTCGGGTCTCTCGTCTCGAAATTCCGACCACCCAACAACTCAGCTATCGTGACTTATTAACACAAATCTTACTTTCAAAATGTCCAGTATTTCAAGGTTCAAAGGTGTCGCCGCTACCACCGTCGTTGGTCAGATAAATGTTGTCAACGCAAAACAGAAATCAAAGAATCGAAGCTATAAAATGCAACGACTGTGTCGGGCGCCGCTCCACAGCGTATCAGAATCCGCGCCATTGGCGATCTCGATCCGATAGAATGCGTTTTGATGCGTTCGATTTTTGAAAATCCTTCTCATTTTTAGGGTTCCCGGTTGAGACGCAATAAAATTTTTAACATACTTTCTCTCTTTGTCTACGTATTAATGAGTATTTAGATTAGTGGTAGTAGATTCATACTCTGATGAGTACTCCGTCTTAGTTGTTTCATTCAGCAAAGCTCCTAGACACTATTACCTATTTCTGCCACGAAATAATGGAGTATCATTTATACAGTATGTTCTTAGGAGGGGGTGGGGGTTACATTATACCTTAACATCAACTTCTTACGAGAAGAAATTCATTCCCATCATTGCAGACAAAAAATATTAAAACATGTACCATTTACCTTAAAAACAACATAAAAATCTACCGAACTATGATAAAACCTTCCTTCTCACCATTGACAATTAATTTTTTTTCTCACAACTCATGAGGCGAGGACAATGAAGTCTGGCCGTAACGAATAAGTTGATTTATAAAATCCCTGTACGCCGCTGGTTTGTTCGCAAAGCTCGCGTTGCAACGCTTATTCAAATAGAATATACTCACACATGAACATGATATAGTCGGGTTTAAGGAAATGAAAAAAAAAATTCCTTAACCATGCTGTTTCTTTGCTAAAATTAATTATTTTAACAGTTTTTACTCTGGTATATATTCCTCATCAGTTTTATGTAATAATTAAACAACTAATTCGGCTCACAAATAAAATAGGACACAAGTTCCAAAAATATGTTTTGTTATAATAGGAACAAAATTAAGTCAAACTAGAATAATTGGATTACGGAGTTACATCTCATCATCACTAGATATCTATCACTGTTTGTAGGCAAGAAGATTTTTATGTTGATATCACAATCTTAATCCCAAATACCAGAGCAATACTGCTGTCTACAAGTTTAGATATTTTTTTTTTATATTTATTGAAATGCGCACAATAGGGTTGTGTTATGTCTGCCGGGGTATACCTACTACATCTCGACAGCTCCTTACAGATGAATGCTAGTTGTATGGGTGTGAAATTGAGTGACATGAAAGTGAAAGAAGATAGATGAAAGAAAATTCTTATGGATATGAATCCTATTTTTCTTTCTGTAATAAAAATATAACACTATTTTATGTGTTAAGAATAAGATTTTGACAAACTTATTCAAATGGTATTTGACTAGTAAGATTGTTCAAACTTTAAATATCGATTTAAAGTACACTTAGTATATGGAGTTTTAGTGTTTATAAATATTTCAGGCAATAAAATAGTTCAATGGATTGACGACACTGTTTTAGTGTCCCAGTTAACGATACAATTATAGTTTTCAAAAACTTAACAATATGAGCCGTCCACCAGGGGATCCAACTCGTGTCCCCTTATTCAAATGTTGATCAACCAACCACAATGGTGTCAAGTTGTTATTGAAAAAGTTACTTAACAACATTCCGCATGCAACATTGCATGCGGAATGTTGCAAAGTAAATTTTTCGATAACAACTTTACAATTAATTTCCGCAAAGTAACGCCTGAGTCAATTAACTATCACAATTGTATCAATTCAAATTATTTAATCTTCCATATAAGTAAACATACACTACATCCATCGATTGTGCATTTAATTGAATCTACCACAAAAATATAATCTACCACAGTTTCGTAATGAAAATATTACTCTGTTTATAAACTTCCAGACTTCTATTAACAAGCTGTTTATACTGTAAAACCTAAAGAGACCTGTTAAAGAATCCATTACTCTATGTCGTCCAGTGGGAGTGGTTAATGATGACCAAAGGAAATAGACGAATAAATCTACTGGCCTCTACCAGATGTAAGAAAGTCATAATAAATTTACTATATCGGCGGTGGATATTTTTTTTTTTTTCAAAATAGATATTGCGCTCTTTATTTTCATAGCAGTGATTGTCAACTAATTTAAAATGATATATAATAATAATGAAATGAAATCAGAATACAGTTTATAACAATTATATGTACATACAAAAAAATTGTGTAGGTGTTATACAAAAGATATCTTATTCCCAACATAGGAGTATACAGAGGTCTGGACAATTCAGTTCTTTCGACTCACCTTTCACTGAAGCGATTTTTGAGACAACTTGCCAAGTGGCGAGTCTATCGCCGTCTTCATGTCCAAGCTAATGACTTTTCGTAGGTTATGTAAATATTAATTTGATTATTAGAAAAATTAGATTGATTAGAGAAATTACTAAAAATTGTACATTATTATATATATTTGTTTTATAAATGATAGCCATATTGGCTTTAAAAATAGAAATTGATGATAGAAGGATCAAAATTTAAGGCTCTATGTAGTTTAAATGCCACATCATCATATTTATGAAAACAAAAAAAAAATAAAAATATTTGTTATTATTATGCTATTAGGTTTTAAAAATAGATTATGACCGATTGTCAGACCTACGTAATATCTTAAAAAAAAAGCTCATAAGAATCGGTCGTCTAGGAGTGTCTCCTAAGAATTTTATATAATAGGTATTGTACCGTTCGCTGGGACATTAAGACGGCAAAAGACTCACAACCACGTTATACGTGTGCTAAAAGGACTTAATTTTCCAGACCTCTGACTACCCTAATTCTTGGATAATGCGTGAAGTTACGAAGTATATGGATGTACACAGACCTACAAATATTATCTTCCTGCTAATGTTTTCATCATTATTATTATTTAGATTTATTATACAGATAACAAGAAACAAAAGAAATGCCTGTTTTAAACTGTTTTGAAATTCACAAAGCGCCTGGGAAAATCTGAAAGTATAAAATGCGTGGCATTTCAGAGTGCGATTCACGGTTGTCATCGCAGCAGACAAACGCATGCGAGTCCAAAACTTGATATTTTAACGAGCGGCCTACTTTAAATTTATAATGTTAACTTTTGTATTCAACACTCGGCGCTTACCAATTTCGCGGATGCTGCTTCATAAGTGAGCCGGTGTTGCCAGTATGCCCGTATGTAACATATTGTAATATCTAGCACCAGTACGCGCATTATTCCCTTTTTACTTGTTGTCGACTTTACTTATCTGTCAGTGTATTTAAATTCCTATTTGAGCGTCAGTTAAAGAAAACGTAATGCAACATTACGTTTTCTAAAAAATCTTTTAAACTGTCCATATAGACATTTATCGGCGTTATTCTTGTTCATTTATTTTAATACTTTTCAAAACTATGTATTAATTTATGTATATGTATAGGTTTATGTGTATACATATATATATTTATATGTATGTAAATTTATAAAAATAATGGGCTTATATGTGTATGCGTATACAATAAATATATTTATTGTATTTATCTCTGTAGTTAAAGTTTTAATCTCCTTTTTCTTTATTATTTTTGATGTACCTTCTACGATTTTTCACCAACCGCTGGGTTGACTGGCAGAGAATGCCTAAATGCATTAAGTCCGCATTTTGTTGCCTTTATTGTTTAAGGGTAAGCAAAAAATTTAAAAGAAAAAAAATGCATTGAAAATATATAATAATTGAAAATTTAAAAAATTATAATTGAAAAAGTATGATATATAAAAATTATAGAAATAAATTATAATATGTATTAAATAAATATAAAAATAGATACTTTTACTTTTGTTTACATATTTAATATACTCAGGGGTTACCGACTAGAAATTCATTATTATAGTGATGTTATTATAAAGAAACATGGTAAATGTTTTTTTATATTGAAAGACAATTTAAAGTAAGTAAGAACTACTTCGGTTTCTTCAAGAGGTTTCCTCCTTCCAAGACATATATTATACTATATAGGTATATAGGTACATATATTATACTATAGGTCTCACTCAAATATACAAAGATGTATATTTGAGTGAGACCTTACTTAAGAATGACCTTTACATAGAACTTTAATGAAACTAAAACTCAACAAAGAATAGATACAAGAGCAGATCTTTGATTCATTCTGATTTAGCACTGCGAAAAGTAGACTTACCTACCTGAGACCGCAGTATAGCATAACATACGATACCCGTCTCACTTATCCAAATGCAGCAATCAAATGTACCATTTGAGTAATTATGAACCAGCTGTGTTTCGACGTAAAAATGTATCACACCCTCTCCTCTGTGTCAGTGAAAGCCCTGTTAAATACGGTCCAGCCGTTTGAGAGATTAGCCGGACCAAACAGACAGACAGACAGACAGAGAGACAAAAATTGTAAAAAAAACAATGTTATAATATGTGCCGTATATGTTAATATACATGTAGTAAAAAACGGTTATTTCAATATTACAAACATAGTCTCCAATTTTATTTATACGTATAGATGTATAGATAATGTATGACCCTATTTATATACTTTTTTTAGTACAAAAAAAAATATCTTCACGCAATCCCAATACAGGGGTAGACTGAGGTCAAGTCTAGATAATTAAGTCCCTTTGACCCACCTTCCACCGAAGATATTTTCGGGACAACGTGACAGGTGGTGAGCCCGTCGCCGCCTTTATGTCCAAGCCAACGATGAAATTCGTACATAAGTTTTTGAAAAACTCATTGGTACTGCCACCTGAGGATCGAACTCGGGTCTCTTGACTCGAAATTCCGACCACCCAACAACTCGGCTATCGTGACTTTTTACGATAGCCGAGTGATTCGTGACTTTTTAGTACAATATTTTTTTAATATAAAATGTATCATAATTTTTAGTATTTGAGGAAAAAATGTAACAGATTAATAGCAAATCAAAATGAAGAACATTATTTTGCTTCTAACGGGTACCGGTAGATGTTATCAAACTTCTACAATTAAAAACTTTTAATAGAAAGAGTTTCAAGCCTTGTTATTTCTTATACGTTATAATTTTATCCTAAATAAGTTTAACCTTAAATGTGTGCATAAATATAAGTTACCATCAACATCAAAATAACTTTTTAAAATATCGAAATCGAGAGTTAAATTATCAAAGCAATAAATTTTTTGGTCACCCTAACCGTTTTACGAGTGGTATAAATATTATTTAAAAAAAGAAACACCAACTGATACAATGACATTTTGTATAATAAAAAAAAAATATCTTCACGCAATTCCCAATACAGGGGTAGACAGAGGCCGAGTCTAGACAATTAAGTCCCTTCGACCCACCTTTCACCGAAGATATTTTCGGGACAACGTGACAGGTGGTGAGCCCGTCGCCGCCTTTATGTCCAAGCCAACAATATTCGTACATAAGTTTTTGAAAAACCCATTGGTACGAACCTACCAACTGGGGATCGAACTCGGGTCTATTGACTCGAAATTCCGACCACCCAACCACTCGGCTATCGTGACTTATATTTTGTATAATGAAATAAAAAAAATGGCTAAGTAACATATTTTTTGGATATGGTATGATAACCAGAGTTATTAGGTAGGTCATCTCAATGTTCTTTTTTCAAATAAATTACCGCACTAGAAGCATCTTAGTGTAGCTGACGTACACGGACATCGATGATCATCATTCAACTTATTTAGCACGGAAAGTTCCAATGCTTATTAAAAAAAAATCGTAATAAATCATACACAAACTGGTACAATGTCGCATAAATTGCTTTGACCCCAATGTAAGTAGCTAAAACCACTTCTGTATCGGAATCAGAAACAAAGAAGGTACCAGAAACATCCGAGACAATGCAGAAAAAATGGCTGGCGAAATCATGAAAATCGGTGTGTACGCCACTCGTCCACGGAGGTCGTCCAAATAATAATAATAATGCCTGTACATTAGCACAATGATTTTGGCACACATACACATTCGAGTACCTACACTTACGACACTGTTATATTACAATAGTTTTTAATATTGCCATTTTTTTAGGTCTATTTATAGAAACAAAATTATATCAATATTTACAATACTTCTTAACTAAAACTACTATAATCCTAGAGCCCTACTCCTAATGGCATGATACCAAGAACTCTAGCTCCATTTCCACGTTAAATGGCTAAACTTAACCGTTTAAGCGAAAAAAGAACCAGTTTTCTTGTCATCAGCGGCGACGATCACGCGACGACCAGTCGCGGATATAATTCGTTTAGAAACTGCATATCGCGGAAAGCCCATGGACTGATCGTCTCTACGAAACTTAACCTTGATCAAAGTTATTAGTTATTTATCAAAATATAAATATTCACATTTGTACAAACCCTAGAAATCATTATTTACTAATTAATACATGCTTTGCCCTGCGGTTACGGGGTCAGAATATACCATCCCCAATTTTCAGTGGGTGTCGAACAGGCGAGAAAGGCTTAAAAATTAAGTTGGCTGTTGACAGATGGCGAGACAGCCATCCAAGAATGCAAGACCAAATTCAAGAAAACGGTAAAGTGAGAAATGGTGCGACGATCGCCAATCCGCTAGACTGGCGTGACGAGCGTTACGTATTTATGTATTAATTGTATGTATGTAAAACCTTAGAAATTATTATGTACTAATTAATCCGATAGGCGTCGTCCTGACAAAATTGCAATCAAATTGTATGGTTTTAAACTTTGAATATATTTCCGAGTGTATCAATAATCAACAATCGCTCGATATAAAAGCACCATATTTTTTTCAACGTTTCCCGTAAATTTTCCAAAGTTTTCTTTCGTACAAACCTTGTCCTGACAATAACAAGCACAATAAATCAGCCATATCGATTGAGTTACTGTCTAAAGAATTATTTTTAATATATGGAAGATTTTTAAAAGCTACAGATAAATTTCCAATTATTTAGCTACAGATAAATTTATTTTGCATCGTGCTATTTATTTTAGCATTCGACGACGTTGCGACATGTGACAATCATTTTAAATGTCAGCAATTAGTTTACAACAGGCGCCTGGGACATTTATTTTTTACTTTATTTTAAATAAATGACTATTATTATCATTTGTACTTTCCATTATATGCAAAAATGTGTGCGAAGAATTCAATAACAACTTTACAATTAATTTCCGCAAAGTAACGCCTGTGTCAATTAACTACTATAATTTTAGTTTTGAGAATTTTAAATATTTGATTATCATTTATTATCAATGTTTTAAATATATTATAGTTTATACACAACATATTCGGTCAGAATTATAATAAATTTACTGAAAAAAATCCATATAGATAACCTGAGTGATAGAGAACCTAAGTAAATCCAAGCGAAAGGTGTTTGGTAAAAAATATATCAGTTACGCCCTTATGCTTCTATATGCCAGAATTTCCATTGAAATCCTGTTTATGCACACTTTTAATTTTAGCGGATATGGTTTGATATCTTTGTTTTTGTACAGATAGACAAAACATTTTTGTAAATTCCTTAGTATAAAAATTGTTTAAAATATTATCGAAAACTAATCAAATCTTACCGTATAAGTCGTATTATACTTAAGTACTCAAGTAAGAATTTCTCGGTGCAACAATACAAAAATATTATTAAACATGGATATTTTTTTAAATATATTTTATTCTTAATGAAAGCCGTGTTCTAGAATCAGAAATATTGCAAGGAGTGGTTTGAACATGTTAGTGTTACATAATGATTTCTTGTATTTACGCGAATACTACACATTTAAAATAAAACTATTTTCGGATTTCATCGCGTTATTAATTAGTTTTTACAAACTATTTTAAATAAATGACGAAAAAACTAATTAAAAACGCGATAAAATCCGAAAATCGTTTTATTTTAAATGTTAGTGTTACATTCAACCTCGAGGAATGAATTTAAAAATCGATGATATAGGCATCGTCTAAATTCTCTTTTTTTATTTTTCGAGAAGTTTAAATTCAAAACCGATGGAAGTAGAAAATGGTAAGAGATACAGCAGAATTACATTAGGATTAACACCTAGCTTAAGGTAACCGACGAGGGCCGTCAGTAACTAAAGATGTCAAGTATCCGGTACATTTCTCTTTATTGAAGACACAATAACTGATTGACTGAGTGATCGGAATTCGAGTCAGTAGCCCCGAGTTTTATTTCCGTTTTTCAAAAACTTATGTGCGATTTATGTCGTTGGCGTGGACATAGAGACGGTGACAAGCTCACCACCTGTCACGCCGCCATAAATTTCTTCGATGGAAGGTGGGTCGAAAGGCCCTATTTGTCTAGACCTCTGTACACCCCTGTATTGGGATTTGCCTAAAGTTTTTTTTTTTTTATGATTTATTAAAGAGGAACTACAGTGGACTTTTATAGACCGTCAATTAATTGTTTAAAATGTTTGAAAGGTTAGACATTTTAATTTTCTATCGCTACTAGAATGCGGTGCGGTGGGTAAGTAGATACTGGTATGGTATTATGCGAACCGGTCTTGGCCACCAGTGCATTCACAATAAAGCGGCGTTCCACGTACGGTATAACACATGTTTGCGTTATAAAAAGGCGACTACAATCGCCCACACAATGTACGGCCGTTTCAAATTTAACGCTCGATTTAAGACCGTATTGGTACGACTTAAGGAGAACAGAAATATTTAGTTATAGAGGCAAATGTAATTAAATTTAAATATTCTTTAGTATGTTTTAACACAGAAATGTTTTATTCATTATCTTAATATCGTGTTTCGTATAATTTTCTCAGTCAATTAAGAGTATTGTAAGTTTTCCATTTGCATGTAAATAAAAATAAATTACCATTTGATTTTGGCTTGTTCATTTTGTTATTTAAGTTAATTTGAGTTACTAAACTTGAATAGTGTACTTGAATTTACATTCCTACGTGTAAAACATATTATTTATTTGTTTAAATTCTATAAGAGGTCCAAATAATGAAGTCATTTTGTTTCACCTGTCACCGAAGATATTTTTGGCACAACGTCATAAGTGGGGAGCCTATCGTCGTCTTTTTCCCCAAGCCAAAGATATAACCGTACATAAGTTTTGAAAAAACTCATAGAACTCGGGTCTCTTGACTCGTATTTCGATTACCCAACCAGTAGGCTATCCTGACTTCGTTTATTTGTTAATTTATCAAAAGAAGTTTCAGCTTAAGAATACACAATTGCGTTCGTCATAATAGTCTTTGTAACCTCTGTGGATCTCTGATGATCATGGATCGTAATAGTTCACAATGTTTTATTTATTTAGTAATACGCTATAACTTTATGGTTGGGTGAAAGAAATTTTAATCAATGGGTTTTTTCAACAACTACCTTAAGATTTATATCGTTGGCTTAGACGTAAAGACGGCGATGGGCTTGTGTTTAGGCGTTTGTTTTACTCATCTCATAAGTTAAACTTACAATTTTAGGACGCTAAACACCTCAAAACTCGGGACCAAATGAGCTGTAAAGCAGCACCCACGTAGGAATTTAAATAACATGAAATGGAAGTTCACTACTGTAGGATTGGAAATTGTATAAAAATTCATATTTAGATGGTGTTATTACTGGCTGAATACAGAAACCTAATTTTTATTTCATTTATCACTGCAAATTAAACTATACATATTTATGATGTTTATAATTATTATTTTATTCTTTAATGACACCTGATAAAAAGGTAACAAAGCGGACTTAATACCTTGTAGCATTCTTGACTAGCCAACCCTCGGCGAAGTAGAGAATAAACGTTTCATTACTTATAATAATTGACCGCAACTTTTTTTTCCAAGGATGGCAGAGTGATGCGAGAGACAAAACATGCTAAATCCATAATCCTAATGGTTACAAAGGTACATAGGGCATCATCTAGCTAACCAACTCAATATATAGTGGTTATTAGAACGTTTATTTACACATTTGTCCGTGTGGTAATGGCTTTGAATATCGTTATGACAACCGAAGATTGGCGACAGCTTCTGAGGTGCGAGTGTCTGATGCTGCGATCGCCAATCCTATGTAATCCTGTGGACTTTAGGCCAGGCCGATACAAATGAATGAATATGAATAGAACATTTAATTTAAAGTAGCGCGTAAAAGGTTATTTACTTTCGTACTACTTTACTTAATTACGAGATAGGGTAGTTACTTATTTTATGATATTATATTAGAGGTATGATGTTTCTGGTAGTTCTGTAAGGATTTAAAATTTAACCCGGGCAAATGCTTCACATACTGAAGGAGCATCATTTTACGATGTTACAGAAAACAATTTCATAAAGTTAACGCAAGGAGCAGTGAAAGCAAAAACGCCGTAAAGGTTATCGAAAAAATAATTCCCTTCGATATTTATGAACCGTTATTGTCTCGTAAAGCAAGATACGGGCTGACGTAATTCTATTTAAGTTTCATATCTGAAAGCTGAAACGACCGATATTGGCTAAACTTGGTACTCTCTTGCACGCTTTGTTAATAATTAAATAGAATGTAAAGGAATCTTCCTTCCTCATATCTTTAGTGATACTGATATACCAAGTTGATATGCGTTGAACAATATATAACAACAATTATAGATGAGGATACGACATAGTGTTATGCCTATTCAAATAATGCCTTGAATCTCACCAGACAAAAGCATAGTAGCGTATTTGGAATGGTCAACAGGAATACTAGTAATGTGACATTCAAGAGGCCAAGAGAACACAACAATAACATCTACAGAATTAAAGAACACATACCCCCTACCATGTGAAAGAAACTTATTTATACTATATACTTATATTCAGTATCAAGCACAGCGTTAATAAATCGACACCGACAATAGTCAGGAGCCGCGAGCGCACCGGCAGCGACTCGTCGAATAAATTTAGCTCGGATTCGATTACCGTTATCGGACTGCATCGCTCGTTCGAATAGAATAGATAATCGAGAGAGCTGAGGGCGTTTGCGAGATAGGTTACCGAGCTACGAAAGCTTACGGCGAACTTAATTACCGCGGCTTTCAGCTAAGCTATTCCTTGTGGATTTAAAAAATGTTATGAGGTGTTGATAAGAAAAAAAATGCTGTATATTATATATATATTTTAAAATTGTAATAAATTAAAAAAATGTATGTAATATAGTATGCACATTGTTAGGGTCGTCGCTTCATCATTTCAACTAACATTTTACAACGAGACACGTGGTGATAATGTCAACACCTTAGTCAATCTTAGTCGAACGTAAGTGATGAATAAAAAGAATTCCTGTCCGAATTAATCCAACTACTCAAATAATGTTACTTAAACAAGTTCACAATACTTACATTATCCTAATCCTTATTTTTTCCCTTATAATTAATGTGTAAAGTTACAATTAACCTCGCTGTGTAGTTGTGTAGCTATGTTAAATTTATAGAAACAAATAAAATAAATATCTTTATGCAATTACCAATACAGGGGTAGACAGAGGTCTAGTCTAGACAATTAGACTAGACCTCAATAGCGGCAATAGCCTAACGGTTTAGGGTGCGGACTGCGAAACATGACGTCGCAGGTTCGGGCCCCACCATTCGGCTATTGACGTAAACCAACTCCAAACACAAGCATTTCAGCTTAATTGGAGTGGTTAACAGGAATACTAGTAATGTTATTCGGCATTGCTAGTATTCTATTAAAAAAAATGAAAAGAAAAAAAAATTAAGTCCCTTTGACCCACCTTCCACATTTTCCCATATGACCATATTTTCGGGACAACGTGACAGGGACAGCCCGTCGCCGTCTTTATGTCCAAGCCAACGATATAATTCATACATAAGTTTTTGAAATATCCATTGGTACGAGCCTGCCTTCTGGGGATCGTACTCGGGTCTCTTGACTCGTAATTCCGATCACCCAATCACTCGACTATAGTGTCTGTTAAGTGTATAATGTAGTTTTTGCAATGGCGAAAATGTTTTACCATTATAAACTGTTTTTGTAACTTAATAATCAATACAGGCTTGTTAGTTAAAAAAGACGTTTTTCTGTATCATCTGCATTTAAACATATGTATGTTCATAGATGTTTACACATATCATGCTATTCTACTATAATCCCCATAAGTATGTATGTTGAAACTTTTGGATTTTTGGATTACGGTTACTCGATTTTTTTAATTGGTTAAAAGGTTTTGATTAAATTTGGCACTTGGAATTTATAACCTGACCTGAGTATTTGAGGTACGAATGTACCTCTGCTACTTGAAAAAAAAAATAGAATAGAAAAATATAATTTTTTCTGCATTGATACGGGCAGGAATCGAACCCGGGACCTCAGAGATAGCGACACCATGCAAACCGGTCTATACGCCACTCGCCTATGGAGATCGTCGAATGTCTGTTCATTATATAGTCAAATAAAAACCCACATACTTTGTTACGTAATCTTATTTCTAAAAACTGTCAACGTATAAAAATTCTTCTAAAAATCAGTCCCCACCATAAACCGGTAGTTAAAAATATATTCTTCTGACTTAAGCGCCTCATTTTCCCAAATTGGAACGTTTCATGGTTGCTTAAAGGGTATTTATCCGTGAATTTATAACATCATTTCTAAGACGAGTTAAGCCTGTAAAAAAGCTTCGTTAACGATTATTAACAGAAATTTATACTTACAGCGTCTTCTTGTTTGAATACAATCTATAATTTAGGAAAATAAATTTAACGGCTCTTTAATATTTACACTTGTTTTCAAATTAACATGACCATTTTATCATGAAATCTTTAGAAAATACTAATAATACCAGGTATTTCAAGATTATTTTTAGTTATTATACATACATAAAAAACGCGCATTGCAGAACATAGGTTATGGGTCTCTTCAATAAGGAAGATTTGTCATAATCGCCAAGCTTGGTGAGTAGATAGGCGATTGGAGTATCAAAAAATATAAAAAACTTGCATCTTTATTCTGCTGCCTATCTGCGACCTGATTAACTTTGTTCCGACATTTTGAAAGATGGTGAAATTTCTATCTGTTGCAAATAGGTACTGAAGGTTTGTTCCTTAGTCGCTTTTTACGACATCTATGGCAACAAAAGCGGTGGTAATATTTTTACACCGTTAGCTTATAGTTTTTTTTAAAGACAGAAAGACATTGAAAGATTTATAAGTTATTAAGAAAGAAATTGTTTACCATTCCGACGCTATCTCGAAATATCATTTCACTGGAAATTTTGTTCACTTATAAAAGAAAATCACAGGAAGTTTGCAGTTAGCCAGCCAGCGTATCAGACCTTCACCGGTTTCTCATAATATTTGAAATAAGGCCTTTTTACCCTATCGGGCATTTACTTTTCTTATGTTATAACGGCGAAGAATATCCCATTCTTTTACGTTCCGAGGGAGTCGTAAGAGGTGACTAAGAGAAATAGCCATTAAAAACCGTAACCGTCAGATGGCGAGATAACCATATCCGAAAATACTTGATCAAAATTAAACAAAACTGTTACAGAGAGACAATGCTTGGCCAAATTCTCCTGCAGAAGAAGTCTATTATATCCTAAAGTTTATTTTTTCTTCAACAGAGATTCAGTTTTTCCTAATACTGGGGTAAACAGATTCAGACATTTAAATCCTTTCGACCTACCTTTATTCGAAGACATTTCTTGGGAAACGTTAAATAGAGATTTTTTATATTCATATTATTCACATTTATTTAACATTATCTAATCTGATCAAATTAAAGAGAAAAAGGTAAAATTTCAATTGACACGGACGGGATTCGAACCTTCGCCGATCCGTGGCGACGCTCTTACCTCCGAGCCATCGTGTCTTACACGCATCAGTTGAATTGCCTTGTTTATTGGCATAGGCGCCATCTGTTATCGCTTTTGTAAGTGACAATTTGATATTCCTGACGTTTCAGTTAGAAATTATCAATACGATAACGCCAACTTAATTTTTATTATGCAATTTTATTGATTTTTAAAGCATTTTTATGCTGAACTTTTATGTGATCAAATTATAGAGAAAAAGTTAAAATTTCAACTGACACGGGCGGGAATCGAACTCGCGACCTTCGCCGATCCGTGGCATTGGCATTATCTAATCTTATAGGATTATTTTGATACTTAATCTTAATATGTAATACGGTAATATTAAATCACAAAAATATTCAAGTATTTCGAGTTGGCAACTCGACCCTTAAAACGCTTCCATTTTTCTCTACGACAATCCCGGACCCAATAAGGTTGAAGTAGGCATCCAATAGGATTCTACTTAACGTAAAGCGCTCTAGAGCCTCGAATTAACGCATTCTTGTTCGTAACGATGGAAACGTTGGGTGAGCTTGGTATACTCAGTACTTAACTTTACCTGCTTTACCTACTTTAACTATTTTTTGATATCTTTACGCAATTTTCCATGTTGGTCTACGCAAAGGTCTACAGGACATTACAACCCAACTTATAACTTTATTTGGGAGTTATAGGTGGTCCTTCGCCGTCTTAGTATCGAAGCGTACTAAACAAAATACTTACATGCGTATATATATTTATATACAGAGATAAATATTCATATCTACATATAAACATCCATGCCTCAACTTCAAAAATTCATATTCAACATAAAAATGTTTGCCCCAAGCTGCCGGATTCGAACCCGCAACGCTTTTTTCTAAGGCAGGAGCACTACCAAATACGCTATCGGGTTGTTATTTTTTATGTAAAACCTGAAAATCATCTCTTTATCACCCTAATTGCTTACATTATTTACGTTTATTTATTTCATATTTTTTATTTCATAGCACAACCTCCATGGACCGGTATGTACCGGTGACAGACATACGCAAACACCGGTTCACAGCTATGTGGTTCCGGTTTCGATTCCCGGACAGGTCAATCTAGAAAACCTATTTCCTTCAATGTCTTGGTTTCGGCTGCTTGTGGTACATTCGTTGTTTGGAATTTTATAACACAACAATGTTTTAACAGTGGTAGAGCCACGGCACGACCGGGGAAGTACTGTGACCACACAATATAGCGGCGTGAAGTAGAAGTTTAACAAACTTCTGCGTTTCGTCTGGTAAGTGCATATAACCGGAGGCCAACATCTTTCTCAAAGACCGGCAACCCATCTGCTATTCCTCCGGTATTGCAGATGTTCAGGGGCGGCGGCCATCACGTGTGCCACCTGCTCGTTTGCTTCGCTCTTCTATAAAAAAAAAAACACACAAGAGCTTTAAGATGCTTTCTTTGGGATTAGAGCAACGTATGTGCTGTTTTCCTTATGTATGTATCATTTATTATATCGTTAACTAAAACATGAAAATCAAACATCTTTTCAAAATATTAGGATACTAGGACTAGTGCTTCATTCAGTGATCAAAATCGATTTTTGTCGCCAAGTCGAGTGTTTAGGACATACGATTTTGATGTATATAATATGTATATACTTAAGTTTGATTCTTGCGAAATATTTCATCTTTTTTAATACGCCCTATAATCTTCATTTATACGTAATTGTAATTGACTGCACATTATGAGGTAACTTAACATTTTATCTTCAGTCGACAGCACCGCGCAGTTTCTTTTATAATTAAAATCGAATTCGATAAATCCGACATTTTATTTAATAGTGGCTCTTATCGGCTTAATATGGTGTGATAAAATTAAATTCAATGTGAAACCCACATTAATTCAATGTGGGCTTGCACTTTGCTGAAATATTAAACATATTTTTTGATATTTATAAAAAAAATATCTTCACGCTAATCCCATTAAGTCTTTTCGGTTCTCCTTACACCAAATATATATTTTTTGAGACAAGGTGACAGGTTGTGAGCCTGTTGTTGTCTTTGTTCCCAAGACATGTGATCTGCCCACCACGGTGACTCGAATTCCTTCAGCCAACTCGAATAGTTGGGTCATGGGAATTCGACTATCGCGACTTTTTTTTTTAATAATTTTCACTTAAAAAAATGTTCTACTTTATGTTTTTACTTTTAGCAATGCAATTATTCTTACATATTAAAATACAATTTCTTATGGTTGTTCTGCTTCATATACTAATACTATCACTATATACTATACTATAGTCGTATTACAACAACAAAGATGAAGAAAAATGTACGTATCTACACATTTTTCTTCGTCTTTAAAAACTTAAAGATTTTTTAATAAAATGAAATAAATACTATATACAAACACTTATTGCATTTGTTTAATTGTTTTTGCCATTATTTTGTATTTTGCATATATTTTAACATGATCAACTACCATGTAACGATTGACTTTTGAAACTGCGTATATACCGAATCTTATTATTTGAATGTATTATTAATTTTTTTTTGTCACAATCTGATAATTACTGAATAATTCGTAATGGTTTTTTATCTGTAATTGTTATACTTATACACCGGTTGTGGGTGCACATATCTGTTATATCATTTTTAATAAATAGGATATGTTCAGGTTGTATGTAATGAAATGAATAAATTATCATACGGGTTGTTAAGCTACATGGCGCCATAATAATGTTTCAGTAGGTTTTTTGTTGTCGTATAAAACTAATTTCCTCAGAAAAAAATTGATGGGGAAAACTTGATAATACCTTTGGTCACCGACAGATGGCGGAATGTCCATCTACAACCACCGTGTGGTTCTGGTAACGCGATCCCCATTCTGATTGCCGAGGGTGTTGATTAACTATATATATTACATGTAACGTAAAAGTAAATGAAATCCAATACTGTACTCTATCACACGACAGTCATATCTTACATATATCGCTCTCAGAAGTTTTAAATTGCTGTTGCACTAGCAGCTAAATAAACAGACTAAAAATAATTTAAATTATTTTGGAAACATGAATGATAATTGCAATGAACAGAAATAACTCCATCGGTTCAGTTTTATGCAAAAATTAAGATGAAGGGCAAATCACCATAATTTGGGCTGCCTTTAATGTCTTAATTTAAATTTTACTGCGAAACCATTAAGCTAAAAAGGCATTCGATTTCAAAGGAACAAACGCAAATAAAGTGATTGGGGGCTAAGTGTCATTAAAACTGCCATTTATGGTTTTGAAATATGTTTTGATAATGTTTATCAAATGAGAAAATATGGGTACGGGTTATTTGGGATATTAAGGGTTATCTCCGGGAGATATTAACAAGTTTTCTGAACATGCACTTTAATATTTATAATCTTGTTTTTCACAACAATTATTTAGAGGTGGTGGTAATTTTCTCTGCCTAGGTGTTGTCTGAGTCTATACGACTTCCGTAGACGAGTGGATTAAACACTGGTTTTCAAGGTTTTGCCATGGGGTGCTGAGTTCGATTCCCGGTCGGCTCAATGTAGAAAAACTACTTTTTCTACTTTTTCTCATATCTGGTTGTTTGTGGTGCCTTCGTTGTTTTCGATTTCCATACCTCAAGTGCTATAGCATCTTACATTGGGATTGGAGCAATATATGTGATGTTGTCCCTGTTTTTTATTTATTTATTTATTTAACCTTTATTGAGACACCTTAAAGTAAATGCTGTTGGCATGGCATTCTCTACCAGTCAACCCTTGTAATGGTGAAAAGTAGATGGCAGGAGCGACCCAAAGAATAAAAAAATAAAATATGTATGTTGTACGATACAAAAAGCAATACATATGATACATATAATAGCAGTATATACTATAAAATACTCACATATCTATGTATTTTTATACTGAGAGTTTTTATACTAAGTTTGACTGTTGTGTTCCCGTTTAAAGGGTGTAAGGAGTAACCACGAGCCCTCACACTTAGTACTCAAGAGTGAAAACCAGCCAGAGAAATCTTTTTTATTTTGATATGGCTTCCGCGTGTTATATGCAGCATTAGATACTTATCAAATGAATGATTGTATCAAGGGCGCCGTAAGAACCAATTTAATGGTTTCCTTTTTTCTTTAAAAGTTCACTGGTAGGATAACAATCTCAAAAAATATTAGACGAAAGATTAGCAAAGTAGTGACGGGCAGCAGAGCTTAGTTGTAAGGTGTCTGGTACCACGAGCGCTAATAAGCGTTTAAAAACTAAATAAATAACTAAATATACGCACATATAGATAGAGACAGCATCACATACATTACTCCGATCCCAATGTAAGTTGGTAAAGCACTTGTGATATGCGAATCCGAAACAACGAAGGCGCCACAAACACCCAGACCCGAGAAAATGTGGATGAAGTGGTTTTTCTACATTGACTCTACCGGCAATAGAACCCGGGACCTCGAGATGGCGAAACCTTGAAAACCGGTGTTTACGCCACTCGTCCACGGAGGTTGTCAATTCGATCGAACCAAAAGCTCGCTGATTATTAATTACAAACCTACGCTTACGGGAGAAGCCTATGTCATGTAGTTAGCTTTATAGGTCGTTATGTATGTATGTGTAGTATATAATGACATTTTCAATATTTGTAATCTCGATAAACTCAACTTATAGACACGTTCAAAAAGGTACGATAGCCATGTGGTTGGGTGGTCTAAATTTCGAGTCCAGAGACCCGAGTTCAATCCCCAGGTGTCAGGCTCGTACCTATGGGTTTTTCAAAAACTGATGTACGAATTACATCGTTGGCTTGGACATAAAGACGGCGACGGGCTCACCACCTGTCACGTTGTCCCGAAAATATCTTCGGTGGAAGGTGGATCGAAGGGACTTAATTGTCTAGACTAGACCTCTGTCTACCCCTGCATTGGGAATTTCGTGATGATATTATTTATTATATTATAAGAGACACGTTAATAGAATGCAGTTTCTTAAGCAATTACCTAAGCTCCTAATAAGATAGCTGCAGGGACGGTGTTTATAACACTGGCCCGAGATGAAAATCTTTATTTAAAGCAGTCACTTAATAACGGGTTAGTTGGCTCCATTACCGGTATATTAAAACAAAGGCAGCGAGCGGTTTGTCTCGGTGCTCCGAGTAATAACTATAGACTGAAGTGCATTTTTAATTAAAACTTTTATAGAAATAAACTAACATTATTAAATTCAGGGAACTAGATAAAGGAGAGAAGTGTACGCAGAAAATTGAAACGATGCTACGATATAAATAAAAAATAATTTGTGTGGAAAGCAGTGTTAGAGAAAACCAAGAAAATAAATTTGTAAATAGGTTTTATAATTAAGTCACTAAATGATATGACTTACTCTATGTCAGCATTATTAGTTTTGTGGAGAAGGTTTCCGAATGGATGTTGTGTGTTCCGGATGGAATTTGTATATATATATATATATATATATATATATATATATATATATACTATGTCTATGTGATATACTATGGATCTAAAAGGTGTGATCAATCAACACTTGAAGTATCAATAAATTTGTATTTATTATTATTATTTTTTTTCATTTTATTGTTATATAATAAATAAATACATACATAGATATTGACAACATCACATATCTAAGTCTCTGAAAACATATTGCTCTGATTACAAAGTAAGCTTATTAAGCACCTGTGTTATGGAATCAATGACAACGTGACAAACAGGTATTGTAGAATTAACTTGGATATTTAAAGATATGTTGTCTGAGAATTTATATAATTTTTTTTTATGAAGCAAAGCTAAACTATTTTAAATTCTATCATCCATTATTACAATTTCATATTTCTCTTTTATTGTTAGTACTTTTCTATTGAAGTTATGAAGCTAATATTAAATCGCTGAAAATTATTTATAGTTAACGCGTATCGCACTTATTTTTCAACTTAAATTGTGCACAACTTAAATTTGAGTTATTTTCAAAACATCATTAAGTTGTCCCAAAAATATCTTTCGGTGGAAGGTGGGTCGAAGGGATTGACCCTGTGTTGGGTATTGCGTGAAGATATTTATTTATTTATTTTTATTTTATTATTTTGCTGTGAACCCGGATACCTTAAGCTATGTTACTACCATAAATTCGTAGAGCTAATGGTTTATATTAAGGCCAAAGTAACGTGTTCCAATCGGTTAGTAAAAAATAAAAAATAAAAATAGGTTAGTTTCCTCTTTAGGTTTACACAATTATATCCAACGTCAGAACATGTTTTTAAGCAATTAAATGCTTGTGCCAAGATGTCCTGCTCTTCTATATCTTACAGGTTAGTGGCAATACAATTGGTGGAATTGCCGCTGAAGACTTTGGTTAATTATGCAACTTGTTACAATCAATCTACTCAGCTTCTGACTATCGATAACATCTATCTACGTAATGGAAATACAAAAGTTTAGAGGTGGAATGTAGTGTCACTGGACCTATGATATCGATACGGTATATGCCCAATTACCGAGACCGACGAATATGCGAAAGTCATTAAATGTGTGTATGCCGAAATTTGTTTGTATTTTAAACTAACATGGTATATTCATGTTGGTTAAACTAATTATACATTGGCATCTTCACAAATATTTAATGACGTGGCTTATTCTAGAGATGTGCCACGTCTTTATTGTTCAACACACTAAATACCAGAGTCGTCAAGATACGAATAGGTGATAATTACATACAGAGATAGGGACAACATCACATACATTGCTCTGATCCCAAAACGATCAGTTAATTTTTAGAATTAGAAACAACGAAGGTGCCACAAACACCCAGACCCGAGAAAATGTTGAAAAAGTACTTTCTACATAGACCGGACTGGAAATCGAACCCGGGACCTCTTATTATATAAAAGTGAAAGTGATATCCGCGGTTTACTAAATTAATTTTTAGTTTCTTGTATTTACGGGAATACTACACATTTGAAATAAAACGATTTTCGGATTTTATCGCAATTGTTTACGGGGGGACTAAGTCTCTCCCCCGTGTCCCCCTGCCCCCGTGACCACGGATGCTGTAAAGTATCCGAAACGTCTAAGATCGACTAACTAATATTAAGTAGCTAATAAATAAACAAATAAATATCTTCACGCAATTCCCAAAATAGGGGTAAACAATTAAGTCCCTTTGACCCTCCTTCCGTCGAAGATATTTTAGGGACAACGTGACAGGTAGTGAGCCTGTCACAGTCTTTATGAAATAAGTCGTACATAAGTTTTCGAAAAATCCATTGGCACGAGCCTGCCACCTGGGGGTCGAACTCGGGTCTCTTGACTCGTAATTCCGACCCCCGAACCATTTGGTATTGAAGCCAATAAAAACCAAAAAATATAGAAAAATTTTTTAGGATTCTTATACAATATATACGGTAAGTGTTCATTATATATAGATTTCAAACAATCTTATAAACAAATAATTACTCCTATTAATTTATTAATATGTCAGGATTATTAACTTTTCACAAGGAATATTTTTAACATTTGAACCAATATCTTTGTGTAAAGGTCAGTTTGATATACCGATTTCATTGTAATACATAGATAGGGAAAACATATCATATCTATGTCAGTGAATTTTGGACTATGTAAGATTGTTAACCAGAAGACTACTTTGTGTTTGACATTGCTAGAACAATAACGTTCGTTTATATTTTTGTATGATGTTTGTATTTGTGCAATGTTTTATTTAATTAAGTTATTTTGGTCGGATATTACTTATTAATTTAAGGTTTCCCTACTCATATTCTATTTCAGCTTTAACTGAACCAAATCTCTCTCGCCACTTTGACACAATTTGTTAAAATAAGGCGTATTAAGTTTTCTATCCTACTTATAAAATATTATATTACAATTATTTATGACGTATAATGTAATAAAGTACAAAACAAACGC
The DNA here is from genome assembly GCA_029286605.1 of Sericinus montela. Taxonomy (NCBI): domain Eukaryota; kingdom Metazoa; phylum Arthropoda; class Insecta; order Lepidoptera; family Papilionidae; genus Sericinus; species Sericinus montela. The sequence goes on along the minus strand of JAGSMR010000007.1, from coordinate 7,300,962 downwards.
ATAAAAAGTTCTAAAGTACTGTAAAAATTAAAAAGTATAAGGTTACACAATCTTTCTACTTTAAAATATAAAAATGTATTTCATACATACATACGGCGTTAGGATCACTATCTTCTTTGTCACAAATAATTTTCGATGAATGGTAGTTGAAAAGAATTTAATTATCGAGACCTCTGTCTAACCCATTATTGGGAAAATGCGTGAAGATAAATTACATACTTACATTTATATCAGCCTGTAAATGTCACTGCATAAATACTACACGCTTGGAAAATGGATTGGAACCTCAGACGCTTCCCGCCACCGGTTTGCCTTATTTTAATCGGGTTTTTCGAGCTGGTTCTTCCGCCATCTGTCGGGAACCACCTTTATCTAGACTTTTTTTTATTCGCTTCTTACGTCACCTATGGGAAAAATAGATTGGCATAATCTTCAGCCTGTACAAATATATTATTGTTGAAAATATATTATTAGATTAATTTCTGTGCACGTAAAGTCACGATATAGTGATTGGGTGATCTGAATTCGAGGCAAGAGACCCATTTTCAATCTCCAGACTCGTAATAATGGGCTTTTTCAAAAACTTATGTGCGATTTATATCCATGGCTTGGACATAAAAACGTTGTCCCAAAACATCTTCGGTGGAAAGTAGGTCGAAAAAAATATTGTCATGACCTATGTTTATCCCTGTATTGGGAAGCGCGTGAAGATTTTTTTTAGAATTTCTATTTTGAAATAACGTAACTTTTTAAATAAAATTATTCCAAAGACACAGACTGAAATAACAAGTGCTTCGTACTTGTATCTTATGAGATTACCTCCATTTTCTGAGATCTGTGATATCATTAAAAATAACAACTTTTGTTTAATAACTTTCCTCGTAAGTGTAATGTTTTTCGAAAATTAAAGCTAAAAAAATAAATTTTATTTTTTTCTACAAGCAACTAATTATTACGTAAAACACGACTAGTTTTAAAACATACCGTGTACTTTGTGTAAGTATAAGTCCGTTTACATCGTGCCGAAACCTGCTTCCGCTGAGTACATTATTATTAGTACAGGGCCCGCTTCAGCCGCGTTACGTTGCTACTTTAAATTGAGATATTCATTAAAACCTTCCCTCGACAAACTAAACGCTGTCCAATTAATTAATGAAAAGTAATCATGATGGCGGCCGCTATTAATCAGGAAAAGATCGATCTGATAGTGAGAACAGCGCTCAACTTTGATACGTTCCATTTATAACCAGTTAGTACGACCCTTTAATTAAAATTGAAGTGTTTTTACAGTGTTAAACTTCTGCGAAATAAATCATTTAATTGAATGTAATCCGTTTAGGGGTAACAAATTTAAGAACAAACAACTAAATATTCTATAAGCTGATCTTTGAAACAATAAAGAAAAAAAAATACAAATTTAATGGAATAATGTAGCTATTATTAGTAGTTATTCTATGTTTGTGTCGTAAGTAGGCCACCCGGCGCTTTGTTGCAGGTAAAATAAATCACATTAATCTTTAACATTTAACACAATTTTCTTCATAATGATTTCGTGGCAAATAAAATCACTTTAGCAATTGGTGATGATTACGCCAAGCCCACTGGTACCTTTACCAAGTCTACTGTTAAAAAATATCAAAGGCCAATATCTGTAATTAAATACGCCTCTTTTCTTCTTTCAAAGAAAGAATAATTAGAAGATCACAAAATCAGTAGCAGATACCTCTGACCTTAGACGCTGCTGGCCCATAACTGGTCTGAATTTTGCTCTGATAGTTTTCAACATGATTCTCCCGTCTTCTACCAGTAGCCTATTGCGTTTTCATGCTTTTCCCCCTAGTCGACTTTTACAATACCCATGGGAAGTATACCACCCGTATATTCTTACGCCATAACCAAAATATTATTTTATCAATCAAACATTAATTTATTATTCTGTAACAAAAATTATTTAGTAGAGCCCGTGTAGACGAAACCCATTCCGTTTACGCAGCCAACCTACGGACAAATGAATATGTTGGGTCTTAATGGCAAATAAATAGTACTCTTGTTAGATTTATACGTCTGGCGTTAAAAAGGGGTCATTAGCTTTAAATAATCGAGTTTGCCTTAATAGTCTTTCATGCAAAATTTGTATATTGAAAATATATAAAATAAAAAAAAATATGCGTGTATCACAATTTAAAAAGGTACACATAAGTAATGCATGAATGGTAAAGTAAAGAATGTACTCCTAAGCTCCTTGGCGATTTGTCTTTTTAGCGAACCGATGTAGATTTTCACCTACAACCCTTAATGTAATGATAACCTTTTCTTTATTTTTGACGTTTGTCGTAAAAGGGAAAAAAGAGAAAAACTTTAGCTGTATTGCCGCGGCCAGACCTCAGCATCGGTACGACCTCCGCCAGATTCGCGGAGGTTAGTTAGATGAGCTGATAGTAAAGTTAATAATTCTCTTCCACCGCGACTCTAACGCGGCTAAGGAGAGCCAGGAGAGTGATGCTAAGGCAACGACGCTAACACTCCTTCACAGTCCACAAAAACGAGCGCATCAGAAGTGGACTGAGTAAGCCCAATTAGAGCGGTCTCTTCGTTCCGGTTACTTCCGCAGTGATTCCTTTTGGTTTAACCTGGATGTTTAAGAAACGGTTACTAAACCCCAAAGTCATGAGAAGACGAGAAATTATCCAGTAAAAATATTTAATTGTAAATTAAAACATAACACGGAATGAAGTGCTGATAAAACCCGTATTCTCTGAAAAACCAATTTACGTCGTATGTACATAATTTTTTTATTTAATTGAAGTTTCATAGAAATTTTACGATGTAAAACCAGTTTGTCGTCAACAAATAATTTTCAATATTCCAAACAAGCTTAAATTCGGCGAGGGGTCATTTTACATTGGATAGACTATTTAGTTAAATAACCGCTTATATTGTGAAAAAAACAATTTAGGATAAGTCTTCGCAGCTTGTTTATTTATTTACCTTTAAACGATTTACAGTAATGGATTAATTTACACTGGTCTTAATTAAAGTTAAGATAATATTGTGTTACATTTATCCAACAATATTGATCAAGGGAATCCGGATAACCGTAACGTTGGCTGGATTATTAATTTATGTTAATTCACGATAACATATTATTTAATGGTTTAATTTTAACAAATTCCCAGAAACACGAATGCTTATTACTTTATTATAAAACACTAGAAAGTTTTCTATGTTTGTTCTTCAACAAAATTCGATTGTTTCTTGAAACGACGTTGACGAGACTATATAAATATCTTGAACCAAAAATATGTTATCGCCGGGGTATATAATAAAAGATGAGAAGTCATGAGTATTAAAAATAAGAAACAACGTGTATTAGGTATACTTTCGTACAAACAAATTGTATATGGAAAGAGATCTATGTATCGACACAGATACAATTTAGTTTACTCATACATCAAACATTGCTCGCATACATTGCTCTTATACCTAGTACATCACATACATTGCTCTGATACCAAGGGAAGTAGTTAAAGCACTTGTGTTATGGAATCAGAAACAAATATTTATTATTTTATTTATTTATATTCACGCACAATCCCTGACGGGGTAGCCAGAGAAAACAGATCGCCAAGAGTCACGATCCCTACATACTTCTTTCACTTCTTTCAGATTCATCATCTTCTTCATACATGCACGTCTAGGTATCCGAGTACTCTTGACCCTCCCCTCTTTGAGCAATTTCTCTTCAGAAAAATTCTCAGGAACAAAGAAGGCGTAAAAACACCCAGACCCGAGAAAATGTACAAAAGTGGTTTCTTAGATTGTCCCGTTTGGGAATAGAACCCAGAGCCTCAGACTTAACAACACCATGTAAACCGGAGCGTACTACACTTGTCCACGGCGGTATTAGTTAAATGATCTGTGAAATTCTACAGCAGGATTTTGGGTCTTTTTTGAGGATGATTTGCCAAAATCGCTTCGGTTTGTCGAAGTTTCTCAACCAAATTAGCGTTTGCAGTACCAGGCAACTTGTATTTAACGTCCTCTCCATATATTTTAGGCGAAACATTTTTCTGAAATAGTTATACCTCCACCTGACTGTTCTTTTTTTTTTTTTTTATTTATATTCAGAAAAAAAAAACAAATTACAAGTGAAAACAACAATACACTGTACTATAAAACCAAGTGGTTTTTTTTGTACAATGGAGTTCGTCCATACAGATAACATTATTTAGCAGTTTACTTATTATAAACCAGATAGTTTACATTAATAATTACGAACATGATATAGGAATTTTTAGTGAGGGTAGATTAGGTGCGAATGTTTTTGTCGTTATAACAATGACGAGCACATAAAAAAGAAAAGAAACAAATGCATTCGAGTGTCCGAAGGGTGTGTCAACATTATTATCAATTATTTCATATAATTATCATGTAGCAAAGCTAAGTTGTAGTTAGTTAATTTAGATTTGATGTTGTTTGGATTTATTTCGTAACGTAATGCGGGTGGTAATTCGTTTATTAATTTTGGAATCATAAATTCAGTGTGCGTTTTCCATAGTGATTCTTATTATACACAGGCACATATAATTTTTATTAGAGATAGCGCAGTACCTTTGCTATGTGATATTAGAGTTTGTAGGTCTTTGTTAAAAACTGTTCTTTTAAGAGCACATATTTGATTTTGTCATGGATTGGGATTATTTTACAATACGCGAACAACATATGGTAGTTATTTTTATATTTACTTTTTACTTTAGGAGGGACGATTATCTTTAGAAAACTTAATTGAAGTTGAAAAATTTTGTCTACGTATGTTTTGAATGTGAATCCATAGCTATTCAAACCGTACGAAGTTATTGATTCAACTAAAGCTTTATACAATAATAATTTAATTGGAAAGTCAATTTTGTTTTTAATTAGTACAAATTTTGTCAGAATTGATTTTAGCCGGTCACAGACGTTACTTATATGCTTTTTCCAATTTAGTCGGCTATCAATTATGAGACCTAGGTACCTATGGTTGCCCGTATAAACTATTGACGGACCATAGCATATAGATTTTATTTGACATGAATGTAAGCATGAGTGTGAGTGTGCTATGAGATTAGGCACTGTTTTAGCACAGTTATGAAAAGAGCTGATATACATTATTTTAGTTTTTTTATCGTTTAAAACTAAACCAACATCGTGAGAGCACTCAATAAGAGATGTAAAATCTTTTTGCAAACGTATAAATGCGACTCCAAGATCGGCATCAGCCGCTACTAGGCACGTGTCGTCGGCAAACTGATAAATTTCACAGCTGTCAATTAAATTTATTAAACTATTAACATATGTTAAGTAGTGTTAAGGTCCGAGTACTGATCTCTGTGCAGTTCCTTCAGTTACAGTCTTTTCATAATTCCAATTTTCAGCGATCTTAACTTTAAAACGTCTATTTTCCAGATAATTTTTACACCATTTCTGGACAGGTCCTCTAATTCCCGATTAGTCCAGTGATTCAATCAATGTCTCGTGTTGAAGTGTATCAAACGCTTTGCTAAAGTCAATAAAGACTACTAGGATGTGTTTTTTACTATGCAAATGTTTGTTCATCGAATTAGTAAAGTTGCTCAGGAGCTTAGTGGTGCTTTTGTGTGGTTGAAATCCGTATTGCTTATCATTTAGAATGTTATTAGAATCATAGAATTTTAGAAATAGATTTGACAGACATTTTTCAATTATTTTATCTAAGGTGGGTAATATGATTATGGGACGATAATTTCCATACTCCTTAAGGTTTCCTTTTTGAAAATTGGCCTTACTATTCCAGTTTTCAAATCATCAGGATATATTCCAGTTGTTATACTGGTATTTGTTAATTTGGCTATAGATGGTGCAATTTTATGTCTAATGATTTTTAGGTCACGTGCACGAATATTATCTATTCCGGGAGACTTGTTGTCATCTAGTGATTTTATTATTTTATTTATTGTATCTGAGCTTACTTTCTGAAATCTAAATGTTAAATTTACCGGCCTACCGTATTAAAATTTTTGAAGTAACGGAGTTCTGCAGTTGTTCAATATATTATGAACACTGTTTTTAAATTCATCTGCAAAATTATTAGCTATCTGTACTAAGTTTGTTCTACTGTTCTCAAAGTTGTTCAGAATAATATCGTCAATTGATTTCATAACACTTCCTGTCATATTGTTTAAAATATTCCATAAGTTTTGAAGATTAGATTTATTTTTATTTATGTTGGTTATCAAGAACAATTTTTTTTTATTTTTCTATTAGCTTATTAGCGTGATTCCTAGCTTGATTGTATTTTAATCGTTTTATTTTATTGTTGCTATCATTTTTCCAATCATTAAATAATATATCTCTATAAAGATAAATTATTTTATATATAAAGATAATTATAGAGGCAAGATTTTATAATTTTATTATTTATCCATTTATTTTTATCCCTATTTGATACACTCTTAATTTTTATTTTTATTTGAGATTGGTTATAACAATTTTGTATGGCATTTTTAATAAATTCGTATATTTTAATAGGACAGTACAGATTTTTAATAGGCTGCCAGTGGATATTGTTCAACAATAATTGCAGTTTGTTATTTTCATATACAGTTATAAATTGCAAATTATCATCCTGTATCTGTGTTGTTTGACTAACGCAAGCGAGTACCACCGCACGGTGATCAGCCAGTACAATACCTAAGGCCGCTGTAAACAGTTCTTGAGTGCGGGATCGTATAAAAATATGATCGATACAAGACTTTGTTAATTTTGAAGCTTTAATTTCAATACGTGTAAAGTCCGAGATCCCACACTCAAGACCATAGCTTGACAGCATACTTGTATATTGATGTTTTACAGGATTATCTAATTTGGTGTCTATTTTATTGTCTCCTACAATGAATATATCTGTGTCTTTATCAACTGTTTTGATGATACGTTTTAACTCTTTTACAAATAGATATCTAGGGCTATTAGGTGGACGATACACTGCACACAGTGTTGCACAATAACTGGATTGTGTTTTTATCGCAATCATTAGGCTTTCAAAATTAATCGTGTTGGTTTTAATTAATGTAGTTTTGTGTTTGTTGTGGACATACATAATAATACCTCCCCTTTTACGCGATTTGCGCAACTGTGTGTGCATTGTGTAGCCATTTATCATAAACATACTACATAATGTATCTGTTAGATTAGCTTCCGTCAAAATCATCAATAATTTTTTACAAGATAGTATATAATGTTATAGGGTAGAAAAATTTTTAACGGTAGATCTTCTGTTAATATGCATGCAAAGTAGATTGACCTTTTTGTGGTACATATTTTAAAAACAGTTTATATCCTCGCAATTAAACAATTCGGTTATGGAGTCTGTATACAATGACATAATTATTAGAGAAAAGAAATAAAGTATGAAAAGTAAAAAAAAAATACAAGTAAATAAACGATTATAACCTTATCGTACCAGTAGGTCTTTTATGTCTTTTATGTCTTCTATTGATCTAATTCTGATAACTTCTTTGTCTTTCTCCTCCTTTCGGGCCAACACTACACCTCTTTTACACCACACAAACTTAAACGTATTCTTAAGTTCATTTTTTGCATTCCAGAGAAGCATTTTGTTGTGAGACGTAAGTGCTTCCCGAATGAACACTGGTATGTCCTCAGATGTTCTTGAAACATTAGTAATTATGTCTTTCACCTTTAGCTTTTTATTTTTAGTTTCCGATATCCACATATCCGATGTCGCTGCTTAGCATCTTTAGTTTGCAAGCAATATTATTTGCAATATCTGTAACATTTTCATTGTCTACCTGAGGCACATTAACGACTTCAATGCAGGATGATAACCTTTTTTGATCTTGTTCATTTAATCTTTGTTCAAGTGCAGCAACTCTGGTTTCTAGATTTTTATTTTTATTATTAAGTTCGACATTCTTACGCTGTAGTTCTTTTATCAATTGTTTACAGGCATCCACAGTTTCAGCTACTTCCTCAAGCCTATCTGTATGATATTGAATAGAATCACAGATGTCTTTCATTTCTCTCTTCATTGCTGTCTCCACTTCCTTCGATATGGCCTTAGCCAGCTTTTTAACGTCAATCCGAGCAGAATCACTCATATCTTCTTCATCTTCATCACTCGGAATTATAAACGATGTGCGTCTGGGAGAAGATTTATTACACTCCAGACAGGTCCACTCAAGATTTTCCGTAGCCCGGAGAGCAGCCAATTGTTTATTCGTGAGTCCTGTACATTGAGTACTACAATGTACAACTTTTTCACATTTGCTGCACTCAATACCGGGGCTTTTTTTCGTAACATTTTTTGAACATCTTTCGCACTTGTTCATTTTGAGGGTATTTATTTAAAACTCTCGCGCACTCGACACATGCGGCTCGTGTTCTCGCTAGTGACGAGTTTTAAAAGTTTATTTCCTAATATATGCTAAAACTATTAAATAGTTTTGATTACTCACACTGTAATCTTAGCTGAAAGTCACGATAGCCGAGTGGTTGGGTGATCGGAATTCGAGTCGAGAGACCCGAGCTCGATCCCCAGATGGCAGGCACCGACCAATGGGTTTTTTCAAAACCTGTGTACGATTCATACCGTTGGCTTGTACATAAAGACGGCTCGAACTCACCACCTGTCTCGTTGTCCCAAAAATATTTTCGGTGGAAGGTGGATCGAAAGAACTTATTTTTCTAGCCCTCTGTGTAACCCAGTGTTGGGAATGGTGTAAATATATTTATTTATTTCATTTTTACACTGTAACGTTCAACGTTTTCCATCGTATTGTTATTATTTTATTCTAATTTAAATTTAACATCATGCTTCCTATTATTGCGACTAACTTGAAAATTTGATGTTTGGAAGTTCACCTAATCATACAATCGTTTAACCTCCTAGTGTATATCTGGGAGGTGAAAGGATCAATAAAAGTAAAAAAAAAACAAATATGTACGTGTAATGGGAACATATATTGATCTTAAATAAAACGATTTTCGGATTTTATCGCGTTTTTAATTACTTTTAACAAACTATTTTTACTTCCCGACGTTTCGGATGCTTTATAGCCTCCGTGGTCACAGGGGGACCCAAATCGTTTTATCTAATATGTGTAGCATTCGCGTAAATATAAGAAATTATAATATATATTGATCTTATACGTTGAAAATATTTACAAAATATTCAGTCTAAATATTTATGAGCTAGTAGCTATGCTCTACGTCATACACTAAGAACACTTAAATCATTTAGATTAATTTTAAGTATCATTAGTATAGACTATATTAAGAATGCACCACCTCCTTTCTACCCATGGCTGTCGTAGGAGGCAGATCTATTTGAAAAATACCAGACCATTATAAGCAATTACGCTTGCTAGGCGTTGCGATTATGGCAAATGTCCTTACTGGACAGACATGTGACTTAAGTAAGATATTTGTACCGAATATATTTTTATAACCTTAAAATAGTTAACTTAATTTATTTATTTACACTTTTTTGTAAACCTTAAGAAGAAAATTATACATAGGGCGGACTTAATACCTTTAGGCATTCTCTGCCAGTCAACCTGAGGCGTGGAGAAATATTGTCACGGTGCTTATACTGGGTTTCATAAAAAGCGAATAAAAACATGTCTATAATTATATAAGTATATTATTGTAACCAAATATTAATAAATAAAACAACGGGCCAAAAATGGCGCAAAAAAAACGAATATCAGTAAAGGACATAAACAAATGGATACTATATAAAAGACAAACAAAAATAATAAATGTACATAAAAAAAAACAAAATAAAGTGCAAAATATTATTACCATTATAATGACCAATCACTAATACTGACAGCAATAAAAGTTTCATTAATCGTTAGCCAAAAGTGAAAACTGCACGCCTTACAATATATAGCACGATTCTGTTACCTTTTTTTTTACATGACAGCGAAACTAAAATTAAGCATAGAAGCAAACTGAAAGCAGTTGAATCTAAATATTTTGTTTTTTATATAAAAGATATTAAGATATTTTAATTACGAAAGATGATTTTATCACTAAAACGTATAAGGGCGTGCGTCCATTGTTTGAGCACGTTGGGCCTAATGTTGAATAAAAAATATACAGCGTGAAATTTAGGGGATATCACGCAAATGTTTCAAAGTTATTTGGTCTGCCTCGAGTAGATATGGACTAACTTTCGAATACCATATGAGAAAATTGCTCGAAGAGGCGAGGATCAAGAGTACTAGGATACCTAGAAGAGCGTGTATGAAGAAAATGATGGATTGGAAAGAAGTGAAAGAGGTATGTAAGGTTCATGACACTTAGCGATCTATTCTCTAGCTGGGTAGTCATGAATGATCCCTGACTGCGTCGTCAACAATTTTGAATGGCTACTCAACTATGATAATAATTGTAAGAAGATGCCCGATAGCCTAGTTGGTAGTAATCCTGCCTTCGAAGCTAACAGTTGCGGGTTCGAAATCTGCTAATGGAAAACATTTGTGCGATGAGTTACGACCGAGTAACTCATCACACAAATGTGACCGAGTTACGACCTGTTAAAGTCCACTGCAGGGCATAGGCCTTTCCCGTAGGGAGGATTTGCCATAATCGCCACGCTTGGCAAGCGGATTGGCGATCGCAGTATCAGACACCACGCACCTTAGACGCTGCTGCCCATCTTCGATCTGATTATTTTGGTCTGATATTTTTACAGATGGTTATCCCGACATCTATCGGTTGCCATAACGATATTCAAGGATGATTCCGTTAATCGCCTCTTACGACACCCACGGGAAGAAAGGGAGTGGCAATATTCTTACATCGTTACCACACGGCTAGTGGTGAGTATACAACTACATAATCCAAACATAGATATATATGAATATTTATCTGGGTAAACATTTATAATACCTTCACGCCATTCCCAATACAGGGGTAGATAGACGTCTAGTCTAGACAATTTAGTCCCTTCCACGGAAGATATTTTTGGGACAACGTGACAAGCCCGACGCCGTCTTTATGTGCAAGCCAACGGTATGAATAATACAACGGTTTGTACAAACCTGCCACCCGGGGATCGAACTCGGGTCTCTCGACTCGAATTCCGATCCCCAACCACTCGGCTATCTAGACTATGGTAAATGTTTGTACTTATATAAATGTTATATATCTTTATATCTATTATGTATATATCTGTATATGTTATATATCTGTAAGTATATTTTACCGTTGGCTTTGACACTAAAACCTGCCAATAAGCTCACAACCTGCCAAGCTGTCTGGACAAGAATCTTTATAATCTAATTTTGTTTCGTGCTCGTAAAATAACCTAAATTTATGTACGCGTTCCTAGCGCGGAATAGCCACAACTTAATAAAACAGATTTTCAATTAAGATAAGCTTGACTAATTATGGAAATGATATTATTTCACAAGGAATTTCGACGATATTTCTTAGCCATCCCCTCGAGGAGTGCGGCCCGTCACCCGAAATCAAGCTGTGTAATTACACGGCATACTTACACAAAATAATAAATTCCGTGTTCGCGAATTTAACAAGCAGGCAATGCGTTTACGGAGGTTATGCTGCGTAGTCTAAATTTCTCAGCCAATCTCGCCCGTTACGCTTATTTTGGAAACATTGAATTCAGTTATACGTGAATAGTTAAAATATTTACTTCACAGTAGCCGAATGGTTGGATGATTTAGAATTCAAAACAGGAGATTTAGATTTGAACCTCTGTCGGAAGGCTCTTAGACCAAAGAGGTTCTTTTTTACACTAAGACATTGCTTGGCTTACGTTGTCCCAAAATAAGATCATCATGAAAGGAATACATGGTCTAAACCTTCAACTAGACATGGACCTGAATAAATAAATATAAATATTCTTCACGCAATTCCTAATACAGGGGTAGACAGAGGTCAAATCTAGACAATTGAGCCCCTTTGACCCACCTCCCACCGAAGATATTTTTGGGACAACGTGACAGGTGGTGAGTCCGTGGCCGTCTTTAATGACAATACATAGACCTAATATTTGAAAATGCATAAAGATGTATTTACGTGATTGGAATGGTACAGACCTAACCCTAATGGACGAAACCATCTCAGTTATATCGGAAGATAATGATAAGAAGTTAGATCGGAATTCTGAAGGAGAACCGTTACCTACTAAACACCCCGGCTAGACGTTGTTAGCCACGAGCAGTGTAATTTAAATGTTTTATAGCTCTTGGGGTATTCCGTATGGTTACGGAATTCGTGTGGTAACGGCGTTAGAACATTGCCACTCCCTTTCTTCCCGTGGATGTCGTAAGAGGCGAATAAGGGAAATAATCTTGAATATCATTATGGAAATCGATAGATGGCGGAATAACCATCTCTAAAAATATTAGAACAAAATTATCAGCCCGATGGGCAGAAGCATCTGAGGTGCGAGTGGTCTGGTACTGCGATCGCCAATCCGCTTGACAAGCGTGGCGATTAAGGCAAATCCTCCCTATGGGAGAGGCCTGCAGTGAACTTTAAAAGGCCGTTATGTATGTATGTATAGCTCTTGTGGTAACAGAATACTGAGATATTAGACGTCAGGGTGTAGTTAACTGACACCCTGACGTCTTCTCTCAGTTTACCTCTCATGTCAGCAGACAGAAAGTGAGCTAGAAGATCACCGTGTATAAATCGAGCACAAGTTTTGAAAAACCCCATTTTTTTGAGCTTGTCCCCTAAACATCGAACGCAGATCTCTTGACCCGAATTCTGATCACCTAACTCCTCAGCTTATTATGTCGCCTATTTATCGGGTATGATTTAGTTATAATTGCATCATGGTTATGTTTTCAAACAACCTCCTACTTAGACTAAAATATGAAAGTGTGGGAGAAACGTATGCCTTCATCTTGCGTCATGAAGAGGGTAGGTAGAAGGTGGGTAGATGTTCTGGTTCTTAAAATAAAATAATGTAGATTTAAACTAGGCTTGGATGGCTTAAATACTTAGACAGCGACGAGCTCACCACCTGTTACTTTATTCCAAACAGACTTTGGTGGAAGGTGACCCGAAAGGATTCAATTGTTCAGAGCTCTGTCTACTCCAGTATTGGGAAAAGTCTTGATAATATATTTGCAGTTACCTTATGCCTGTATGAAATGCACGTTGCTGCTATGAGCTACGTCATTCTCCGAATGAAATACAGACGCTCTAGTCGTCCCGCATCTACTCTGTGAATACTCAGTATCTTTGTTGAGACAGCCCATTCCTTCAGTAGCCACTAAGGATTCGGTTAACTGTTAGCTGTAAATCGATAGATAGGTTGGATGATCAAAATTCGGGTAAAAGGGACCCGAGTTAGATCCCCAGATGGCAGGCACGTACCAATGGGGTTGTTTTTTCAAAACTTATGTGGTCACCAACTGTCACGTTATCCCAAAAATATCTTCGGTGAATGGTTGGTCGAAAGGACTTAATTGTCTAGACCTCTAAATACTTCTATGGTGGGAATAGAGAAAAAATATTTTTTTTGTAGATACGAAAACTTTCAAGGATCTGTAAATAATAATTATTTACACTATACAAATAGTTCTTCATAGCGACAATCGGACCTAGTCTTCAGTTTCAAATAATGGATTGTAATAGAGACTTGGCAGTGTTGCTATGTAATGGACGAGGGGACTTATAATGAGGAGAGATGTGTGATACTGTCTGTCTTAATTATACTGTCTTAAATCTGTTGCAATGTAGTGTAAAGTCGTGTAGGCGTAGATACACATTACTATCACTGCGTCCATATAGCACCGCCTAAGATTATACTGGAACTGGAGTTCCATCATCGATCTGACAACAATAAATGAGCATTCAGAACAATTCGCTCAACAATTTTTCAATCAAGGTTTCAGAACAAAGTTTTGCGGGTCGCGGAGAAATGTAATGAAAAAGGCCGGCGGTCACACGACTTACTACGTACAAAATTTTTATTTCACGACAAGCGGGAAATATTCGCTCAAACATTTCGTACATGTTTTTGCTGCCAACTCCATTAAGCTTCGTCCTTAAATGCACTTTAAAGTAATGTGAAGTATTTTCTTGTATTTTTTTCTCTTTGACTAACGCTATGAGCAGACTTACACGTATTTGGCAGACCCGAAAAATACTAAGACTTGTACCAACGTTGTTCTTTACAATATTTCAGTACGGATCAGAATCCTGGACTACTCTAGCGATAGATCAAACCGGCTGAAATGCGTACATACCATGAAAGGCTCAAAGAACTAGCACGCCTATACTTTCCCATACTTACTCATCTAGATATCAAACCTAGACCTACCCAAGTAAATAATTTCAACTATAGGCTACTGTGTTAGCTATACTATAGTTGCTCTCGCTATAGTTGGCGTAGCTATACTTGCTAGGGAAACTATAGCGAGTCTATAGGCTACTGAAGAATCCTAGCATATTTCGGTAACATTGCTCATCCACAATCATATTATCTTATTTAGTTGGTTGTGATAAACAAAATCGTAGGCGAAAGACCCCGTGGTCGACGACTTAGCCCTTTATGTGATCAGGTAACGGCTGAAATCTGATTGAGGTAAATAGACTTTACTATCAATACTACTTAGAACCCTTAAGAATTCAACTTTCAGTAAAGAAAACATCGATCATATTTGTTGTTTTGTAATTTGCCGTATTTAAACATAAATAGGATTTCTATTCGAGATATTTGATTAGTTTGACAAAAAAATTAAATAAATGCATGATTTTTTTGCATCTAAGTGTTGTATCTATTTTAATACACTACAACAATATATCACAACCAAAGTTCAAAATATTGAAATCAATTTAAATTTATTTGCAAGACAAAAGTGTTAACAACAGATAACAACAGATCGACTTACATTATATTGAGGTTCTTTTATTCTGCCTTGTCAGGCAGAATAAGATAACCTCAAAATATAAAACACCAAAGATTCTAAGCTTTAGATCAATTTCAAAATAATATCACTATCTAATTTTAAATTCATTGTCATAATTTTCCAAAAATTTGTTCAATATAAATTCAAGTAAATTCATTCCAATCCAATGTCATTAAAGACGGCGATGGGTTTACCACATGGCACGTTGTTCCAAAAATAACTTCGGTAGAAGGTGGGTCGATAGGACTTAAGTGTCTAGACTAGACTAATCTGATGGTCTAGAAAAGTACATTAAAAATAATACTTAAATGCAATTTCAAAAAATGTAAAAGTATTTAGTTTACCATAATTAAATACCATTTATACATAAGACTTTCTAATAATTACTATAAATGCTACAGCGTCTACCGAAATTATGAGAATTATATATTTTTATCGGTTTAACTAAACTAATACACCAATAATTGTTCATGTCATCATTACAACCCATAAACAATTTCAATTAAAACATCCTTTTAAACTGTTTTTTAGTAACTGTCTAATATTTGACTGAAGTTTATAAAAAAATTTATGGCCATACAATTTTTATATTCACTTACGAGTACAATGCACAGATTGCGTCCGTATGTCGTGTGTTAAATAAAGCAGGTATTCATTTTTTTTGTCTTCATAGCTTTAGTCATATAAACTAAGTTTCTCCATAACATGAAACTGTATTTCGGCACAGAAGCAAAATATCCATGGTAAGCAGTTAGAGTTGCATCTGTGGATACACCTGACTCTCCTTAACATTTAACTTTTGTATATGCAACAAATCTATCTAATTTCCAGTTGTCATGTTGGTCGATTTCTATTAAATAAAACTTATTCTACAACGTGTTTATTATAATGCACCACAGATTAAATTGCTAACAGTGATAGTGGCAGTTGTAACAGTGGTGGAGCCACGCATCAGCTTTTGTTGTTGCATCGACCGGAGAAGTACCACGACCTCACAGAATACCGGCGTGAAGAAGAAGTCTAAGAAACATCTGGGTTTCGTCTGGTGAGTGCAGGTAACCTGTGGCCCACACACCCCCCTCCTCCCTATGTACGCACGTATGTATGAGTCCATAGTCATCTTATTTACCAAGCTTACGGTACAATATACTTGTATTGATACATAAAGAAATATGTAAACATACGTATAAATATAAATAAATACATATCTTCACGCCATTTCTAATTGTCTAGACTAGACCTCTGTGTACCCCTGTAGACAGAAGTGTAGTCTAGACAATTAAGTCCTTTCGACCTATTTTCTACCAAAGATGTTTTGGGACAACGTGACAGGTGGCGAATCCGTAGCCGTCTTTTTTTATGTCCAAGCCAACGAAATGAATCGTACATAGGTTTTGAAAAAAAAACCTGGGGTTCAAACTCGGGTCTTTCGACTCGAATTCCGATCACCCAAACACCCGGCTATCGTGACATATAATATCTGAGAAAGTAAAAGAAATGAGTAGAAATAGTTATTTCCATCAACTAATATTTGCCCCTAACGGAATTAGATCCCGCAACCCTTAGCTTCCGAAGGCAGGGTCACTACCAACTGGGCTATCGGGTCATGACTAAGTTTAACTTAGAGATAAGATAGATAATGTAACGTAAAGACATAAGAAATATTTCAAAGATTACATGCAAATAAGATATAATATAACAATGATGGCTACTTGATATTTATAAATTTCCTTTACTCTTGTAACTTGTTTTATCCAGTACTTTATAGTCGAGTTTTATACGGACGTATTCCTCACAATAAAGATATAAATCAAGCGGTGAGCGTTGAATAAAATCGCTTATACTCGTATCTTGCTTTATCATTTGATCGGTTGCTTCTTAATACAACATCTTAAAGAAACTTTACATCAATATTTTTGAGAACAAAAATGTTTGGTAGTGAATATTAAAAAATCTAAATAAAAAGTTATTGCATTTCTGAAACTATTTCAATTTAATTTATTGTGTTGTAGGCTGGAGACCCTTCACGACTTTATTTTCTAGACCCTAGATTGTTTTTTTTAATTATATATTATATTTACTATTTTTATACATATTTAATATATATTTTGCTTTAAAGCATTTTCAATTTTTTGCAATTATATTTGAAATAAAATATCTTTTATAACCTTACTTTTTTAAATAATTTTAGCGTTCCATATAACACAAAGAAGCGGAAATACATTTTCTAACATCCTGTAAGTAGCAAGTCGCCAGTCAGAGCTGCCCCACCACTTATTTATACTCGTAACATGAGATATCGGACATTACTATAGCCCTAAGTACTAGTTTTAACTGGATAGCCTAATTGTTAGTGATCTTGCCTATGAAGCTAAAGGTTGCGGGTACCATCCCGCTCGGGGAAAATAATTGTGCGATGAATATGAATGTATGTACTCGAGTTAGTGTTTATCTGTATATATCTGTATATAATAGGCTCGCCGCCCACGTAACATTATCCAAAACAGGCTGTTACGTTATCCAAAACAGTGAAATCGGTGAATGGTGGGTGGAAAGGACTTAATTATAGCGACAATAGCCTAATGGTTTAGGATGCGGACTGCGAAACATGACGTCGCAGGTTCAGGCCCCGGCATTCGACTATTGACGTAAACCAACTCCAGACACAAGCATTGCAGCTTAATTGGAGTGTTTAACAGGAATACTAGTAATGTTATTTGGCACTGCTAGTACTCTTTTTTAAAAAAAGAAAAGAATTATTTAAGTTAAAGTATTGGGAATTTTCTTCAAAGATATTAAACTTTATTCATTGACTTGCCATGTGATTACGTTATAGAAATATACTCCGATTGTCTCCGTGGTTATATGATGCGAATGCTGGAAAATGCAAAAGTGCAATAAAATTTAATGACTAAAGTGCAAATATCTACCGATTGATGGTGGAATAACCATCTGGTAAAATATCAGGCCAAAATTCAGCGAACCTGTATTGGATAATAGCGTTTATTCAGAAAAATATGTGAAAAAAAATTAAATACCTTTCATAGCTTTCCACGCATGTGACAACAGGAACTTGTTTTATTTAGAAGTTACATGCAAAATAGTTACATAAAGCTGTCGATAAAAGAATGAATGTAACGTTTACACTTTATTTATAGTTATGGAAAACCTGTGTTTTGCTTGAAGTTAGAGAGAAAATCTTCGAAATGTATTGGAACGAATTAATGTTATTTATGGAATCCGTGGAATTGTAACTGTTTCTTTACTTTCATGACAGCGCATAATTTTATAATCATTTAAAAATTGGTTTTCGAAGATTATATTTAGTTCCGAAAATGTCCTCTTTGGAAGGTGGGTCGAAGGGATTTAATTGTCTAGACTAGACCTCTGTCTACCCCTGTATTGGGAATGGCGTGAAGATATTTTTTAATTTTTTTTTACTTAGTTTTACGTTTAAGTAACGCTTTGAGATAGAATTGGTTAGTTCGAAATTAGAATCAGAAGACTCGAGTTCGATCCCTAGGAGAGAAGTTCACATCAACAACATTTTCAAAACTTATGTGCGATTTCAATTCTATTTAATTATGATGTATTTGTGTATGTATTTAATGTAATTGTCTAGCCATTCAACGTGGAAATGCAGCCAGCGTTCTTGGTACCATGCCACGAGGAGTAGGGCTCTACGATTATAATAGTTTTTAGTTAATAAGTATTGTAAATATTAACATAATTTTTTCTAAATAAAGTGAAGATATATTTACTGTAAGATGAATTTTGGATTAATTAATAAAATTTACTTTACTTCTTACTTCTCTTTGAATTGTTGGCTTGAACTGTGAGTATACGAGTTAAAACTGTGGGAAATTTTTAATACTATATGTCAAATCTGTGAATCATACGTGTCATTTAAAACAAAATATTCATCAACTCGTAATAGATTTGTAAACGTAAGATATGGACGAAGAGTGCGTTTGTCTTTAATAAAGATGAAAGGTAAATTATTTGAAACATTTTATTATTTTATAATTATAATTATTTTATAATAAAATAAAGGCACCCTTCCTTTCCGTGGGTTTCGTAAGAGGCGACAAAGGGAAAGAGCTAGAATATCCTAATGGCAACCGATAGATGGCGGGATAACCATCTCTAAAAATGCAGACTATAATAATCTGACCGAAGATAGGCAGCAACGTCTGAGGTGCGATTGGTCTGGTACTACGATCGCCAATCCGCCTGCCAAGCGTGGCGATTATGGGAGAGGCCTATGTCCTGCAGTGGACTTTAATAAGTCGTTATGTATGTATGTATGTAAGCATGTTATATTGGTTGGCCTAACGTACTCTTAACAGATTTCATAAATTATGTTAATGTAATAAATATAACTTGATAAAAACTTTATATAATAAAAATGTTTCAGATTCTCAGGAGATCCACAAAAACATATTCTTTCCTTTATCGTCCATGGCTTTGAAAATCAAAGACAGGGCATAAAAAATGAGAACAACGTCCATAAAGTTTCTGTATTCTCGTGAGAAACCCCGCAAATTTATTATTTTTCACAATCTGACAAATAATGGTACTGACACACAGAGTAAAGACAACTTAACTTACTTAATTACTGTAGCGATTAATAAAAAAAATTTTAAATCAAATACTTTTAAGTAACGTAGATTTTATATGGCAGAGCCAAGTTGCGGTATTCTGAAAGAGACTACAGCAACCGTTGGAGTCCCAAAAATATCTTATGTATATATATATATATATATATATATATATATATATATATATATATATATATATATATATATATATATATATATATATATATATATATATATATATATATATATATATATATATATATATATATATATTATATATATATATGTATATATATATATATATATATATATATATATATATATATATATATATATATATATATATATATATATATATATATATATATATATATACATATATATATATATATATATATATATTATATATATATATTATATATATATATATATATATATATATATATATATATATGTGTATATTAAATATGTAATTTAAATTTAAATCACAACAAAATACTTGGTGTTAGCAAAAATGATCAATGCGCACCACTCAAATTTTCCTAAATAATGAAACATGAGATTTACACAATGGATACACTGATTCAGCGATTTCGGGCCCATTAGGAAAAGCACGAGGGCATTGTATGCGAATCACAAATGAATCCGAGGGAGAAGATCGTCCAAGTAAAAAATGATGAATGACTTTAAAATGATTGCGTAACATTCGCTTATATGGTGTACTGGCTTCCCGCTTGCGGCTTCGTTCGCTTAGAGGACTGTAAGTGCCAAAAGTATATGTCAACTCTCATATGTACTAGTACAAAAATTAATGATATAAATAAATAACATAATATATACATATATAGATAGGGACAACATCACATACATTGATCTGATCCCAAAGTAAGCGCTTAAGCACTTGTAGTGTAGTAAACAACGAAGGCACCACAAGGATACAGTATTACACATAAGAAGTTGATTTTCTGCGACGGCGACACCTGGAAAACCGGTGTGGTTACCACTCAACACAAAGGTCGTCAAAAGAGACAATGGTAAACGGAAAATTTATTTATATTATGTGTAAATTCTGTTATTAGTGAACGTCTACATCTCGAAATGTGTAAGTATGCTAAATTTCAAGTTAATCGGGTGTATAGTTACAGAGATCACGTGATAAATGGTATCTCGTATATGTATGCATACATATCATGGATCTTGTTGGATATTTTACTTGACATGTGATATGGGCGTAAGAATAAAACCACTCCCACTTTTCCCGTGGGTAACGAAGTAAAGGGAAAAGCATTGAAAATGCAGTTGGCTATCAACAAATGGCGGGATAACCATTTCAAACAATACCAGAATTGAAATACTAGACATTATATATTACAATGGTAAAGAAAACGATATTTAATATATATAAATACATACATTTGTACCGGACTGTTAAAATAAAGGGCATATACCTGGGAGAGGTAGATAGGATAGGTAGGATTTGCCATAATCGTCACGCTTGGCAAGCGGATTGTCGATCGCTGTCGAGAAATTTTATACATTATATTACATTACATTATTATTTATATTACATTATATTATTATACATTATATTATTTTCTTATCGAAATAACAATACCTTTACACTATTTCCAATACTAGACAGAGGTCTATTAACGATATAATTCGTAGATAGGTTTTTTAAAAACCCATTACTACGAGCCTGCCACCTGGGCTTTGAACTCGGGTCTCTTGACTCGAAATTCCGACCACCCAACCTCTCGGCTATCGTGACTTCCTAAATTAAAAAAAAAATAATAAGTAGAATGCGACTGCGATTTGGTTTTCGAACTAATTTCGTTAGCTGTGTGGTTAAGCGGTAGCCAACCTTAACAAAAGCCTGTGGTTTTCGCCTCGCGCGGAAATCTCATAATTTCTTAAAGCGATCTTAAGCGTAGTTCACACCGGACAGGTCACTCTCAAAGGCCCTCACGCGAAATCCCTCCGCATCAGTGCGCCGTTTAACACTCTCATTGTGGTTACGGCAACAAAGAGCCGACATCGCAACAATAGGCTTGTTTGGAATATATATATAATACTGGATGTGTCATGATTTTATCAGTTCAGTGTTCAGAGTTCTTCGGAATTACTCAGATATGTAAATATAACAAAAAACATGACAAAAATCGACGACAAATACAAGGCAATGTCAAACACAATATTAAAATTATTAAATAAAATAAAAATAAATATATAAAATAATTTCAATATTTAAAATAATACAATTATTATTATTAGTAGAAAATATTGAGGTTGTCGCATTATTTCGATGTAAGTCATCGCTTTGCTTCTTTCTTTTTTTATTGGAGAAGGTGGTAAAGCAACTATCGGTTCACTTGAAAAAATAATGAATGAAAATGAAATGCAGACGCAATAAATTATTATACTCATGATAGCCGAGTGGTTAGGTTATCGAGAAACGAGTACAGAGACCCGAGTGCTATCGCCAGGTGGCAGGCTCGTACCTTTGTAAAAAAAAATATCTTCACGCAATTCCCAATACAGGGGATATAGACAGAGGTCAAGTCTAGACAATTAAGTCCCTTTGACCCACCTTCCACCGAAGATATTTTCGGGACAACGTGACAGGTGGTGAGCCCGTCGCCGTCTTTACGTCCAAGCTAACGATGAAATTCGTACATAAGTTTTGAAAACCCATTACTACGAGCCTGCCAATTTGGGCTTTGAACTCGGGTCTCTTGACTTGAAATTCCGACCACCCAACAACTCGGCTATCGTGACTTTGGGTTTACTCGTACCTTTGAGTTAAAAAAAATACTTAAGTTCAAATTATATCGTTGACTTGGGCATAAAGACGGCTCACCAACCGTCACGTTGTCCAAAAAATGTCTTAGGTGGAAAGTGAGTCGAAAGGACTCAATTATCTAGACTTCAGAGTCAATGTATTGGTAAAGACGTGAAGATATTATTTTATTAAACTATTGACTTTATCATTTTGTGAGATAAATAGGTTTGAAGTTTCTACCCATCTTAAAGTCGCCCAACGTTCTTGCTGAAGTTATAGCTTCAAAACTATCAATTCATTACCTTATCCAGTATAATTAGTTTTCTACCTCCTTTACTATACAACAAAAGGTTTTCATATTATGCTGCCTTAAGAAGACCTCAAGGAGACCTTATTCGGAAGATGCCACTTGTAATGTAAATACGCCATTGTGTATGTCGACCACAGAACTGTGAGGTGTGTCTTATGATCCCTTTGACGGGGGCATTCTTAAGTGACCATTATGTCTTAATTTGTTGGAATATAATTCTCGCGTTTCCGACTAGAATGATTGTGTGGAGTGCATTATGTTCTTTGTTTATTTCAAATAAAAATAAAATAAAATACTGAATACGTTTTTATTTGTACAGAGGTTAATGATCTGGCAAAGGTTTCAAGTTTAGGTCCCGACGAAAGACCATTACAGGCATTTGTTAACGACAATTCTTGGACCGTGTGGTAACCGTGTAAGAATATTTTTACTCCCTTTCTTCTCGTGGGTGTCGTAAGAGGCGACAGCCTTGAATATCGTTATGGCAACCGATAGGATGCGGCATAACCAAAATAATAAGACCGAAGATGGGCAGCAGACCACACGCACCCAGCATCGGTGCGTGTGGTCTGCTGCACATCTTCGATCCAGCATGGGTGCGTGTGGTCTTATACTGCCTAAGTGGACTTTAACAGGCCGTTACTTGGTTTTATGCAACCAAAGAGTACTCCATCTCTTACATAGGTTTTATGAAAAGTTTATGCAATGATGACCGCGCGTTCCTTTCAAGGTATATTCCTTAATTATTTTTTTTGTTATAATTTTGTATGTATATCATAATCATTTATTTTATTTGTTTGTTGCCTGTATTTTTATTAGATAGTGTAGTAAAGAGTTATAGAATTTTGTTTATTCTTTACTCACCTTAAACACGGGACAGTCCGTGGGAGGAAAGGCAAATTCTTTCGCCGATAACGTAGAGATTTAAGGAATTTTTATTTACGAAATTTAGAAGTTCTCAATCACAAAGAGACAATTAAATTTATTCAATTTACACATAAATCTAGATTTTAATCTTAGTCCTTAGGGACACCCTTAAACATAACATAAATAAATATATAAAATAATTTCAATATTTAAAATAATACAATTATTATTATTAGTAGAAAATATTGAGGTTGTCGCATTATTTCGATGTAAGTCATCGCTTTGCTTCTTTCTTTTTTTATTGGAGAAGGTGGTAAAGCAACTATCGGTTCACTTGAAAAAATAATGAATGAAAATGAAATGCAGACGCAATAAATTATTATACTCATGATAGCCGAGTGGTTAGGTTATCGAGAAACGAGTACAGAGACCCGAGTGCTATCGCCAGGTGGCAGGCTCGTACCTTTGTAAAAAAAAATATCTTCACGCAATTCCCAATACAGGGGTAGACAGAGGTCAAGTCTAGACAATTAAGTCCCTTTGACCCACCTTCCACCGAAGATATTTTCGGGACAACGTGACAGGTGGTGAGCCCGTCGCCGTCTTTACGTCCAAGCCAACGATGAAATTCGTACATAAGTTTTTGAAAAACTCATTGGTACTGCCACCTGGGGATCGAGCTCGGGTCTCTCGACTCGAAATTCCGACCACCCAACAACTCGGCTATCGTGACTTTGGGTTTACTCGTACCTTTGAGTTAAAAAAAATACTTAAGTTCAAATTATATCGTTGACTTGGGCATAAAGACGGCTCACCAACCGTCACGTTGTCCAAAAAATGTCTTAGGTGGAAAGTGAGTCGAAAGGACTCAATTATCTAGACTTCAGAGTCAATGTATTGGTAAAGACGTGAAGATATTATTTTATTAAACTATTGACTTTATCATTTTGTGAGATAAATAGGTTTGAAGTTTCTACCCATCTTAAAGTCGCCCAACGTTCTTGCTGAAGTTATAGCTTCAAAACTATCAATTCGTTACCTTATCCAGTATAATTAGTTTTCTACCTCCTTTACTATACAACAAAAGGTTTTCATATTATGCTGCCTTAAGAAGACCTCAAGGAGACCTTATTCGGAAGATGCCACTTGTAATGTAAATACGCCATTGTGTATGTCGACCACAGAACTGTGAGGTGTGTCTTATGATCCCTTTGACGGGGGCATTCTTAAGTGACCATTATGTCTTAATTTGTTGGAATATAATTCTCGCGTTTTCGACTAGAATGATTGTGTGGTGTGCATTATGTTCTTTGTTTATTTCAAATAAAAATAAAATAAAATAATGAATACGTTTTTATTTGTACAGAGGTTAATGATCTGGCAAAGGTTTCAAGTTTAGGTCCCGACGAAAGACCATTACAGGCATTTGTTAACGACAATTCTTGGACCGTGTGGTAACCGTGTAAGAATATTTTTACTCCCTTTCTTCTCGTGGGTGTCGTAAGAGGCGACAGCCTTGAATATCGTTATGGCAACCGATAGGATGCGGCATAACCAAAATAATAAGACCGAAGATGGGCAGCAGACCACACGCACCCAGCATGGGTGCGTGTGGTCTTATACTGCCTAAGTGGACTTTAACAGGCCGTTACTTGGTTTTATGCAACCAAAGAGTACTCCATCTCTTACATAGGTTTTATGAAAAGTTTATGCAATGATGACCGCGCGTTCCTTTCAAGGTATATTCCTTAATTATTTTTTGTTATAATTTTGTATGTATATCATAATTATTTTTTGTTATAATTTTGTATGTATATCATAATTATTTTTTGTTATAATTTTGTATGTATATCATAATTATTTATTTTATTTGTTTGTTGCCTGTATTTTTATTAGATAGTGTAGTAAAGAGTTATAGAATTTTGTTTATTCTTTACTCACCTTAAACAGGTGGCAGTCCGTGGGAAGAAAGGCAAATTCTTTCGCAATAACGTAGAGATTTAAGGAATTTTATTTACGAAATTTAGAAGTTCTCAATCACAAAGAGAAAATTAAATTTATTCAATTTACACTTAAGCCTAGATTTTAATCTTAGTCCTTAGGGACACCCTTACACATAATATAAATAAATTTTCCGTTTACCATTGTCATTTTGACGACCTTTGTGTTGAGTGGTAACCACACCGGTTTTCCAGGTGTCGCCGTCTTTCAGAAAATCAACTTCTTATGTGTAATACCGTATCCTTGTGGTGCCTTCGTTGTTTACTACACTACAAGTGCTTAAGCGCTTACTTTGGGATCAGATCAATGTATGTGATGTTGTCCCTATCGATATATGTATATATATATATACATATATATATATATATATACATATATAGATAGCGACAACATCACATACATTGTTCCGATCCCAATGTAAGAAACTAAAGTATTTGTGGTATGGGAATCGGAAACAACAATTAATCTGAAATTTGGTACATATGGCCCATACACAAAGGTATGATGTGATTAGACGAAATCTGAATGGGGACTATAAAGGATTGCCCCTATTCAAATTCGTGGGAGCTAGACAAAAAAAATGCATATTGCATCTTGTACATATCAAGTACACATCAAATGAAAGAGCTGCGTGTTGCCAGTAAACATATAGACGTGGTCTTTCAGTAAACATATAAACAGTAGACGTGGTCTTTCGATGTGGCCCGTATTAGGAAGCTTAAAGTTGCTTAGCTATAGAAAGGGCTATGCTCGATGTTTCTCTGAGTGATGAATCTGCAAGGCAGACAAAGATCAGCGCGCTGAAGTGGCAATGGGCCAGCACTCGACGAACTGATTACACAGGGGAAAAAGTTCCACTCCACACGTCACGTTTATTAAGATAAATATCGAGTGTATCTATGATCATAATTTACGCTTTTATTTTTAAAATGAAAAATTAAGATTCCTTATGTTTGTGACTTCAATACTCTAGTCAATGGATGACTTAAAATTTTAACGCTATTACATATTTCTATAAGTGAAGCGAATAGGCATCGCAACACCTCGCGCCTTTAATGCTGCTGCCTATCACCGATGTACTTACGATACGATATATATATATATATACGATATATATATATATATATATATATATATATATATATATATATATATATATATATATATATACTATATATATATATATATATATATATATATATATATATATATATATATATATACATATATATATATATATATATATATATATATATATATATATATATATATATATATATATATATATATGTATAATGCAGGATATAGGCATTTCCTTCCTATTTCATAGGAATTTACACATAATATAAATAAATTTTCCGTTTACCATTGTCATTTTTGACGACCTTTGTGTTGAGTGGTAACCACACCGGTTTTCCAGGTGTCGCCGTCTTTCAGAAAATCAACTTCTTATGTGTAATACCGTATGCTTGTGGTGCCTTCGTTGTTTACTACACTACAAGAGCTTAAGCGCTTACTTTGGGATCAGATCAATGTATGTGATGTTGTCCCTATCTATATATGTATATATTATGTTATTTATTTATATCATTAATTTTTGTACTAGTACATATGAGAGTTGACATATACTTTTGGCACTTACAGTCCTCTAAGCGAACGAAGCCGCAAGCGGGAAGCCAGTACACCATATAAGCGAATGTTACGCAATCATTTTAAAGTCATTCATCATCTTTTACTTGGACGATCTTCTCCCTTGGATTCATTTGTGATTCGTATACAATGCCCTCGTGCTTTTCCTAATGGGCCCGAAATCGCTGAATCAGTGTATCCATTGTGTAAATCTCATGTTTCATTATTTAGGAAAATTTGAGTGGTGCGCATTGATCATTTTTGCTAACACCAAGTATTTTGTTGTGATATATATATATATATATATATATATATATATATATATATATATATATATATATATATATATATATATATATATATATATATATATATATATATATATATATATATATATATATATATATATATATATATATATATATATATATATATATATATATATATATATATATATATATATATATATATATATATGTATAATGCAGGATATAGGCATTTCCCATATGGAGGTTTGTCCATAATCGCCACGCTTGGCAAGAGGACTTGGCACGGCTTGGGAAGCGGCTATCGCAGTACTTGACCACTCGCAACACAGACGTTGCTGCCCATCATCTCTCATCAGGTCTGATAATTTAGGTCTGATATTTTTAGAAATGATTATCCCGTCATCTACGGTTTGTCATAACTATATTCGGGCTGTTCACATCCACGGGAAGAAAGGGAGTGGCAATATTCTTACGCCATTACCTCACGGAACAACATAACAACAAGATAACGTTACTGAATAATAATTTAAAAATTTATTTTAATTTATATAAAATTACATTTTCTCTTTTAATATAATTAATTAACAGAACAGAGTTAACTTACTAATAAACCGTAAATTTCAAACCCAAAATGAACATAAACTGACATGTTGAAGCACGAACGCATAGCTTTAATTTCAGGATTTAACTATTTCATTTACGTAACATAACAAATAGCGACGTGCAACGTGTTGGTTTTTGCGGGTTAGAATATTTAATTGAGTTTAATTAAAACAAAATTATTATGTATGTATTTTAGCAATATTATTATAGCTTAAATAGATACGTATTTGTTTGAGCTATGGGAAATAAATAAATATCTTCCCGCAATACAGGGGTAGACAGAGACCCCTGTACTCTTACGACCCGTTATGATAATGGTAATGGTAAGTTCATGATATACAAATATATACTATAGTTCCAAAAATTACGATAGCCGTTTGGGTGATCGGAGTTTCAAGACAAGAGACCCGAGTTCGATCCCCAGGTGGCAGGCTCGCACCAATGGATTTTGTAAAACTTATGTACGAATCACCACCTGTCACGTTGTCCCAAAAATTTCTTCGGTGGAAGGTGGGTCCAAAAGACTTAATTGTCTAAACCTCTGTCTACCCCGTATTGGGAATGGCGTGAAGATATTTATTAATTATTGTATTTATTTGTCCTTAGACACCTCTTAAGACTACGATGGGAAGAAATGGACTGGTACATTATTACGCCGAAACCACTTACTATACTATATACATGAGCAAAAAGTCGTTTAAATAAAACTGTTTCACGCAGTATGCGCGATACGGCCCCGTGAAGCGATCCATTGCGACTAAATTTCCAAGAAGCGAGCTAGTGCCCCCGCCCGCGCCCGCGCCCCGCGCGGCAATAGTTTGCGCGGTAAGTTACATTTAAATGTTAACGAATTCTTGGCCCTCCCTGTATTACCTATGAAAAAAGTCCTCTCCAGAAAGGAGGATTTGTCATAATTGACACTAGGAGAGCGGATTGGCGATCGCACTACCAGCTACATCGCACCTTAGACGCTGCTGCCCATCACCTGTTTATTTTATTTTGTCTAATAATTTTCGAAATGGTTATCCTGTCAACTGTCGATGGTCTTTAGTCCAGGATTTTCCCTTAGTCGTCTCTTAAGACACTTACGATACTAAAGTATACGCCGGTTTCCTGGGAGACCGTAGTACAATACCAATCGAGTATGCCCAGTCTTGCCTTTGGCATTCGTAAAAAACTAATCATCGTATCCTTTGCCTTCTCTTCTATATAAAAATAAACACGAATTATATTAAAATTTTAGTAAGGGCCCATCCTAAGGTTACCACGATAAATTGTATACATTATCTTCGTATACAAAGGCCTTTATACTTATATAAGTGCTTCGTAACAGCTGTGAGGGGTGCAAGGCATGCTCCCTTATATTTTCTCTCCCCTAGCGACACGAAACTTTTCCGGATTTTTTAAGTGAGGGCGTTGCATCCCGAACTTACCAGATCAACCGGAATAATAATCCTTTTATGTTTTCCTGCTTCTTAAACTTCAAGTGGGGTGTGATAATTTATCGCTTGAGAAATTGTAGGTTTATTAAAAAAATCTGAATCTGTATTTCGGGGAATCGGGGAAATGGAAATGTGATGTTTCTGAACTAAATAAGATGATGAAATATGACAATAATACATAAGTGTAGCTAACATGGTGGCAAGCTTATCACATATCACATTGTTTCAAATAAGATCCGTTAAGTGTGGTTCGACAGTATTAAAAAAATGTGAGCCGTCATGGGACGCCTGGCAGATGTGAAACATCGTGTGTGTACAAGTAATATGCATAAAAGATAATATTATTACAGGAATGAAAAAATGAAGTACTAACAAAATACTAATGAAAAAATGAAGTATTACGAATTTCTTACAGAAAATGGTAACTTTATTTAATAAACATTTATTTACATTTGATATAAAAATTCGATATTAATATCAAGTGGCCACAATTTAAATATTTGCTCTCTCTCTCTCTCTCTCTCTCTGTGTGACTTCAGTTATAGTTATATTCGATGTTTCCTCTGCCGGTATTACTGTGACGATTGGTCGATGATAACTAAACTACGTTACAAAAGTCCCGTAGTAGTAAAGTCCCGTTGTCCCGAAAATATCTTCGGTGGAAGGTGGGTCAAAGGGACTTAATTGTCTAGACTTGACCTCTGTCTACCCTGTATTGGGAATTACGTGAAGATATTTATATATTTATTTAATACGTTACAAAAGTATTGGATGAAACATTATCAAGATTACAGCATCTATAGTTGTTCCATTTTGGTAGTAGATTCTTTTGGGTTGTTGTTGATTTACAATTGAAATTCTTTTGAAGAAATGTCATTAATGGCAGTGATTCAGCTCTTGCAAATTTACATTAAAATCTCCAGCTAATTTTAATGGTAGTTTATGTTTATTCGTTTTAAAAATTATTGAACATTTTTGACTATAAGGAAATGACCTTTCATGTAAAAATGAAATCTTAATATAATTTACATAGTCACTAATATGAATAATATGAATATAATTAATTAAATATAAAAAAGGGATTTCAGTGTTTAATTATAAACCTTAATTCTCAGGTAATAGGGTGTAAATTAGTATACCTTTCGTCACCACGGCATTCGTCGCCACGCCAGAAATCGGTTTTACGTGCGGCTATAGATGTTTCACATCAAAAATGTCTAGACCTCTGAATATTGAGAATGCGTAAAAATAAAGAAAAAAAAGTAAATAATAAAAATTATACCAATGAATTGTTTTGTTGTTTTGACGACTTTATTTGTTCGGATGATATTACAATATATAATTTTTTTATTTTTTTATTTATAATTTTTTTATTTTCACGCATTTTTAAACACTGGAGTAGACAGGTTTTCACAACTAAGTTCTTTTGGCCACCCGTTCACCGAATACCATTTGCAACTCGAACCCGTAACCTTAAGCTTCGAAAGCAGGTTCACAACCAACTAGGCTATCGAGTCGTATACGAGTATACATTTAAGTATAATAACAGATATAATGTATGTATATCTATCTTATAATATAACAGTTGACGATAGCCAAGTGGTTGGGCGATCGGAATTAGAGTCAAGAGATCCGATTTCGATTCCGTAGTAGGCTTGTTCCAATGAGTTTTTTTAAATACTTATGTGCGATTTATATCGTTAGCTTGGACATAAAGACGGCGATAGACTCACCATCTGTCACGGCTCACCTTGTCGCAAATAGTCTTTGATGAAAGGAGAATCGAAAGGACTTAATAGCTGAGACCTCTGACTTGTCTTGAATTGGGAATGGCGTGTAGATATTTTTATGAATGCTGATTAAGCATAATTTCCAAAAAAGAGCGCTGTTTGCAATAAAAGAGGTTTATTATAAGTAAATATATAAGCTTTTAATAAGTTAATTCAGCGGAACGTGTTACACAAGAATCTCTACCTTTTTCCAATTTCCACTACCAACATCCGAGGCGATAATGCCTAATGAAAGAGGCACATAATTAGTTACCAGGTATCAATTATTTATGTGCGCCCTCTAAGGGACTAAGACCTCCATAATAGATAAGCGGAAGCCCAAGGGACGCATGATTCGCTTCGTTCATTGGAGTAGAATATTCCCGAGTCAATTATTGACTTTGGTAGTAATTACACGTTACTCCATGGATCTTTAATTATTTAGGTCATGGAAATTAGTGTGTAACTGCTATGCTACTAATCAATACTATGACTATATGATAATAATACAAATGAGAAACGTCACGAAAGTCACGATAGCCTAGTGGTTGGGTGATTGGAATTCGGCCAAAAAGTTTCCTTTAAAACTTAAATACATAAAGACGGCGACAAACTCACCACCTGTCACGTTATCCAAAAAAAATGTCTCCCGTGGTGGGTCGATAGGACATAATAACTATAATGTAATGTTTTGTTCTTAGGTCCTTTTTCTATAATAGATTTTACTACTTTTTTTTTTCAACTACACGAAGCCTGATCTGATCCTGTGCACAGATTTTTACATATTTATCTTCCATATTTTCTAAGAATAATTAATTTCTCTTTATCTTAGACGTTCGCCATTTTTTTGAAAACTTTAATAGGTGTATTAAAGTACTTCAACTTGTAGAACAAATGACACCACACTTAATTTCTTTTTTATCTTTTCAGATTTCTAAACAATAAAGTTTTAATTTGGTTTATGTTGAACTTTCATAAGTTTTTTTTATGTTCAACAAATGTCCGCTTTTAACTACTTCCCACTTTCACACTGGTACGTGCGGACAAATCGCATTAAGCCTCGGATTTACTGTTCCCGTAAAAGGAAACATAGGAGTAAACAATAGTTATGATGTACTTTGATTGCAATATCGGACTGACTGTAGGTACCAGTGTGTGCGGACAACGGCGCCCATAAACAATAAACTTCCGACACTGCGACAAGCGGGCGCAAGTGATAAGATTTCGCTGAAATAAATTGTGGTTTTTTGTTTTTAAAAGGCAAAGGTGTGAACGTTATTCAACTTTGTGGCCAGCACTAACATTCACCAAAAATGCTTTTTATAATTTTTAGCCTTTTAAATTTCGAATATTGATTGTTGCTACCGACGACTACTTTCATGAATCCTAACAATCCTAACAATTTTATTAAGAATATAAAATATAAAATAAAATATATATGTTCAACAGTGCTACATTAGTATTTTTTTTCCAACAAGAGAAAAAATGACATTAATAATTATTAAATGATATTGAATAATCAGTAACATTAGTTAATTAATATTAGAAATAATTATATTAGTCATTAAAATATTTTTTGTTTCCTTTTTCTATTAAATTATTAAAAGTACCTTCATTTATAGTGTATAATATCATATTTATCTGTACCGACAGTAATATTATAATATAATACTGCGTACACTTAAAATAACGATTTCGAAATTTAACATTTTACACTTGAAAGTTTGAAAATATTCAAACCAAATTTACGATTTCTGCACAGTGTTAAATAAAAATAAAATATAGTACACAATCAAATGTCATTCGCATTTTAAATGAATATGCACAAAGCGTTGTTACCTTCCGCTGAACTGCAAGCGAGCTTATATTTTCGTAAGGCCGACACGTTTTATTGAACCTTACGAAGAAAACAATCAAATAAATTCATTGTACGATTCGAAATATTACTATAAAAGCTTTTATATAATATTTTTACGAAATCGCAAAGGAAAATAACTAAGCTGTATTAGCTTAGTTATTTTCCTTTGCGATTTCGTTCACCGCTAAATTATTATCTTGGCTAAAATCTTAAAAGCTGTTACATGCTTAAACATTTATCAATAATAAAAGCTCAAAGACTTAACTCTTTTACAGTAGAAGTCATGGTGATGCTATAAATTTTTTTTTATAAAATAAATGTATACCTATTCAAAAAAGACATTTAACTAAAAACAATATGTTCACGCATATTTTCTAGATACTAGAATGGATAAAATAGATTAAGCCCCTTTGAACCACCTTTCGCCGAAGCTTATTTGGGACTACTTGATAGGTGGTCAGTCTAACGCTGTATGTATCGAAAATATAACTGAGTACGAAAAATTTTGCGAAACAATCTTTTATATTACTAGAATACGAATCAGAGAATTCAAATTCGATCATCAGGAAGGCCGGTATGACGTCGCCAGGTTGACCGCTTGTGACGTTATTCCCAGTAACAGATCAGATAAAAGGTGATAATCGTAATGTATTTGTGAGATGTAATGAGAAGAAGAACGAAAAGAAGTGTTTTGAAACTAAATCCCTCTAGGTTTTTGTGCTTATAGCAGATATTCTGCAAGAGTACCGCGATAACTTAAAACAGCTCATATTTGTATTATAGTTAGTAGGAATTACTGGAACCTAAGTTATTTTAAACTCGACCAATTCTTTGCTACAATTTCAGTTTATTCTGACTTACATCCCACGAACATATAGATTAAATGTTTGTTCAGTAGCGCGTGAGCACGCAAACTTTCATCCCGAGCCGACGCGTCCCGACAAAGTCCCGTATTTACGATGCGACAGCCGGGCAAGTTATGACGACCGGCCCCGGTAGCCATTATCCTCGCGCATAATGCGTCATTGCAGGGCGTTCTGTTTTGTCGGTTAATAAAAATCCCTTCGACTGTACAGACTTGATGATTTGTTGCTTTCGTTGTATGAACTCTTGAGACTTTTGTCTCACCGTCTCGCGAAATTTATGACTGTCTTGATTCTGAAATGGGTACAGTCGTGAGCGAGATAATTTATAGTTTTTAATTAGTTTTAGTTACTTAGAAAATATTTTTTTGTCACGTAACATGTTAGGAGAATTGAAGTAAATATAGAAAGTAAATTAAAATAAATAAATAAATATCTTCACGCAATTCCCAATACAGGGGTAGACAGAGGTCAAGTCTAGACAATTAAGTCCCTTTGACCCACCTTCCACCGAAGATATTTTCGGGACAACGTGACAGGTGGTGAGCCCGTCGCCGCCTTTTATGTCCAAGCCAACGATGAAATTCGTACATAAGTTTTTGAAAAACTCATTGGTACTGCCACCTGGGGATCGAACTCGGGTCTCTCGACTCGAAATTCCGACCACCCAACAACACGGCTATCGTGACTTAAGTAGTAAATTAAGTTAGTAAATTGAGTAACGTATATTGTATGATTATTAACAACTAATTTTAAACATTTCTTTTCAATTTTATGAAAATGGACCTGTGACTAGACGAAGTTAGTAACCATCTAATTTCATTCCGTGGCTGTGGTAAGAAACAACTTAGCCTGCAATAAACGGCCAAATTGGGGGATAACCAAATTGCATCATAAACCAAAAAAAAATTGTGTCATGAACCAAAATGTTAACTTTGATTATGTTAAAAGAAAGAATATTTATATTCATAAAAATATCAAAACTCCGTTTTTACTTTACATTTTAAATTACATTTTATGTCTTTTTCTGTTTTACTAGGAATAACAAGATAAACATCAAAAACATGCCTCACGTTACTTAGTTTCTTAGACCTGGAACGGTTTTCAAAACTGCGGTATTAAAAACTGTAACCAATAAGTATGTAAAGCCGAAACCAATAAAATCAGGATTTCGCCCACGATCGTCTGCGTCCCATTCGTGCGAACACGGCCTACGTAAGTGGGCCCTGTGGGTGGTAAAGGCGGCATACAGTGAAAGCTAAGATATATAGAAATATGAAGAGATATCTTATTATGAAGTTGACGTCACACGCCCAACTGGGGGCATAAAGTTTATCAATGACAAATATTTGGAAAAAAGTTATTTGTAGTTATTCAAAGCTTGGCAAAAGAACTCTCCAGGACACAGATCTCTTCTATATGGCTTATTTATTTATTTAAAATTATTTGGATTATTTGCTGTTCATCTAGCTTCGCAAGCGGATTGGGGATCACAGTGCTATGCTAAGCTGATTTGTTATTAAAGAAACAGAGATTTAAAAAAAATGATCATATCTTGCATTAACACGCTTTTATTAGCTTCACCTGTATGTTTGTATGTTTGTAACCGACTTCTTTGGGCACGATTTTGACCCACTTTAAACGGCCAGATTTCGTTCAAACTTTTAAGTTTTATCGAGGACCGATGACAATACACTAGTTTGATAGAAAAACTAAAAAGTAAAAAATAAATAATTGTTTAAAAAACTAAAAAACACGCTTTTTATAGAAAACCGAACCGAAAAATAGAAAATATATTTAAAAAATTCAATAAACATAAATTAATAATAGTATGAATAAAAAAAATATTTTATTTAGAAAAAAGCGTGAGGTGCTTTTTTAAGATATTATCAAAATGACAATCACTCTACTCATATCTGTCAATAAAATATTTATAACTATTGACACCATGCACCCCACGCTTGTTTGAAATAAAATAATTTTTTATTCACACTATTATTAATTTATATTTACCGAAGTTGTTAACACTATTCTTCATTTAAATTTATTAATATTTATTTTCTATTTTTTAGTTTGGTTTTCTACAAAATGCGTGTTTTTTTAAACTATTATTTATTTTTGTAAATGGTTTTGGAGCGTTTATTTATTTATTCATTTAACTTCAAATGACAAGTGTGTGTAAGTCCGGCCACTGAATGGCAGAGCAATTTTCTGGTGCAGTGATGAAAGGTGCAGTGAAGTAGGTGTAATAAATGTGGAAAAAAACAGAACATAAAAACATAAATTTATTTAAAATAAAACGATTTTCGGATTTTATCGCGTTTTTAATTAGTTTTTACAAACTATTTTTATTTCCCGACGCATCCGAAAGATGCATAAATTTAAAAAAATATATGTAAAAATGTAAAATATAAAAATATAGTCAAATGTCACGATAGCCGAGTGGTAGGATGATCAGAATTCGAGTCAAGAGACCCATCCACAGGCAGGGGCAGGCATTGTATTATTGGCTTGGACATAAGGACGGCGCCAGCGCCAGCCACCACCTGTCACGTAGTCCTAAAAAATTTCTTGGGTGGAAAGTGCTTCGAAAAGATTTGTCTAGACCTCTGTACGTCTCTGTATTAGGAAGTGTGTAAAGATATTTTTTTTTTAATAAAGTGTTGGTGTATTTTATCGCTTTCAAGTTATGATCATTAAGTCGGGTCTTGAATAAGATCCGGCAGATGCCGCTACCGCCCCACAGAAGCTGCGTATGCGCATAAGATACGTCACCTCGGAAGTAAAATTGCCATGGTACGGCAGAGGTCGCTGGTTTGAATCAATCCCGTGTCAGTTATGAAGTTCTATTATAAGTTTATCATTTAAACATTTATTTAACAAAACTTAGC
This sequence comes from Sericinus montela, assembly GCA_029286605.1. Lineage (NCBI taxonomy): Eukaryota > Metazoa > Arthropoda > Insecta > Lepidoptera > Papilionidae > Sericinus > Sericinus montela. The sequence continues at coordinate 7,264,141 of JAGSMR010000007.1, read as the reverse complement.
GAACTTAATGCCTGGAGACATCATTTTCTAGTCAATCATTAGGTTAAATAGAAAAGTAAAATAAAAGTAAAATAATAAAAAATAAGTAAGTAACTTGAAGTGCGATATCCGAGTGGTTAGGAGTTCAGAATCCGTGTCAAAAGACCCGAGTTCGATGCCCAGGTGGTAGACTGATAACATTGAGTTTTTTCAAAACTTATGTTTGAATATGTATTATTATTTTATATACAGAAAAAATTATGTTAATATTTACAATACTTATTAACTAAAAACTATTATAATCGTAGAGCCCTACTCCTCGTGGCATGGTACCAAGAACGCTGGCTGAATTTCCACGTTGAATGGCTAGACTTAACCATTGAGCGAGAAAATAACCAGCCCTCTTGTCACCAGCGGCAACGATAAGTCGCGGATACAATTCCTTTAGAAACTGCATCGCGCGGGGACCCCACGGACCGATTGTCTCTACGGCAAATAGAACAAATATATAGTCTCAGATGCCACTGATGCCGCCCCGGCCCTTATCGAAGTACGCTTGATATGAGAGGCCGCTAATGTATCGACGCAAGTTTCGTCCCACACAAGAGCTTTGCCTCTCTCCCAAGGGACTAAAGTCAAGCCGTCAGGTCTCTTACCATCCTCCCTAAATATTCCACAAGGCTCTAAAACCGAAGGAATATTTATGAAACAAGAGCCCTTCGGATAATTTCATTCAAGGAACCGTAACGAGATAGTCTGCCGGCACTTTTTTGGCATGAAAGTCCGTGGAGGCCTAACTCGTCGACGTCGCTGCCACAAAGACATCGATGTGGTTGACAAATCGATGTTCCCAATCGTATTCCCACAGCTATTCGTAAACTTTCGTTATCTAGTAATGTACCAAGGTTACTTGATGGTAAAGCATATAGCCAGTAACTGGATTCCTTTGTCGAAACACCTAGAAAGCGGGCGCGGTCTCTGTCACAGTGAAAATTGTTCAGTAAGCATTTCTGCACATTCTGAACCAACGGGATATCCCATTTTGTGAGTTAGGTTCCAGTGGAATATCCTCGCCGGGACAGACACGAAACCATGCTTCTCTTGCCTCGGTAGCAAAGGTCAAGTCCAAATAATTCTTAAGAATTTTACGTGACAAATCATGAACACTGTGTACGTAGGCAAGGAAAGCCGGCAGCGCAATATTTGAAACCTCTCTTATACCGATACCTCCAGATCTAACAGGCAAAGTAGCTTGAGTCCAGCTAGATGAGACTAAAGATAAATTTAGAATTTTTCCAAAGCTATTTTGAGATTAAGGTCAATTTGTTTTAAAAATCAGAACATTTCCATGCTGGACTCGAGCGGAGTAAATAAGTAAATTTAGGAACAAGAACGCAATATTTTAAAATAGTAAGCGCTATATGAGAATTTAGAATATACAGTTTATTAACATGTTCTAAAATTGATCAAATTTTACTTTCAAAAGAGGTTTCATACTCTTTATAAATAACGGCGCTCCAAGGAGGTAAAGAGAATCCGCCTCAGTTACTTTAATGCCAGGAGATATATTGTTAAAATTTTGAAACAAACTGTGTCTATGAGAAGACAAATGGTCAGGAATGAAAAGTTCATATTTAGTATTATTTAATTCAAGGCCAATGTTTTTAAAATTTTGAATAATTTTTGAAGGTCATTTTGCACGTCATCTGGCTTTCCTCCTAGGGTTCCGTCATCTAGGTACCAAACATTGAGTTTGGATTTCAACTTTGAAATAATCGGTTGAATTCCCAAACTAAACAATGCTGGGCCCAGTGGATCACCCTGCTGAACTCCGACGGCTGAGTCAATTAAGTGATTTTCGTAAAATAAATTAGAGTTTTGACTGTAACATTGCCAAACGTAATGGTAAATTTCCGGGGTATGTTTCGCAACCTCCTTCAGCAGGGTTGATCTGTCGAGGGAGTTAAAGGCTTTCCTAAGGTCAACTTTCAAGAGAACATCTGTTTGACAATGTGTTAAAAAAGTACGCACTGAATGTACAGCTGCCTCACAACCTCTTCTGCTACCGAAGCCTAACTGAATAGGCTGAAATTTTGACTTTAGATCGGAGGTTATGTGCCTACATGCTAATTGTAATGTTTGAATTGTATTGTTGAATTGGGCATAAGGACGGTGACAGGCTCCCCACCTATCACGTTCTGCTAAAAATGTCTTCGAGGAAGGTGACCCAGACCCAGATCTAAACCTCTATCTACCCCTGTACATAAGGTAATGTAATACTTTTTTTACAGAAAAAATTATGTTAATATTTACAATACTTATTAACTATAAACTGTTATAACAGTAGAGAATAAATAAATAAAATTAAATTAATAAATATTTTCACGCCATTCCCAATACAGTGGTAGACAGATCTTTACTTTCCTTCCAACGAAGATAAAAAAAATATCTTCTATATTTTTATATTGGGATACAATACAAAAATGTCTTCATTGGAAGTATACTTCGTAACAGTGATAGAGCCACGCATCAGCTTTTGTTGTTGCATGAATGGGCCGGCGCGACCGAGTAAGTACCACGACCTCACAGAAGACCGGCGTGAAGTAGAACTCTAACAAACTTCTGCGTTTCGTCTGGTGAATGCAGGTAACCGGAGGCCCACACACCCCCCTCCGTCAATTCTGGGGGTGGGGGGGCACTCTAAGGTCGGCAACGCATCTGCTATGCCTCTAGTATTGCGGGTGTTCATGGGCGGCGGTAATCACTTACCATCACGTGACCCACCTGCTCGTTCGCCTCCTTATTCAATTAAAAAAATGGGAATGGCGCTACAACAGTTTTTTTAATAAGTACCATAAATTACATCTTCGCATTTCATCAAAGTGTAACACGCTGTATTATACATCAAATCTTTTTTACATCCTATGAAAATGCACTCTTGAACGCAGATCTCCGCCGAAAATTGTCACGAACTATTCATTCTATACTATCAAAAAAAGTCACGATAGCCACGTGGTTGGGTGGTCGAAATAATGAGTCAAGAGACCCGAGTTCGATCTCCAGATGGCAGGCTCGTACCAATGGGTTTTTCTAAAACTTATGTACGAATTATATCATTGGCTTAGACATAATGATGGCGACCAGCTCACCATGTCACGTTGTCCGGAAAATGTCTTCGGTGGAAAGTGGTATCCTCCCGCACAATCCTTCTAGTTCCTCCATCTCCATATTTCTATATACTCCATATGCATATCTGTATATCCAAAACTATAATTCCTAGACTCCACTTATTCAATCTTGTGTACATTTCGATGAGAATAATAACATCTACAATGTATTTCACTGTTGATATGTTAATTTGTGTGTCAAACGTCAGCACCCAGTCAATCAAGCTGCTTCGCTCACAATTACTGTCAATCTCAATTCTAAATGTCTAGTGAATATAGGAAATGTCAGAGGCACACCCACTCCAATGTTTATGTGCGTTCGAATTAACCAATGTTACTGTAACGCTACCAATCAGAACGAAAATATCATTCAAACGAATGAATGATATCATAAAGAATATGGAGGCTATAAGCGCGACAATGTTGATGGCAATCTCGCTGTTGGAATTCCACAAATACAAATCAGTGTTGTACGGGATACAATGGAAACGAATGTCTATATTAACTGTTTTGATAATATATTGCATTACTGTTTCCAAAAATATTTTTTGTGTTATGAAATAACGTATGAGAAGAGCGGAATATTCAGACTTTTTAAAGATGTTTTCTTAACAAACAAAACCATTTGCGTACTCAAAGTAAAAAGTATTATCTCGTAAATGGCTAATAATGCTAGGTCTTCTTTTAAAGTTTTAACTGTGGTGTCTGCCTTAGAATTGTTTGTTCGGTGCTACACTGTAACTCCTTCCTGCCACCAAAGTTCAGTTAAATAACTGTTGTGCTTTTGTTAAAGTTATATAGATTAAGTGTATTACTATCTTATTCATCTGTAATGAGACCGCATCTGCAAATTTTCTCCTTTGAGTGGCAGGTTTTTAAGGGCTTCAGTGGTCAATTACCGTCACATGTACTGTAAGCTCGTTTTCTCCCACTGAAATAAAATAAATTTCTACCCCGAAGGTTATTCTTTAAATCTAGAAACGAGGATGTATATGTTTACAGACCAACAGCGTAACACGAAATGGTTTTGATTTATCACATTTTTCTTTTTAAAGTCTAACCTGAAATAAACCATTACTCCTCTCCCAGTCAGAAAATAGTTAACTGCATAAAAAATCTACTGCATAAAATTCAAATTCTATTCTCTATATCTAAATATTTTTAATATCCGCAAAACGGAATATTAAAACCAGATTGAAAAGAATTATTTCTTGCTAAACGAATGTTAAATCAAACATACGTAGCGGGTCATAGACGCCAATATAAACATAAAAATGCAATCCTATGTTGAACATTTATCGCCGCTTTTGAGCGACGTTTTAATAAAACTCACGAGCTTTGGCTATTTCTTTCCATGACAATACTTTCATTTTATTGCATATTTAATTTCGCAAAGTAGGGATTCATAAACTTTGTGTATATTTTCACAAGCGTATAATTTTTACTTTGTGCATATTTTTATTTATTCTTCATCTTTGTACGGTGTTATCTATTTAAATTGAATACAACAGAAACGAGCACTGGAACTCATCCATATAGGGTCCAGCGCTGTATGGTCGACTTTTCAAAATACTTTCATTTTGTCCGGAGACTATTTGGGACATCCTTTTAGATGGTTAGCCTATCGCCTTCTTAGTCTTTACCTGGCCAACTATACAATACATACAGAAAGATTAATATAAACATCTATGACTCGAGAACAAACATTCATATTTATCACACAAATGTTTGACTCTAGGAGTATTATAACCCGCATACTTAAATGATGAAATGATGACAACCCTATAGCCTAGACCATCTAGGCTATCGGGTTGTCATCATTTCTTACGTAAACATAAAAACATATTAGTATCAGTCCAGACAACGGATAACGGACAATGACTACTTTTTACTTGTGAAAAGTAAATAATATTTTAGTAAACAAAGTCGTGTATTGAATATGCACTGAAAAGGCTATTAAAAATTCTAACTATGTCATGAGAGAATCTAATTATCATTGATTTGTAAAAATAAAAGCGCGCGGCCTATCCGTAGGAACACAATAATGTCTAGATGACTTTAATTAGTCGTAAGGGTCCCGATATGTCGTGGGCTCAGTTTCAGTACATGATATATGGGGTAAGGTTAACATCAGTTAAACTATGATACTTATTTTTTTAAAGCCAATGGGTAGGTTTTGATGCTACGCGAATAACCTGGTTTGATCGAGAAGTTCGTACCATGACGAATACCGGCGTGTAGTAGATGTATCTAATAGTGATTTTGTGTTGAGTTAGGATATTAAATAACAGATTTGAGGATACTTGCCTCAAATATCTATTTCAATTGCATCTGAATGTGCATTCTCGTCATTATAAAGAACATTATTTTTGACAAACTTACTAATTTATAGAAAAAAAAACAAATTTATCATCAATCTGTCTGTGCATACATACATATTCATAACGACACGTAGAAGTCCATTGCATGATCTTAGGCCTCTTCTATTAAGGAGGATTTTGCATAATCTCCAAGTTTGGCAGGCAAATTCGCAATCATAGTACCCGATACCTGGCAGCTGCTCGTCATATTTAATAGTTTTTAAAGTATTCGTAGTTGTGTTGCCAATTTGTTTGTAAAAATTATCATTATTTTAAATAAATAATAAATATCTTCATGCAATTCCATATATAGGGGTAGACAGAGGTCTAGTCTAGACAATTAAGTCCCTTCGACCCACCGTCCACCGAAGAAATTTTGGGACAACCTAAAAGGCGGTGAGCCCATTGTCGTCTTTATGTCCAAGCCAACAATATAAATCGTATATCGGTTTTTAAAAAAAACCATTGGTATGAACCTGCCACCGATCACCCGGTGGCAGGTTCATACCAATGGGTTGGAACTCGGGTCTCTTGACTCGAAATTCCGACCACCCAACCACTCGGCTATCGTGACTTTATTATTTTAATATGTAATATGATATTTCTTTGTATTTCCATGAATAATATAAAGTTTGTGAAATTCAGAATTTAATTTATTTACATGTTCAATATGTAGTCAGTACATTAATGACGTTATCTATTAACATTATCGCTAAAAATAAGTTTTGCCTGTCAAATAGTTGTAAATATTTGTTTATCCGTTCAAGCCACGTTCAACTATTAACTTATTTATTTGGACACTCTTATCGTAAAATTACTCCATCGTCTACTGGGCATTAAGAAAATTGGCCACTATTTGGGTCAGTTGCGTCATCAAATTTTAACTCAGTTCGTGTCACTGTAGAGCACGTTTACATTATCTCTACTCGGCGGCGTCTAACAGCCGAGTGCATTCTCCAACCTGCACTACACAGTGCACCGGCAAAACCCCTAACGCTTGATACTACCGATTCCCACCCTACCTGAGCTTTCTTCTCTCTTTATCTTCTACATTATATCCTATCTCTATCGCACCTCAAAACTATATTCGGCTGTTTTCGCTTATGCTCGGATGCCATAGCCGGTGCGGCCCGCAGCTAAACATAATTTCAGTCAGTCGCTTTCCGGCCGTTGAGGGAGATGTTTCGCTGCCGGCCGACTCTCCCGCGTTCGTAACATCGTGATCGTTGCAACGGGCTGTTTGTGTAGGGATGTTTGTTCCGAGATAGTGCGTCCTACACCTCAACTAGCTACGGGCGATTCCTGTACGGATTGATAGTAGTGTTGTGAATAAACTCTGCGGACAGAGATTTCTGGATACTTTTTTGTGAAGTGATGTGGTGGGATATTTTTTTATTTCCATTTTAAAGTTGCATGATACATTCACGGATATAGTGGATGTGATGAGATCTGTTTGAATATGTATCAAATGTAAACACACATCAGTTTGCCTGCAAAATTAAAGCGATGTTGTCGAGCAAGTTGACGTCTGACAACGTTTTAACGAAATAAGAGAACGCACAAATGTAGCATCAGAACGGAAGCATGAAATGATAAACTTTCAAAGGAATAATGTAACTTCAGAAACAGTAAAGGAAGATTACTGTTTCTAACTTATGATATAATTTATGAAGAAAAAAATCTTACTTTCATGTCATTGTTTTTAACGTATGTACACAGTTTATTGAATATAATAATTAAGTCACTCTGATTAGAATATGTGGGCGTAATAAAAGCCTTCAATGAATAAGCAGGTTTCCAAACACCTAACAAAACAATTCATTATAACAATAGAGCATTGTTTGTGTTCGAGTAACACCGCTTTTTTTATAAACTATTTTATTTATGCATAGTTAAACAATATCCGTAGGTAGAACAATGCCCAAAAATGCTTTGTAAATCAATTAAGGATTAATTGACAAACAATATTCATCGATAGATCCGTAACGGTTGTGGTCAGTGATGCATTCATATATCGGATCATTAAGTTTGGAAGGAAGCTTTGGCCGTAGCTTTAGAATTAAAATAAGCAATCTTATTCTGATACTTTATAATCTAGATTTCAGTTAAACTTATTTCTAATAATTGCACATCTGATGTGTCTCAAGTCATAATTTTAAAGTATTTTTTTAGTTCTAAAGCTTTGTTTCAAAGTTATCTTAGTTCTTCAAACTTCATCAAATTATAGAAATTGAGAATTCAACATATTTCATTTATTGAATTGAACATGGATATCAAAGTTGTACCTTAATATTCGTATCAAACAGATCTCATTACACCCACGCTCCTCGCGACCAAAAAACCGGCGGCAATAAAATTGAATTTCGCCGTCCACAGGAACAACAGCCTCGAGATAATAAAATCCGTATCGATGACTTTCGAACACGAATACCTATTGTGAAACAAGATTGAGGAAGTGGTGATAAAATTCCCAATATAATTTATATATGTGAACATTTACGCTGTGTGAAACTAGCAGTACTTGTAAGTAAATTAATATCCCTTTAATCCTGTAATCCTCTTAAATCGAAAGAGGTCTATTATTATCAATCCACTTATACAAGTTAATGATAAGAAAATTCAAAATTATTAACCGCAACTTTTTATTTTGTGTATGTAGATATGAAAATAATATTAAAATTTTTCTAACAGAAAATCAAAACAGTCTTACAAAAAAAATTGAGATTTTATTTTAAAATTTCGAAAGAGTAAATGTATCTCTTTAAAATTTAGCTACTAAATTAAGTCATTTAATTAAAATTGTGTATAAAACGAGTTTAAAGACTGAAAGATAAATTATTCCAATTCCTATTTCTTTTAACCGTTATAAATGCTGCCAAAATTAGATATTAGCATATTTAAGTAATAGAAAAAAATTGTTGAACTCGTTTAAAACTTTTCCCTATTTGTTAAAAAAGACTATTATCTGTTTAGTCATTCAAAAAAAATAATTATGAGTACCTAAGTAATTAAGGAAACTACTACTAATAACAACAAACTATGTTGTTCGCGTAGTATGTATAGGCTGATGATTTATTTATTATTTTTAATGACGTAACGAATATCTGTGGGAAATATGTTGAAAATAACTATAACTACTAAAAGATAGAAGTCACGATAGGCGAGTGGTTAGGTGGTCCAAATTTTGAGAGATGAGACCAATGGATTTTTAAAAACTTATGTACGAGTTATAGCTGTCACGTTGTCCCGAAAATATCTTCGGTATAAGGTGGGTCAAAGGGACTTAATTGTCTAGGTTAGACCTCTATATATCCCTGTATCGGGAATTGCGTGAAGATATTTATTTATTTTCTTTTTACTAAAAGAAGAGGGAGAACTAAAAGAACCATATATCAAAATAAAGTTATGAAGTTAGTGTCGGACAGCAGCGACTAACGTGCAAGAAGTCTTAAAAAATACTAGCAGTGCGAAACAACATTGATAGTATTCCTGTTAACTAAGCTGCAATGCTGTGTCTGAAGTAGATTTACGACTATAGTCGAATGGCGAGTCCGAACCTGCGACGTCAGGTATCGCAGTTCGCACCCTAAGCCATTAGGCTATTGCTGCTTATGTATGTGTCTACGGTCGTAATTTCGCTTGCCTAATACAATGATTTTAGCTAATCTTACTTGCAGGAGATGAAAATGTCCGGTTTTAGATAGGTGTAAGTCCGACGGTATAGCTATTAAGTATTTACTCAGCGCTTACTCTAAACAATACGCAGTTTTCTTTGTTACATAGAGATGAACGATTGAGATTGATGAACGGTGAACTATAATACGCCCTAAATTACTTATAATTAATATTATAAGTCGTTTTGGGAATGTTTTATGTATGTTTCTTTTATTTTCAACTGCACAGAATTCTTTTTATTCAATTCAAACACCTTTTCTAAAAAAGGAAAACATCCAAGAATCATTGAACTATAGACGATGAGGCAGCCATGTTGAAACGAAATATCTCAAAGTACTGAGACTCTAAAGCGGGAAAAAATGTTGCTGTATCGGCTTCTTTTCATTAGAGATCATTAGAGTTTGGAGGATAAAAAATGGAAAAATAAATAAAGCGGCCTACATTGCGGGCTTGAAGCAAAGCTCTCTTGATTACTAAAATTTTGAGTCGGCATTATTTTTAAAGCGTCTGCAAAATATTTGTTACGGACAGTGTTACGCTGTCACTTGAAAGACTATTAGCAGTCCATTCAGCACTTTTCTAAAGACGTTTTTATTCATTAAAAAATAATTTACATTTATTTTCTGTATACGTACTAAGTCTTTACTAATTAATTAAATAATATTGCATTACGATTTCCAGTAGACAGCGCTTAATCATAGTAATTAATCTGTTAAACCGTTTCTATATTTTATATTTTATATCACACTTTATTAAAACCATTATTTTATATTTTGTTATTATTATGTTATTTTTGAGTATTATTTTTTAAAAAAATTTCATATCATTATACAATTTATCTCGAACAGTTCCTTTGATCAAAGATCATCCATATTTGAACCATAAAGAACTCACGGATTTCTACATCGGATTCAAATTTTCGCAGGACAACCAATCAGGACCGATCTGACCAAGTTCTAAATAAGAAACGTAATGTTATTCAAAACGTGTCGCAACGTTTATGCTAACTGGGAGATCTCGCACGACTGTACCGACAGCAACTAAACCCTTTTGATATAAGGATATCTGCAGAAACTATGTCAGTTAAATAATTATGTGTCGAATCCACAGTAAAGAACGTGAGGTACCAACTGTACTCGGTGAAATACAGATGATGATTTAATTGGTTTTTCTTATATAAACGATATATAATTTTATCAACGACTATACCTATCTGGATAAACGTGTTGTTGTTGATACGTTATAACACTAATAAGTGACACCTAGGGCTCTGTGGTTACGGCTTAAGAATGTATCACCCCTTATCGTAAGTAAAAAGTATGAGATCTCAAAGGATTTAAAAAAAAATAATATCAAAGGATTTAATGACCGGAAAACCATCTCGAAAAATACTAGACCAAAAATGAAACCGTAATTGTTCAGTGACGGGCTGCAGCGTTGTAACCGAACCCGGAGGTTTAATAAAATTCGCCACAAGTCAATATCTTCACGCAATTCCCAATACGGGGGCAGACAGAGATCTAGTCTAGACAATTAAGTCCCTTCGACCCACCTTCCAGATATTTTCGGAACAACATGATAGGTGGTGAGCCCGTCGCTGTCTTTATGTCCAAGTCAACGATATAAATCGTACGTAAGTTTTTGAAAAACCCATTGGTACGATCCTGCCACCTGGGGATCGAACGCGGGTCTCTTGACGAGCAGTTCCGACCAACCAACCACTCGGCTATCGTGACTTTTTAAATATAACATTTATTTAGGCATAATTCTATACGGAATAACCAGAGATTAAGTACAATCAGTGTGATCTTTCTTTCCTGTCAAATTCAAGAAATAATAATCTGCACTATAGCACCACGACTTTTGATTCTTGACTCCAATCTCTCTCGAAGTACGAGCTTCATCCCAATAAAAGCGACTTCCACACGGGTCCTGCACAATTTTTAACTAATATTTGATATAATTATTTCGTGCGTTAACTACTAAATGTATTGAAACAACAAAAAAAATATCGTTTGCCATTTAAATCTACACAGACAGAAAATTTCTACGGAAAATTAATAGAAAATACTATTTGCAATATTCAGTTCAACTCAATTACCATTTTATAAAAGTTCTTCGATCATTATTTTATTGCGGGCTTTCAATAAAGCTCGAACTCCTTTTATTGCTCAGTAAGTTAAAGTTGTAAGAAGTGAATCATATCGAAAGGAAATTGTATGAATTCTATACAATGATAAAAGTTTTTAAAGCGTATCCATTGCCAGACACCCGAGGGAGCATTAAAATATGGCCAATAATCTCACAATATGGAAGGCTTCTGAAGTTATATTTTCAATATTGTTTGGCCAATATATTTTAACCGCGCTCAGTATTTATTTATCATTTAGTAAGTCTTTAAAGAGCGCAAAATTAATATGAATATTCTGTAATAATATTAAACTTATAGTATGTATATTGTTATTGAAAATATTATTGTATCTTAATATGTAATATATGGAACGGGCTCTCTTATTTTATACAAATTTATGCTGTTTGACCCAGTTACAAACAGCATAAATTTGTATAAAATAAGAGGGTAACGTATGTCATTGTTTAGACATATAATTATTAATTTATCGGTAGTTATATGTGCATTACCACCAGGACACCGACAAATGTATAAAAATTATGTTAATTCATAATTTTTATTTAATAATAAATTATTACCACAATTAATATTCACATAAAATATTAATTTTCTGACGGTACTCAGGTGAAGTCTGATGGGAGGTTAACCCAGATAAAAACCAACATGTGCCATTACCCATTTGAATAGATAATACCGTGTGTCCTTAGATAATGACGCTCGACCTGGATTAGCAGGATTTCGCTAATTAGGAAAATTCACTGCTTTAATTGATGCCCATTGAATTAGAACCAAAGCGATAAAGGTAGGTGGAGGAGCTTAAGAACATTGAATTTTGGAACTTAAAATATTTTATTTATTTAATATTATATAATTATCTTCGCGTATTCTCTCCCTGTCACTCTAGACGATAGTCATGATAGTCTCCAAGTCCCGATAACCTAGTTAAGTGATCGAAGTTCAAGTCAAAATATCTCAGGTATTTTGCGATACCCAAGTGGCAGGCTCGTACCAATGAGTTTTTTTTTTTTTTCAAAAACTTATGTACGATTTATATCGTTGACCTGGACATAAAGGCGGCGAAGGGCTTCCCAATAATGTCTTTGATGGAAGATGGAACGAAAGGTCTTAATTGTCTAGACATTTGTCTACTCCTGTCTCGGGAATGGCGTGAATTATTCGCCCGTGTCACGATCAAATTCATAAATTTCTATCTTTAACAGGTTCTTTGTTAATGCATATAACAGCACCATCATATTTCTGAGCGGATTGTATCGGAGAAGCAAACAGATTTTTCGTAATTGGAACGCGTAAAATTAAAAAAAGAAATTTCCGATCGCAAAGAACCGTTCTTCACGTGCATCTATTAGTTCATTAATTAGCTGACGAACAAAGGGTATTATGTTTGTTTGGCACGTTCTAAAACGTCTAACATCACGCCATCAACGTACATAAATACCATTTAACAGTTCCGGTCGTAAAGTTTTCATACAGTCGCGGCATTCGGCGAGTAATTTTGTTTTCAGTTTTTTTTTTTTTGTAAAATTACGAAAATGTTTACTCAATATAGTGGAAGGGATAAACTTTACGAGGATATTTTTAATCGCTTTGATCTCGAACATCACCACGCCTATGATAGACCTACGCACACTGTTATTACGGTCTTTAAAAGGGGAGACTTTAATGAGCACTCTCGTAAACTTACGCCTGTGTAGTTAGAGAGAATCGGACCACATACTTTTACCACCAGCATCAAACATTTATAATTAAACAGCAACCCATATAACGCTGGCTAGAAAATATTGCGGGTCTTTGTCTGAAACAAATATTTGGAAGTTTTTTGAACTATGGACACTGATTTTGAACATATATAACAGCCAGTAAAAGTCCAATGCATGGCATACGCTTCTCTCGTAAGGAGGGTTTGTTATAGTCGCCACGTTTGGCAAGCAGATTGGTGCACCTTGCACCTTAGACCTGCTGCCCTTCTGATAAATTTAGGTCTGTTTTTTTAATTAAAATTGTTTTAAGGCCTATACCTTTATCACTTCCGACATCCACGGGAAGTAATAGGATGTCACATTCTAACGTCCACACTACAGGGCTAACATTTACGATTTTTAAAATTATACAGGTATAAGGATCAAACTATATAGTTTCCTTTCACTCCCAATCGTTTAAACTTCCGTTCGGCGACACCAGAAAAAACAGATCATGTAAGTGATTTATGATACAAATATTGAACGAAATTTGTCGTAAAAATTGTTTTAAGGCCTATACCTTTATCACTTCCGACATCCACGGGAAGTAATAGGATGTCACATTCTAACGTCCACACTACAGGGCTAACATTTACGATTTTTAAAATTATACAGGTATAAGGATCAAACTATATAGTTTCCTTTCACTCCCAATCGTTTAAACTTCCGTTCGGCGACACCAGAAAAAACAGATCATGTAAGTGATTTATGATACAAATATTGAACGAAATTTGTCGTAAAAACTGTTTATGGCCCGCGTCACGTCCATTCGACATTTCCATGGTATTATATTTCAATTCTGATTAAATTATGAGCGCCATAAACAACGTTCAAGGGGGATTCTGACGTAACTGTGGGCAATTATAGCTTTAAATGAGCCAAGTGATTTAACGTGAGCCTTTTAACTGGTTAAAGAAATTATGTAATTTATAAATCCGGTGTAAAATATATAAATAAATATCTTAACGTCATTCCCCTGTCTCCCTGAATTGGGAATTCAGGGAGACAGAGGTCTAGTCTAGACAATGAAGTCTCTCCGACCAACCTCCCACCGAAGATATTTTGAGCGAACGTGACAGATGGTGAGCCCGTCGCCGTCTTTATGTCCAAGCCAACGAAATGAATCGTACATAGTTTTTTTTAAAAACCCTTTGCTACGAGCCGGCCACCTATGGATCAAACTCGAGACTCTCGACTCGAATTCCGATCACCCAACCATTCGGCAATCGTGACTTATTCGTGTAAAATATGTAAAGAAACAGAATATAGTAATAATTAGATATTCTCGTTTTCAACTTTAAATTTAAGTACTTTTAATTACTCTGCTCTTTTTCAGAAATGATTTTCTTTTAGATGTCGTAAAATGCGGGCGCCCTTCTGCTCTCAGTTTAGTACATATTTTATTAAAAAAGTTTTACCGTCTTGTCACCGCAGTCGGTGTCACAAGTTCCGTCTACGATGCCAATCTCTCCCTATATTAAACGTTTCCGACACCAAACCTTCTACATTCAAGCAGACGTCTAGAGTGCAAAATTTTGTCAAGTTAAAAAAATCGCTAAAGTTTTAATATGTAAGTTTCAAAAGATACAATTTCTATAGATATATTTTTACGCACTGAATGGAGTTTAATTATTTGGGATACAGTGGCATGTGGTAAACTTGCAACTGTTGTCCAAGCCGACGATACAAATCGTAAAATTTCGGGGTTGTCTTGGGGCTCCTATTAATTCCGAACACCCAACAACTCGGCTGCCGTGACTATAGTTATGCTTTTAATACATAAAAAAATAACAATACATAGATATATAATTTTAATTAATTGTTGGTTTATTCACATTAGATATCACAATAAAACTGCGCCTTCTAAAACACCTGATGTCAATACTTCAAGAGTTTGTTGTTCTGAAGTCATAGTTAACATGGAGTACCTGTCTATTTTAGGCGCTGTAAAGCACCTGAATAGCCAAAAATAAAGAAATATATATCTTACGCCATTCCCAATACAGTGGTAGACAGAGGTCTAGACATGTCGTTTCGACCCACCTTCCACCGAAGATATTTTTGGGACAACATGACAGGCCCTTATCCAAGTCAACGATATAATTCGTTCATAAGTTTTTGAAACAAAACCCATCGGTACAAGTCTGCCTGGTGATTGAACTCGAGTCTCTTGACTGGAATTCCGACCACCCAACCACTCGGGTATCGTGACTGATTATAAAAATTTAAGAAAAAAGTTAAATAAAGCACGTAAAAATCCGTATAATTAGTTTCATTGTAAGATTTTTAATTGATTTTATAATAAAATATTGTACAATGACAATTGTAATTTTAATAGTGATTCAGAATCGCTTATTTTTTCAAGTCACACAATTCGAACAAAAGCTAACAGCGCTCGAAACCAATAAAGCAAATAGAAAACAACAAAAGCACACTTGAAGTGTACCCTATTGTACATCGGTGCCACCCATTGTTTGATAGTAAAATGTAGAAATCACTTAGCAATGAACATTTCTTTGAAGCTGTAAAACAATTTAATACCGAAAAAGCCCCCTCGTAAAGCTCTATTCACATATCGAGTTTTCTAAATTTTTATTGAGTGGCCCTTTTCATTTCACCCTCGCTAATGAGGAAGTGTTAATAGGAACATCCTCGATTTGCTTACCATTTAACGTATATCATTGGTACTTGTATACAGCATATGTTTTTAATTTTTAAATGGTACTTATGAATATTTAATATGTATATAGACTCCGAAAGTTATTTATGTCCATACTTATACTTATACTAATATAATTTTAAGTACATCTTATTAAACGAACGATACGTCTAATGTTTATATTTGATTTGTTTCGTTTTACGTGATAAAAAACATCTAGTAATTTAAAATTTTCAGCAGCTATTTCAGATCGTATATAATTCAAACTTCGTGCTAGTTTTACATATCAAGTGTAAAATAATACAAAAAACTTTTTTCAAAAACCGTCTGTATACGTTCTATAATGTCGCAACTTGCACACGTCCAGTTAGGTTCGTAATTAATCGATAAATGAAAAACTTGTAACATCGTCTCCGTCGGAGTCGCTGTTAAAAATCACTGGGAACGTGTATCGACTTCTAACGAGCTCTTATCCCACCAACCGGACATTGCTGTTTCGAAGAATTTCTTTTTTTCTGTTAGGAAAATTATTGATTTAATAACCGCTTCTTATAGCATCATTGTTGACTTCATAATCAGGTTTCTTTCAAGGTGCACTGTCCTAAAAGAACGCAGGGAATGTTTTAAAATTTAAAACGGTAAAACCTACTTTCATTTTAGTTGTCATTACAAAGTTAATAAAACTCAATTAAGGACATATTTAACAAGCTTTATAATTAGTAATTTTAAATTAGGAAACATTATCGCATGCCTTTCATACAATACTTGCTAAACCCGGCCTCGATCTGACTCTGTTTTGTTTTTGATTCCGCGAAGCGCCTGTTATTTTACGTTCAATGGTAATCCTTGCGTTACCAAAAGCCTAATTACTAAAAACTCCCATAAAATAAGAAGTCACGATAGCCGAGTGGTCGAGAGACTCAAGTTCGATCCCCAAGTGGCAGGCTCGTACCAATGAGTTATTCAAAAACTTATGTACGAATCATATCGTTGGCTTGGACATAAAGACGGCGACGGGCTCACCACCTGTCACGTTGTCCCGAAAATATCTTCGGTGGATGGTGGGTATTGCGTGAAGATATTTATATTTATTTTATTTATTTTATAAAATAAATTTTCCTAAACATACTTTCGTCACCTATTTTATTTACCCTGTATAATATTTGCGAAAAAGTAGTCAAATACGATAGTTTTAATTTTTATCAATAGCTTATACACTAGTTTTCATAAAAATGATATAATTACATAATGTAACCACTCATATTCAGCGCTTTACGAGTTCCCTAAAATCCCTTATCTGGTGTCAAAAAAAGCTTGTTTTTAATTATAATAAAACATTAGGCCCTTCAACATACCCGACATAAAAATAACAACTCGTTACATATAAATGATAAGACCAAATGATTTTATTAAACGGCTACTCTTTATTTTCCACTCATAGTCACGGTGAAAATTGCAATATTAATTAATTGTGTCCGGAAAAATTGTTTGCCCACGTTTATTTACTTAACCCAGATATTTATAAAAAGCATATATTTGTCGTAAGTTAATGGACGTTTATATTTTATTTCATTAAACATTTTGTTTATAATAAAAAAAATGTTCAATAAAATTAAAAGTGTATATAGAAACAAACAATTAAACATGTAAAACAATGTAATATTATAAGTGTATATATATATTTATAAGTTTATTCGAATTGTCCGGCTCGTAAGGACCTTCGAATCTAAGGTTTACTATTAACCGTACCTCTGCAAAGTTTTTTGCGATTTCGATTTTAGGTGGTTTTCTTGCTAATTACCGGTGCAGTCCCGGTCCAGTCAACCAATAAATATAGCAGCAGTAATATATAAACCAATAATTATAACTTGGTTATACTATAAAATTTACCGTACTTATACTATTATCACAATTGTACTCCTACCTTACTTTACATAGTGTAGTATGTAACGTAGCCAGCCTTTAAATTCCACATTACTGTATGAAATAGTTGCGAAAATCGCCACGCTGAGCAAACGGATGGGCGATCGTATTGCTAGCCACTGCAAACACCAAAAACGTTGCTTTCCTCCTTCGTCCGCTCGTTCATTCTGGTTTAATTTAGAGATGGTAATCCCGCCTTTTACCGCTAGCTATTGTTATTTTAGGGTATGTCTCTAAATTACCTCTTACAAAACTCTCGGTTAATTTTTACCCTGATGTTAAATGTCGCTTCTAGCTTAGTAGATACGAAATATAAAACTTTTACTCCTTTATAACCTTTATCTCCTAACACGTGTCTACAGTAAGAGATTAGTTTTACTAATGCCAAAACAACTCGAGAAACAAGTTAATAATCATCACTGCATTAACTAATTTGTTGCTTAGATCACATAGACTACGCAAAGACTCCTCTAGCGCTTACAAATAACCCTTTACGCTATCGCAATAACTCTCCGCGGTAATGAACGAGCTTTTAAGTTATACTGCGTTTACTTGAATACTCGCATTTGCTTAAAGCGATAAGTTACTATAAAGGTATGTTAAGTAATTTTATGTTGTTGTTTAATTTTTATTTCTTTTTTATATTATTTACATGAGGCTTGTTTAAACTATGCCCGTACCGTAATCGGCATGAAATAACTCTGCATTATTGTAAAAAATTGTGGTAGCTTAGCTAAATATAATATACATAATTTTTTTATCTTCACGTATTTCTAAATAGAAGGGAAGCCAGAAGTCTAAACAATATTGTCTTTTCGACTAACAGACCCATGTTTTACCGGAGCTTTTTTGGGACATCGTTACAGGTGAAGAGCCTGCGTCCTTTAAGTATAAGCACTCGATGTATATCGTAAATAAGTATTGAAAAAAAACACATAGGAACGACCCTGCGGATCGAATTCGGATCTCTTGCCTGGAGTTGCGGTCGTTTACCGAGCCGAGAGGACGATAGCCGAGTGGTTTGGTGGTGGAATTTCGAGTCAAGAGACCCGAGTTTGATCCCCAGGTGGCAGGCATGTACAAATAGGTTTTTCAAAACTTAGGTACGAATATCGTTGGCTTGGACATAAAGACGGCGACGGGCTCACCACCTGTCATATTGTCCCGAAAATATCTTCGGTAGAAGGTGGGTCGAACGGACTTCATTTGCTAGACTAGACTTCTGTCTACCCCTATATTGGGAATTGCGTGAAGATGTTTATTTTATATATTTTAAAAACATTATTTTAATTAGACAACTCTCCAAACTTAATCCATGTAAAATATCTACTCTATAATGGAAACGTACATAGATTAAGTTGCTAACTCCATTAGGCCATTGTCTCTACCGCAAAGATATTGTACGTAGGTACCAGGGACATTGGGGAGGATTTATCAGCGCCACTGGCGGACTCAGACGATGTTGGAGATTACGCCAGCGTGTTTTATGGTATCGCGTTGATGCGACGAAAGCCTGCGGTTCGGTATAGCGACGTTAAATCTATCGATATAATGTATCTAGAGGTGTACAAAATATTTTGTGAACATCTGTTGGAATTGCAATAATATTATTTTAAGTATTCTCTAAATAAGATGCATCGGCAAATAATATATCACCCAGTTTCTTCCCGTAAGTGTCGTAAGAGGCAAATAAGGAAAAAATATATTGAAAATATCATTGGCTATCGTCAGAAGGCACTTAAGTTAATCCCTATTTTAATAAGCTGTTAGAGGCTTCGAGTACAGTTTTAACAAAATAATTAAAAAAGTCTAAATGCCCGTATAATCGGTGTAGGTACCAACTAGTTTTGGACCCGTCGATCGCGCTCCGCCTCGCACTGATGATTATTTATACGTGAGTTTAGCCATTTTTAATTATTTGATTAATAATGTCTCACGTTAGTATGATTTTAGATATTTTTGGACTACGTGATCGGCGGTGAGCCTGTCACCGTTGTTATGTCCAAGCTGAAAATATAAAACAAATATAAGTTTTGAAAAAAATCTATTGGTACGAGTTTATCACCTCGGAATCGAACTCGGGTCTCTTGACTCCAACTCCAACCAACTAGCTACTCGGCTGTCGCGACGCTACATATGATTTACAATTTATGAATCTATAATTATAAATCAGTTCTGAATAAAATCAATTCGGTAATTATTCAATTAAAATTAAATATGATCGTAAAAAGTTTTACAAGTTACGTCATTAAAACGAGTCATCCGAAACATTAAAGAATTTTAAGAAACATTTTCATTGTTAATAAAGTTACTAAAAATTTATTTGCTTGGAAATGTTTTACTAAAATCAAGCTTTAGTTTCTAGTTATAAATTGTTAAAGTAACAAAGTAAATTGTAATGTTATTACATAATTATATCACAAATGTTTTTAAGTTTATAAAGTTCTAGTCTAAATTTAGTCACGATAGCCGAATGGTTGGGTGGTCGGGATTTCGAATCAAGAGACCCGAGTTCGATTCCCAGGTGGCAGGCTCGTCCCAATATGTTTTTCAAAAACTTATGTACGAATCATATCGTTGGCTTGGACATAAAGATGGCGACGGGCTCACCACCTGTCACGTTGTCCCGAAAATTTTTTCGGTGGAAGGTGGGTCGAACGGACTTCATTTGCTAGACTAGACTTCTGTCTACCCCTATATTGGGAATTGCGTGAAGATGTTTATTTTATATATTTTAAAACATTATTTTAATTAGACAACTCTCCAAACGTAATCCATGTAAAATATCTACTCTATAATGGAAACGTACATAGATTAAGTTGCTAACTCCATTAGGCCATTGTCTCTACCGCATAGATATTGTACGTAGGTACCAGGGACATTGGGGAGGATTTATCAGCGCCACTGGCGGACTCAGACGATGTTGGAGATTACGCCAGCGTGTTTTATGGTATCGCGTTGATGCGACGAAAGCCTGCGGTTCGGTATAGCGACGTTAAATCTATCGATATAATGTATCTAGAGGTGTACAAAATATTTTGTGAACATCTGTTGGAATTGCAATAATATTATTTTAAGTATTCTCTAAATAAGATGCATCGGCAAATAATATATCACCCAGTTTCTTCCCGTAAGTGTCGTAAGAGGCAAATAAGGAAAAAATATATTGAAAATATCATTGGCTATCGTCAGAAGGCACTTAAGTTAATCCCTATTTTAATAAGCTGTTAGAGGCTTCGAGTACAGTTTTAACAAAATAATTAAAAAAGTCTAAATGCCCGTATAATCGGTGTAGGTACCAACTAGTTTTGGACCCGTCGATCGCGCTCCGCCTCGCACTGATGATTATTTATACGTGAGTTTAGCCATTTTTAATTATTTGATTAATAATGTCTCACGTTAGTATGATTTTAGATATTTTTGGACTACGTGATCGGCGGTGAGCCTGTCACCGTTGTTATGTCCAAGCTGAAAATATAAAACAAATATAAGTTTTGAAAAAAATCTATTGGTACGAGTTTATCACCTCGGAATCGAACTCGGGTCTCTTGACTCCAACTCCAACCAACTAGCTACTCGGCTGTCGCGACGCTACATATGATTTACAATTTATGAATCTATAATTATAAATCAGTTCTGAATAAAATCAATTCGGTAATTATTCAATTAAAATTAAATATGATCGTAAAAAGTTTTACAAGTTACGTCATTAAAACGAGTCATCCGAAACATTAAAGAATTTTAAGAAACATTTTCATTGTTAATAAAGTTACTAAAAATTTATTTGCTTGGAAATGTTTTACTAAAATCAAGCTTTAGTTTCTAGTTATAAATTGTTAAAGTAACAAAGTAAATTGTAATATTATTATTTTAAGTATTCTCTAAATAAGATGCATCGGCAAATAATATATCACCCAGTTTCTTCCCGTAAGTGTCGTAAGAGGCAAATAAG
Organism: Sericinus montela; assembly: GCA_029286605.1. Lineage (NCBI taxonomy): Eukaryota > Metazoa > Arthropoda > Insecta > Lepidoptera > Papilionidae > Sericinus > Sericinus montela. Next base: position 7,242,538 of record JAGSMR010000007.1, on the reverse strand, counting down.
GAAAAAATATATTGAAAATATCATTGGCTATCGTCAGAAGGCACTTAAGGTAATCCCTATTTTAATAAGCTGTTAGAGGCTTCGAGTACAGTTTTAACAAAATAATTAAAAAAAGTCTAAATGCCCGTATAATCGGTGTAGGTACCAACTAGTTTTGGACCCGTCGATCGCGCTCCGCCTCGCACTGATGATTATTTATACGTGAGTTTAGCCATTTTTAATTATTTGATTAATAATGTCTCACGTTAGTATGATTTTAGATATTTTTGGACTACGTGATCGGCGGTGAGCCTGTCACCGTTGTTATGTCCAAGCTGAAAATATAAAACAAATATAAGTTTTGAAAAAAATCTATTGGTACGAGTTTATCACCTCGGAATCGAACTCGGGTCTCTTGACTCCAACTCCAACCAACTAGCTACTCGGCTGTCGCGACGCTACATATGATTTACAATTTATGAATCTATAATTATAAATCAGTTCTGAATAAAATCAATTCGGTAATTTTTCAATTAAAATTAAATATGATCGTAAAAAAGTTTTACAAGTTACGTCATTAAAACGAGTCATCCGAAACATTAAAGAATTTTAAGAAACATTTTCATTGTTAATAAAGTTACTAAAAATTTATTTGCTTGGAAATGTTTTACTAAAATCAAGCTTTAGTTTCTAGTTATAAATTGTTAAAGTAACAAAGTAAATTGTAATATTATTACATAATTATATCACAAATGTTTTTAAGTTTATAAAGTTCTAGTCTAAATTTAGTCACGATAGCCGAATGGATGGGTGGTCGGGATTTCGAATCAAGAGACCCGAGTTCGATTCCCAGGTGGCAGGCTCGTCCCAATGTGTTTTTCAAAAACTTACGTACGAATCATATCGTTGGCTTGGACATAAAGACGGCGACGGGCTCACCACCTGAAATTAAACATTTAGTTTTTTTTAAATACTTCGATGGCTAAAGGCTCCTTAAAAAGTTTAAGAAAAAAATACTACGAGTATCGTGTGTATCCACGCTGCTCCAGTGCAGTTTGGCAGACTTAACGCGTCCACTATTTTTTTTATTTATCAGATATTTGGATTTCCTGGTTTTCTTTATTAAGCCTGTTATAAGTTCAGCACATAAAACTGATATTAACAATTTTCGTCATGACGGAGAACCGATCCCGAAATGCTTGTGTATAAATCTAGCATACTGACCACAGTCTGGCTTATAATGTATATTCCTAAACACTGAGGTAGACATCTAGACAATTAAGCCCATTGCCGTCTTAATTTCGAAGCTTTATAAAACATATTTATTTATATAAATATTTACTTATGCATGTAAAAGTCCGTTACTCGAGTTCAAACATTTCCTTTCCCTAGCTTTCGAATCCGTAACCTTCAGCTTCGAAGGCAAGGTCACTACCGACTAGGCTATCGGGTCGTAAGGCTTTAGTACAAGTATATTAAATCCTTGTCATGCCAAAAAATATACAATGGATATCATAAATCACTATCTCAGAACACATTGGATATTACAGAAGGACTTCCATATTATTCAACGTCCTTATTCACCCATGAGACCCGATACGCAACGCTAGGACTCGATAAAAACGAGTGTTAGCTAACGCGTCGATAAACCTTTGTTGAAGCCATTTCTGTTTCCTCAGCCCTCTTTGAATTTCCTATCGAGGAGATATAAAGTAAATTGCACACATCCTTATCTCTACGCCAATTTACTTACCCTTCAGCGCTTCACTTGCTAAGTTATGAATTTTCAATACGACACGTAATGGTAATGCGTCTCTGATAAAATCCCAATTCGGCTACATTAACATTTATATCGGCGGAGTTTTGTCGTGTGCTATTTGAGTTTAATAGACCATTCCCATTTAAATTGTTTCGATTGCTGTAATTGTTTCCTTGTTACTTCGCTGCAAGGAGATTATACTCCGTCCTACATTAGACAGGATCCTAAACGGTTATTTCGTTTAGATATTATAACTTGTCACACAGGCTAGCCAACTATCACGTTGTCCCAAACAAAAGGAGGGTGGGAAATTTTTCTAATATTCTTCTACAAAGGGTTGAAGAATATAAGTAAAATATGTTGTTGAATTATAAGTAAAAATTATCTAAAATAGTGACAGCCCTAAAAAAGCATACTATATTGTAATTTTACACAATCATTTTCAAAACAATATTCATTGATAAAGTAACTTACTTTACTTACTTACTGTACTGTAAATAAGTAACATCTAATCACTACAAGATATACCAATTAGTAAGACATTGTTAAATAAAATAAAAACTATATTTTATGTTATTTTTGATGGTTACAATTAACGGTAAATCGAAGAGAATGAATATATTATGTAAATCGTAATCAAATATGCCCTTGTCTTCTTGATGCAAGATAAAATCATCAAACGTTCTTTTACTGTGAGAGCCGAACAAATTTCATTTGACAATCAACTATCATAAAACTAAAAATAAAACTTAAATTTTAAACGACGACGTGCCTAAGTATCGATAAATTCTCTATATTTTACGATTCCGAATGGCACAATATCGAGTTTCAATTAAATACTAAAAATTACATTGATGAACATCTTTAATGTTGACCAACTCGCATTGAACTGCAGCTTCGTTAAATACCTGAGTCGAATGGCCGATAGATCAAAAACTTTGGTAAACTAACGGAGGTCAAAATTTAATGGTCATTGTCATTTGCTTTCAAAACCAGTCACCATGAATGAGGCTTCCATGTAGTCGTTTGCACAGAATTTCGATAAAAGCAGCTGTCATTGATTTTAGGAAATGCAGGGGAATAATCAGGGAAATAAATATTTTAATAATTATCGAATTCAAAATACTGAATAATTATTTTGTATTCGAGAAATGTTTTCGTGAAAATGTTATAAAGGCCTATGAACGATAGAATTTTATTCATTATCGCCCAAATGCATTGCAAAATGTAACTGTAATTTTTTATTTTAACTTGTACATTTGTTATGTTTTATATTTAAAATCTCATCATAATTTATTGTGTAATTGACCCGATTAGCGGGGGCCTAGTAATCTAGTACAGATACGAGTACCATTCTCTCACAAAGTTTCGATTATAAAATGTATCTTACACACCAAAATCATTGTTATAATTATTAATTATATTAAAAGTCACGATAGCCAAGTGGTTTGGTGGTCGCATTTCGAGTCATGGGACCCCAGTTCGATCCCCAGGTGACAGGCTCGTACCAATTATTTTTTCTTTCGTCGGGCATAAAGATGGCGATGGGCTGTGACGTTGCCACGAAATATCTCCCATGGAAGGTGGATCGAAACGACTCAGTTGTCGAGTTTTTCTATGTACCTCTTTATTGAGAATGGCGAGAAGATATTTTTTTAATTATTAACTAAATCCACAACAAAATACGACGAGGGTACAGTCGCAAGTAGAGACGATGTGTATAAACATATAAATATTTACGACTAACATAATCTTATTGTAAGGTATGTTATCAATCACATCCCTTATAGTGACTAGAATAGGGGCGTTATGCTTTTATAGGGTAATTACTGCCTGCTTGGGCTAAGCCAGAGAAAGTAATATAGTGTATCATTAATCTAGCGTTGGACATGGTGGCTCCATGGCTTTTGCCTTGACATTGCTATGATGGTATTTATTTGATGGTGTCATTGTTTTTATTTTGATTTCGATTGTTATTAGTAACCCGTTTCTGACCCTGACTTCGTCTACGCTTTTTCTTAAAATTCGCGCGGCATCCTTTAATTTTCCGGTGAAAGAAGTAAATCTTTCCATTTCAATGCGTATATCTTACCAAATGTTTTTTTTTTATTTTTCATTAATTATGCATATATTATAATAGGTAACACCTGTCTCGTTGTCTCAAATAAGCTTTGGTGAGAAGTGGTTAGACAGGACGACAAAATTAAATGTTCATTGTTATAAAAATAATAACAATGAACATTTCTAAGCACATAAGTTTGTAAGTATTAATACAAAGTTAATACTAAATACGATACATTACTAAACGTAGACAGTTTATGACTGCCTCGAGTTTATAACTTAAGAAATTATTCACGAAGTGCCTATTGCGAGGCTCCGGATTTGGATGTTCTAGACATTTTGGAGCGCTAAGTGCCGTAATACGCTTAGAGCTCTTACCTCTCATATTCAGCATGTTTTGTTAACATGCACGTATTTACACAAACTCGTGCCCTTGACTTCAGTTTATTTATGTAATGCGTATTTCGTAAAACATATTTTTGTGTATACACTTCCATACATAGTAGTAGTTAGAGTATATGAGGATCTGGATAACTGTACGAAGGTTACAAATCTAACATTTTCTTTTATTACCTTCAGGAAATTTTCCATACAGGGTAGGTTAGACTATCTCTAGACTAGACTACGTCTCGATCTATGTCTTGACTATGAAGTAATTTCAATCCTATTGTCACCGAAGTTTGTTTGGGACAACGTAACACGACAACATACATACCAAACTAAAAAGAGCTTTGCTTGCTCTTAGTAGGAATCGAACCCGCAAGGCTTAGCTACGACCTAGTTACTGCCAACTCGGCCATCGGGTCTATCCCTAAGAAGCTTCGGTGAAAAGTGGATTGATAGACACATTGTCTAGAATCCTGCCGACCAGTAGACTCTTGACAATTGTAGAGTCTAGACAATTAAGTCCCTTTAACACACTTTCCATCGAAGATATTTTCGAGACAAAGTGACAGGTGGTGGGCCCGTCGCCATCTTTATGACCAAGCTAACAATATAATTTTATATAAGTTTTGAAAAACCCATTACACTGTACAGTACAGTAAAAATTTTATTTTAAGCAAAGCTTTAAAGGAGGAGTGGCTGAACACTAATGGAACTGAGCGTAGCTATCTATCTACGTCTATTGGAGATGCGTTCAAACTGAGTAAAGCTAGAAATCGCTAATAGTTAAGTAGCCGTTCGACTCTTTAAGTAAGTATTCGCGTTCATCTTTAAGTAGCAATTAAGGTACTTTATTTCTTTCATTAGATCGCTATTCCGCTGTTCACGTTTTATTTATTGATGAAGTTTATAACGCTTTCTCCCGGCTTCTGTCAATATGATTTGTTTATGGAACTTTGGCTCCGGCTTTAAGTTCTTTGAGATACATAATATATATTTTTGTAAGTTTGCAAATGTAATTCTGCTAAACTTTTAAAAATAAAAAAACACTTTTTTTTAAACAGCCTATTAAAAGTCCACCGCTGAACATCTGTGGTCTCCCACAAAGATGGTGATAAAGATCCTGGAAAATTGTATCTATCGACTCCCCGCTATATTGTGCAGGTCAGGCACCATTTGTCACGTTATCCCAAACAAGCTTACGTGAAATATGGATTAGGTCTAAATTGTCCAGGTTCCAGACTAGTCCAGGACTATTTTGTTCAGGTCTCAGGAAAATTGGTTAGGATAAAATGCTTTTGTCATAATAAAACTACTACCAGGGCACAGGGAAATGGGTGGGATAAAATATAAAAAATTACCTTTATAACATTCTCAATACAACATTCCCATTGACTTAAGTCAACCCACCTTCCACCAAACACATTTTTGGGACAACGTGACAGGTGGTGAGCCCGTAGCCGTCTTTATGTCCAAGCGAACAATATAATTCGTACATAACTTTTAAAAAAAAACCCATTGGTACGAGCCTTGTCGAACTCGGGTCTCTTGACTCAAATTCACCCAAGCACTCGGCTGTCGTGACTCATTTTTTTTTATACGCATGGATAAATACTTTTGTGATCATGAAACTATTTTTTTTTTTTTGGATTCAGCCTTGCTGACTAGATGCGGGATATCTTATAATTGGATGATTCCATTCAAATCACGTAACATTTTCTGTTCTCGATATTAAGTGAAACGTCGTCGCGACACGAGGCGCTGACGCGGTGAAAAACAAAGCAATGAAAAACTGACACAATATATAGCAATTGATACCTTCGAGTTGGAAGACGTAGCTCATACTAACATGAGTACCTATTTCTTGTTGTTCTCGCGCGTTGTCGAAGCGATCCTCTGTTGTTCCCGGAATACTAATAAGTTAATCTTTTGTATCGCTTTTTCGTAAAACAAAGAGGAGTTTGGACAAAGAACATGTATTGTCTCGTATGATTAGATCTTACCACTTTTTAGACTGTCCAACTGAATTCTATTGCAGTGTTTCGACTGAGATGTATATACGATGTTTTTTTTTTTTTGGGTTTAAACCACGGCGGTTGTGTGAGTCCGGTCTAAGTAGTAGCGGAATTATGAAGTGAGCGCTCTTTGAATACTAAACGGCCTTTGAAAGGTAAGCGTAGAAGCGGCAATCACAAAGAGAAACTTTTTTGTTTTGACTAAAATAATTCCGGTAACATTTATATTTAAGAATAGATAACGATCTCACATTCTTATAATAAAGTCTTAGAATTAATTTAAAAATTACGCCTTAAAATTGGAAGAAATTCTTACAAAAATTACATTACAATAGTTATTTACTGAGTTCTTAAAAATGACCTAGATAACAAATGAACAGAAAAAGGAAATAATTCAGTAAAATGCTATAGTGACATAACGGGGATTTTCAGTTAGAACCTATAAATAACAAAGTTAACAAAGCTTAAAGTTACATTACATGCATATACATGTATGTTTACTTACATCAATAATTCATCTAATATAGTAAACTCCTCGGCGGAGCCACCAATTTTCGAGAAATTTTATTAACATATTGGTTAGATCTGCTAATCGAACAACATCTATTTTTCATTCCCCTGAATGTTTTTTTAATGATACAGCATACAAAAATGCATAAACCCCTAAAATTTCACCCTTCTACGATCAACCCCTATTTATAATTGTACTTGTTAGTAAGTATTTGCGCTTGTTACTAAAATTTCACCTCACCAAAGTTTCAGTGGCAGAAAATGCCTGCAGGAATTAAGTTCGCTTTTTGCGATCTTATTTTCAAAGAGTTCGCTATAATGAATTTAAATCCTTATTCATAAATTTAAATACTTAGTCATATTTTATTTAACACTGAAATATATTTGCTGACTGCAGTAAAGTAATATGTATTCAGTTCAAAGGATAAAGTAGAAATTAGTTACAATATTTTTGAGGAACATTAGTTCCATGTCGGCGGAATTCATATGTTTATAAAATTGACTTTATTATTATTCAGACGGGTTTCCTCAAGAAGTTTTCCTCTACTGATAAGTATCTAATAAATTCTCAATCAAACTGCTGACGCCCTGATTAAGCGAGAAAGATATAGATGTACTCACTGACCTCATCATTACCATATACACAAGGTATCATTTATCGGATGTTACATTTAAAACAAATCTCAGGCTTAAATACTAACTCAATAAGGAGAGCCCTCGTTTGGCTCGTGTTGAAAGTTAACGCTCAGTGAATTGAAAAAGGTTAACTTGATTTGCATTTCACTTAAGGCAATTTTGCAAAGTCTTTTAAGTCAATTCGCGTAGGACTTATCACGAGCTAATGTTTTTTGATGCATTTTTACCACAAAAAGAATACTAAACTTAATAAAAATAATTAATAACATTTAAGAAATAAAAATAAATCAACTGATACGTAAGGGTGTAAGGTACTGTGAGTGTTTTTAATTAATTTACGCCGTACTATATCTTCTAGGTCTAAGTATACTTTATCCCGCTCTCTTCGCACTACTCCAACCTCTTTCCTATTCCTCTCTTAAACCCCCGCAACGCATCGGTTGTTCCTTAGAGTTGCCAATGTAAACCTTGGGCTTTTTAAACACCTCTTGATTTAACCTCATATTGTTGCAGTAACCACTTGGTTGTTGCCATAACCATTTGGTATGAGGATTGCAAAGTTGAAAAATTCCCACAGTAAAAAAATATCAATCGTATCTGTAAACTTCACTAAAATATCATGCACATCACTTATAGTGCCGTCATTAGCGTATTATAATAAGCTAAACGCTGACTCATACCGTACAATTACACCTAATGAATTGTCTAATTCCTCATACCAGACACTGACAGCATATTAATGGTGCTGTTGTATTTCTATGAGAATTTTGAAGCACTTGACACACATTTTAACGAATATAGAATGCGTGCGTCAGTGAGGGTACTACCATTGGATTGGACCGATCTGTGTTGCCATCTTTGTAATGTAAAACCGACTATTAAAGTCCGTGATACTTACTTTTGTTTGATTGTTTTTGTTTTTAATGTTATCATTTTTCAACTATTACACGATCCACCCATCTACTATTATACGATCTATTTGGTCGTGGGGCGTATACATCCATTTTCAACGTGTCTCCTGATCTAAGGTTTACGGATTCGATTCCCGATATCAGTGTAGTAAACGATTTTTTCTATATTATCTCGGGTCTGGGAATTTTTGGTGAAACAGTTCGTTTTTTTTCCATAGCACTAGTGCTTTGGCTACTTACTTTGGGATCAGAACAATGTATGTGACGTTTCCCACATATGTTTATATTTTATTTCTGACTTGTCTTTATCTATTATATTTTATTTCTAAGGATTCTCTAGCTACGGACTAGATAGAGCTATCTGGAAAATTCTCATACAAAACTGAATAGACTGATGATGGGCAGTTATTTTTTTATTTTATTTGACTTGAGATTTTATGATTATTTAAATATTCGGAAATCAATAACTATAAATAATAATAAAATATAATATAACATTTTCCCACGTCAAAAGTTTTATATCACATATATGGTTGTAGGATTCTTTGATCACGTGTTAAGACAAATAGGTAATTTTAAGTACAAATGGTTACAAAAGAATTTTTTGGTTTTAATTGTACTCGAATATGAATAAAATTCACGAATCAGTTATTTATTATCCGTGAATCCGGTCGTTTCCGAACGTTATTATAATTAACGAAGCGAGAACGATGGCCAGCTTACAAAAAAACCACTGATTTATTGCTGAATTCAGACAAATAATTATCTTAATTTAAAAATTCAACATCTTAATCATGAGAATATTATGAAGATTTATACCCGTGAATTTGCATAAAAATTATGTTAAAAGCAATACGTCATTGAAATTTATAAGAAGTTGGTATATTTTATGAGACAGAAGAGATGTGACCGCAGATTAAGTTCGACAGATGCTATAAATTCTGATCAGCGACTGCATAAAGATTATCGTATCGGATATTTTAAAGTTGACAATTAACAATTTTCGTCAAATTATGACGGAAATTTTTATCAACATGTAATCCTTTAACAAATTTTTCACTGCATGTGTAACATTGAGATGTCTCATACCTACCTATTTGATTAGTGATGTACTTGTGATAATAAAATTTCTAAAATATTTGTAGCTATAAAACAAATTATATATACAAATTAATATTTTAAAACTTGCATGCTGAGACTACAAAGTCATGCGCACTGGATACTAACACATGCGCATCATCTATATTCGTCGCAAATGCGCTCTGCTGAAACGTTGTGAATTGTTATTTAATTCACATTTCTGTCTATTATGTCCAGATTAAGTTGAATTTATGATTGAAATAATATAAGTGCCTAAGCAGTCTGCCTAGCGACGTCGCATTAGCTAAGTGCCACTCTATACTTATCCCTTCTTTCTTATTCCTGATTGCAGACCTTAACATCAGTATTAAGTGATCAAAACCCATCGGACGATCATCGTGGTTATTTCGAATCAAATGACCGACAAGTAATGAAGACATTACTGTCTGTTGCGCCGGAGATATCTATCTCAGTGCCGGAGATAATCGTGCTAGCGTCACAATCGTATGCGGTACTGTTGGCAGAACAATCTCTTGTTGCGCCCCTTCTTATTTTATTTATAGTGACCTAAAACATCATACGTATTGGCGTCAGGTAGCCAATTATTTATTTATTACAAAACCATCGTTATTTAACCACTATCAAGACTAAGGCTTTTATAAATTTAACGCTCGTTAACTGATTATTACATGTGAGTGAAACGGATTTTTTGTGATTTAAAAATTTTAGTTTATAATTTGCCTTAGTGTTAAGGGTAGTAAATAGAAGCTCGTCTTATTATTTTGTTAAATATGATAATTGTTTATATAAAATCTAAAATTCTCAGAACTACATTTTACTAACAAAAACATTAAGAAATCAGAAAGAATTAACTATTTGCCGTAATTGCCAATGCACATCACCGGACTTTTAAATCATAAAACTGTTCATCAAAAATCATATTGGCCGAGGAAAATTATCCCAGTCTTCATTTACGACGTTTTTTAATAATTAAAGTGCCTGTCGTTCTGTCGCTAAGAATCAAATATATTACAGTTTCTACTACTTTTTTATTTTTCTATTCGAAAAATATTTGCAGACCTCTATGCTTTCAAATATGTGAATCTGTTCTGGAGCAGCATGACATACACTAACTTCTAAAGATCATATTATATGTAATATATGAAAACATTTAACTATATTAAGGTAAATCGTAGTTTGAGTGATCGTATTTTGTATCTATTTTGTGAGATAGATATCCTTTGAGTCCGTAACCGACCTGCCCGCTATCGGCTTATTAGTATTCGAAACAAACTTTTGGGGTCTTTGGTTCAGATTTATGTCTATTATATATATAGGTTATGGATATCTGATGAGCTCCGTAATTTACCCTCGCTACTTAATTCAGGTGTGCTCTGAATTTTATAGTTGATAAGATTAAATTTTAAATGTATTTTAATTCTTAAAATATTAAGTGATCGATTTGTATTTATACACACACTTATAATTAATTTAATTTAATGATACATAATTCTTTGATGAAGTCTAATCAATTTTATTAATTTTTAACGTTAAACGGCAGAATGGTATAACATAAAATTAATGTTATAATGCATAATTTTCTGTTAATGTGCAAGATTTAAATAATTTAAATAATTTGTTTAAAGAATTATTTATAGTATTGCAATAAATTATAATGTAAAGGCTATAAGCATAATGCCATAAGCAATTCTTTATCGACGTAAGTCCAAAAGCATTTCGTAATTATTTCTCTACACTTTCCGCTATGACAGGTAGATACAGTCAATCAACAATCGCTACAATGTTGAAAGCAATAAAAAGTAAATGGAATACACAGCCTCATCAATCGATTGGTACAAAACAAAGAATATACAAAAGACACGCAAGTTTTTTGTATTTGAAAAAAACCCTACAACCTTTTTTCTGCGTTTAAAAAAAAGTTGCTAGCGTACAACCATTCAAATTAACAGACATCGATGACAAGTTACAAGTACGCTATGTAATTCGCTGTTGCGGACGCGCGTTCTCAATGACTTTCCACTTTTGGTTTTAACACAATGCAATAGAGATTATATTCGATTATCAACTGTTTCTAAATATGAATATCTATTTTGGTTCATTTGTAGGACCATTCAAAGCTATAACCGCTGTATTAGAGACAATGATCAAGACAAAGCGAGCTCAACGTGTGGCCAACATTTCTCTAGTCTTCACAATGTACAGGAGACGTATAAGTGGATTCCGTTAGTCTTGAACACAAGTTTCGTTGTACAATACAATGAAGTTGAAGATTTCACATTCTACACACGACTAAATAAATTTCAAATTCAAATACTATTTTGTACATCGTATTATCCTCCACCTTCCATCGAAGACATTTTTTGGACAACGTGAAAGGTGGTGAGCCCGTCGCCTTCTTTATATCTAAGCGTTGGCTTAGATATAAATTGTACATAAGTTTTGAAAAAATAGGTTTTCAAAAACCTATGTACAAATTATATCGTTGGCTTGAACATAAAGACGGCGACGGGCTCACCACCTGTCACGTTTTCCCGAAAATATCTTCGGTGGAAGGTGGGTCGAAGGGACTTAATTGTCTAGACTAGACCTCTGCCTACCCCTGTATTGGGAATTGCGTGAAGATATTTATATTTTTTTTTCAAATAGTATAGAAAACATAAGAATAAATAAATAACTATACTATTTGGAATGATAAAAATATTATCTTATAATTTCAGTTGTCACTAAATGCCTACTAGGGCTCAATTTTCAACCAACCTCCCGTTATCCATCCTAAATTTATTTAGTCAAAAAAATATTCAATCCTTTCAGAAACGCAACAATAAAGAAATAAGCATACATCTTTCATGTGAACTTACCCAAAGACTCGCACTCACTAACAGTCAAGCACGCAAACAAGTTTATGACACACTTAACGGCTTGTAAATATCCACTGTAAGACAAAGAAATTGTTGTGAGTTCACTCACAAGGAGAAATGGTGATCCCAGTAATACCTAGCAGCTTAGATGCGACTGCCCGTTCCTGGGTTGCGCTATTTTCATCTTGAATATTGTGAGATGATTATTTCGTTACTTATCAATAGCCCATGCTATTTTCAAAGGCTTTTTCCATGGTTGTTTATTACGGTACCAACGGAACGAAAGAAGATGGAATTCTTAAATCGAGGTATCGTAAATTTAGAACTATATTTGCAATTAATTTGCAAAAAATTATTTACCGTGGGGTAACGTAAGAATATTGCCATTATTCTTATTATTTATGCCGGAATTCGAGTCAAGACCCGAGTTTGATCCCCGAGGCTCGTATCAATGTTTTTTCCCAAAACTTATGTACGATTTATATCTCGTTGGCTTGAACATAAAGACGGCGAGGGTTCACCATCTGTCACGTTGTCCCGACAATATCTTCGGTGGAAGGTCGGTCGAAGTGACTTAATTGTCTAGACTAGACCTCTCTCTACCCCTGTATTGGGAATTGCGTGAAGATATTTATATTTTTTTTCAAATAGTATAGAAAACATAAGAATAAATAAATAACTATACTATTTGGAATGATAAAAATATTATCTTATAATTTCAGTTGTCACTAAATGCCTACTAGGGCTCAATTTTCAACCAACCTCCCGTTATCCATCCTAAATTTATTTAGTCAAAAAAATATTCAATCCTTTCAGAAACGCAACAATAAAGAAATAAGCATACATCTTTCATGTGAACTTACCCAAAGACTCGCACTCACTAACAGTCAAGCACGCAAACAAGTTTATGACACACTTAACGGCCTGTAAATATCCACTGTAAGACAAAGAAGTTGTTGTGAGTTCACTCACAAGGAGAAATGGTGATCCCAGTAATACCTAGCAGCTTAGATGCGACTGCCCGTCACCGGGTTGCGCTATTTTCATCTTGAATATTGTGAGATGATTATTTCGTTACTTATCAATAGCCCATGCTATTTTCAAAGGCTTTTCCCATGGTTGTTTATTAGGGTACCAACGGAACGAAAGAAGATGGAATTCTTAAATCGAGGTATCGTAAATTTACAACTATATTTGCAATTAATTTGCAAAAAATTATTTACCGTGGGGTAACGTAAGAATATTGCCATTATTCTTAGTATTTATGCCGGAATTCGAGTCAAGACCCGAGTTTGATCCCCGAGGCTCGTATCAATGTTTTTTCCCAAAACTTATGTACGATTTATATCTCGTTGGCTTGGACATAAAGACGGCGACGGGTTCACCATCTGTCACGTTGTCCCGAAAGTATCTAGTAGTCTAGACCCCTATACTGGTAATGGCGTGGAGATATTTTTTTTACATTATATCATTTCCGGAACCGAAATGAGAACCAATATTAGTCACGCACTATGAAATAAGAAATAGTTTATTATGATATTACGATTGTAATGTTATTGTCTATAACAGAGATTGTCAACTTCGTCATTTAAACGAGAGCTACAATGCAATATTCGTCTGATTTATAATCAAAGTTCAGCTAATAAATTCGGCTCGTGACCGCATCGCAGTCGGTTAATCACGAGTTGTGAGGGTAGATGTGCAATCGTGATCTGTTTCCGTCATAGCCCCGCTTTTGTCCCGGGGTTTTGTCTCGATGCCAGTGATCTATTATAATGGCTTAATGAAATTATTAACCTTCAACGTTGGTCCGCTCTTTCGTTTAATTAAAGTTTTGGAATACAATATCATTTATCATCACGTAATACACGTATACATGACAGTTTTGAAGAAGCAAAATCATCTATTTAGTATTTAATACTACATAATATTTGTTATATTAGCAACAATACAATGTTCTATGTTTTCTTCTGAATAAAATTATATTTAAGTTGATGAAATAAAACTCCAACTTAGGCTTGCTCTTATATTTAATCAAGGATTAGTAATTTTACTGTTGTTTCTAGTAGAAAAGAAGGTAAAATTGTTGATATTCCTGTTACCCAAACCAACCAAGCTTCAATGTATTGCAAGACAACAATCGAATTTTAGGCCCAAACCCGTGGCGTCACACTTCACGCAGTCCGCATCAGTTAAGATTAATGTTAAAAAATAGTATCAAATTCACAGAGAATTAGTGTAGTTGTGCATTTTGAAATATTTCATCTAAGTGTTTAAAGACTGACAATATTTTTGAAAACTCATTTGATTTGATTTCTTTATAGATGTGCATGGGCGTCATCAGTCGTTCAACATCATCAGTCACTAACCATTAAGTAGACTTTTAAGTAGTGCATGAATCCATTCCATAAACATTTTATTTTTCCCATAACATATAATACAGGAGCGTACCATATCATCGGACGGGATTTGGAATGTCAAAAAAATTAGTGCCCAATAAAAAAATCCGTGTCGACAACCTCATACACGATATGGATCATATAAAAAATCACGTCAGTAACATATCGTAACTGTTAAAAAACAGCCTCTTAATTGCAAAAGAAAATCTTATAAATTTATTATTACATTTCGTTTTATAGATTTTGCTATAAAATTAAATGTTATAATTTTCATTTGAATTCCAAATAAGAAGGATAACGGATAACATTCTCTCAACATTTTAATTTAAAACCTTTAACATATTTCACCGCAAATTCACATGTTGAAGAATTTATAACATTATTATTAATATATCACGGAACCGGCCTTCCCCTTTTTTAAACGCTTTATGAAGTTTCTTCTGTGAGCAATAAAAAATCTTTTTTTATGCCCAATAAAAAGAGATTACGCTCGCGAACCGATTTACCGTGAAAGCGAAGCCCAACCCTCATAGAACTGATGAAAAAAAAACTAAATTTACCTGAGGATACATGAAATTGTATAGAAATTTATTCTTCCGTAGCCTACATCCGTAATTAATAAATAGAACGTACGTAACCCCGATGATTACTTCTGTTTCACTAACTTTCTTTTATTCGGCTGATATGAGACGTGAAAAACAAGATCCGATTATGTTAACGAAGTTTTTATTGTTGGAAGATTATTTATCATTTATTAGTAAGATCGTTGGATTCTGTATAGGATTTATACAAAGGAATGAATGGAAAGCTGTTTGTGGTTTTACTTTTTGTTACAAATATACTTAAAGAAACAACATTCAGTTTATATACACAATACTTATTAACTAGTCAGGATAGCCGAGTGGTTGGGTAGTCGGAATTTCGAGTCGAGAGACCCGAGTTCGATCCCCAGGTGGCAGGCTCGTACCAATGAGTTTTTTTAAAAACTTATGTACGAATTACATCGTTGGCTTGGACATAAAGGCGGCGACGGGCTCACCACGTGTCAAATTGTCCCAAAAATATCTTCGGTGGAAGGTGGGCCGAAGGGACTTAATTGTCTAGACTAGACCTCTGTCTACCCCTGTGTTGGGAATGGCGTGAAGATATTTCATTTCATTTCACTTATTAACTATGAACTACAATAATCGTACAGCCCTATTTCTCGTGGCATAGTACCAGCGCAGTCAGCGACAAAAACGTTTGCTGTATGTTCACCGTAAATGGATAGACTTAATTGTTTATTGTATTTATTATGCACATACTTGTGGATGTATGTATTTATATAAATATTAATATTGAAACGCGCTTCACAAATATTGCCGAATTATTATTTTGTTTTAGTATTTTTGAATTTGATTGCAGAATTATTATTAAAAGTCACGATAGCCGAGTGGTTGGGTGGTCGGAATTACGAGTCGAGAGACCCGAGTTCGATCTCAGGTGGCAGGCTCGTACCAATGGTTTTTTTCAAAAACCTATGTATAAATTATATTGTTAGCTTGGACATAAAGACGGCAACGGGCTCACCACCTGTCACGTCGTCCCGAAAATGAAATACAAATATATTTTTATTTTATTTTTGATCTTTGGATATAAAATTATAGCATCAGTTAATTATTAGTAGCAAAAGTCGAAAAACTAGATAGATTGACATGGAATTTTGCTAGGTCGTGGCAATTTTAACTATATTCTTTTTATATGGCATTAAAGTGATTTAATTTGTCGACATTGTCAGTATCTCTTCCATGTACTAAATTGCCGTATGCAAATAAATGAAGTGTAGATTGTATAAAATGAAGGAATTTGAAAATAAAGGACAAAAATATAAAAGATATTTGAATACTAATAGTTAAAAGAAACAATTGTTCAAGATTTCTCTTGATCCCTCAGGTAAAGATACATAGTAGCCATTGCTTATTAACTTCTGAAATTTTACAATAAGTCTTTTGTCGTGCCGCAAAACCTCCGTCTACTTTCAAAATAGGATCGCTTCCAAATAATTTAATATTTTCGTATTTGCTACCAGTCCTAAAATAACATAAAAGTCTTAAAACCAATCTAGGCATATACCACTACACTTAAAAAAAAGATGTTCAAAGATCCCTAAGAAAGACAGGCAGCTGGGAAAACATCTCTCCATACATGCTTTTTAACTCACTTAAGCTTTTTCATACATACTACATGCATTTTGTGGTTACAACACAGACTAAAAATAAACCAGCAGCTTAGCCGTAGTCTAACATTTCATTATGAATCATATTGTTCCACCTATTGAATATTACTAACAATGACCTCTTTTAAATAGAAAATGTATAAAAAATTCAAATAGAGCAAGAAAAAGGTCATGCAATTTATACAAACAGGGATATTACGTCAAAACATCCGAAATAATGACAGAAAGGGAGCGAGAAGATTATCTAGTAACTTGACGCTCAGGATCATGATGTTTGTTTACCCGCCCTATGTCAGCTTTTGTCGCTTAAAATAACGCAAGTACGCCTTTCTGAGATATTAAGAGCATTAAAACAGGAAAGGAAGAAGAGAAAATCGATGATATTAAATATTTAATTCGTGTTCACTTTTACTTTTATTTGTTTATTTTTGTGACGGTTTCGGATATTTTTGTTGTCGAAATTCCGACCACCCAACCACTGGGCTATATCGTGACTTATAACTGTGTAATATAATATTCATTTAATATAAGTCTAAGTCGGCGATAGGCTCGCCACATGTCACGTTATCACAAACAAGGAAAATATCTTCACTCCATTCCCAATACTGGTGAGAGGCAGAGGTCTAGAAAATTAAGTTCTTTCAACCCACCTTCCACCGAAGACATTTTTTGAGACAACGTGATAAGTGATAGGTCTTTATTTTCAGGCCAACTATGTTTAAATTACGATTTATATACGCTTAAGTTTTTGAAAGAACCCATAGGTACGAACCGGCCACCTTGAGAACGAAGTCGGGTCGAGATGAGATAATAGCAATAGCAGTCTTTCAAGTCCTTCATTCCTTTGTCCATGTTTTTGCAGGTCCCACTCCAGCTCGATCTTTGCCGTAGTCTGTAAAGTAAATGAATACGTGAATATGAAAATTTGTTCCAGCAATTCAATGCCCTATCAAAATTCACAGAAAAGTACTTACAAATAAATTTATTTTAAAAACACTTGACATCAGTCACAAGTCAGTAGGTCAAGCGCTGTATAAGATGATATGTGTTAGTGGAAGAAACCTTACCGTTACGAAAGAGGATTATATGAAGCTACCTAATCTATATTAGGCGAAGCCTATTGTGTGCTAATATTTGACTAGCCTAATTCTCCCGATAACATTTTTTGAGACGCGTTGTTTGCGTACAATGTTTCGACATAATTTTCGTATACACGCATACGTAATACGCTCACCACATTATAGATAAATAATATTAATAACAATACGTAAACTTACTATACTATAGAATTAATAAGTAATCAGCTTTTTTTTCTTTAACATCTTATTTAATGAACTGTTTTATTGTAAAACTTCGATAATTTAGACATTTTACTATAGTTTTTTTGCGTTTCATAACGTAATCTGATCAAGTGTAGAGCCATAGCCCAGAAGGAATCTTAATTTAAAAATAATTTATTGAGTTATCATATATCAAATCTTTGCAATTGTTTGAATAATTTACGTTTAAACGATATGGCATGAGTTTGCTCCATTGCAACATGTATTTAAATGATCAGTAAGGCAATCAAAAGAAGATCGCATAAGTATAAAGAAAGTAGGTATAAAATTTACGTTCGTCGACTAATGTGCAGTGCTTAATCTTACTGTAAAAATATATTCTAGTTATTGCGACATCATATTTATTTGTATATTCAATTATTTGTTTTTGTTTTCTATATATATACATACCTACGCTATCGTCTTGGTTTGTTTCCATATAGCAGAGGAAGTTAGTAACTACCTCTTATTATGAGATGGGAGTATGTTCTTATTTTCAGCACAGGAATTATAAAAAGCTATCTGAATTTTTTAAGCACATAATTTTTGATTTTATAAGTTACTGTCAAAATTACTAGCAACTAGTTATAAAACACCATCTCGACAACACATAAGTGTTTATATGTCTGTATTTGGGGCATTGAACTATTAGTCATTAAATGCAAAATTATGACTACTATAATGGCGTATAATAATAATTTGAAAGCATACTAAAAACACAAGCTCTGAAAGGAGGTGTGAAAATTCACAACTCAAGCTGAGGCCTATTCAATTCTTTATAAAAGTTTCCTGGCAGTTTAACGCATATAGGGATAAATGAATCGACACATGTAACTCGATTCCTCGGATCATGCTGTTTATTTACCGTTGGGGCAACACTCTATCTTTTGTCCTCTTTTCGCGACGATGTACGGTCAGCATTCATGTTATGATGCTTTGTTTATAATTTATTATCATTTAATATAATTAAATACTATAAACTATAGAGCAATAGAAGAAGAATTTGTTTCATTAAATTAGTTGCTGGCGAAATAATTTGTCACCTCCTCTTCTTGGATGTTATGAGACTTGCAAAATTTAATGAAAATAGTTGTAATTGTAATCGTAAGATGTCGGAATATGGCTATTCCGAAAAATTCCAAATTGGTTTCGAAAAATTCCTGATTAACATTAAGCAAATCGGTTACGGCCGGGTATTGCGTTATGTTTGTCATGTGGCGATAAGAAGAACCATCTTACGGGAGAAGGGAATATTTACTTTTACAGTCATGTGTATTTAGACGCAGGGGTTATGACCAAGCCATCACAGAAAAATGACGTAGCTGAAAAATTACAAAGACTATCAGAGGATTAGATCTACTCTAGATGTAATTTCGAGTAAAATTTGTACGTATTTACGTACAATCAATACGTTGTTTTAGAACTAGAGATGTACGGTATTTGGCGTTCAAATTAATTAACAACTAGATGCCTCCCGCGGCTTTTCCCGCGGTTTAATACTTTACGCGGACCCCTAATATTTTTTTGTGAATTAAAAGTAGCCTAAGTTACTCCTTATAAAAAAGGCTATCTGCCAGTGAAAGTCCCGTCAAAATCGGTCCAGCCATTTCAGAGATAAGCCGGAACAAACAGCCAGACAGACAGACAAAATATGTAAAAAAATGTTTTTGGTGTATGTACCGTACATATTCAAATACATATAGTAACAAACGGTTATTACAAACTGAAACTTTTGTTTATATGTATTGATTATTTTTTAAATGAGTATTATATTTGAAACTTAACTATAAATAACTACCCGTGTGGTTGGGAAGTGAAGTATAAATATAATAAACACAACCTTACAACTTCTGCCAAATTTTCTGTTGACCATACTTCTTTCATCCCTCTCTCTTAAATATGATACCCACAGGAGTGGATTGCTAACAAAAGGCCATTCTGATTTTGTTTTGACTAAAATTGAAGCGGGAGAAATATCTGGTTTCGCTAAACTTGTTTGCCCTGATACACAATATTTTTATTTTATTTATAAACCCCTTGATTTCGCTTTGTTTGATAATAGGTGTCAAATATATTCCGACTACGTCTCAAAACAAATTTTTGTGTGTGTGTGAGTCTTCACGCATATCCTAATGGGTAGGCAGAAGCAGAGACAATTTAGTCCTTTTTGGACCTCCTTTTCACTGGAGCTGATTTGGAACAACGTCGCAGGTAGTTTTGCATTCTTTTAATTTATTCAACATAGAGTTCTTGTAATCAGCTTAATTTTAAGTATAATATTATCTTCACACCATTTCCAATACAGGGGTAGACAGATGTCTAGACAATTAATTAGTTTCGACCCACCTTCCACCGAAGATATTTTTGAGACAACGTGACAGGTAGTGAGCCCGTCGCTGTCTTAATGTCCATGGTATAATTAGTACATTATTTTTTGAAAACTCTCATTGGTACAAACCTGGGGATCGAAATCGGGTCTCTTGACTCGAATTCTAACCACCCAACCACTCGGCTATCGTGACCTTTAACTAGTTTTAAGTGTTTTTTTTTTTTATTTTATCGTTTCAAGTTAAGAATCGGAAATGTGGGATATAAATAGTATTATATGTATGAGGTACAACACTAAAAAGTGTTGTATTTATAGCTCGTATCTAATTCACTAATGTTTGCGGTTCGAGACATCTAAGGTAACTTGTGTCTGTTGGACCATTCATTGTATTCCAATAATATCTCCGGAAGTAAGAAAATGTCCTCAATCGAATGGTTCCACATAAAAATATAAATGACAACAAATATCGATTGTGCCGTATGTTCATTTTATTGACAATAGGACAATAGTAGTTTGTGTGAATAGCTGAGGCTGTTTGAACGGGCAGCCTCCGTACCCGCGCCATGGTCTTACTACGTTTTCATCCTTATTTTTGTATTATAAATATCTTTGCTTCCTTTGCAATCTTTTTTATTGTCAGTCGGAACGGTAACGTGTTCACTTCTTTTGATAATATCATTTGGCCTCTTTTTTTGATGGATTATCGTCAGCGGATTTACGTTTTTTAGCTATTTTCGGGTGCCGAGATTATATTGTTTGGAATATCAGAAACGGAATGCTTTGTTGATTTTATTAACTGGAATATACGCCGGAGTAATACCTTTATTGATATTTTTAGAAATTGTAATAACCTTATCTTCTTTGAGAGAAGGCATTTAATGTAAATACTTAAATTAAAATAACACAGGAAAACGGAGAATATAGGGGACATAACACTATAAGAATATGTTTGCAAGTATGTAAAATGAAGACAACGTAATGATTAATATGAGCATTAATGTATGATTAATTGTATTTTCCACTGTGAAAGAATTTCTTGGGTTTGACACCACATTTGGCATACTTATTCATTTTATATCTTATATTTGTGTTCTTACTAAAATCGGAACATAAAATTCAGAAAGTTTCGTACACTATAATATATAAAACTACATTGGTTTGGTGTCGATTAAATAATAAATAATTTTTTCGCTTAAATAAAATTTTCATGATTTTGTTCACGCTCAGTCCCTGATGGCGAAGCCAGAAAGATCACCAAATGTCACGATTCTTACAATTTTCCGCTTCTTTCGCGAACTCTTGACTTTTCTCTCTTCGAGCAATTTACTCACATGAGTGAATAAAATTTTTACTTAAAAAGTTTTAAATGTATCTACTATAACTACTCTATTACAGAATACAGTATCAAAAACATTAAACATATCATTCTAATTTTAAAAATAGGAAATATTTATATTTTTAAAAGCCATTGTAAATCTTGAAACTGTTCCGAATGAAGCACTTGAAACAACTAGCTTCTCGTTAAGAATAATTTATGAGTTTCTTTAATTGGTTTCAAGAGGTCAAATTATTCCCCCTTTTCATATTTTAAGTTAAGGAGTACGTACGGAGTCTGTACAGGAGTGTAAAAAAGTAAAATGTTTTATCTTATGTTTCATCGTAGTATGACTCTTGTTACAGTTGGATCAGATTCTCGTTAGTGGTCTACCCCCCTTTTTTAATAAATCGCAGTAAATTTCTTCTGAGCTAAAATTTTTCATACGTCCATAACCTCGTAAATGGGCCTAAAATCCACACATTTTTGTGTTTAATAAAACTACGCGTTACATCACGAACTACTGTTCATGTATCAAAATCTTATTAATAAACCCAAGTCAACGTATTTAGCGCAAAAAAAAATACTGACAAACCGTTGGAATATTGTTCTCAGCTGATTCCTTCTGTTATCCATATTGTACGGGGCAAATTGTCATGGCAGGCGGGACATGTCAATTTTTTTTCCCATCCAGTCCCTACTCAGTTTGTTGACACATTGATGCATGATCTACTTCCAGTTATGAACGAGCTCTTTTTCGTCCTCAGGTAGATCGTTATCTGTTTCAGCTTTTAGCTTCATTTAATATCGTTTAGTTTTGTTTATATTTTTGTTTTGTTTTATATTATGATTTATTTCGACTATGGGTTTTTGAAGTATACTCTATTGAAGTATATTATTATACAATTTGTTATTGTTACATAAATTATACAATAACAAATTGCAAAATTGTTATTAAATGTACATACGTGTGTAATTGTATGTACATGTGAACTTTGTCTGAAATAAAGAATTATTATTGGTATAATTATAATGTTTATTTATTTTTATGATATCGGTTGTTGGTTTCAATGAAATGAAATCCAATTATTTATTAATCGTAATAAGAGATATACATTTATTCGTTAAATTACTTTTATAAATATATTATTTTATTCTAACACCATTTCGTAGTAAACTTCCTACAACGGAGAAAATACAGATAATGCACTTTTCATAGGTATCATAGGTGTCATGCAATATAAAGGATATTTTTTTCAAATATCCTGTGTGCGATCACCACATTTCAAGGGTTTAATGCCATAATCATAAAGTATTCATTTATACTATAATTCACACAAAGTTAAAGAAAAATAAAAATACATTTCATGTCATAATAATATGTAGTAATAAATTTGTTCATAGTTTGATTACGTTAATTTTCGTAAGTCACGATAGCCGAGTGTTTAGGTGATCGGAATTCGAGTCACGAGACCCAAGTTCGATTCCCAAGAATGGTACTTAATGGGTTTATTGAAAACTTATGTACGATTTATATAGTTGGCTTGAACAAAAATCACACGCTTGGCGTGAGATTTTTGTTGAAGCCAACTATATACACACAATTGTGACGTTGTCCCAAAAATGTCTTCGGTGGAATGTGAGTCGAAAAGACCTAATTGTCGAGACCTCTGTCTACTCCTGTATTGGGAATGGCGTGAAGATAGAAATCCTAAAAACGTTATCTTGTATACCATTAATAATAATAGTAGTTTATCAACTACATTAGGTAAAGAACAAGCATCTAGCTGAATGAATACTGAAATGTTCGCTACACAGGTACTGCTAATGTTTCAAAGGCACTATATAGAACCTGACGTGTACGAAGCGTTAATGAAAAGGTACGAGGGAGAGTATTTTGAAACTCCTGGACAAAATCACCTTTTCGTCTACAGTTCCGACACTTTTAAGCCTAATTTATGACTTCTATTTCACATTTCGGAGTATTATTAATATGAAGATAGTGTTGATATTTTAACTTAATTTACTCTATGATATGTTAGTAATTAACAGTCACGATACCCCACCATCACTCGGCGGTTGGGTGACCAGAATTCGATTTAAAGGAATCTGAGTTCAAGCCCCAGATGGTAGACTCGTACCAATATTTTTTTTCAAAACTCATCTACGATTTATATCGTTGGGTTGGAATTAGAGATCGACGACAGGATCACCACAAGTAATGTTGTCCCAAAAAATACCTTCGGTGAAATATGACCCATATTTTACTTAGAAAGAACTTCATTGTCTAGACCTATCTCTACCTCAGTTTTGGGAATAGCGTAAAGATAAATATTTAAGATAAACAAGTTACATGCAGTTTATTATATCGAAATTCCAGAGAAATTCTTTGATTTCTTCGAAGACTGTGACTTGTCTGCAACGAGTTAGTTTTATTATCTCATGGATAACGTGACATGTGACGATTCTTGTCGCGCTCATACTATATAGAAATTTTACAATTTTCCAAGGCAACTTCTTTACTCGCCTCTTACAACACAAAAGAAGAAGAAATAAGAATAAATGATTTCATTACAAAAGTCCATGAAGTTGTTCTCTTTCAAATTCTCGAGACCGACTGTATAACATTGTCTCAAAATTTTCTATTCCGAATCTTCGCTGTTTCATTTAAACGACATTTTGTCACAATGTTATTTCCCGGGCATACATTCTTAGATTTAATTTCCTTGTTCCATTTCTCTGGCTGTCTTTAATATTTACGGTATTTCCCGATTTTCTGACACAGCGGCAATAGAAAAAGGCGGCAATAGAAAAATCTTCGCGTAGAGGTTTAGATAGCACACATTTCACCGAAGACCATTTAGAGACAACGTCACAGGTGGTGATCTTATCGCCGTCCTAAAACATATCCCCTAGTACAATATTCTTACACAGATACATATTTTGAATAGCTACATTGTAAACATTCAGAACTTGAGTGCTAATTAATCACACAAATGTTTGCCCTTACGGAGATTAGAACCCGCGATCTTTTCTAAAAAACCCCAGTTATATTATACAAAAAAAAACCTACGAGTATCTGCAAGTTTATGTTGGTAGTAATTATTAAAGACAAGCTAAATATTTGTGAATTAAAATTTATATAAAAAATTTATATCCATGATTATTGATTAGCTGGATATGGAACGATTTATGTTTTTAATAAAAAATCCTATTCTTGAAGTAATTCACGGATATATGATTGAGGCAAACTCAAGTCGATGAATATATAATATCGTCAAAGCGTATTTTAAAACATAATGGCGTGTTGTACGCCTTTGTGAACAATTTCGGAAAGACAATATTGCTTTCAAAAAGGAAAGCGAAATCAGGTTAATTTATAAACATGGAACAAGATCTAATCACAAATCGATCGTTTATATTGAATGTTGGTTGGTTTATATTGAATGAAACTTCCCATTTCGGTAGATGATGATAAGATATTAAGCAAAATCGATTTTGCGAATCGATCGATAAAAATCGAAGCAATAAATAAATACAATTTTTCGAAGCATAAACTTTTATATAAAACTTTATCTATGTAAGTACATTGTGTCGTTGCATCGGACACTAAGACAAAGACGTATTTGGAATCAATATATAACCTCAGTAATCTTAGGGCTGCATGTACCTTTATTATTATTTAAAAAAAAAGTATTTTTTACCTAACGACTTACATTGATTTTTATTAGAATAAAGTTTTAAGTATTCAAGTTATATTAGGATCGTGCTGAACTGTCCTCCCTGCCTGGGGTAGACAGAGAGGACAGGGACAATGCGTGAAGATAATTAAGTCTAAGTACTTCGAAATATTAACGTAAAATATGATCGAAATATCTGATATGTTTTTACATGTTTTTATTAAACATAGTTTGGGACGTCGTTAAAACGTTGTAGTAGAAACTTAAACAACTACAATAATATTACAGAATGTATTATACACAGTTCTAATAATAAATAAAATTCTGTACACAACCTGATTAATCGTATGGTATCTTCAATACTATACAGGATATAGAGACCATTGCGCACACATCGAATCAATATTTGTACAGTTCCCAGTTTCAAGCTGATCAAATAAAATGGTAACTTTGCCTGTAGGGTTCACGAAAGTCAATATACAGCATATATTGTTAAGTACTTGCATGGTACCTCGTCAAAATGCTACAAAAAAACCGAATGAAATGAAATAATGTAATAAAAATAGGAAAAAAATGCAGTATCGTGTAAGTCAGTAATTCTGTGTCAAACATAAAACCAATTAATGCCGATTGTTACACATAAAATAAAATATAAAAATACAGACTTAGCTATTAAAAAATCGTCTGCAAATGTCGCCAGATCTTGGTTTGAAAGAATTTTCATAACTGTAGACCGTATACGCTCTAATGAAGCTGTTTGATAGCCTCGGTAACCGTAAGCCTCTTCAGTCTCTAACTCCTCTGAACTCCACTCTCATCAGTGTCTTAATAGTCGGGAACTCATATGCAGCTCCTCTGAAGTTTTAAATTTATTTGGGGATTAACACTTACTATATAGCCGAGCTGTTTGCTCGTTTTCCACCCGTAACCCGTTTGTTTGCGTGTTTTGTTTATTAAAAAATCAAGCTCTGAGTTTTAACGTCAATAAATTTGCATAGACATTTTTAGGCCATCAAGAAATAGCCACCACTTCCAAAGAGACAAAACGGTATCAGAAAAAGTTTAAATAACCATTTTAACAAAATTTCAGACCAAAATTAAGAATATTAATCATGAAAAGTAGCGTCTAAGGGGCAAGATATCTGGTACTCCGTTGTAGTCCGCACCCAAGCTTGGCAATTGTGAGGAATCTTCATACAGGAGAGGCCCATTCCCTGCAGACAGACAGAGATATGTTTACAATGAAACACATTCATAAAGTCAGTAGAATAAATATAATTTAATTTAAGTCGTATATTATACACGTAGCTTCGATTCGAAAAGATTCCTGTGAAATAAATTAAACAAAGTGCTATAATACAAAGCGTCTTTCGTGTGAAAAATGCCATTTGCGACTGCCTCGGTTTCACTTTGTATCCATTATTTATCGCTTCGCAGTACATAAAAGTGGTTAGACTAGGAAAGTGATTTGTACATTTTTTATCATAATCTCGTTGACGAGACGAGCCGAATGGTTAAACAATATGCATTATAACTTTAACATAATTCGTATCTGTATATCTCTCGAATACTACTTTACTATGATCGGCTAAGGTGCAGATTAGTCACTAATAAGGTAGTTAGGTACAGAGTTTTCAACCATCTTCATTTAGAATTTCATGTGAAGTTTTAAATTATATATTATTATAATTGTATGACATTGGCCCCGGGTTCTAGATCAGAGCAAAGTATGTGATTTTGTACTCTGTTTATGAATGTACGTATTAAATTTCAGTTTCGATATATTTTTTTTACCAGTTCATATTACAGTATATGCTATCACAGTATATATTTTTACAGTATATCTTAGGCATATTATATTATTTTAATCGAGATAAGACGAACAGTATTGGTAATTCGGCTCATTTTCCCCGAGTCTCTATTGCATTGCGTGTCAGTACCCATTTTCCTTTAAGATAGCAATGCTAAGATCCCCTCGAAGCGTTTAATTAACCTGTGCAGTTCTGCGTGGGACGTTATACCTTTGAGTCTATACATAATTACCGCCTGATATTATTCTAATAACATTCCATTCATAGACACGTTCTCGTATTTTAACTGTTGAACGTAGTTTGTACTGTGACCTATGTACATTGTTAAAACGTTGCGAATGTTTTCTTTTTGATAGTATTTTAAAATCAGTTTTCACGATAGCCGAGTTGTTGGGTGGTCGGAATTTCGAGTCGAGAGACCCGAGTTCGATCCCCAGGTGGCGTACCAATGAGTTTTTCAAAAACTTATGTACGAATTTCATCGTTGGCTTGGACATAAAGACGGCAACGGGCTCACCACCTGTCACGTTGTCCCGAAAATATCTTCGGAGGAAGGTGAGTCAAAGGGACTTAATTGTCTAGACTTGACCTCTGTCTACACCTGTATTGGGAATTGCGTAAAGATATTTATACACATATTTATTTATTTGTAGTTTTCTTTTAAATTAATATACTCCGAACTCCGTGGACAAGTGGTCCCGGGTTCGGTTCCCGGTCGTAAGTAGAAAACACTTTTTCAACATGTTCTCGTGTCAGGGTGTTTGTAGTACTCGTACCTTCGATGTTTCTTATTCTATAATACAAGCACTTAAGCAGTTTACTTTGGGATAAGAGCAATGTCTGTGATCCTAAAGCAACAGTAGTATTGTTTATCTATTTATATATAGTTATTATAGTTTATCTATATATGTATTTATTATTTAGTGATTTTGCCTATTTCCGAACCACGTTGCCGAACTATCCAGTATCATTCCTAATATAGAAACTAAATTAGGTACATTATAAGGCTCTACAGAAAACCAGCGCTACCATTTCTCCGTAATGTACTAAGCTGAGTGCGAATGGACTCCATTTCGACTTCGAAATACTGCGTCACCTAACTTTCAACACCTAACTTTTACTCATATTACGTTTTCCATATTTATATTGTCTATTTATTAGTTTTTATATGTCTATTCTTATTTTCTCGGTTACATTATATTGGCCGAATTTATTTTAGGAGTTGCCATATAACAAAGAAAGAAGAAGATATTCGTACG
This sequence comes from Sericinus montela, assembly GCA_029286605.1. Classification (NCBI taxonomy): domain Eukaryota; kingdom Metazoa; phylum Arthropoda; class Insecta; order Lepidoptera; family Papilionidae; genus Sericinus; species Sericinus montela. Next base: position 7,213,997 of record JAGSMR010000007.1, on the reverse strand, counting down.
TACGATTTTTATATTATGTATGTCGAATATAGCATGTCTTTAAATTATAAAATGCAATAAAAAAAAGAATGAACAAAAGGAATAGTGGAAATTAAGTAACATTGTTGTCGTTTATAAATAAATAGACATTAATGAACACATCCACATGCCCAAGGAGCTTAATTACGCCAGATACAATTTATATGCACACAGAGGCCAACATAGAATCGCCATCCTCGTTAGCAGCGTATGCAAATATAGACCTAACCGCTTTCGTATAACGAGGCAATCAAGCTTTAATTTTCATACAAAACATGGCCAATTGAATATGGTAATACGGATGCACTTAGAACAATTTTCCTTTAATTACTAAAAGTGCGCTCTTAAATTCTTATTCTGTGACAGCTTCATTAGATTTGCCTGATATAGAAAATGTCTTCGTAATTTACTGTCGAGTCAGGTTTCATGCCAATTTTCTTTAGCGAGTATATATCTATCTAATTTTCTTTATCGAGATATGATAGAATATCTTATATAATACGAAATTCCGCTAGTCTAGAAGGACACGTATTTAACTTTGTGTGAATGATTTCAAAACTTTATATCGAAAGATAAACTCGAATCCGCCGCATTCAGATGCGTATGTAATGTTGAGATATTTATGCAGATAAATAGCATCTGAACAAATTTGTTAAATTTTAACTACCTTTAACAGTTAAGCTTTCCTAAAAGAAAGAAGTAAATAATTACATTTTAAACATTTAAAAACGATGTGATTTTGCCCACATTGCGTATTAATCAACCAATACATTATTAATTTTTAATAAATTTTATAAAACAAATTTGTATATGTTGTGTATTAAGTATTTCTTTATGTTATTAATTATGCACCTAAGCTATTTTCTTGACATTAAAAATTCAAGCATAAAATTCCGTTACGCTCATAAAAATACAACGGCGTCTGGTGTTATCGCCAACTGACACATCGTCACCCCAGTAGCTGTTACCTGCTTTATCGCATATTTATCAATTTGTAAATAAGACGCGACGGGGCTTTATTAACTGGAAGGATGTAATGGATTAGGAGTCAGACTCGTGGGCCGAGACTTCGTATGATTGATCGGAGCTCTCTTATCAATTTGTTTTGGGTCTCTCGGGTATTAAGTCTGTAGGTTGTGTTGGGGCTTCTGTCGCAAATGAGGACATGGCTGATAAAGATGAAATAGGTTGGAAAATCATTAACAGAACATTTCGTTTATTTCTAGTAATGCTCAAAGATGTTTCCGACGTAATGTGCCCCTATATTCTAATATATTTATACATATATATGAACCTTCTTCTTCTTCCATACTTTTTCCACTGCGTTTAGTTTAATTTTATCTCTATGCTAAATTTCATTCAATTTCGTTTAGCCGTTTTGAGTGATTGTGTAACAAATATACAAACTTTCACATTCATAACATTAGTAGAAATTAGTTGATTTCAGAAAAATAATTGTAGCCAACGATTTAGATCGATTAATTTATAGAAACATTTCCAATGCAGCTGGCGTTTCGATTCCCAACTGTTGAATGTAGATTGAATATAATGAAAGGTTCGCCGCAAAAGCAGTCACGTTGTAAACAAGAGGAATAGTCTATAAACATGTCTTCGCTTTCTCTTTGGATCAAAGCTATTCTATTACACAGGCGCCAGTATCACGGTATCGGTAAACATACTACCTTTTCTCGAATGTCGTGGTTTTAGTTTTAACTTAAAACATTACGCGGATATGCTTTGTCAGGTTTGTTAGGTGACGGAACTTTGTAGTATCACCAATTTGCAATTACAATATTATAGTACATCAAAATAAATATTGAAGCCACAATAACCGTGTGGTTGGGTGGTCGGAATTTCGAGTCAACAGACCCGAGTTCGATCCTCAGGTGGCAGGCTCGTACCAATAGGTTTCTTCAAAAACTATTGTACGAATATTTACGTTGGCTTGGACATTATGACTGCGACGGGATCACCACCTAACAGTTTGTCCCAAAAATATAAAGTGGGTCGAAACGACTAGATTACTGTATTGGGAATGGCGTGAAGATCTTTTCTTTTTCCAAATAAGTATGAAAATGATAATAAGATTAACTAAAGGTAAAGAACCACATACTTGCTGATACCAGAGGCCGTGTGGTGTCGATGTAAGAAATATAATACTTCGTTTTTTTACTTGAGTGTCGTAAAAGGCGACGAAGAGAAGGGCCTGAAAAGCCTTTGACCACCGTGAGATGATGAGATGTTTATCTTAAAAAATTCAGCGAAACAGTTATGGACAGAATCAGACAGCAGCGTCTCAGGTGCCATCGAGTAACCACTTGCTAAGCAGGGCGACTATGGCAAACCCTCCTCTACGGGAAAGGACTTTAACAGACCGTTATAATAATGATGAAGGTATATAAATACAATAAAGCTTTAGTACTCTTTTATTATTATTATTATATATTCACACATCATACTAGACGGAGTAGCCTGAGAAACAGATCGCGAAGAAGAAATCACGATCCTTATATAGCTCTTTTGCTTCTATCAAATTCATAATTTTCTTCATATTTATATCCTTTCTCTTGAAACTAAGCAATAAGTAACAATATTAATTTGAATAAATTTAATACTTACATATCGTTATGCACAGTCCCTGATAGGCTAACCATAGAAAACGGATCCAAGTGTCATGATCCTCACATGTCACTTTCACTTCTTTCAAATTTATCAATAACATATAGTAATATATGAATTTATTATCTATATGAATTTAACATTTGTTTTGAACCTAATATAAATTTTTATTCCGATGACGCAATAAACGAATATGAAGCTGAATCAAGGCAATATTTATTTCGGATCTCATTCTTAAGCACTTTATTTCATCCTCGGCTTTCTTGACGGCATTATTCAAATCGTACCTGACTACAATATTTGATATTAAAAAACACACCTGCAAAGAGAGAAATATTTTAGATTGTGTGGTTCCGCAATTTGATATTCAATATAATATTAATTAGTTTTGCATTTTAGTTACTTAGCGTGGTTACTAAAATATCAAATATTGTATAATTGGATCTTTTAATAATTATTATTACTTTGTGTGATGATGAATATCTCACTAACTACTAATACTGAGAAGATATTTACAATTTTATGTGATTCATTGTAATATACAGTTGTTATTAAATGCAAAGTTTACAGGGCTTTAATATGACTATAATATTTATGTAAAACAGACATTAGTAATAATTATTAGAAATATGTTTGCTTTTTATCGGAATATATTGTTTTAAAATGACTAAACCGAAAAATTAATACAATGTTGACCTTTCACACCCCAAAAAAGAGGCTGCTCTTGGGCGTTCCATTCTGTCAACGGGGCTTCGAATAAAATTTATGTTAATCAAGAGATAATAATACCCGATAAAACATCGGCGTGGTTTCAAATATTGTAGAGTACATTTTCCAGAGATGTATTATTGAACTTTGTTAAAATTTCTTTTGGCAGACATGCTTTAGTATTTTTTTTTTGAAATATTGTTACTAAAATAGCTAATAAACTTAATATATTATAATATAATATAGGCTAATGCGTTATTCCAAATAAGCGCGGTGAAAAGTGGATCGTTAGGATTAAATTGTCCCGGTGATTACTTGATCATATGATAGTCTGTCATATTCTTATTGGTAACACGATGTTAGAAATTTGTGCTTATTTACATTACCGGCTTAGATAAGAGTTAAGGTAGAAGTCGCTATTCAACACCGCAATCATAATACTTTACAATTTAAAACTGAGAACCTAAAACCTCAAGGTCGAGTAAACCATAATTATTAAATATCTTTTTTACCATCGGAGAAGCTATTAGTGGTCTGTTTATTTATTGTGTTATTACTGTGTTATTATTTGCGAAGATTACGTTGTAAAGATGTGAACAAATATTCTTTTGGTTGAAATAATTCACAACATTAAAACCCGCTTTGAAGTATATTTGCGCGCTAAATATTTTTTATGACATTTATATCGATTTCTTCAAAAACCGATTATTGTCTATAATGAAAATCAAATACCTACGAGTGCTTTATGCTTGAAGTGTCTTTAACACTGCTGTTTTTATGCCTAAAGTGTCTAATATACGTGTGACATGTCTAAAATAACACACTAAATTGATAATAATATTTATCATGACTCTATCATTTTGTATTATTCATTCCTTGATAAGTAAATTTCGGTCGGTAATTTTGCAGAAAATTCAATGAATTGAATCTACAAATGTTTGTTCATTAAAATAAAATAGTAATCAGCGCACTCCAGTTCGAGAAATTTTTATTCATCACAAAAAATCAAATGCACGGTTTATTTAGTATGCGAGCCTCGTCAGATCATTCTGCATATAAATAGGAAATTGCATGAGAATAATACAAAAGCTATAAAGTTTCTCAAATATCTCAAGGCTCCCGGGAGAGACAGTGAAGGGAAACCGCAGGAAACGCCGCGGGATGGCAGGTGATATATCGTGGCCTACACTGAACTAGAAATTGCAATTTATTGCCATGGCTGATGAAGATATGATGTACGAAGTGGGAACTATGCCTTAATAAATCTCATAGAATAGGCATTCGTGTAATATTATCAGGGGTAAATTCTTGTGGCAATTTTTCATAATAATTTGAAAATTCTTTCGACAACATAAAGGCGTATTATAACTATGTAAGAAATATTTTTACTAAAAAAAAACATTGAGTTATTCTGTTTTATTTTATTACAATAATGATGCGCTAGACTACAAAACAAAAACAAAATAGGCGACAGTATTAAAAAGATTTACTGTACCTATTGTTAGACTCTTTACTTTCCTGATCCTGAACTTTTAGAAATATTTTTATAATCGTTCAAGCTAAATCAATTACTTTTATAATTACTAAACATACACGTATACGTATAAATTCTATAAAGTCTAAATATACGTATAAAGCCTATTACCGACTTAGTGCTCAAGCCAACAGTACAACATACTTTAGTAAAATAAAAACCTTAACGCAATAGGTAGTCAGATGTCTAGACAATTTAGTTCTTACGACCAACTTTCCACAGATTCTTATTTAGGACATCGTAACAGGTGGTAAGTCTATCATTATCTTAATAACCAAGCCATGATATAATATACTTACATATATAAATACGTGAACATCTAAGACTCGAGTAATTATTCAAAATATTTCATTTTCGTATTCGTTACTACATAAAATTTACTTAAAACACAAAATTAATTTATTGTGCAAGCTTTAAAACACCACAATGGTTTAAAAGCAATACAAATTACAATCGCTCTCATCAGAACAAACAACTGTGTGGGCCCGCTGACCTTAAGTCGGAAGAAGACCGGTTCCTTACGCGGCGGCGATTAAGTGATCTTCCCGCTGTTCCATCGAATTCGGGTTAATTTCTTCATTTTGTTCACCTCTTCACATTCTTGTTCCTTTTAAGTTCCACTTAAAGCTCTCACAAAATTTTAAACCATTTCTCTAATGGGAATTCTCGTAAACGCAACGTTGAAATACTTTACTCACAATCTTGGTAATGGTGGTTTGCCCTCGCCTATAAAACAATCATAGAGCTGGAGTGAAATTTGATGAAATAGTGAATGAAGTTAAGAAAACTATTCCACGACAATTCCAAGTCAATCATTGTGAAGCGGGCCAACGCGAAATAGAATTCTTATCTGTACCTATCCAATATTAAAGGATTTGTAGAATTTTTTTGTTCAAATAAACGATATTTCCAAATAATCACTTAAAATGAATACATACACAACATACATTCATATCGCCAAGTAAAAGCAGTAGAAGATTATCTCTCCCTCGGGAGATTTAACTTTATTCGCCATATTTGGTAATGTGATCGCAGTACCATACAGATCACAACTTAGACGTTGCTGCCTGCATTCAGTTTGGTTATTTTATGTAGATATAAATAGATCCTTAAATACATCTATATATATATATATTGACCAAAAGATGTTATATACTATATAGTAAAAAGGAAACTAACTAGTAAATCTAAGAAAGTATATATTACTGCTGATTTGACGTCTACTTACATTTATTTCTTTATTTCTCCAGAAAAGAAATCTTATCTCGCCTAAGGGCACGAGTAGCATTAATCTTATTACACGGACGAGAGCTACGACCCTGTCAGTAGAGGTTCGAATCTGTTACACGCCTGCCTATCCCGACAATCTCGGATTCCGATTCGGTCGTGATCTAGACGTCATAGTGACGTTTTTATCTTCAAGATTGTTAAAAGCTTTGGACTTAACGTTGTTATTTTCATACCTTAGTAGTATATTCTTTCTTTTAATAGGTTTATTTTAATATAATTTTTAAATGTTGCACTAATCTTAATAGCTTATACATTCTCAAACTGACGATTTTTTATAATAGCCATGCTGGGAATACAATTTGGCGATATCAGATCTGGACTATTACGCTTTAAAGCTACGCCCTAAGCATAGCTCAATCTGTTTATATTTGAAGTGATATTTCTCACGATGATAACTAAATTCAAGGGTTTTTCCTAGGTCGCATCTAAAGCCACTGAAATTAATAAGCAGATTCTTACAACGAAAAATAATTAGTGATGTAAAAAAATACGTTCGCGAAATTCCCAATACAGGGGTAGACAGAGGTCTTGTCCAGACAATTAAGGAATTTAACTCGTTTTACGATTGGATTATTATACTGTTGCTACTTATGTTTTTTATTTTCTGTACAAGTCCACTGCTGGACATTGGGCACTACTATAAGGAGAGTTTTCTAGAAACGCTACGTAAGAAAAGCAAACTGGCGATTACCAGTCACTCAGTATCTCAGACCCTCGTCACACATCTAGTTAATTTTGTCAAGTATTTATTGAAATGGTCATCCCGCTCTGACCCTCTCTTTCTCCTCGTCCCCCAGTGCCCCGTCTGACGGTGACCATTCCGATATTCAAGGCTATTATATATTGGTTTAGTCGCCTCTTATGTCATACATAGGACAAAAATTTATGATATTATTCCTACTGCCTACTTGTTATACGGTTACGGCGTAATATACCACCGTATAATATAGCTTTTTCTTCCCGTGGTTGGTGTAAATGACTTTCCTTGTAAATGACGACTAAGAGAAAAGCCTTCAAATAACCATTGGTGGAATAACCATAGCGATCCCTACCATACGAGATAGACCTAAGTCTTGCTGTGGTAACTATTTACGTTATATTCTACAGTAAGTTTATTTATAGAAACCGCTATAACCGTTTCAATTTAATACCCAATTCGTGGACACAAAAAAAAAATAAAAACAGCAATAAATCAACTAATAAAGCATCATTCAATAAATCTGTATACTATAGACGGATTTGAAATAATACAATGTTATAAATAAATCTAAATCAGACCATAAGGCGATAACGATGGAACATTTTAATGACGTCCAAAGTTCCAATACGCTTTATATCGGCTGATATCGTAAATTTGTTAGTATAACCAACAATGCCGTGGAGTGCGGTCCTATTTGTTAATACCCCATTCCCTTTACTTTTGTTTCGCTTGAACAGACTCGGTAATAAACGAGGTGGCAGATCGTAAAACTCAGCTTTATCGGCGTTTGTCCGAGTTTGTTTATAGCCTAACAGGATTACTGGTTGTGATTGATTCGACTTCCTTCAAATAAATAAAGCATTACCGATCTAAAGGACTTTGTCGTTCTGGGTGTTTTATGTCGCCGTATTAAAATTAAAAAAAAACACATTAAAGTAAACGAATAGGAAATTAGTTCAATTTACTATTGTATATATGTATTATTATTTATAATTTTCAATGCTATAAACGTTTCAAGTTTCGGAAATAAATTTGGCTTTGATAAATGAAAGTTCGTTAGTCATGTTTGTGATATGTAGAAAAACATTTTCTAATCAAATCAGTCCGAGGCAAATGAATATTGGGTGCCGACAAAACACATGTAAAGCACCCGCCACCAATGAACTAAAAGTTGCTAGATTACATTTGCTTGTATTAACTATTAAAATTTTTATTACATATATGAATCCAAGCTCTATTACGATCGTGATAGAGAATGATTTGGATTACATCGAAAAACTTCGTGATATTTTATTGTTTTCTTCTAAAAGCCTGTGGTACGGGACTCTCGCTTGGTTAATTAAGACATGTATTATCAAACGTTTTGAAGCAGTAAATAAAATTGTAATCTCCTATTCTAAGAGTATAGGCGTCTCTATAACACGCCTTTATCTTGAAATAGTTAGCCGAAACGCATAACGTTTTCTTTGATCCTACACCTACTCGTATATTTAAGCTGTAATAATCTTCCATTAATACTAATGCAGTGTCAATTTTTAATGTATCTTTAGATAGGGCATCTAAAAAGCCCAAATATTTGTAATGACTCAATTCAATATAATTGATGTTTTAAAATATTTAATTTTCATCTTCACAGGTAATCTGCTGACGTTTCGGTTCTGCTTTTAGCCGACGTTTAAAGGTTTGTTAGTTGTAACATTCTAGAATAATAAATTACCTAACGTTGAAATGAAATTAAATGAAGATTGACAGCTGCGTCAAAGGTGCGTTTTGTCTGGAATTTCGTTGCTGTCGATTCCATTGCTGTTGCTGTGATGGCATATCCATCTTATAGGAGGCCCGCGTATGGACCGCAGTGGACTTTTACATACCGTCAATACACTTCCCCAATTCTTTCTATATATATATATATATATATATATATATATATATATATATATATATATATATATATATATATATATATATATATATATATATATATATATATATATATATATATATATATATATATATATATATATATATATATATATATATATATATATATATATATATATATATATATATATATATATATATATATATATATGCCCGCCCATTGTGCTACCATTTTAGGAATGTATGTATGTAAGTTTGTATTATATATTTATCTTTATCTTTAATTGACTACATATCTATTTTTTGCGTAATACTTGTATAGGTGTATATTTCTTTTCATTTCTTACTTACCTACACCAGATTTCTTTCTTCTAAATCCTGTCCATCCAAAGGTTGTCTGGAAGAAATCGCTTTGAGCGATAAGGCCGCCCATTGTGCTACCATTTATGTTTAGACTGTTTGTCATATTATATTTCTTTTTTATGATGTGCAATAAAGTGTACTCTCTCTCTCTCTCTCTCTCTCTCTATTTTTACATCACGTGTACATATTAATTTAAAAAAAGCTGAAGTGATAAAGTCATGTCAAAAGTTTTTGTAATACAAATCACGCCGCGAACTTCTGAGCAAACTGATTAAGTACTTTAATCTTTATTTACTGAGACGTTTGTGCGCACAATTTCGTTTCAAAATTTATGGTTTAACTTTTAAATGAGATTAAGTTCCGAGTAAGGAGATTACTAGTATTCAATGATATTTACCTACAATTATATTTTTTTTTTTGGTATATTCTGCTATCTCATTATTCTACTGCACGGTTTTAAAAGTAATAAATTGAGTTATAAGTACTTTCCTAAGACATTAATTAAACAATTAAATATTTAGTGTGTTTTTTATTTAGTATTTATTTATTGACGGTATCCGCCGTTATGGGAAACATTATTTAGCCAACCTGCACTTGTAGTGATTTGACTTTTCCTATAAAAAAAATCTGAATTATTAGTACCCAGGATTTTTTTCTCTGCATAATGCACATTTAATGTTTCTATTAACTTTTTTTTGTTATTAATTTAAGTAATTTTATCATTTATTTAGTTTTGCGGGAAAATTTACGAACAGATCCCAAAATTATGTTGTTTTTACAAATTTTATTCAGGATTCTAACCCAAACCCGGCGGTAGCCAAATGCTTTGTCAATAATCTATGTCAAAAGCAATAGAAAAATGTATTATTATAATATATTGAGTTTACCTTATCTAACACGACCAGTGTATGTCACATTTCCAATGCAATTAACATTGTTTATTCTATTTCTAATATCAAACAACCTAATGGATCTACTAGCAATAAACTGGAAGCTATTCATTTGTAACTCGATATACGACCTTATGATCTATCGATAAAGGTAGTACTGTCACTGGTAGACGGTAAACAAAAACTGGTTTGATGCAAAGTGAAGAAGTCATTTTTACGATGTCACTGATGGATTTTCAAATATTGACCGCCTCGGCCATTATCTGTGAGAGCGTGTCGGTCTAACGTAGCTTTGATAACGAAGTGTCGCCACCCTAAAAAGAACTGACTGTTTGTTATTCGGTCTGTGTTTATACATCGGTGCGGATATGAAAAGGTGCGGAACCTTTTGTAATTAAAAATGGACATTTGCTTAGGTGATATCGTGTTACATTTAAAATTTACTGTGTTGTCCGAGCGGCCATTATTGACTAAAAAAACGTCGAAAGGCAGTTTCATGAACAATGAAAAACTTATCTATAGTTCACTTAATATTATCTTAACTTTAAATAGTTCTTAATTGGTGAAGTTTCACTTAAGATTTTTATAGTTCCAAAGGCTCTTATGGCTGTGACTATTTAACACGTAATCAAAAATTAAAATACAATTTAACTATGCAATAAATCTGTAACGTGAGTCGCACATGTGCAGAGTTAGAACAAACAGGAGATATTAATTACACGGCCGCGACAACCAACTGGCTCAAGGAATTCCCAGAGTGTATTTCAACGCTTTAATTGGGAACAAATGTGCTGATAGGCAGTTTCATATTTTCTTACCGGAGTTGACATTGACGATGATACATGTAGTGGCTGTCTTTAATTCACGATTAATCAATAAATAATAAATCACGATATCCGAGTGTTTGGGTGACAGAAATTCGAATCAGGAGACCAGGGTTTGTATCTCGATTTTTATTTCGTCGATTCGCACCGTTGTATAATTAGCTTAGACACTAAGATGGCGCGAAACACCACCTATTATGTTGTCGTAAATGAGCTTCTGCGAAATGTGGGTGCACAGGCTTAAATTATGTAGACCTCTGACGACTTCAGCATTTAGAGACAGCATTTTCTACATAAATACATTTTTACTAATCGTTACTAGTTAGGTTTCTACTTACTGTTTAAGTGACTTAATAATTTTATCATATGATTACTGATCCACCGCGCGGTTATTTATGGATTTTTGTCTAAATTTGAATACTTTTCGTGGTAAAATTTCCATCTTATAGAGTCGCAGAACCAAGCAAAACTCATTAAAACATCGATGATAGATCAGTGACGGGTGGCAATTTTACAGGTATGAGGAGTCGCATAAAACTTTGGAATAAAATTTTGATTTAAATAAATACACTTAAATTTCGGCGATTCTAACATAAAAAAAACGTAAAAAGTAAAATAGCTATCATATATATACGTACGTAAGAGTTAGACATATGCAACGAATTTTTATTTTTATTTGTAATTCTTAGCTATAACTTTTATATGTGTACTGTTTTGTGGCAGTAAATGTCTTTCTTTCTTCCTTCTTACTTTCAATTGTAAAATATTTAATAGCAATCGTGATCAACGGTCGGCGACTAACATAAATCATAATGTAAATACCCAATAAGAAGATATTTATCTCGCATCATCATTCTGGTGTAACTCAACGAGAAATCCGATTAATGCAACAATATAGTTAATTGCGTTGGCCGCTGCCATCCGGCCGTTGAAATTGAGGGAGTGCAGCGTATTCATGTTACAGATTTCTACCACTCGACATTAAACTCTCATTTGTGATGCTCAAATAAATCCTTAATCTAGTAGGTGCTTTATTTTTTTTATTTGATATAGACATATAAAGTTTTATCGTCTTAACTTATAAAGCTGTCACTTAAAATTTTACACTTCACTTCAAATTTGTAATTGAGATATCTACTACATAAAGATTTAATTAATGCACGTAAAAAAAATCAAGATTATTTTGATATATAAGAGAAAATAGTCACAATAGCCGAGTGGTTAGGTGATCGGAATTGGAGTCGAGAGACTCGAGTTTGATCCTCAAGGCTCATACCACTGGGTTTTTAAAAAAATACGTACTATTTATATCGTTGGCTTGGACATTGGGCGGCGACGGGCTCACCAACTGTTATGTTTTCCCAAAAATGTCTTCGGCGGAAGGTGGGTCGAAAAGACTTAATTGTCTCTGTCTACCCCTGTATTAGAAATGCCATGAAAATAATAATTTAAAATTATTTTTTTCAATTAACTTCAAAGGGATTTTTCTAATAAAAATAATTATAAAAATATCTTCACGCAATTTCCAATACAGGGGTAGACAACTCGGCTATCGTGACTTTTTTTTTTTCTAATAAAGAAGATCGATAAGTTTTCAACATGTATGTAGAAAGATTAATCTAAGAAAAGATATGATAAATACTTTCTGAACTTTAGAGAAGCATATTTCGAGAAATGTGATTAAGGTATTGAATTAAAGTAAGGGTCAGTTTAAACAAGAAGTGGTAATTGCAAGTTACAACAGTCCGGCTGCGCCACACAATTGTTTTATACACAGCAGGATGCCTTGTAATTTGCGCTCGAACGAGACACGAAAACTTAAGTTGTTCTTAATGTTCGCCCCGATGGTAACACGAGTTTGTTTTCTGAACGAATTAATTTTAATTACTTGTAGCGAAGCAGAGAGATTTCGTATTCGATCACTTAATATTTCGCTGTAAATAATTTTTTTTTGTTACACTAATTTAAAATTGATTCCACCGAAGATATTTTGGGAAATAATAATATGTTCAAAGAATTATTTTTAAATCGCTTTCGAATATATTTAGATAAAGTGGTTTTTATAAGTAATTACGTTAAGAAATTTAAAATATCGATATTTCTTTGACATAATACTCTAGCGGCGAAATTTCGTAATAGATTGGCAGCAAAGTTTCATCCAGGAGGGTAACAAAGGATATTCATATAATATCCCTTAGTTGTCTTTTATAGCACCCACGGCAAGACATTAGACAGGGTAGCATAATATTATCTGTTCCGTTTTTATCAATGATTCTTCTGTTAACTATAGTCTATAGGCCTTAGGCCAATAGCGTATCTAAAACCATTACTAATTGAGGACATGTTAATGGGCATACATCTGTTAGAAACTTGATTTAGAAGTCGTGATATTTGCAACTGCAGTAGAAACTACTTAGATCTGATTTCAATTAATCTTCTCGATGCATTTCGTAGTTCCTACATGTAACTTTAGCGTTTCAGTTTCGACAACCATTACAACTAAGTTCTTACTTCCAAACATTTTGAACATTTTGAATAAACTTTGTCATCGTATTAAAAGTAAATGTAGTTAGTATTAATATTATTCTGCTGTTAAGGTTTTGAGTCTAATCCAGACAGATAAAAAATAAAGATAATTATTAAAATAAACACAACACCGGTATATGTTCTGGTTAATTTTCCAAGTGTCCAATGCTAATATCCAATTAAACGAGGTTTGAAAAATGTCTATAACATTATTAATATTCTAACATCTTAATTATCTGATTCGTGAGTAATCATTGAGTGTCGGCATCACTGTACTACCACCGTAACTAGACACCTGTACGTGCCTGTTAGACTGAATTTAGTACTCGCATCCACAAAGAGCGCATGCATTAATAACGAGCGGCCAAAGTTTCTTATTAATGTGGTCAAAGGATACTTTGATTATTACGTTACCCTACCGCCAGACTCTAGTTTACTTCTCATACCTCCTGCTGAGTCTAATGTGAGGCATCTATACAACATGCCACAAAAGTTGTACGACATGATTTTTCAACTTAGCATCACTTTTAATATCGCTTTCGAGCTTCGTGCGTTCGCTTTTAAACTTTGTCGTTAGTTGTACATCTCTAGCCGTTCCATTACAAGCCCTGAAGCATTTATCATACTTTACATCGCCATAACTTATTCATAAAGCGATCTTATTTTATTAACACTAAGATAAATTTACATGGTGTTCTCAGATTTCAAAATGTGAATGCGATTCCGTTTATTAAGTTGTATTCATTTATACTGTTTTTATTATCGTGAACAATATTTTACAAGTCATCAGACATATTTTGTAATTTGAAACTTTATGTCCTCTATATGTAATATTAATAAAAAAAAGAATCTTTTAATACATAGCATATTATTTATGTTATGTTAGCATTTACTCCTTTACTACGGTTGCAGTATAAAAATATATCTTAATATACTAAATTGAGTGTTCAAACAACCTATTAGGATTATAGTGGCTGGCTTAACATATGTCACGATTTTTCAAATACGTTACGATGAAAGCTGGATCTGAAGGACTTAATTGTTTAGAAATCTCTAAGTAATATAACAATAATAAATTTCACGACGATTTTATACTTACTTACTTACTTATCTTCACGCACAATCCCTGACGGAGTAGCCAGAGAGAACAGATCGCCAAGTGTCATGATCCCTACATACTTCTTTCGCTTCTTTCAGATTCATCATCTTCTTCATACATGCACGTCTAGGTATCCGAGTACTCTTGACGACGATTTTATACATATTTATTATTCATACGACCTTTGTGGAAGAGTGGCGTAAAGATTGGTTTCCAAGGTCGGGTCAATGTAGAAAAACCACTTTTTCTACATTTTTCTGGGTCTGGGTGTTTGTGATGCCTTCGCTGTTTCCTCGGGATTAGCGCAATGTATGTGATGTTGTCTATGTGTATTTACCATTCAAATTTCATGAAATTTCAACCTCAGTATCCACATGCTTGGTAAGCCTTGCACTTAGACCAATAAATGAATGTTTCAATCAGTTACTAAGTATTTTACTTCTACCAATCCACCATATTTAGAACACTCTAAACTGTCTCTATTTCTAGTCTACATTAAAAGAATCAAAGTGAATTTTACTTCCAATAATTCAAAACACAATTCTTTATCCTAATACAAAATAAAAGTTAATCTGTGTTTACGAAATTCATGCACAATCACGTTCGTTGCATGCAGTTCATGTTTATGATGCCATTTGAATACAAGTAGGCACAAACAGTTCCGTATTTCATAAAGCAGATTATGTAGAGTGACCTTTTTGCATCGTATCTATGTCATTCCCGTTATTTAATATAACGCTAGACCCATTCCATAGCATGGATAATATGGAAATGAGACTGGGTCAGTTCCAACTTACTATCCTCATAAGAATTTTAACTACGTGTATTGATGTGGAAAACAATATTTTGCCCTAGAAAATATACAACTTTTTGTTCCTTAAAATGTTAGTAACTTTTTTTTTGTTTTTATGTAATCCCCAATCGTGGAGTGGTCTTTTGACTCATATGTCAACCGGAGCTTGTAAGGGATATCACGATAGCTGAGTGGTTGGGTAATTGGAATTTCGAGTCAAGAGACCCGAGTTCGATCTCCAGGTGGCAGGCTCGTACCAATGGGTTTTTCAAAAACTTATCTACGAATTATATCGTTGGCTTGGACATAAAGACGGTGACGGGCTCACCATCTGTCACGTTGTCCCGAAAATATCGTCGGAAGAAGATGAATCAAACTTAATTGTCTAGACTAGACCTCTGTCTACTCCTGTATTGAGAATTGCGTGAAGATATTTATTTATTTGATTATAGCTTGCAAGGGACACCACGCCAGGAGTGCTGAAGCTGAAGTGCCAAATGCCACGCTAAGTAGCCGCTACTGCCTATCATTCAGCTTACGCTTGTCGTATTGTTTTTTTTTTGAGATGGTAACACCACTATCTGTGTAAATAAAATAAATATATATAAATATCTTCACGCAATTCCCAATACAGGGGTAGACAGAGGTCAAGTCTAGACAATTAAGTCCCTTTGACCCACCTTCCACCGAAGATATTTTCGGGACAACGTGACAGGTGGTGAGCCCGTCGCCGCCTTTATGTCCAAGCCAACGATGAAATGCGTACATAAGTTTTTGAAAAACTCATTGGTACTGCCACCTGGGGATCGAACTCTGGTCTCTGGACTCGAAATTCCGACCACCCAACAACTCGGCTATCGTGACTTTTACTATCTGTGTAGCCATTGATATATCCAAGACGTTTACCTTTGTTACCTTTTTCGAAACCTATTACTAGCAATAGGTGATACATTTTTACGCTTATGTCGCATGGTATATTTTTATACAGCACATTAACTATTATTTAACCCAAAAATTGTTAACACTTACCTTAATTTTTTGAATTAATTCATAACAGCAATGAAAGAACCTATAATTATATGCTAGGCATGCATACTTGTAATAATGTCTGCATCCAATAAGCTTTGTTTATTGTTTTTTGTGGGGTAGAACTGTAGGTTTATTAACAAATTAATTTAATGTATGGATATTTGAGTAAATGGAATTTTATGTTAAAATAATACTGAATTAATAAAATATCTTGACGCCATTCCCAATACAGAGATA
This sequence comes from Sericinus montela, assembly GCA_029286605.1. Classification (NCBI taxonomy): domain Eukaryota; kingdom Metazoa; phylum Arthropoda; class Insecta; order Lepidoptera; family Papilionidae; genus Sericinus; species Sericinus montela. Next base: position 7,197,486 of record JAGSMR010000007.1, on the reverse strand, counting down.
GGCAGAGTAGAGCTCTGACTCAACCACTTACCTATCGTGACTAAAATAATAATACCAAATGAATCGGAAAATGCGTAACGATATAAAAAATAAAACCTTCATATCAATAATCATCAATTACATAAAAAGTCACTACAGTGTTTAGTTAAGTTAACTTTTAGGTTTTCCAATTGGATACAACTATTATTAAATCTAATAAACTTTATTTTATCATACAAAACTTATAATGAACAAAAACCGCCAAACTTCTAACTCTGACCATTTTCGATTGAAATACGCCGACTAAAAATACTCACAGAAACAAAGCGCCGAACGATCTCTTAATTCCACGAAGCCAATACGAATGGCTAACAATTTGTCGGGCTCGTTGGTTTGATATCTAAATTAGTATGGAGACAGGGCCATATTTTTTTTCTTTTCGTCTTGTGCAAACTTGACATCTCAATTAATGATGTGTAATTTCATCTGATCTTTAACGCCTCATATCTCAGTAAAATTATTTCCATAAACCTAAATATAAGTATTTGTCCGATGTATTAATAATCTTTCCGTAGATATCTGGTTGAATTAATTGCTACCAATGATTTGATTATTTTAGTATCAAAAACATGACGTATAAACAATTCCTAACTAATACTTTATGTTCTCGTTGTCATATTAATTTTAACTAGAATTTTAAGCCCTAAATTGTAATAAATGCAACTCGTACATGTTGAAACGGTTCTAAACAAATGTCTAATATAAAGTTCTTTCTTTTATATTAAATTATTCTTCTATGCTTTACAATAAATTCAAAATATAATAAAAATATTTCTGTTTTTATACTTAAAAGCAGTGAATAGTAAAAATAATACAAAACATGACGACGAAGACGGGTTTAGGAATACTTTGTCAAAAATTAATGCAAAATTATACAATTTGGCTAAGAGCGCTCACCAAGCCGAGTCCACAGTTGCAAAAACTCTTCAACTTCTCTAGCCACTCTCTAGCCAACTGTATTTATTATACTACCTAATTTAAATAAGATAAAGTTCTTTTCGATTTCACTGTGAATCGTAAACAAATAAGCTTTTTCTCAAAGAACAAGTTATTTACTTATGGAAGGAAAGCTATTATTATATTTACGAGGAAGCTATTATAATATTCCGAGAGAAAGTCATCTGTAACTTTTAGGTTGGGCATAAGGTTATTGAGCATGAAGACCTAATATTTTAAAGAGACAAAAATGTTAAGTAATTAGATACTCCTCCAAACACAATATACGACGCTATTCCATTATATTTGGTAAGATAATCCTTTACAGCGATTTATAAACGGCGTTGGGAAACCAACCAAAAATCCAACAACAATTCATCATAATAGTGCCAGGCAATTACTGTTAGAAGCGTTAATGACTGACGTCCATTATTAATCTGTGGGGAACTTGTTTTGAACTTACAAGACTTATAGCGATTTCGATAATAATCTTATATTAATAATTACAAAGTTATTTTTCTTCCCACAATCTTGATTAGGTCTATTTGTATGTTATTTTTCAACCGAACCGCTACTTCAGCTGGTGGCTAGACGACTCTTTTAGGAATGCTTAATTCATGTGATTTTTCATAGTTGATGTTATCCGATAGAGAACCAGTGGAGCGTTTCTAAGAAATGCCTCCGTTTTTTTTTATTTTACTGTGTCTTTATCTATTACAATTATATCATGTTGAGTAGAGTCTTTAGTTGTTTCATGATTATCATCATAAATATGATTTATAAAGTCCACTGTAGAACATAGGACTCTTCTTTATGAGAGTGAGGGTATGCCAAAATCACCATGCATGGCAAGCGGATTTCTGGATTTTAGTTGACATTTAGAGTTGACTTCAACACCCTATTTTAGTAATAAGTAATTAATGATTCTGTTGAATATCTACAATATAATAGTAGCTACAAATGTGTTACGAGTCTTCATGGAAGGAATTGGAAAGGGAGGAGTGGGCACTTCCAATATCATTCATTAATCATTTAAAAGATGAAATGCAGACGCACAAGATGACTTCACATCACGTTAGTATTTTATGTGTCTGTGGATACAAAGAGTCGAAAAAATAAAGATCCTTATTTTTAAAGTGAAATGTTCTTTCGACTTGGGTATTTTAGATTGCGTCACCGAAATAGTGCTATTAAAATTATATACATATTTATCTTTAAAAGTTACTTTTTGTTAGGATGATACACGCATGCGATAATATGCTTTTTGGATTGGTATGGATGCTCGAAGATATAAAACTCGTGCTTCCTTTTTTTACATATTATGAAATTTTAATCATTGTCACTACAATTAGTTTCGAAAACCTAACATAAAGCGTAAAATATTTCTTGGTTTTAAGTTTTCATTTCAGTCAGCATTCCCCATTGTATGCTATTTGTTTTCTATGCGTTTATAGACGTTGACTGAGTAACGTAAGAGATAGATTTTGTAGAAACATTCAATCAACATTTTACTCCCAATATTATTTTTTTTTTATTCTCGTAAATTATCTTTTGTACACTTTACACTTCATCTTCTTGTAAACGTACTTATAGAATTTTTCTGTCAATCTTGCCTGGAATATTAATATTTCACAGAGGTCAGCTGTAATAACAGCTGACCTCTGTGATGGTTTAAACTCTGTATTGAAGCAACAGAGTCCATTCAAAATAGAGCTCAAGAAGATTTCTTACTTAAAATACTAGCGATTGTATATTAACATTACTGGTGTATAAGAAGTAGTTCACGACGATGGTCGAATGGCGGGCTCGAACTTATGACGTCGTGTTCGCAGTCTGCACCCCGGTAGGCTATTGCCACTTAAATGAAGAATGATTTAATGAAAATACTTAGTTGACAACTTTCCGTTCATGCCGATATTAATGAAAGAAATCCTCTAATATTAATAAAAATGTTAAATCATTATTATAATTTTCATTTTTAGTATATCACTATACTTATATAATTGAAAGTCCTGTTTCATCCAAGTCGAAAGTTACGAAGGTTGTTGTAGAAATTGATTAAAAGTTTTAATTTTTTTGTAGTCGACAGTACGCTTTATAAATAGACATACGACCTGTCTTAAAGTCGGTAATAAATATTAATCATTCACTAAGTCATATTTAAATGTTTCCTGCTACTGTTAGGAAATAAAGAATGCTCAAACGAATTTAATACATAAAGACTTCATTATCATACAGGTCTTGGCGTGTGGCTCTGCTGGTTCCTTCATTAATTCACCGTTTATTTTTATTCCGAGGTATTGTTAAAGAAATTACGTCTTAATTCCAATGTTAATAACTCGTTGGCTCACTATGTTTGTTTATTTAAGCATTACTTATGAATAATACTTTTTCTCTTTTTTTATTAATTCGTCACGTATATTAATGTTAACTTTAAAATATTAATTGTATACACCAGGTTTGACATGAAGATTTTTTGCGGAGCTACAAAACGTCATATCTCTATAGAAATTAATTAATTGCTACAGGAATTATACCTGCCAGCAACAGCCCGATATAACCTCAAAAAAAGCTTGCTATGCTCAGTGGAACCTAGTCTAGAGACAGTATTTCATGCCGGCCAGCCGTTTGAAGTTCAATAAGATGCAAGTTCGGATCCATGTGGATTGTGTACTTCTGGATTGGAGCACCTCAAATCCAGATCCTTTCCTTTGACAAAATTCAAAGTAAAGCGGCTAGAAACTTATGTTACCTCTGGTAGCTTGATCCTTTGGCCTTGTGAAGAGATGTTGTGTTCCTAAGCATCTTCTATCGTACCTACCATGGGTAATGTTTAAACAACTGAAATTTTCTGGCACGCACAACAATCTTGTGAAATAAATATATAATTAATTGTCAATGTTTTTCGCCGGTATTTGCGAACGGTTACTACTTTGCCTTGCCTCCTTTATCTGAAAAAAAAATACCCATAATTACCATAGAAATATTTGAAAAATGTTATAAATAAAAATAAATGAGTTAAGTTATACATAAAACTATTAAATAACCGAAACCGCAATAATCTATATTATTATCACAGGACCCCTTCTGTTAGATATAAGGGAAATTGGCCGCCATTTTGTTTAAGCTCGTTACAGCTCGACGCACGTCAGTGGGGCTCATAATTATGATGTTAACTCTAGAGTAGTGTGCGTATCGAAGTTATCACGCGAATACGGCTTTCGTAAGTGTATGTAGAAGTGTTAATGTGACTGAGCACGAGCACGCGTATGTGTGCGTGTCGGCGTTTTTGAGTTTGCCGCTTGTCTAACTATAATTACGATATACCTTACACCCGCAGGCAGCGCACACGCCCCTCCACAGCAGGCTTCTTGATTTTTTTTTAATTTCTTAAATCGAAGGCAGCGACTAAACAGAGTTGTTCATCTTTGCTCGTCATCTGAATCAAGATTCGAATTCGTTTTAAGTGATAAGGAAATGTTAGACATGAAAGCGATTGTCTTGACTGATTTAAATAAATGCCATCAATGGTTTATGGATGTAAAGTATTTTATTTAACCTCACATTTAAGGTTACTCTATAAACTGATATCTTAGACGGATTGACTATAGAGTTTGAAATCCTAACTGTTCACAGTCTGGTCATAAATACTGTGACAATAAAAAAATATTACATTACAATTTGAAACCTGTCATCTTCATAGTATCATATTACTTTAAACGAGATAATCTTGTCAGTATTACCCTTGAGCTTACTCTCATAAATAAATTTATACATTGGTATATCGGAATCCACTCTAACGATGTGGATAATATTTTGTATTTTTATTTTATGTCAAAACGTCTTCACTGAGAAAATTGGTTCTCATTCAGATAGTCAAGAGACTCAGACTCAGGCTTTACTTTGAGAAAATTGATGAACTTCCATTGGGAATTTATAATTTTGTAACAAAAAAAATGAAATAAATATCTTCACGCAATTCCCAATACAGCGGTGGACAGAGGCCTAGTCTAGACAATTAAGTCCCTTCGACCCACCTTCCACCGAAGATATTTTCGGGGCAAGGTGATAGGTGTCGCCCGTCGCCGTCTTTATGTCCAAGCCAACGATATAATTCGTACATAAGTTTTGAAAAGCCCATTGGTACGAGCCTGCCACCTGGGGATCGAACTCGGGTCTCTTGACTCGAAATTCCGACCACCCAACCACTCGGCAATCGTGACTCTTATAAAAAGAAAAATAGTAGTTACTATTCCGGGCCAATTTCTTATTCACTATATTATTAATAGTGTCTTGTGCGCCAGCCTGCGACGGAGCACCATAGCGGCTCTTGTTTCGCTTAAATTTTCTTGAAAGGTTTGCCCAGGAGTAACTCTGGAATGTAATGCCTGTAAAAGTCCAAAGGAAAGAAGAGATGAATAATGATGTTGGCCAACCTCAAACTCAAAATTTCGTTATACAACGCAAGATACTTTTATTTCATCTCGGTTTTCTGCAAGGCTGACATATTATGGTGCTGTCCCATTCAAATAACAGCTGAAACTGTCACTTAATTTTATCATATAAACTATAATACACTAGAGTAGAATTTAATATAATGTAAGTCACAATAGCGGAGTGCCCAAGAACTCCGCTGTTGTGACTCAAGATCAGAATTCGATTCAAGAGAGTTTGATCTCCATACTCGTACCAGTGTTTTCTTTTCCTTTTTAAAAAAAACTTAGGTACGATTCATATCGTTGGCTTGGACATAAAGACAGCGACTGTCTCATGACCTATCACTTTGTCCCATAAAAAGTGTCTTCGATGAATTGTGGGTCGAAAGGACTTCATTATCTGGGCACACGCCATCTGAGTCGTCTTCACTCGAAGTCCGACACTCAACCACTCCGCTTCGGTGACTTGTGGTGGTAGGTATAAATATAAAATAACCCTATCACTAACGGATCATTCTTGATACAACGCATGCCCTTCATTTTGTTACCATGTTGTTAATGTAAGCGCTATAAAATCGTACATAATAAATAAATATTATAAACATGAGTTGCACAGTAATACTTTACGATGGCTTCTAAATATGTACTGTTGATGAAAATATATACCTACATAAGTAGCCAAATTGTACACTAGGTGTGTAAAAGCTAACGAGCTTGGGTGGACACTGAGACGGCGAAAGGTTCGTAATTCGGGTCGAAAGGGCTTAATTTTTTAGGCCTCTGTCTACCCCGGTATAAGAAATATGCGGAAAAATATAAGTTTTTATGCGTATTTATTCTCAGCGAAGTTTTCGAACCCAAACACCACAAATCACGTCGGCCATTAAAATATAAGAAGCCGCAACAACATTTGCGGATAACAAATTCTATTTCGCATAGGTTTACCCAGACGCGGCCGCTTTTAATAGCCTGTTATAGCCCTAATTAGGACGGCTAGCCCCATTCGATTATAAAAGGCGCGTTTGCACGTACAAACACGGGGCTCATAATCAAATATTGGATCAGCATCTGTTAGGAGCATCGCACGTAATGTTTACCGGCATATAGGATTGGTTTATGTTTCATTACAACAGTGTTTTATGTAATTATGTACGATATTAACGTTTTTACTTCGATATAAATTTACGTCTACGAAAACTGATTCTTTTATGTAGGTTTATATCTTTTGATATATTTTCATGAATGTTATTTTACGCCATTTATATACGTGTACAATATAAGTCACGATAGTAGCGTAATTGGGTGATCGTTATTCGAATCAGGATACTCAAGTTCGATCCCTTTTAGCATGGCTTAGAGTCTTTCCAATGAGTTTTTTTTTTTGAAACTTCTGTACGATTTGTATCGCTAGCTTGCTAAGACGGCGTTAAGCTCACTTGTCATGTTGTCCCAAATAAGTTCAGGTGTAATTCGGGACGAAATAAACTACCTAGATCTCTGTAAACTGGGCGAGGCAAAGCACTGGGAATACGTTCGTAAGCTTGTATAATATAAGATATAGGATCACGCAAAAGTTTATAAATTTAGGTCAGTTTGGCTAGAAGCTTTTTAGTGCCGGGCAAAGCCGGAAACAGAACATCGCGTTCTCAATTATTTTATGTAATTTGTAATTCTACCTCTAACTACGCCACAATAATATTTTACTTTATTTTATACTGTTACTACTTACTATCAAAGCATAAAAAAACAACATCACTATGTTTGTGCCCGCAAAACTCGAAAATTAGTCTATGGATTGACTTGAAATTTTAAAGTACTATATTTTCTAAACAAATAGAATATAAAATCAACGTGCATTCTTCCATTTTCAATTGAAAATTTATATATTCCTTAACTACAAAGACTCTTAAGTACACGACAAAAATAATAATCACCAATTCAACTTTGTAACGAAAGAAGTTATTCGGGATTAGAGAGAACTTATTTAAACGAGGAGTAATGAAGGCAAACACGACGAATTTCAAAAGGAACAAAAGATAAATACAAAGGACTCCAAAGTGTTAGCGGAATTACGAGAAATGCCCTACAATCGCCCCCAGATATAACTGAGTCACGGCCTGTACAGACTTGTATTTTTTTTAAATATGTGCGTACGGAATTAAAAACTATTTAACTTTTTAATTTATAAAAAAATTTCTAACATATAAATTAAATATATGCTATACATAGATGTGTAATTTATGATGATGACGGAAAGTTACTTATAGAAAACTGTTATAAAAATCTCATTTTCTCGCAGGTTGAATCCTGAGTCGTTTTAGCGTCTTTTGGTATTAGGACTTCCCAGATTCTACATTTTGTGGGTGGTATTCCTAAACTACGTTTATCCGTTCGATTCTTCACCATAATAACGGCATCAAAAGGTCCACTGATGAACATAGGTTTTTTGCGTACGGGAGGAAATGAAATATACTAGGTACCTCTAACCACACGGCACGATTCTTTACATAAAAATAAATAGTTAATGACATACGAGTATAAATCATCTCGTAATTTGTGAAATAATAAAAAAGTTTATATTGTAAAACTTTTTAATGAGTTATCAGACGATTTTATTCATTTTGACATAGATATATTGTTTATTCCAAAACATGTGAGAGTTTTTTGGTAATTAAACGCTTTGCGGTCAGCCTTTACAAATAAAGTTTGGGATTTCAATTCTGTAATATTAGTTACGCTTTGTTGGTTTGTTGTTGGTAAATATTTGTTTGGAATTTTTAAATACTCAAGTTGGCATACTTTAGCATTTCCAAAGCTACTTGCTTATTTTTATATAATGTCTAGTTCTGTCTTAATTAATCATTTTGATCTTTTTCACTACATTTGTTCTAGTTTCTTCTGAACTTACAAGTAACATATTTTAGCACTGCCTAAAATAATTACTTATTTCTTCCTTCTTGCAGTGCTTGTAGGTACGTATGGAATTACCTTTTAAATGCGCACCTAAATAATCAATGATATGATGATATCATTTAAAAATTAAACCATTCATTTTATTCCAAGTGATCTACTTGTATAACTGGGTTATGATTGCGATAAAAAAAATGAAAATGATTGTCGTTTCAATGGTTTTTTTTTTGTTCTTACATCCATTCGCCGGTAGCTCGTGATCACGACATGACTTTCTTCTATTTGCTTGGTGTTCTTAACCTTGTTTGTTTCATTTTTTCCTATGCTTGTTGGTTTTTGGTCGAGGATACGGAGGAATTGACGTCTCCATTGCGATTCGTCCCGCTCTACCGTCAACGGAATGACGACGCGATTTTTTCCGCTATTAAAATCAGTGGAGTTATAATAAAATCGACCTTATCCCGTGCGATCAGAGTGTACTTTCTCTAATATGTTTGAGCGTTGTAGTAGTTAAATATAACAGAGGCAGCCTGCGAGCGGGCCCCTTATAGAGAGACTTGATGACTTAATTTCAGCCATTCGCTATGGACGTAGGAATTGCATATATTTAGCGGGCTAAGCTTTTTTGCCATGTGCGCTTTAATTCAAGATGAAGTTGATCTTGGTTTATTACACATCCATTTTGTAAAACCGGTCTCTTCTACGACGCGCACGCTCTTACAGATTAACTTAATAACTAACTAGCTGCTAGTGAATGAACTTGCCGTTTATATTAACATAATGTCTGTTTCGTTAGAATTTTATCAGGCTTTTATTAATGCCTTTGTGCAGACCTACCGCTGCAAAACTGCCAATACCCTGAATTATCTCTTTATAACTTAGATTAAATTTAAAACGTTTTATCGTTAGCATGTTGTTTTATGCGTAAATAAATTATAAATTAAACGGATTAACTCTTTCACTTTGCTGTTGTATAAAGTAATTAAATGATTCGTAATATATATATATATATATATATATATATATATATATATATATATATATATATATATATATATATATATATATATATATATATATATATATATATATATATAAATATATATATATATATATATATATATATATATATATATATATATATATATATATATATATATATATATATATATATATATATATATATATATATATATATATATATATATATATATATATATATATATATATATATATATATATATATATATATATATATATATATATATATATATATATATATATATATATATATATATATATATATATATATATATATATATATATATATATTTTTTATTCTTTCTTTTCAGTTTATTCAATCATCAAATTTATAGGTTTATAAAAATTTAAAAATTTACGAATAATTTATCCAGGAATAGACAAGAAAACCGCCTCGCCTACATCTACGTACAATTTTCGAATAAATAATATCTTACATTCGGGAGAACGTTCCCGCCAAACCGCGCGGCCACAATTCAACGCGTAATTTATACACGCAGTCTCCAGATGAAATCTCCCTCAATCCCGTGTATCCCAATGGAGGACCGGGCGCCTTTACTTACAGCTGTTACGTACTTTGCACGTGATTGTTCCGATGCAAATCTTGTTTGAGGAAGTGTGTACAAGTTAGAAAGATTTATTATTATCAGACTAAAAGTCAGTAATGACGGACTTATCTATTGGTTATGTAGAAATATGGGAATATTTGTAGTAGACTTAAATGTATACTTACTTTGCTAACAGTTCGGTATAGGGGAACTGCAATATATTGCCATATCCTATGAGGATTTGCCATAATCGCCAGCCGGAACGACAAACGCAATATCGCACAACTGAGACGCTCTTAACGGTGACCGTCGGTCTACTCAAATTTGATCTGTAATTTTTCGAATTGGTTATCCAGTCGTCTCTTGGTAGTTATTGACTGGGTAGTTATTTTAAGCTATTTTTCTTAGTCACTTTTTACGATACCAACAGGAAGAAACGGGAAGAAATTCTTACGCACACAGCCCAAGGCAAAAGTGTCGTTGGCATACCGAATACTATTAAAAATCAGTAATTAATTATAATTAATAATGAAATGAAAATTAAAAATAAGTGAAAGCATTAATATCCTAATGGTTTACGGTGCGGACTTTCAAACATAACTTCGCAGGTCATAGCCCGCCATTCGAATATTGTAGTAAGCCACGGAAGACAGAAACATTTCAGCTTTTCAGTGGTTAACAATTATAATTAGTAAAGGTATTTACTCGTGTTGTTAAATAAAAATATATAGTAGACAAATTTCACTATAGCGACAAGTACGACCGATTTTAACTAAGACAAAGTATTACAGTACAGATGGATGATAACGACTACGAAACTTGGACGGGTAATTCCCATTCCTTTGTTCATATAAGAAACTTACTTACCGAAGTGTACTTATCGCTTAGGCTCATTAATTTTTTGTTTATATAGTCTTTCCGAGATTATGATTTGTAGCTACCGATGTGGGAAATGACGCTACAAAATTAGAAATGAAATTGACATTTTGTGTTTTATCTTTAATGTGTAAACTACTTTAGCATCATTGTGGTTTAAAAATTCAACGAATCTGTTTTTTTTTCCACACACATTTTCCAATTTTCCAATATAGGGGCAGCAAGAGGTCTAGACAATTAAGTCCTTTCGACACAATTTTCAACGATTATTTTGATAATTGCAATATTTCAAACATAATATTCAATTTGCGCAGTTAATACTAGCTAATGTTGTCTCGTCATAATACTACACTAAAGGAGAAGGCTCTATTGATTTACGGCGCGTTGTGTTAGGCTCGCTATGTGGTAACATTTGTTTCGTCCTAGCTTGTAGTTCTAAATGGTTATATATTATGTCTTTGACGTTTGTATGTTATGACTAAGTTACTTACGCTGACATAAACACGATTAATATTAATATTCAATTTATCTCGTGTTTCACTTTCCTTGTCGAGTTATATTGAAAAAATAAATATCTTCACGCAATTATATATAATTATATACAGGGGTAGACAGAGATCTAGTCTAGACAATTATGTCCCTTCAACCTACCTTCCACCGAAGTTATTTTCGGGACAATCTGACAGATGGTGAGCCCGTCGCCGTCTTTATATCCAAGCCAACGATATAATTCGTACATAGGTTTTTGAAAAACCCATTGATACGCGCCAGTCACCTGGGGATGGAACTCGGGTTTCTTGACTCGAAATTCCGATTTCGCTCATATCTTCATGCTATTCCCAGTACTGGGGTAAACATAGGTCTAGAAAATAAATTTATTTCGACGAAGATATTCTTTGTGCGACAACGTGACAGGTGGTGAGCTTGTTGCTGTCTCTAACTAGACTCAATCTTGTCTTGCTATTGTCAAAACCAATTGATATTTATGAACAAAAAAAATGGATTCATGAAAGACGCAACGATATAAGTTAAATAGCTCAACTTTGATAAAATTTAGAAAATATATGCTACATATACTGACTACATATCTATTTTTTGCGTAATACTTGTATTGGTGTATATTTCTTTTCATTTATTACTTACCTACACCAGATTTCTTTCTTCTAAATCCTGTCCATCCAAAGGTTGTCTGGAAGAAATCGCTTTGAGCGATAAGGCCGCCCATTGTGCTACCATTTATGTTTAGACTGTTTGTCATATTATATTTCTTTTTTTATGGTGTGCAATAAAGTATACTCTCTCTCTCTCTCTCTCTATTATCGGAACTTACTTAAATCTTTATTTATTTATTGAACTTTAAATCCAATAGATATTATCACATTTATCCTGTTAGCAAGAAACGGGAAATCAAAATTTGGGACCGAAGACGCATGTCTCTTAATCTTAACAGCTTAATCTTATTTATTGCATGTCCTTTTGATTAAATTTTTATAATTTTTTAAAATATGTACTTCATTCTGGACTTTTTGTTATTAAGTCTCCATCCTTTTGTTGTCGATATACCCTGCATTCGGACGAAGCGTTTTGCTTCGTCGTTCATAATGCGTACAGCAAAGGACTGGAACAATTTGCCTGCATCAGTCTTTCCGTCCGATTACAAAGTGGGTGTCTTCAAGAGAAGAGTGAATAGGCTCTTTCTAAGCTAGTGTGCCTACCAACAAAAACTACATCGCCACTTACCATCAGGTGGGATTGTAGTTAAACGCTAGCTTATAATGTTAAAAAAAAAATCAACGAGAAACTGTTAAATAATATTATATTAATATTAAATAATAGTTAAAATCTGTTCTCTCCTGCTACCTCGTTTGAGACAATGCGTGAATATAAGTAAGAAACTTAAAATATCAACTGTTATTAATGAGACTTTAAATGCCGCCCGTGTCAGTCCATTTTTAAGTTACTCATTAATTTAATGTAACACACCCTTGTCATAATTACATATAAAGAATATCTTAATATGTATTTATTCTTATTGACGTTCACAACTATAATATTTTTTATTATTAATTCCCAAGAGGGCGGAACTAATAAAGCATCTACTAATACACTACGCTCACACAATTTGCATTTCAAAGGATTTCCTACAGAATTTCGATACCAGGGTAATTTTCACTATAGAGGAAGGGAAATCTAAATTTGATCCCCCAGTATTGATAAGCTGAATTCTACAAAGTTTATGTAAGTTGAAGGTAAATAAATGTTTTGTTGCCGGTTACTAAAACTTCTGTGCTTTTCTATAGATAATAACTATGATATAAAAAAAAATATCTTCACGCAATTCCCAATACAGGGGTAGACAGAGGTCTAGTCTAGACAATTAAGTCCCTTCGACCCACCTTCCACCGAAGATATTTTCGGGACAACTTGACAGGTGGTGAGCCCGTCGCCGCCTTTATGTCCAAGGCAACGATATAATTCGTAAAACGAGTTTTTGAAAAACCCATTGGTACGAGCCTGCCACCTGGGGATCGAACTCGGGTCTCTCGACTCGAAATTCCGACCACCCAATCACTCGACTATCGTGACTTTTTTTTAAATTATTAATGGGCAAGTGAAGTATCTCCCGTAAGGGAGCTTAGTAATCACCTTGCTTGGTAGGCGGACCAGATACATCGAACCTTAGACCCTGTTGCTCATCACTGGCCTGCTTTAAATACTTCGGAATTTTTCGAGATTATTATCCCGTCATATTACGTCAGGCAGTGGTATTTTCAAGACTCTAAGTCGAACCTCAAGAAGAGAAGGGATGGTATGTACGGATCGGATGAGAGATCTTGTCTCTCTGGCTACTCCTTCGCGGACTATGCGTGAAAATATATATTTATTTAAAATATCAACATGTGCTGGATTAAAATTTCTCATTTATTTAATGATTAAGGCTTAAATGCTTAACAATTCACAATAATGAATGAGTGTATAAAATCCACAATAACATGTGTGCCAATTTTAGTTAATAAAATATTATTACAGTTCCTCATAATTACACTATTTGATAATTCAAAAGCAGATTTACATCGCCCATAACGTAATTACCCACTGCTCACACACTAAATTAGTTTAAATAATCAAACATAATTATTCCAATTCAACATTCCGCACGCACGCAACAGCCATCTTGATCATGTAACATTAAAGTCAAAACAGCAACGCTTCAAGACAGCGATAATTCATCAAGACGTGGCAACGAAGAGGGCTGTGACACTGGCGTTCGTATTATGTTACACCCATACATACCAACTGTATACCGAATATGTACTGTCTAACTTACTGGCCAGATATACAGAACGTTTCAAATGATTATCATCACTGTTCATATATCAAATAAATATTTAAAGTCACGATAGCCGAGCGGTTAGGTAATCAGAATTCGAGTCAAGGGAGCTGAATTCGATTCCCTGGTGGGCTCATACTAATGGATTTTTTCAGAACTATGTACGGTGGGTGGAAAGGAATGGCGTGAAGAAATTTTCTTTCCTGAAGTGGGTGGAAGGTGGGTAGAAAGGACTTAATTGTCTAGACCTCTGTTTATCACATTATTGGGAATGGCGTGAAGGAATTTTCTTTCCTGAAGACTTTCATATTGTTCATTTCAAGAAGAAGTTCATAGTGTTTGTTGGTTCTTGATAATTTTGAAGTGAAAACTTTTACAGCACGTTCGTGACTTAAGATCTAAGAAATGAAAAAGTGACACTAAAGACAAGCAAAGACAGAATTAAACGTAAATACGATTAGATAGCCTATTTGTTAGTGCCTGTTTTGGAAGTCTAGGATTGCGGGTTCGACTTCTGCTAGAGACAAACATTTGAGTTATGAATATGAATGTTTGTACTCGACTCATGGATATTTATACATGTATATAAATATTTATATATATGTAAGCATATTGTAACGTTGGCAAAGACACTAAGAAGGTGATAGGCTCACCACCAGTCACGTTGTCTCAAAAGCTTTTTTGCGGGAGAAGGATGATAGAATATATCGAAGATTATTTTTCTGTTAATTTTCCGTGTACCGTACGTGTGTAGTGTACGTACCGAATGTTTTTTTTATGTTTTTAAATAACTAATAAATAACTTTTGCAGAAACAATATTATGTTAATATTTACAATAATTATTAACCAAAAAACGACTATAATCGTAGAGCCCTTCTCTTCGTGGCGTAGCGGTATTTCCACGTTGAATGGCTAGACTAAAACGTTGAGCGAGAAAATAACCAGCTCTCTTGTCAACAGCGGCTACGACCACTCGCGAAAACAAATCCTTTAATTCAGAAACTGCATCGCGAGGGGACCCCATGGACCAATCGTCTCTACGGCAAATAGAACAAATAGTCTGCTTTCAAAGACTCATATTTACGTTTGATATAGTTATATATGAATTAAGTTCTAAGTTACTATAAAACATGTTAAAGACCATTACAAGATGAAATCTATTTGCTTTAAAGGACTTGCGATTATTGGCACTTGGAAAGTGAATTCGTGATCAGAGTAACAGACGTATACATAAACGAAATACGTATCGCGTATTTGTCGGGGTGGGACGTGAAGCTACGAGCTTTTGTTTAGAGTGCCTGCGTAGTGCTGGTGGTACATCCAGTAGAATTAGTACTATCTGTGGGAGGGAGGGAGGTGCATTTCTCTTCGAACCAGGAAACATACGCCATTTAATATTGCATGTGAAATGGTGTATGGGTAAATATAATTTTATTATATATATTTGTCACTATTACACGGATATTAATTTATAACTACGAAAAGAATCTTAGGATGAAATATTATTAAATGACTTTCTATGTTAAAATTGTACTGTCAGCATTTGAAAATATATTTACATTTTAAATTTTATTTCTCGGAATTTCAACACTTTCGTATTTATCAAACAATGCATCCGTTCAAAGCATTTGCTTCTCTTTGACGCTTACAGTCAAAAGGAACTCCTGCCACTGCTTTTCTAATTTCAATTTAGAGTCTGCGATTCTTTTAGAAAGTAAGATTGTATTAGGTGTACTCACTATTCAAAATAATATTTTTATTTTAAATAAAAATATTGCACTGATCCAAAAGTAAGTAGTTATGTTATGGAATCCGAAACAACCTAGGTACCATAAGATACGAGACAAAGTAAAAACAGGGATTTTCTACGTTGACCCGATCGGAAATCGAACCAGGGACCTCAGAGCTGGCGACACCGTTAAACCAGTTTAAGTCATGAATAGTTAATAGAAACTAAAATTCAGTGACCTGAAACAAAGAAAGAATAATTGCGAAATCGAAACTTTTTAGCGACTATATTTCACAAGACTTAATCAGTCTGTCGCCCAAAAAATACTGGTTTTATAGCCAACGGAGACTCTTTCGATTAATAACCTTCTTGATTTGCAAGATGATCCAGTTGAATATTAAATTTTATATTTCAGTTTGCTATATTATACTCGCTGTTAAACATTAGATATTCTGAAAGGAAACTAGAACATTAAAGCGAAGCTAATTTTCTCGAAACCCTTAATTCGATTTTATTTACTTTTAATCTTTATGCGATCCTTTCGTTTTTTAATCATTCCTTGTCGTCATTTTGCGTTAAAACATTTATTATTTACCTGTAAATCATCTTCAAAACATTTGTACTTGAATTTATAAACTAATTGATTATTTAATGATATGACTATTCGTTATAATATATAAAAATATAAAAAAAATATGTCTTCATGCAATTCCCAATACAGGGGTAGACAGAGGTCTAGTCTAGACATTTAAGACCCTTCGACACACCTTCCACCGAAGATATTTTCGGGACAACGTGACAGGTGGTGAGCCCGTCGCCGTCTTTATGTCCAAGCCAACGATATAATTTGTACATAGGTTTTTTTTTAGAAAAACCCATTGATACGGCCACATTAGGATCGAACTCGGGTCTCTTGACTGGAAATTCCGACCACCCAACCACTCGGCTATCGTGACTTCTACTATTCGTTAATACTAATATTATACTTTTCCCGAGACTATGTCCACATAATTTACAGTAATAGTGCGTTATCATAAAAATTTCGGCAGCTATGCTAGAACAAAACAAATTTGTAATTCTAAAAAATATAATATTTTCACGCCATTCGCGACAAAAGGGTAGACAGAGGTCACGACAATTAAGTCTTTTCGACTCACCTTCCACCGAAGATATTTTTTGGGACATCGAGACAGATGGTGAGCCCGACGCCGTCTTTATGTCCAAGCCAACGATATAATTCGTACATAAGTTTTTGAAAAACCCATTGGTACGAAACTGCCATCTGAATCGAACTAGGGTCTCTTGACTCGAAATTCCGACCACCCAATCACTCGGCTTTCGTAACTTATAATACACTATTCTCTTTAATTATTTTATTTAAAAATAACTACCTACTAAACTCGATACCTAACTAAACTCGAGTCACCAATTTAAATAACGGCTATTGTTTGAAGCGTACAATAATTTTCACGGGAAAACAATGTTATTTATTCATTAAAAACTCTATTCAGAGCTACCCTATTAACAATTACGCACCGGAAGCCTGGCTGGTTGGTAAGGCGATAATAATCTTTGCTTTTTAATTATACCAATACGCCCCGCCCGGTGTTGTAATTCATATGAAAACGTCCAATCATATTCGAGACCGTTGACGTGATGTGTCATTTGGTAAAGTCGAAGAATATTAATCATTATGTCGTTATGATTTTAGTGAAAGAGTTTATTTAATACAAAACTTTTCGTCAGTCGTACATCGCAATGAATTAAAATTTGATGTATCGTCGAAAGTGCGGTGTATAAATGAAGATTGATCTTTAGAATTTTTAGCAGTTCGAATTTGAAATATGAAATAAAGTATTATAGATGACCGAAACCGGTTAGGTATTTTAATTAAAATAAATATATAGTAAACAAAAAATATATTCACGCCGTTCCCAAACAGAGATAGGCAGAGGTATCGACGATGAAGTGTTTCGACCCACCTTCCACCAAAGACATTTCTTGGTACCACGTGACAGGTGTAATGTAATTCTGTTACTGGAATGATCACTATCTATGAAACTATCGGTGTAGTTCGAATTTTGATTAATAGTACAATACTAAATGAAATGTCACGATAAAAGTCACGATAGCCGAGTTGTTGGGTGGTCGGACTTTCGAGTCGAGAGACCCGAGTTCGATCCCCAGGTGGCAGTACCAATGAGTTTATCAAAAACATATGTACGAACTTCATCGTTGGCTTGGACATAAAGGCGGCGACGGGCTCACCACCTGTCACGTTGTCCCGAAAATATCTTCGGTGGAAGGTGGGTCAAAGGGACTTAATTGTCTAGACTTGTCCTCTGTCTACCCCTGTATTGGGAATTGCATGAAGATATTTATATTTATTTATTCTAAATGAAATGGACCGGACTCACCCCTATGCTCCCATAGTTGAAATATAAAACTATCTCATTTAATAACTATAGCCATAAAGGATATTCTCCAACTGAATTATTGTAGCTCATAGATTAAAAAAGAGTCTATTGTCGTAACTGACGCGTAACTCTTATAGCGATATTACACTTTACTTTTAAATTACCAATATAGTGTATAATTTACAGCTGCTCAGGCGGATGCCTTCTCACAAATTATGATTTAAAATAACAGATACTCTCGCCGCCATGACCAGCCATGGGGAGATACGAAATTAAACATAATTGCTTAATTCAGAAAGCACGTTGTTTGCTCAGACCTACGCACGTGGTTCTAAGCGTAAGAGATGCACATATAAATTTAAAGGCTAATAACAAAGACGGATACATACGGTTAGAAATCAGCGTTCACGATGCGCTCGCCATCAACTTCCAGGTATAAGGAATAATGTGTTAAAGGATTGGAGAGAGATCATTAGGATAGGTGTTCGTACATTAATGATGAGATAGAGAAAAAGTTCTTTGCCACTTGTTAGGCTTGGGAGAAAGCTCTAATTGTAAACAACTGCAGACTAAAAAGAACTTTTATAAATCTTTATAAATAAGCCTCATATTCATCACACAAATCCCTACCCTATGTGGGATTACCTGCAGCCCATAGCTTGGAAGCAAAGTAACTATCAATTCGATTATCCGGTCGTCTATCTAAATGTTTTTATGTTTATAAAAATATTTGTAAACATAACAATTTTTTATCTTCGTTATTATAGTATTTATTTATATAGTATACGGTTTGCTTATAGGCTGTCGTTGGCAAGCTCACCACCTGTCACATTTTCCAATATAAGCTCACAGTGGTTCGAAAGGAAAAAATTGTCTAGACTACACTCTGCCCCCAGTATTATGAAATGGGTGATCTTACAAAGTAAGATGTTTAAACAGAAATTTGTTTGTTTTCAGATGATGCTGTGCAATTGATGACATCTTGTTAAGGTTTGTCTAAATTTTATTATTTATATTAGCTCACTACTGTCTGAAAATAACTCAGATAAGATTCGTGAACGCTTACTTTCCTTCAGAACTCCAATATTCACAATTTACAAATCCTTATTGTTTATTATTAAGCGTCAATTTATAACCATATCGATATTTAAAAAATATACATGACAAGAAATCTGAAAATTGTTTATTTGGACGTCCTAGGAAGCTTTCCGCTTAGTTTCACTCAAGTATCTCCAATGTACACTACTATTTTATATTATATAAGGTTATTTGTCTATACAATTACATATTAAACAAATTGAAGAACAATGACAGATTGGATAAGGTTACATCTAGACTTAAAACAGAACTTCAATTGTTTTCCTTTGAAAACATCGTGGAAATAAATAAGTAAAATATTTATAAAACTGTAACAATAATTGTAGGCATTTCTAGAGTATTTTGTACCTGTACTGGATAAAAAGTGTTTCACCGGGACTTTATTATTTAGACCTCTGCCTATCTCTATTGGGATATTGCATGATGATAAAAACGCTTTACGTTTTACGTACGTGCTCTTTAATTTTTCTAATAAATTCAAGACACAATAAATAAAAGAGTTTCAGAACGATCATACGACATGCTAACGATTCTTCTAAACAAGCTTTTGGCATGATGTACAATCAAAGTTACACCTCGGTGTATTTCGGTAGCGAACAGAGGCAAATGTAAATTGCGAGCCCTGGCTATGCCTCGGGCAACGGTCATTATATTCTTTTATATTATCCTTATAAGCCCATTTTGTTTTTGCCTTAATGACATTCCATGTTTCATGTTTACTGAATTAACGATATCAAATTCGTAAGCCAATGTTGTATATATATAATAAACACTTAAGTTACGTCTAAAATACTACTTGACATGGTCTTTATACAGGTTATAATTATTTTTACTGTTATTATGTAGGGTATTTTATATTAACCTATAAAACACATAACCCGAGACTAATTATTTATTTAATGAAAGTTTTAAAAATTATTATTTGAGCTGTGAAATTCTTGCCGTTCAGAGTGTATATTATAAAGTCGGTCGAAGCTAATTTTAGGAAAAAAAAAATAAAGTGTATTTTCGAAATTCTAAGCATTAAAAGCGGAACGCCTTTATTAACTGCCAGTCTGACATGTTAAAACAGATGTTCCACCTTCGCGCTTGACGGATGGGTCAGGCGAGGTCGGCCGCCATCTTGCGAGAGTCGCGCCAATCGGTACTTCCCTGGGGTGCCTGTCAACGGAATAAGCGAAACAATTACTGGGATCGTGACTTTGTAAACATGCCGGATAAAACACTGAAGACGCTGTAATATTAGACGAACTCTTTTAAGTTACTTTAGCGGAAATTCAATTCTTGAAATCTTAAATTGTAAACTTAGCTTGAAAACTTGAACTCTAAATTGTGTCATCTATACATTCGTAAAGTACTGTGTAGGACTATATTAAAATAAAAATAATTAGTAACCTTATATTATGTTCACTAATTACCTATCAACTTTCGTCACGTGATAGACGATACACAATATTAATTAAATTGAATATCTCTTAATAATAATTGAATATCTCTTAATAAAAATTTTATCTCTATTTATTATTTTTAATTAATAATTCTTATTTTAATTCTAAAATACTGGCAATGTACAAAATGTTTTAATAAAAGCAATATAAAACAATAGCACGGACTTGTGAATCTTGATGACGATAAAATCACGTTAACTTTTTTGGATAATTATTTTTTGCACCAAAACACCCCGACCCGTGCAACCCGAACACAAAAACTAAATCAATATGTCAGAAGACTGGTACGATGTTACAGGCTGCCTAAATTATTGGTTTGCAGGTTCCTATAATAAAGTGCACCTGTTCTTAGTAGTTCTCATTTTAATGAAGACATTTCAGTTCCTACGCAGGTGTTCGTAGTCTCTTGGCCCGAAATCGACAGCTCATTATGTTGTTTAATTCATTATGCGCTTTATTTTTTTCTATTCGTTTTTTATCCGTTTTTGTTCTGAACCAACTTTATTGTCTCATAGCAATATATTGTTCAACAAAACGATGTTGTAAGCCTCGACTTTGTGACCGCTTTAACAAATGTAAGCAATTAAGACATAAATTAAAAAAAATATCGTGTTGAGGTGGGGTCGATGATTCCTGTATTCGAACTTTAGGTTATTGTCGAGGTTAGGTTCTTGTTAGTCTAAACAAAGGCCACAAATCAGTTTAAGGTTTTGTTTGTTTCAATTAAAAGAAAGAAAATAAATCTTCGGGCATGTATCGACTCACGAATCAACTATGTTTTGTTTTTTAGTCTGGCGTCCTTTCGAACAATGATGGCTTGACAGCTGTAGAAATAAAAATAAATAAATAATTATAAATATCTTCACGCAATTCCCAATACAGGGGTAGACAGAGGTCGAGTCTAGACAATTAAGTCCCTTCGACCCACCTTTCACCGAAGATATTTTCGGGACAACGTGACAGGTGGTGAGCCCATCGCCGCCTTTATGTCCAAGCCAACGATATTCGTACATAAGTTTTGAAAACTCATTGGTACGAGCCTACCAACTGGGGATCGAACTCGGGTCTATTGACTCGAAATTCCGACCACCCAACCACTGGCTATCGTGACTTAGCTGCTGTAGCTGTAGAAATAATAATTTGAATTTCAAAATCATTATATGTTATTCTTAAATACTGTCTTATTTTTTAACAAATTAATAAAACATCAAAAAAAAATAGTTGAAGGACGTCGAATTAAAAAAATATCTTCGAGCCTTTCCCATACCTTGGGTAGATGAGAGGTACAGACAATTCAATCCTGTCGACCCAACTTTCACCGAAGATTTTTTTGGGACAACTTGACAAGTGATGAGCCCGTCGGCATCTTAATATCTAGGCCAACGATACTTAAGTTTCTTGTCAACAGAGGATCGAACTCGGGTATCTTGACTCGAATTCAGACCACCCAACCACTCGGCTCCGTTACGTAATCACTTCATATGTATAAGTTTAGTTATATATGAAATGTTACTACGATGGACCTCGTGGCCTGATACAAACTCTCGGTAAGATTTCTGATTAGATGATTATAGAATAACAGGTACAACGAGGCGTGAAACATGTACGAGGGTTTTTTTATATGGTAATTGAAATTTACGTGGTTTAAGGAATCGATTTCGAGACATTCATTATCGATGGTTTACGATGATCAGCGGATATCGATAATACGAATCTGGCAGCCATGTTGTGCCGACATTATCGGTTGTAAGCAACAAAAAGGATTATGGATAAATTCAGTATCGGTTACATGAATTTTAATGGCCGGATTGGATACGCAATAACAAGATATTTTTATTGTACCTATATTCATCATCAGCCATTGTTTTCTGAGTCATTACCATCGCCCATTACGTTTCAATGATTAATCATATATATATAACGCGCTGTAGAAGTCCACTGTATGCCTTTCTGTAATGAATGATTTGCCATAATCGACGTTAGGCAAGCGATTTGGCGATCGCAACACTAGACACCTCGCACCTTAGACGCTCTAGTATGGTGAATGGTAATTTTCGTCTGGTATTTTGAGATTCCGATCCTCTATTTGTAGGCAATAGTATTTTCAAGGTTTTTCTTTTAGCCGCCTCTCAAGACAACCCATTAAGTAAGGCGTGATATATTTTTACGCCATAATGGCAGTTTATTATTTCATTAATTACATTCTGATATTTTTGAAAAAAAAAAAACCTCAGTTATAAGATATGGATCGGTTGCTATTAAAGTTTTCTAATTTTTTACCCATAGTCTCTTTCTGGGTTAAGTGAGCTGAACTTCAACGGTTCTTAAGATCCCTCCAATAAGTAGTCGTAGCGCGAAAGTAAATAATACACCAATCGATGTAGGCAGAGACTTTTTTTTTAAATAGAAAAGGGAGGCAAACGAGCAGGTGGTTCACGTGATGGTGATTACCGCCGCCCGTGAACACCCGCAATACCAGAGGCATACAGATGCGTTGTCTCCCTTAGAGTACCCCCCCTTTCTCACCAGACCGCAGAAGTTAGAATTCTACTTTACGCCGGTATTCTGTGAGGTCGTGGTACCTTCCCGGTCGAGCCGGCCCATTCATGCAACAACAAAAGCTGCTGCGTGGCTCTACCACTGTAGAGCCACGCATCAGCTTTTACTCCAAAACATAAACTTTAATACTTTTGCTCGAAAACAATAAACTTCGCTAGTAATTGCATGTAACTCGCAACATAACCAAGAAACAACAATCGCAAGTATATTTTTTTTAAATATATTTAAAGCGGGATTTGAATCGCGGGTATATTGCATACCTGGTATTGACCACAGAACTAGAGGGTCGTCTTGGTGCATTATTAAAGTGGTTTTCATATTGCCTTCACCATTGTAAGCTAACGACGACCAGAGGTAAAAAAAAACATGACAATAGAGACGGCAGATGCACGAAGATACTGCACAATTAATTTTATACGTTTTCAAAAATAACATCTCTATCCAGAGGAAGCCATTTCTCCGACGTTTTGACGTGTTATAAATTCTTGTGGCGGTGTTTTTGTTGTTTCTCGTTTGTGATAGCATATGCTGAGTTAATGTTTTATTCGGTTTGCTTTGGTCAGTTTGAGTATTTTTTATTGTGTGACGCAAACTACGGTGGTACTTTATAATTCATTTCTACAGTATAACCTGCCCTTCCCAAGTCATGATAGCCAAGTGGATTTGGATTAAAGACAAGACACCCGAGTTTGATTCCCAGGTGGCAAACTCATACGAATAGGTTTTTTAAAAACTTATGTAGGATTTATATCGTTGGCTTGGACCTAAAGATGGCGACGGGATCACAATCCGTCACGTTGTCCTAAAAATGTCTTAGGTGGTAGTTAGGTCAATGGGACTTAATTGTCTAGACTTCTGTTTATCCCATGGGGATGGTATGAAAATATTTATGTATTTTTTACCTACCCTGAAGTTAAAAAGTGGTCAAGGCTAATAATATACATGCATTTTGATTCCCAATGTTTGCAAGTCGTACCAATTTTATTGACCTATAATACGGCGACGGGCTCACCACCTGTCACGTTGTCCCGAAAATATCTTCAGTGGAAGGTGGGTCAAAGGGACTTAATTGTCTAGACTTGATCTCTGTCTACCCCTGTATTGGGAATTGAAATATATTTTTTTATAATTTTCCAAAAAAGTTCTGAGAGTACCTATTAGTTGTAAATGCGTTCGTTTATAACATAGACACTTCTTTATATTAGAAAATATTAAAATACGTACAGTAATTAGCGAATTAAATTATAACAAAAAAAATTACAAATCCGCATCGCAATCAAAAATCCCGACATGAAAACTCCATTAATATACAAATGGATTCAAACCGAACTCCGTGGCGACAGATGGCCGAACGGACCCTCACTTTTGTATTTCCATTATATAAAGGACTGCTTTTTTTTCCCCAATGCGAACTATTATAACAAACAAATAAACTGGCGTACGAATGTTACAACGATTTATAAACAGTGCAATATTTGATTGTTGAATTATTATTTTTAATACACCACATGGTGCAGTTGATATTAATGCCAACCAAAATACGGTTACAACTCAATAACATTGCTTTGTAATGTTAATTTATAAAACCATCAACTTAAGGCTCAGGAGTGGTTAATTTACATATAACAATAAATAAATGTTAAAGGGATCCATTCAGTCTTAGAAACAGGGCAATTTTAAATTATTTTTATATGTCTATTAAATTTATTACATTATTAATGAATTATGGATTATTCGAGGACCTGTAAACTTTGCTAACCCGTACTGGAACAGCGTGGAGGAGGTTGAACAAGTTCAAGGGACGTATTTGCCTGTTACGTCACCTACTGAAAGAAAGGGCAAGTAAATTTTTATATGGATACCGAACCCAATAGACGACCATATAACCAAATTGGTAATGACCCTGCCTTCGAAAGACAAGTGTTGTGAGTTCGCATCCAGTAAGGAGTAAATATTTGTTTGATGAATACGAATGCTTGTACTTGTATCACGGATGTTTATATGTCTGACGACCTCCGTGGACGAGTGGTGTAAACACCGGTTTTCAAAGTGTCGCCATCTCGAGGTCCCGCGTTTGATTCCCGGACGGGTCAATGTAGTAAAACCACTTTTTCAAATGTTTCTGTCTTCCGTGGCTTACTACAATATTCGAATGGCGGGCTATGACCTGCGAAGTTATGTTTGAAAGTCCGCACCGTAAACCATTAGGATATTAATGCTTTCACTTATTTTTAATTTTCATTTCATTATTAATTATAATTAATTACTGATTTTTAATAGTATTCGGTATGCCAACGACACTTTTGCCTTGGGCTGTGTGCGTAAATTTCTTCCGTTTCTTCCTGTTGGTATCGTAAAAGTGACTAAGAAAAATAGCTTAAAATAACTACCCAGTCAATAACTACCAAGAGACGACTGGATAACCAATTCGAAAAATTACAGATCAAATTTGAGTAGACCGACGGTCACCGTTAAAACGTCTCAGTTGTGCGATATTGCGTTTGTCGTTCCGGCTGGCGATTATGGCAAATCCTCATAGGATATGGCAATATATTGCAGTTCCCCTATACCGAACTGTTAGCAAAGTAAGTATACATTTAAGTCTACTACAAATATTCCCATATTTCTACATAACCAATAGATAAGTCCGTCATTACTGACTTATAGTCTGATAATAATAAATCTTTCTAACTTGTACACACTTCCTCAAACAAGATTTGCATCGGAACAATCACGTGCAAAGTACGTAACAGCTGTAAGTAAAGGCGCCCGGTCCTCCATTGGGATACACGGGATTGAGGGAGATTTCATCTGGAGACTGCGTGTATAAATTACGCGTTGAATTGTGGCCGCGCGGTTTGGCGGGAACGTTCTCCCGAATGTAAGATATTATTTATTCGAAAATTGTACGTAGGTGTAGGCGAGGTGGTTTTCTTGTCTATTCCTGGATAAATTATTCGTAAATTTTTAAATTTTTATAAACCTATAAATTTAATGGTTCTTTATGATATTGTAAATGAAGACAACAATTTTACCAGTTAATAATTCTCAAAACTGAAAAAAACAATGATTGAATAAACTGAAAAGAAAGAATAAAAATTTTATATATATATATATATATATATATATATATATATATATATATACATACATATATATATATATATATATATATATATATACATACATATATATATATATATATATATATATATATATATATATATATATATATATATATATATATATATATATATATATATATATATATATATATATATATATATATATATATATATATATATATATATATATATATATATATATATATATATATATATATATATATGTAAGTACACATTCTACCATACATATACATAACTTAAATAAATTATGTGTAATAAAATTCACTAGCTTTCCCAATGCGGAGAGAGATTCAGACAAATAAGTGTTTTAGACCCACATTTCACTAAAACTACTCGGAACAACGTAATAGGTGTATAGTCAATAGTCGTTTTAGTGTCCAAACGAATGGTAGAATATGTACTTACATATATATATATATATATATATATATATATATATATATATATATATATATATATATATATATATATATATATATATATATATATATATATATATATATATATATATATATATATATATATATATATATATATATATATATATATATATATATATATATATATATATGTAAGTACACTAAAACGACTATTGATTATACACCTATTACGTTGTTCCGAGTAGTTTTAGTGAAATGTGGGTCTAAAACACTTATTTGTCTGAATCTCTCTCCGCATTGGGAAAGCTAGTGAATTTTATTACACATAATATATTTAAGTTATATCTAATTGCTGAGCACGATTGATTCGGCCTTGTATTATATACACCATGGGCTCGTTTTTCACCTAAATAACAGTGATTATTTTTTCTTTTTATAATATTTCCATAGACAAACGAACTTACTTTTGAAATAGATTCAAACAGTCATTCCTTTATTGGCCCGTTATGTAACAAAACATCATAAACGGATGCGGTCTTCTTTCAATCACGTGGCGCTAAAAGTTAATGTTGTTTTAGGTCCCCTGGCGCCAAACATATGGCACTAAACATCTTCAGAGCTCTAAAACATTTCAATAAAGGAACGTTTACGATTGTGTTCGAAAAGTTTTTTTCTTTGCAGGGATCATAAAGTGTGTTTACCCCCAACACTTGTCAGGATGACTGTAACAAAATAGTCGAGCTACCTCCGCAGGTTTATTTTCTTTTTTTTGTCTAAACATTTTTAGTGGACAAAAAAAGTTTACAAAAATCCACTCAGTGCTTGAAAATGTTCCGATATACAAATAGTACCTACGATAGCTAAGAGAAATTTTTTGCAGAACGGACCTAATGTAAAACACGGACATAACCTAGAAGTCACGATAGCCGAGTGGATGGGTGATTGGAATTCGAGTCAAGATATCTAAGTTTGGTACCTAGTTTGGTAGGCACGTATCAACGGTATTTTTCAAAAACGTATGAACGATTTATATCGTTGTGAATGAAGTAAAGATTTTGATGATGAACCATTCTACTACGAAGCTGTCGGCTTGTAGATAAAAAAATATATGTAATGTTACTATAAATAAAGAAATCATCGATGCGTTAATCTTCTAATGATTTCATGTTTCATCAATCATATCTCATAGAAACGTAATTTGTGTAACCATATGCCGTCGCCTTAAAATCTTTACCTGAGGCGTCAAAAAAAAAAGTAGTCTCAAAAAAGGTGGCAATAATGATGACATACCAGAGAACTAATGTGATGTCTCAATTTATGAAGTCAACTTACAACTAACGCTATAGTGTTTCATGGAATCGGAATTTTTTGCTTTGGAGAACTTCACAGAAATATTCGCAATAAATTCTCTCATCATATTTATCAACACTCGTTTAGATTTATAATTAATGGTTAACTTATGTCTTTAGTTTTATTAAAACAAGTTTATTGGTTCTTCGTGCAATTTCCCAATATTGGAGTAGGCAGAGGTCTAGGCGATGAAGTTTTTTTGATCAACAAAGGCTATTTGGGACTACATGGCAACTTAACGGTACATACATACATATATATTACTTACATTAATAAATATTCATATACAAATATGAAAATGCATGTTTTGAGAGTCGAGAAACAGTAATATTCATCACTTTTATTTTTTCCCCTAGCTGCTTTCGAACCCTAAACCCTTGCCACCGAAGACAAGTTCACTACCAACTATGCTATCGGGTCGATGAATTATTTTCGTCGTTAATTATCACGTTGATGAGAGAAAATGTTTTTATTTTGTGTCGATTTATCTGTATACGGCTCATTGGAGACCAATCCTCCATAACCCCAATCCACATTCCTGCATTACGAATAAAGCCATATTTCAATGCACCTATCAGACGAAATAATCGTGAGCCACTCTTAAATGCCCTTTTGACGACTAATTCCAAGCCAAATTATGCATTCCCGATGTGTGAACAGGCTAACTTTAAATATTTTCCCTAGTCCAGGTCACACAGGGTGTAAAGTCCGTGACTTCTAAGAAATTATAGATTCTTATCAACTTTTTTTTTCCTCTTTGATCTTCGGCACCGCTTACGAGGGACGGTTTTGGTACCTGTGTTATTTTTTTCTTCCGAAATGTCCCCGCAGCCGGTGCGGTCGTCATGATGTGCGAGGGAGATAGTCTTATCGTTCGCTACTGATGACCGTCAACTGTGTACATGAAGTGCCGACAACATTTAATTTACGATTTGGTGAATGTCATAAATACGTTCCCTTGTAGAGATGTATTCGATGACGGTAACACTGAATCACCTTTATTGCTTCCCCGATACGAAGAGACATTTCCAGTCTCGTTGAAAATTTGTTATTATAATCTTGACAAAATATTTCTGCGAAAATCGTTTTCATTTTTAAGATGTTTAAAATAAAAAAATATAATTCGATAAAGATTAATATAGATACATTGATAGGCACAAATTCAATTCCACAGATATTTCTCTGATACCAAAGTAAGTAGCTAAAGCACTTGTGCTATAGACACATTGATAAGAAGCAATGAAGGAACCATAAACACCCAGACACAAGGCAATGTAGGAATAGAGGTTTTCTTTAGCGACCCTTCCGAGAATCGAACCCGGTACCTCAGAGCTGGCGACACCACCAAAACTGGTGTGTACACCACTTGTCAACGGAGGTAGAACACATTAATAGCACCATTTAAATTATACATATGTAACAATTACTAAATATCTTCATGCATAATTCTTGACAGGGGAATCATGGAAAAGAGAATCGATCATCAAATAACAAGACCCTTACCTCTTTCACTTCGTTAAAATTCATCACACACGCACGCGTGTAGGTATCTGAGTACTCCAGACCGTCCCCTCCTTGAGCAATTTTCTCATACGGTCCTCGAAAATTTGTCTCTTATATTATTTTTTTTGTTTAATATTATAATTTATACTATTTCATATAATAACAGTATGTAAAATGTAAAACATTAATAATTGAAATTAAAATTGCTCCTGATTTTATAACAAAAGTGCCTTAGCTACTTAATTTGGGATCAGAGCAATATATGATGCTGTCCTTATTGTTTACATAAAAAAAACTACTGATAATGTTAGTTAAGCTATGACTATGGATGTTAATCTATGAGTAAAGCGCTTACTACATTTTTCTCTTCCACCCCAAGCATATGTCGCAGAAGTTAACGCTCTTTTGTTAACCGTATCGAAATTAAGATAATGTATAATGCCCGTCCGAATTTTTATTTTATTATCATACCCGTTTCTATAGCAGCTGTTGTGTTTTGTTATTTAATACCAGTGGGCAGTGACCGGCCGTTATAGATTGGCGGGGTCCCATAAAATTGAACAGGTAATAACTTCCATAATTGTCAATGACTTAATTTGAGTTTTGGTGAAAAAAAAACTTAATATATAAGGGTTCATTATTATTAGTCACGATAGCCGAGTTATTCGGTGGTCGGAATTTTGAGTCGAGAGACCCGAGTTCGATCCCCAGGTGGCAGTACCAATGAGTTTTCGTCGTTGGCTTGGACATAAAGACGGCGACAGGCTCACCACCTGTCACGTTGTCCCGAAAATATCTTCGGTGGAAGGTGGGTCAAAGGGACTTAATTGTCTAGACTTGACCTCTGTCTACCCCTGTATTGGGAATTGCGTGAAGATATTTTTATTTTATTTATATTCATTATTAGATCTCTTTTCTTGATTAGTTTATATCAAGCAACTTCATATACTAGAGTAGGCAGAGGTCTGGACGATGAAGTCCTTTCGACCCATTTTCCACTTTTTTTTTATAGAAAGTGGAAAAATTTTCTACTGAAACTTAGTTGGGAAAACGTGACGGGTAGTGAGCCCATCGCCGTCATTAATCTTTTGTTATATCGAACATGTTAAAATTAAAGTAAATACACAGAATAAAGTATTTGTAAATATTTTTTGATGTAACAAATTGTCAAACGTTTGTTACATCGCCATTTGTTACACCGCAATTCGCATCGAAAGGGCATCGTTCGTTACCGTTATTTGTTTGTTCCCACTGTCATGTTTCGAATACGAATGCAGGTTTTCACTAAATCCATTTGTGTTCTGCCATGTCCTTTTTCACTTGCTAAACTATAGAAACGTATATTTTGAATCATAATATATGATTTTTTTATTATATTTTTCTTTCTTAATTAAATGATTTTCGGTTTTTGTTGCGTTTTTTAAATAGTTTTTAACAAACTATTTTTACTTGCCGACGTTTCGGATGCTTTTCAGCATTAGTGGTCACGGGGGTACTGGTCATGTCGTGTCAGGTCATGTTGTCTTATCATGCCGTAAGACAAACTAATTAGCGATTGAGACATTGAAAACATTAATACGATTTAGGGATATTTTAACAACATATGAAGTTCGAAATGTATGTCAATATCCTCTAAAGAAATATATATATCCAAGAAAACTTTACAGAGCAATCTATAATTTTTAACATAGATAGATCGTGACAAAATCACATACATTGATCTAATCCTAATAGTAAATAGTAGCAGCACTTGTTCTATAGAATAGGAAACAAAAAATGTACCGCAGACACAAAATCATAATTTTCTCCCTCTATTTCACTATTTTTTTTTTCTTTTCACATTAGAAACATTCTTAAGCAGCTGGTACTTTATTGTGTTGATATGTAATTTTTTTAAATTAATTAAGAAACTGACAATGTATCCTACACGCTGAAATTTTAGTCATAGTAACTTTGTGAAAGAAAAACATATAAGTATGATTATTATTTACATTAATATGGAATCAATTTGAAGTAAATGACTGGTACAAATTCATATTCAAAAGCTTGTTTTCGAGCAGCCAGTACTTTTTGTGTTGATTTGTGTGTTTGACACTATATTTATTTAGTATTTTAACTAAGAAAATGGGAATACAGTTACACGTAGGAAATACACGATACCAAACTCTAATATATACATTATATGAAAGTAAAATGTAAAGTCTATGAAATAGTGCTTCAGTTACAACTTAAATGTAGGGGTACATTACTTTACCAATTTAAGTTCAGGATGACAAGAGTTTTTACGTCGTTGTAAACATTTTAGAGTCCAGTTTTATATCATGCTGGTTGTCTCAGAGGATTTAACAAGTTATTTGATGTAGCCATGTCGTTGCTTAGGAACTTTAAATATTTTGAAAGCTTGTCACATTTTCTTTATACGTATGCGCTATAATTAATATGTCTAGATAAAACATGTTCCTAACATTTAATAATATTTAAATTAATTAAAAGACGCGCATTCTTTAATTTCACCTCTATCATGAGATTGGGGAACTTTAAGTCTTCCAAAATTCCAATTTAATTTAAGAATTCTAAAAACGAATGATTCAATGTGGAAACAACAATAAATCGTCTGTAAATGGATGAGGAGTTTCACAATAAATATCTGATCTAACACCGTCTTTCTGCCCACGCCCATAATTCAGAGAGAGTTATCGGTATAAATTAAATAAACATTTCAAGTGAGACATTTACAATAAATGGTCGAGTCAACGCGAAACTTATAACCAAAATTGTTATTTACCATCGGTGGACCTAATTCTAAATAGAGCCAGTATAAACAAACGGAAAGTAATACGCTTATTTTATGTATTTACTGGTTGCTCCCCGCCGCGTTGCCAGCGGTTTAACACTTAATGCGGAACCCTACCTCTTTTTTTAAAATAAAATTAGCTTAATTTACTCCACATAATATTAGCTACCTGCTAGTGAAAGTCCCGCTACAATTGATGGAGCCGTTAGAGATTATCCGAAACAAACAGAGAGAAACATTTTTTCAATTGATTTTTTATAGGACATACTTATGATATATGTACTCACGACTATACGAATTTAGTGAAAAGCTGTTAATATGAAATTAAAAACAGACACTACAATTTTATTTATATGTACAGATTTAATTTAACAGAGAATACAGACGTCGTGACCACGAGACACATTAATCGGCGTACCATCTGAAACTAAAATCCGAGCATCGTAAATCGTAACTAGAACCAGTGCAATATGCAAATACATGTTACTGTCTGGCTTTCTGTGAGTCGATCTACATTATTCTAATCAACAAAAACTTAGTATGTCACGATAGCCGAGGGAATTCGAAGTCGAGTCGAAATTTCGAGTCGAGAGACCCGAGTTCGATCCCCAGGTGGCAGACTCGTACCAATGTAAGAATAATATTGTTAGCTTGGACATAAAGATGGCGACAGGCTCACCACCTGTCACGTTGTCCCGAAAATATCTTCGGTGGAAGGAGGGTCGAAGGGACTTAATTTTCTAGATTAGACCTCTGTCTACCCCTGTATTGGGAATTGCGATTAGGAATTAACAAAAACTTAGATCCAACATGAGGTGACAATTGGATTTATATCGGCGTCTAAAACCATTTACACTTTTTTATGGGAGGTACGGTGAAAAAGAAGCCACTTAATGAAACAACTTCAATCGAATAAAAAAATATCTTCAATCAGTTTTTTTTAAAACTTATTTACGACTTATATCGTTGGCTTGTACATAAAGACGGCGTTAGGCTCACCACCTGTAACGTTGTCCCAAATAAGCTTCCGAAGGGTGGGTCGAAAGTACTTAGTCTAGATCTCTGTCTACTCCACTTCTGGTAAAATAATAAAAATCACTGGTATTTTTGGAGTGACGTCAAAGCAATCGGATAACTATTTGATTATGGTGTAATAAACCAGTCGATGGTTCATTTTGAGTGGGTGTTAATTCTTTGTTCGATTTTCTTAGGCCCGAATGAACTTAAAAGCTATAAAAAGTGAGATTTTATGATACGAAATCACTAAAATCATTGATCGTCGTGGGTGGTCATTGATGTTCCACGTTCCTGGTCTCATAAATAGTTTTGTTAAAACACACACCAGATGGTACTATGGTTAACTGTTGTTTCGAATTATACCGGAGGAAACTCTTTAATTCGATAGAGATAATTATAGACACTTTTTATGTCGAAATAGAAATAAATTCTAAAACATGTCAAAGCACTTCATTTATTATTATATTTATTTTATTTATCTTCACGCACAATCCCTGACGGGGTAGCCAGAGAGAACAGATCGCCAAATGTCACGATCCCTACATACTTCTTTCGCTTCTTTCAGATTCATCATCTTCTTCATACATGCACGTCTAGGTATCCGAGTACTCTTGACCCTCCTCTCTTCGAGCAATTTGCTCACATGGTCTTCGAAAGTTAATCTCGGTCTACCTCGACACCTTTTAATATTAACTTTCGCGCTATATATTTTCTTCACCATTCGGTCTTCACTCATTCGCTCTACGTGACCAAACCATCGAAGCACGCCCTTATCCATTTTTGAGACAAGGTCATCTTTCAAACCTGCCATATTGCGAATCTCTTCGTTTCGCTTTCGGTCGGCCATGGTAAGGCCGCACATTTTACGAAGAGATCGCATCTCCACTGCATTCAACCTGCTTTTATGCTTCTTCTGGCATACCCAGGTTTCGCTGCCATATAACAAAGTCGGTACCAACACTGCGTTATGTATTGCAAGGCGTGCACTTTTCACAACGCCTTGCCTTTTGATTAACGCAGTCAGGGCACCATTGACTTTGTTCCCGGCAGCGACACGCCTGTCCACATCTAAATCACATCTTCCATCCCGGCTAAACGCACTCCCCAAGTATACAATTTCATTCACCTGTTCTAGACATTCCTGATTTACCCAAATTTCGCACTTCGTTCTTTCTTCGTCCCTTTCAAATACCAGAACCTTAGTTTTATTAGCATTCAAACGGAGACCATTAATTTCACATTCTTCTTACATACACGTGACTAATGCCTGCAGTTCTGCCTCTGATGGTGCTATAAGCACTGCATCATCAGTATAAAGCAGACAATTTACTTTTATGTCACCCAATTTCACACCCAAACAGCTATCTTTCAGCTTCTGTAAACAGCTGTCGAGATACAGTATGAATAGCCAGGAAGACATGACACAACCCTGTTTTACGCCCGTTTGGACGCTAAACATGAGTCATGCCCTACCCGCACACAGGCTTTACAGTCACAGTAAAGTGACTGCACAGCCCTTAGCAATCGACCATACACACCATACCCCGGCAACAGTTCCCACATTTTCTTCCTTACAACCTTATCAAATGCTTTCTCAAGATCCACAAAAGCACAGAAAATCCTCTGGTTAGCAGCCAGAAGCTTCTCCGTGATCATGCGGAGAGAAAACATTTGATCCGTGCATCCTCTTCCAGGTCTAAATCCGCATTGTGCCTCCCATAGAAATCTTTCCGATTTATCTTGCATCCTACGTGTCAAAACCTTCGAGTAAACTTTACTTGCTAAACTGGTCAAGCTGATCGCCCGATAGCACCCGCAGTCATTATGTGAACCTTTACCTTTATATAAAGGCACAATGACGGCGGATCGCCAATCATCCGGAACAGCCCCCGTTCGCCAGCACAAATTGCACAGCAGATGAAAGCTGTCCCAGACGCGTGGCCCACCATACTTGACCATTTCAGCAGTAACTCTGTCTAGTCCCGCAGCCTTACCACATTTCAAACTTCTAATCGCATATTCAATCTCTTTCATACTGATGACCTCAGTGTCATCGAGGTCCGAGTCTGGCGTACCATCACACGCATAATCACGCACATCTCTCTATAAAATTCGCTCCATCGCTGCATGACGTCCGATTTTTCTGAGAGGACGTCATTGGTTCCCGAAAGCACTTTATTCATTCTTAAGGCTGTCGCACCACTCCGGGTCCTTCCAACCTCTTTCCAGAAGAGTTTGGAGTTCTCCTTGAAGTTGTGCGACAACCTTTCGTCCGCTTCCATTCTACTCTTTTCACGCACTTCCTCAATCAATGCTTTCGTGTGAACTTTCTGGAGCTTATATCTTTCTTTCCTCTTCTCTCTCATATCCTTATCATTACTAGAGGCCAAGTAGTCTAACCATGCTTTCTTCTTCTTATTTACAGCTTCTTTCACTTCGTCATTCCACCATGCATCACCCTTTTTACTACTACCTCTTTTCACAGTTCCACACACGTCTTCCGCTGCACTAACCATTCCATCTCTAAGGCTCTGCCATATTTCTTCCACACATTCTTTCCTAACACCAATGCTGTCCAGCTTTTCGGCTACCCTTGCTTGATATTTATTCCTAGTGTCCGCTTCCTGAAGCTTTAATTTGATCGCACTTTAATAATATTTCAAATTAAAAATAAAAGTAAATTAAAATAAATGTATATTTTCACACAATTCCCAATACAGACAGGTTAGACAGAGGTCTAGTCTGGATAATTAAGTCCCTTCAACCCAGCTTCCACAGAAGATATTTTCGGGACAACGTGACAAGTGGTGAGCCCGTTGCCGTCTTTAATGTCAACCAACGATGAAATTCGTACATAAGTTTTTGAAAAACCCATTGGTTCGAGCCTGCCACCTGGGGATCGAACTCAGGCCTCTTGACTCGAAATTCCGACCACCTATCCAACGGCTACCGTGACTTTTAAAATGTGTAAATGTAAATTAATAATGACAATTATATGTAAACAGGATTATATATCTCAAAACTTTCGTTTCATTGAATGACGAAAGGCTTTCGATCCAGAAAGGTATTAATTTTTGGACCTCAGTCTATCCCAGTATTGGCAATAGTGTAAAGATATTTTTAATATGGTACATACCTAGAATAACATCAATAAAATCTCTATCTAAATTCAAAATATTATACAAATCGTTACATTATTTTTCGAGGCACTACTAAAATAATTTTATAAATGTAAAAAGTTAGTCCTATTAAACGCATTATATTTTATTTGAATACGAATTTCATGAATTTCATTGACACTGGTTTAATCTTAATAGAAATAAAAAATCACAATAAATAAAGTCTTGATAGATTCCATAGGGCATACAAACAGCAGCAATCTGCAATACTTAGTAGAAAATTATTCTGTAGTATTTAAAAATATTACGTCTTTGAAATAACAGTAATAATAAAGATTTCTTGATTGACAGTTTAAAGTTTCACAGACGTATTGTTACAGTGCATTTTCGGTGAAAAATATTTGAGTCGTTTCAAATACACATTCAGTTATATTTGTACCGGTATTATTTCTTCGAATCATCAGACGCGTATGTCTCGGACTGGATTCCGTCGCTATGTCGACTCCATATTTCATCTTTCAGACATCTGTCGAGTCGAACATGATCAACTTTGTCGCTGCCTGCGGTATTAATTTCCCTTTGCTCCCGTTTATTGCATGTGATTGGGTTATTTCCGTGGCAACTTTTCTCTCCGCCGGATTCTTAAATAAGATATGTCTATGCTTTTTATGTTTCAATCTCATCGGTTTTAACAAGAGGTAGTTTATAATTTATAATTATGATGTCTGTGTACCACCTTTTTATGTTAATATTTGTTTTGCTATCTACTTTAGGCACATATTGTACGGCTGTCTGTAAAAGTATAAAAAATAACAATTAAGAACTCTGACTTCTGAACTAAACGAGGCCAATACTATAGCAGTTAGCGGTTTTCACAAATAGTAAAGAGTAAGACAAGTGAGTCATCAACATTTCAACCCTTTGATATATGATTTTTTTTTTCAAATAAATTTATTGATGTTCACCTCGTGAACTTTTTGACCATTGATTTAGGCAATTTACCTCTCAGCTAAGTGTAATGGTAGCGAATGCTAATGGGCAGTCATACCCTCTAGGGATTAAGTGGTATGACACAACATATGATTAAGTACCGTAATATTATTAAGGATATAAAGGAAAAATACCCACAAAAATATATACTTATGGCATTTTGTTAACGTTCATTGAAAAAACATGTTTAATATATGTTTTATTAACGTTCAATTGGTGCAAGATAGATAATATATTATTCTGCACTTTGGAAGTAATCGTTTCGTGTCATCCACTATAATGAACAGAGGCCCTTATGTTACTGGACAGCAAAAAGAGTTAATCGTTCAACACCCGAAGTGTTTCGTTTGGTTTTTACTACATTCTTACAGTAATAAATACAAACCCTCTGTAGTTTGTGTCGACCTCCGTCGTCGAGTGGTTTACGCATCGGTTTTTAAGCTTTGGACATCTCTGAGGTCCCGGATGCGATTCCCGGTCAAAACTACTTTTTAAAGCAGAAACCTAATTTTTCTACATTGTTTCTAGTCCAGGCGTTTTTGATACGTTCTTTGTTTGCGATTATATAACATATGTACTTTAGCTACTTACTTAGGAAGAAATGCATGCGATGTGATTTTATCACACTGAATTTACGATAAAACTGCAAACGGCGAGGAAGTAAATAAATTACAAACAGCGTTTTAAATTAGTATTATAATTGAGTATGAGTTAGGTTAGCTACTTAGTACGTTGTGAATTAGGTCAAGTTATAATATAGGCGTGCTTTCAAAAGTTCTTGATACTAAAAAAAGACGACCTTTTAATTTACGGTAAAACATAAAATGTATGTTTTAAAAACCATATTCCGAGTCAACAAAATTCAAAAGATGCAGGTTCTACTACAATTTTCTTAACTTAAATAGTTTATAATATACTTGATTTTAAGATGGAATATTTTTTATTTTATACCATTGAAATATGCATTTCATATTTGCATTTTATATTTAAAAATTAGAAGTTTTTTTTTATCTGTATATATTATTCATATATACAACACTACTGTGGATTCAAAACTCGAAAAGTTGTTAATGCATTGACTTAAAATTTTGTCAGGTTGATTAATTTTTACCTAAGTGCATTTGTTAATTACCAAAAAATAAATAAAAATATATTTCCCTCCAGTTACCAGCACTTAGGGAATCATAGTTTGTAGTTTATACGTGAACTTAGTATTTATTATATATAATTCTTGTGTCACGTTGTTACTCACGAAAAACTCCGAATCTATCTAACCGATTAATTTACAATGTGACTTCACGATAGCCGAATGGTTGGGAATTTCGAGTCAAGAGGCTCGAGTTCGATCCCCAGGTGGCAAGCTCGTACCAATGGGTTTTTCAAAAACTGGTGGAAGGTGGGTCAAAGGGACTTAATTGTCTAGACTAGACCTCTGTTTACCCCTGTATTGGGAATTGCGTGAAGATATTTATTTATTTATTTTATTTATTTTCAATGTGTCAATGTGTCAATTCAATTTAAGTCACGATAGCCGAGTAGTTGGGTGGTCGGAATTCCGAGTCAATAGACCCGAGTTCGATCCCCAGTTGGTAGGCTCGTACCAATGGGTTTTTCAAAAACTTATGTACGAATATCGTTGGCTTGGACATAAAGGCGGCGACGGGCTCACCACCTGTCACGTTGTCCCGAAAATATCTTCGGTGAAAGGTGGGTCGAAGGGACTTAATTGTCTAGACTCGACCTCTGTCTACCCCTGTATTGGGAATTGCGTGAAGATATATTATTTTCAATGTGTGTTTTGCTGTCATGCCTAAGCCTAATAGTGCCTAATTGAAAAATAAACTTTTTTATGTTCTGTATTTTACTATAACGTATTGTGTAATTGTTTTATAGAACGCCATGGCAGCCGCATTATCTATATTTTTACTTATTTAGCAGGCTGCCATAGCAAAGTGTAGCCAAGTTTATGTAGTATTATTATAACACAAATAAATATGAGGAATATTCGACGCCACGCCTTGAAATTTATATGTTATTTTTTCGATATTGGAAATGCGACACTGTGATTAATGTTATGTCATTGTCAGATTAGGACACAATTGTTTCTTCAAAATGTATTCACATGTTATCAGTTCCATTCATGAACGTGTTGATGCATTTGATCGGGATTGGATTGTGACAGAATCAATTTATTTTTCTTAGTTATTTGTTCAACAATAAATCTACGGTCGTAGTAATGTAGTGAGCGATGCAATGAGTCGTGGGAATGTGTTGACTTTAACTCTTTTATGCTAATGTGTTTATTATATTGTGCTGCAACGTTATTTGCTTTCGTGTTCATATGTTTTTGAAATGTTTGTATGTGCAAAAGTGTTATATATTTTTATGTCTCGTTTCAAAATCTGGATGAAGTATGAAACGCACTTATGTTTATCTCTTTATAAGTTAATTACTAGAAATCAGTGTTTATTTGCCTAATGACTTCAAGTGATTTAATTAAATAAAGAAGTAAAAGAGTTAATGTGTACAGATAGGTAACAGTGACTTGAAATATATGTTTCAACATTGATTTAGGTTTGGGTGTATGTGGTGCCTTCGGTGTTTCTGAATTCATGTATATATATCAAAAAGATTGCAGGCAAAAATATAACTTGCTTAGAAAACTTTTTGTAAATAATTTTATCCAATGCTCCGTTTGTAGTTAAAAGATATAAATTATCTGGGTCAGTAGATTGATAACGATAGTTGACCGTGTGAAAAACCGCTAGATTTTATTCTTAAAACTGTAATAATTTTATTTCCAACAATATTTATATTACGATATATTTTTAGATGTGTCTAAGAAATAAAACTTTATATCAATCTGTCGATTATTTTTTCCGTGATGCTTTTTGATGATGATTGTTAAACATTACTAATCTTTATCAACTTGTAATTATAGTGAGAATCGTCTGAGGCATGATATCGATAAAAACACAGAATGCCAAATACAGCTTATTAAATTACATTGTATAGTTATTCAATTAACTTGAATCTTCATAATTAAAGAATTATAAGCCATACATTAAACGGTCAAGAATATGCATTAGGGATACGAAATTATTATGCCGTTTGAAACAAAAAGAAACAATTAAGTTTGCCGCGAAATTTTTTGTGAACTACGAAAATCACTTAAGCTCCTTAAATCCCGCTCTAAGTTTTTTTTTGTAGCGCAAAAAGCGCTTCAGAAAAGGTGATTGAGCGTCATACATTTTGATGTCAGCGTTTTTGCCTTTATCTTGTTATTGTTGACACAAAAAGCTTGTTGCTCGCCTGTTACTGTTTTTGCTACTTGACAAGTTACTTCAGCGGACTAACTTTAATATGTCGCGAATAAGTATCTCATTATTTGTCTGATGTTTTCGCGTTGTGAATAATTGTTGTCGCATTGTTTTATAAAAAAATAAACACATAAACTCTTGTTTTGTTTAACTTTCACCGTACATTAAATTGTTTATGACATATAATCAACGTTACGAATTTAATGAGCTGTCGTTAAATTTTACAATACAACAATACAGCGTTTTTATTGGCGTACGAGTTCAAGTCAACTGTAATAACTAAAGAATTATTTATTTTGGTAATTATATGGCGTATTATTAATTATTGACAAGTTACTTTGTTGGTAACTATAATAGCAATGAAGATTATATAATTTGTTATATTTATAGCTGGAATTAACATTACAGAATAAGTTGTTTTCTTTGGACGACCTCCCTGGACGAGTAGACTAAACACGGGTTTTTAGGGTGTCGTCATTTTGAGGTTCCAGGTTCGATTCATGGTCGGTCAATGTAGAAAAACCACTTTTTCTACATTTTCTCGGGTTTGGGTGTTTGTGGTGCCTTCGTTGTTTCAGATTCCCATACCACAAGTGCTTTAGCAGTTTTTTGGGATCGGAGCAATGTATGTGATGTTGTCCCTTTCTGTATTTGTATCTATGTATCTATATGTATAAAAAAAGAAAGTATTTCCAACATATATAGAGAGGAAAAGGAGAGAAGGAGGAGGTTTTTTCGGTCTTGATAACTTAGTACTTACTACACAAAATGCAACATACGATCAATAAACTAACTGTGTGACCACGACGCAATTTTCTATGGAAAGCTAAAACACACGGATTCGAACATGAATTTAATCCAGATCTTTACAACTAGACCGTCGTGATTTCAATCAAGCAGCGTAACCACTCTACATAATACTATTTCTCATTAGCGCCGGCTTAAAATACAGTAATAAATATCTAATTAGAATAACAAAGGAAGCGTCCTAGGGTATAATAACTTTTCATAATCTTAACGGAAAACGTTGAAAAGGGGATGGAACAACGAAATGAACTGTCAACCGCGATGTCTTAAAATCCAATTACTCTGCATCTAACAAATGCGAGGATTTAAATTAACCTTCATCTTGTTATACAAGATACCTCAGGTTCTCCTTATAAATAAACTCACTAAGGGATATTCTTATTACAGTCGACGCAATTACTGACGTTAAACGTTCTACGCTTGCTTGTATGTTTGCTTCTTGAATTTATATTACAAATTAACGACACTGTAAAAAATGAATTGTTTGTAGTGTATTTTTATAAATTACGTTAAGATTCGAGTCAACAGTTCGATCCTCAGGTGGTAGGCCCGTACCATTGGGTTTTTTCAAAACTGATGTACGATTTATATCATTGGCCGGGACATAAAAACGACGACGGGCTAACCACCGGTCCCGTTGTGCCAAAAAATGACTTCGGTGGAAGGTAAGTCGAAAGGACTTATTTTTTCTAGACCTCTGTCTACCCCTGTATTGGGAATTTTTAATACATACTATAATTTTGTATCGATAGTTTATTATGTGAAGTTTCAATTAAAAAAAATATAGTTGGTAAAAGTAAAGTAGCATTTCTAATATCGTAGAAACATGAACGTGTCGTGACATTGCCTAAAGCAATACACGTATTCCGTTATTTGTGTTTGGTAGCTTTCACCTAAAAATATATGCCAAAACATAAAAAGCAATGACAATGATGGGAAAACATAACCATGGTTTGATTAGCTTTAACTGTACTTAATACTCTGTCTTTAGCTAGTTAAGCACTTTAATAAATTAAATTAGTAAGATTAAAGTACGTGAATGTTCACTACCCGGCTCATTGTTATTAAATAATAAATTAATATCTTTCTACTCTCTTTTCCATCTTGAATGGTCAAACCATCCCCCTTATCTAAAGAATAAATTTCAGTATATCTTTTCTACTCGTGATAAGGTTCTTCGCTCTTCTGCTAATCATAAGCTGAGTATCTCGCAACACTTTACTGGTTTCATGGATAGCTTATTTAAGATTCAGGCTACACTGCTCTGGAAGTCCTCACCCGAAGACATCAGAAAAGCACCAAGTAAGATTGCTTTCAAACGTATAGTACGTGAACACTTATTATGATCATCATACAAACATTAATAACTAATCATATTTATTATATTTTAGGTATGTATGTATTGTATGTGCTATTTATTTATATCTACGTATGTAGAATATCGTTCGTTAGTCTATGTACGTATACTCGTATTTATATATAAATAAATAAGTTTAATTAACCTTTCTTATTATCTATTATATATTATTTATGCACCTACTGATTTCCATATTTCTCCATGCCCTGGGTTGACTGGCAGAGAACGTCAAAAGGCATTAAGTCCACCCATTTTTTTCCATTTGGTGTTACAATACAGTATAAATGAATATAAATAAATAATAAATAAATACATATATAGATAGGGACAACATCACATACATCTCTCCAATCCCAATGTTAGAAGTTAAAGCACTTGAGGTATGGGAATCGGAAACAACGAAGGCACCACAAACACATTGACCCGTCCGGGAATCGAACCCGGAACCTCGAGATGGTGACGCCTTGAAAACCGGTGTTTACGCCACTCGTCTACGGAGGTATTAATTTTCAGTACGAATATATGGTACTAATTTCAGGAATTAGTATCTGCTAACATCGAATCTGGGTAACTCTTGTATTATGACGGGCGTGCTATACCTCTATACTATTACAGCGAGCGTAAAATAAAGTTAATT
Organism: Sericinus montela; assembly: GCA_029286605.1. Classification (NCBI taxonomy): domain Eukaryota; kingdom Metazoa; phylum Arthropoda; class Insecta; order Lepidoptera; family Papilionidae; genus Sericinus; species Sericinus montela. The sequence continues at coordinate 7,153,697 of JAGSMR010000007.1, read as the reverse complement.
TCGCAGCTTCCATTTTTCGCTATAAAAATATCTGCGAATAGACTAAACATTTTGATCGAGATAGAGTAAATGAACTAATCAATCAATCAGACTAAAGCCTCCACGATGAGAACCAATTCGTTGAAGACAAACGCACCGTGACAAATGTCACGGTAATTGCCAGCTGCTAGCGAGAACAAAGATTTCAGGAGAATATTTTTTTCTCAGAAGCGAAAATCGCAATCGCTTAAATAAGTCAGTACACGATTGATGAGCTCCCACTGAAGTCGGGCGAAAAATGAATGTCATTGTTCCCGCGTTGATTCTTACAGAGTAGGTCTAATATTATTATATAATCTATGTACTCCCTTGATTTTATTAATATTTTGAGCTCTATAATATTAAAATAATGAAAAAAGATAATATCCATCAAAATATTGGAAAGTTTAATGTCACTGCCAAATTTTAGTATTATGCCATAATGTCTTAGTTTTTACGCCCAAAATACAAGAATAATTTATACTGGATTTAGATTGGACATAAAGACAGCGACGATCTCACCAACTATCACGTTGTTTCAAAATGTCTTAATTGTCTAGATCTATGTCTAGACAATTAAGACATTTGTCTCTGTCTTTGTATTGGGAATGATGTATTATAGATAGATAACTTATTTTCATATTTTAAAATTAGAAATATAGAAGGGAAAAACGATTGTTTTGTGCGTGGTAATATCGTAGTATCATTTGTAAGTTATTTTACTTTAATATTATTAAAGCAGTTATGAATATCCATACTATAAAAATGTGTATCAACAAATAGAGATATATGTTCCGGAAGTCTCAAACAAGTACTCACCTGTTTATGAATCACCTATTTTAGTACCATTTCTGCCGCCAAACAAGTTTTATTAATATTAGTGTGTTATTGGCCGAGTGAAGAATGTCACTGTTTTCTGGGGAATTCCATGACAGTCCGCGGGAGTTACTGCCTCTCTATAAGCCACTTCTTTCTAGGTTCTTTAAATATGTAAACGGCCTACAAAAGCCACTTACCGTCAGGTTGACTGAAATAAATAAGGTTATAGTTTGATTAGGGACATTAAAAGGTTGATTAGGGACAACATCACATCCATTGCTCTAATACCAAAGTAAATATCTAAAGCACTCGTATTGAAATCGGAAACAGCGTTCGTAAACACCCAGACTTGAGACAATGTAGAAAACTTTATTTCCTTCATTGCTCCGTTCGAGAATTGAACTGGGGACCTTAGAGCTGACGTCAGTCGCTCACGGAGGTCGTCGATTATTGTTTCGTTTCTTGCTCTTTTTATATCAAGAGTGGAGCATAACTATGGATGCCCAATTTGTTTAAAATCAGAAGTGATAGCGATTAAACGTAAGATTAACTTTAAAAAAACATCAAGTTTGTGACCACTAAAAAGTGCGATTTTATACAGAGTAATTTAACTGTAATCGTATATATTTAGTTTAACATTTGCAAAAAAAAAACGTCAAAATTCAATGACAGAAATCGAGATTAATGTTTGCTCTACGTGATAGTTATTCTACATCAGGTGCGACCGCGATCCCTATTCAAACTTCACGGAGGTCTTAGCTTTCCTCAAGCCACGTCGACCTCGTATTGCGGAGAAAAACACAAGGATTTACGATTGTAGTGAGAAAAAGTTTAACTTAGAGCTTTGAAAAATTCCGAAGTGCGGGGCATATTTTGTTTTAAACAATAATAGGTTGCATTGCGATGTAGTAGTGGTATACTTATATACTACGTCTTTCTTTCCGTGGGGGTCCTAAGAAGCGAAAAAAGCAATAGCCCTCAAAATGTTTATAGCTGCCGGCAAATGGCGATATAACAAATTTGAAAATTATTAAAAGAAAAATCAGCAAATTGTTAACGGGCAGCAGCACCTTAAGTGCCAGAAGTCTGGTAAGCATCTGGCACTTAAGACGTGGTGTCTTGGTGTCAAGGTATCTTGACTTTCGTTACTGAAGAGGCCTGTATCGTGCAATGGATTTTGTATGCAGTTATGTATCTAAGAGGTATCATGTATGGTTGTACCTAAACAAATAATAACATACGGCGAAATCATCCCGCCTTCGCCTTTTCGTCGGTACTCGTAAAGTTCACGAAAAAATCCAAAGCTTCGTCGAAATTTACGATCTATTCGTTCGGAAACAGTTTTTTGTGATATCTGAATGCAATTTAAGCTGGCGAATCTGTGGGATCGTCCGTCGGCCAAAATTACGGGGCGGTTTGTGTTGCAAACGAATATATAGACTGCATAAACAAACGTTAGAGGGTTGGATTTCGTTAAATTAAATATTAATATATCGGATATTAATTTTGACTCAGTATGTTTATAGAAAGAAAAAATAATTGCAGTACTTTACATACAGTATATTTTATTCTTTCACAAAAATACTTAATAAATAAACACTAGTCGTCATAAATCACAATTCACAATAAACGCTAGTTTAAAGTAGTACTATTATTAATATTTGAACATATTAACACTAAATTAATTTTCTTAAATTAAAATAATTCAAAACATGTTTATAATCCATTGACTTTTTTCAATAAAAGCGCCTTTTCAAGCGTAAACATGAACAAACATTGTCACAGTATTTACTTTTGATCTGTACCGAAATCACGATCGACCCGTCTCCACTGCGTTTGTTGATCGTACGTGCGTACAAAATTTGTCTCATTTTAACAGGCGATGTGGTTTAATGGTACTGTCTGAGAAAGCAGTTCCGACTTTGTCACTTTTTATTACTATCTTACAGAAAATTGACGAACCGACAGGCTAATTCGTAGTGGCCATGCCTTCGAAGCTGACGATTGAGGGTTTCAATCCCGCAATATATATATATATATATATATATATATATATATATATATATATATATATATATATATATATATATATATATATATATATATATATATATACTCTAGTATAAATGTATTTGTACATATGTATACATACATACATATATACATTTGTGTGAGATTATGGCACTTTTGGCATGTACACTAAACCGGCGATAGGCTCACCACCTATCAGTGCTGGGAATATTCTTTTTTAATTTAAATAAACTGATGTAATACTTTATTTACAGAAAAAATTATGTTAATATTTACAATACTTATTAACTAAAAACAATTATAATCGTAGAGCCCTACTCCTCGTGGCATGGTACCAAGAACGCTGGCTGCATTTCCACGTTGAATGGCTAGACTTAACCGTTGAGCGAGAAAAGAACCAGCCCTCTTGTCACCAGCGGCAACGATATCGCGGATACAATTCCTTTAGAAACTGCATCGCGCGGGGACCCCACGGACCGATTACAATTAAATTACCACGGACTTTAAATTGGTTTAGGACAATGCTATAGGTGGTGTGTCCGTCGCTATCTTAATATTGTTGAAAGTGTATATAGGTGAAGCTTCGAAAAAACTCACGATGAATCGAACTTGAGTTCCTCGAGTAAGGATTTTCCTTAATTCCCGTCTTACGACATACGGGATAAAAGACGTTGGTTATAAAAAAAAAATTAAAATATCTTCACGCAATTCCCAATACAGGGGTAGACAGAGGTCAAGTCTAGACAATTAAGTCCCTTTGACCCACCTTCCACCGAAGATATTTTCGGGACAACGTGACAGGTGGTGAGCCCGTCGCCGCCTTTATGTCCAAGCCAACGATGAAATTCGTACATAAGTTTTTGAAAAACTCTTTGGTACTGCCACCTGGGGATCGAACTCGGGTCTCTCGACTCGAAATTCCGATCACCCAACAACTCGGCTATCGTGACTTATAAAGACGTTGGTTGATTCATATTTTCTACACTTTTTACGTTTTCACGGATCTTGGTGTTTGTGCTACCATAGTTGTTTCTGATTCCATAACGCAAGTGCTATTTTGAAATCACAGCAATGTATAAGATACGGGACACCATTATATACATTACTCTGATCCCTAAGTATATATCTGTATTTATTATCCATAATTGCGACAATCATTCAACAATCTCTGAGTTGTTAACTCAGAGATTGTACTCTGAGTCTAACTTAACATTATGGTGAGTAACATTAACGAAATCACGAGCAAAAGTGAATATGAATTATTGAAATTATCTCTGTTAATTATGGTGAAAAAGCACTTAAAATTAACGCCACGCGAACATCATAAGTAAATACAATCGTATACATACCATTTCTAAGCCTCTCTCGCGTTCATCAAAGTGGAGTACACTTAATTTAATATATACAAGTATATAAGCATACTAATTTTAATTAAATTCCCCTTAATTGTAATGCGAAGTTAATGCGTACACGGTTAAAAGATCTCGCCCGAATTTCGTTTCAGTAATTTAATGAGTGGGCCATAAATAAAGTTTTCCCAGATCGCGCTTTTTGGATGATGCTATCTTACTTCGCTTTAGACTTGCTCGTTACGCGCAGCTGTTTCAGCTGTAAAAATAAAAAATAAATATCTTCACACCATTCCCTATACTGGGTTAGACAAAGGTCTAGACAATTAAGTCGTTTCAGGTGGTAGTGACAATTGACGTGACAGATGGTGTGCCTGACACCGTTGTTATGTCCAAACCAACGTACAACAACAAACAATTTAAATCGTACATAAGTTTTGAAAAAACAAAATCGAACTCTGGTCTCTTGACTCGAATTTCAATCACCCTACCACTTGGCTATCATGACTATATGTAAACACACTTATTCTTATAGGCAAGACTAAGACCTAAAGGCTCAAAATGCACCTGCTTCACCGTTTGTGTCGTGGAGATTCGTAGTTGTCGACAACTACTAACTAAAAACGTTACTTACCATGATGCGATGTTAGCCTGTTATGACTCTTTGCAATAAAATAAACCGTACAATACCCTGTGCAAGTATTCAAATTCAAATTGTTTATTTGCAAGAACATAGTACATTTACAGGTGTCTACTTTTATTTATATCTATATGTAAATCCTGGATTTATTAAAACAAAACCTAGAATAACTTTATTTTTAACCAAATTAGAAAAATTGAGGAGATAATAACTCTGTTGTGTTTCCTTTTTAAAGTTTGTTACCATATAACTCCGTCTTATGTAAACCTATATCGATAATTATTTTTTATTTGAAAGGGTATACTTCAGTTTGGTCTCACTGGCACCACATCTGCATCTAATCAAAATTAGAAACTTCCCAGAAATTTATTCACATTTTATGGAAATTTTTTAAATATTCAATGAAGTAATTGGTATTTGTGTAAATGTCAATAGTGTAGTGAAAATGGCTCAATTAAAAAAGGGTTTGAAGTGTAATAAGAAAAAAAAAACTAAAAAATGTATCAAATACGTGTGAGTGAGTATAATAATGTAGTATTGGGAGAAATGTGCCATAGTTTTATCTTATACGTATTCAAGCGGTATTTTCGGTTCGAGACGAAAATTTTTATGATATCTTATTTATGTGTAAATTGAAATACCATGTATAACCGGGGGCGAATCAGGTGTTGCCATAATAAGAGGGGGATATAAAAATATAGAGGGACATAAAAAAAGGAAATATGCTACAGTATTTTCGCTTTCAAAAAATATGAGTAATGTATATAAGTTCATAGTCACGATACCTGTGTGGTTGGGTGCTCGAAATTCGGGTCAAGAGTGGGTCGAAAATACTTAATTATCCAAACCTCTGTCTACTTCCGTATATATATCATGTGTTTATATTTGAAGTAATAAAATTAGTAATAAATTATATTATGTATCCAATACGAATTTTTACAATCATATAGCCTAGTTGCCAGCCTTCGAATCTAAGGTTGCGAGGACGGGCAAAGATTTGTGTGATGATTATAAATATTAATACTCGAGTCATGGATAATATTATTTATATATGAAGATTAATATATGTAAGTATATTGTACCGTTATCTTCGACACTAAGACTGTGATTACGTACCATATAGGCGGTGAAAGGAGGGTCGAAAAGAATAAATTTTTTAGACCTCTGTATAGCCCTGTATTGCGAATAAACGTGAATATCTTCAATACCAAATTCATATTTTTTGATGTACATACGATTTTAAATTTTATATAAGAATCTGTTGTTTACATTTGTTTCTCAACCTTTACATTATTTTATCTTAATAATCAATAAGCTCTGACTGTTTTTACTCTGTTTACTTAATTAAAACGCGCATCTGTTATTACGTCATGTATAGACGCGGTGACTTACAGCAGTTTGTGGTGACTTTTGTCGTTCATTTCGTTGTATCAAAGACCTGTTATGGAGCTTCTGTTTTATTATTTTGTCATATTATTCACTCCTGACTGTCAGGTCTGTAAATAAATCACCCATACGTACCTATGTTTTTATTCTTTCTGTTGGATATAGTTCTATTAGGTAGAACTGAAATTAACTAAAACTGCGAGATCAGAAACTCTTGATAATGAAGTCCTTTTGACATACTTAACACAGTGTCATATTTGGTGAAAAAGTGACAGGTGAGTCTATTTCTGTTTTAGTGTCATATAACATTTTATTGAAGTAAACTGATCTATTTATATTAAGATATCGCTAAAAAATTAGAAAAGCTTAATTACTTTCAAGTTTAACTTATATCACAGTTTGTTGTAATAAATGTTACTTAGTTATTATGGTTTTCATATTTACATTTCTGATACTCATTATTTATCTCATTCACTTTTTAAATTGCGGAAATATATGTCATATAAATGAAATTACGGTCCAAAAATAAAATCAATTAAATAAAAAATCATTATATGGTCAACAGTTTGAGTTAATAAATGAATAAATAGTAAAGTTTATGTTGTTTTTGACTACCTTGTTAAATAATATTGAAACAAATTCCACCTGATTTTCAAATATGAGTGTATTTTCCAAAACGCAGAGAAATGGTATATACCAAGTCAGGTCATAAATTCTGTCACATGTTAAACCTAAAATAATTAAAAGAAGTTTATTCATTATGTAACTATTTATATACCAAAATGAACTTAACAAAACATAGATTCTTATGACACTAAAGTTTACTCAAAATGACCTCCGTGATTTTGAACACAGGCCTTCAATCTGTGCGGCCAGTAGTCTATCGCAGCACGAACGAGTTCCAAGTCAATATTGGCGGCTGCCTTAATCAAGGATGTCTTGAGTCTCCAAATTGGGATGAGGCTTTAAGCACGCCCTTTCCTCCGAGTATTGCGATATCTTGTAATCTAACGGATTCAAATCTGGACTGGAGAAGGGCCAGTCTTCGTGCCCGATGAAGTCGATTTCACGCGCCGGCAGCCAGTCTTGTGTGCTCTTCGCTCTATGCGTTGGCGCCGAATCTTGTTGGAATACCCAGTGCCTGTTATTGAACATGGTATGAGAAACAGGTTCCACAAGGTTCGTCAGGACTCGAACCTTGTGGAACCTGTTTCTCATACCATGCATTTGTTTTTACACCTTTCTCGCAAAAAGGTACCTCTGTTAAGCCCCAACAAGAAACTCCCAACCATACCATGAGCGAGGATGGAAAATGACCTCGATGGACACGCAGAATACGGTTGCTCGCTTCTTCACTACTGTGTGCATACACCTTATCATTTTGTTTGTTGTAGCTCACTTCTACGGTAAAAAAAAAGAATTTCCCGATATTTTTTTCCCGCATCCCGCTTAAACAAAGCGCAGCATCTCCTTAATCTCAGGTGCATTAGACGATCATTCAAACAATGTCCTGTTTTTCTTCGATTTGCCCGAAGCCCTAAATCTTCATTTAACACCCTTTTCACCGTGGTTATGCTTAACCCCATCTGAAGGGCCAACAGTTTCTGCTTACGTTTGGAATTTCTTTGAATTCGAGCCTTCACAGCTTTTATCACTGCTGGAGTCCTAACAGACCGAGGGCGACCACTTCTTGACCTGTCATCTACACTAGAGTCTTCATTGTATCGTTTGATGGTACGTTAAACGAATCTTTTGGTTATATTAAAATTTTTCAGTATGTCAAAAACTTAAATTGGCGCGTAACCGCAACGATGAAACGCAATAACTGCAACACGGTCTTCTTTAAGCATCCACTCCATATTTAAAAATAAGTAACATTCTAAAAAGTATGTAGTTTTATTTTCATGAACAATTCGAAATTCGAATTCAACAAACTTTTTTGTGGTCAGCATTCTGAAAGAAAAGTTTTTACTCTGTGACAATGCTTATGACCTGACTGTGTATATTTAAAAATATCATTTATTATTAAATTATGATGTTAACATAAATTATGCTAACTCAACCCAAGTATTCCTATCATCTTTCTTGTCGATCATTATATGTTCTGTTAGGCGTTTTGTTCAAGTAATTCTGGCAACCCTGTTTGTAACCGATTAAAGCACCCCATTATTCGAGTCCAGCAATTTAACAATGTTCATGTGATCGATACCAATTACGGGGATTAAACGTTGGAACCCAATTTACTTACAGAAATGTACAAATCGAGCAATACATTACTAGTGTAACTAAAATACAACTATGGCAATCGTGTTTCATCTGGCTCTCTAGAAATATTGGCAACATTTGTGCAATACTCTTTATTTTATCGTTTTTTTCTATTTACTCTGTTTTATTAACATAGTATTCATGTTTATTACGATACATTGATGCTTTAAACTTTAAATTATTGTTGTCTTTGTATTGTCCAGAATAGTACTGAATTTTGTTTATAAACAGATAAACAGAATTTTCCTATTATAATTACAATTATACTCATTGATTCAAGTTAAAAAATATACATTCTTAGAAACATCCGATATGGCTGCGTGTTCGTAAAAACCGGTGACTCGTCTCCGCAACTATTTTCATTCATGTTTATGTCTAGCGACTCCCCGTGCGACGCGTTCAGTTTTATTGACAACATAAATAGTAGCAAGAAGTGTAGCTCCATAGGGTATAAACGTGGAGAATTGGCCTTACATATTTCAGAAACACTTCGTCCTGTTTTAAGTGTTTCCTAAATTTAATATTTAACTTACACCTATAAAACGGAATATTTGTAGAAATTACATGTACAAAAAACATTTTAACAGATTATATATAAATCTGATATTTGAGAGTACTATTTTTTTTTAATTAATCGTTGTTATTAATACAGTTAGTGAATGAATTTATAGACATTAATATTAAGGTTGATATTACTTAACTTGTTTAAAAACTGATTAAATTCTACTGCAAGATTTTGGCCTCTTCGGTAAGAATGATTTGCCATTCCTAGTCGTCACGCTTGACGAAAGATTTGACGGATCTCAACACCGGGCATATCACAACTTAGACGCTGCTGCTTATCACGGATTTGATTTAATTACTGATGTTGCTACGATAGCCGAGTGGTTGGGTGATCGGAATTTGAGTCACGAGACCCAAGTTCGATCCCCAAGTTTCGTACCAACGGTTTTTTTTTCCAAAATACATGCACGGTTTATATCGTTAGCTTGGACACAAAAACGGCGACGGGCTCATCAACTGTCACGTTGTCCCAAAAAATATCTTCCGTGGGAGGAGTTTTTTCATAATTTGGTTGTCCCGCCGTCTGTTCCTTTGCTTTTGAGGCCTTTACGTTAGTCACTTCACTAAGATACCAACGGAAAATAGATTTTGTCAAATTCCTACGCTGAATATACACGGCGTTGGTTTAAAATAAATTATTGGCTTATTGTGATTCTTAAAATGCAATCTTCAAGTCATATAAACAAACGAATTCGATAAATGATGATGGAGTTAACTGAGCACCTAGACAGGAAACTCATTAAGCATAATCAGATTATGCAAAACAAAGTTTAAACTTTGACTTGTTTGAACGACGCGTTCCAATTTCAAATGGAACGACATGCATTTACACACCCCAAAATTCAGAGTCAACATTCAAATCGACGCACGTACCGACAATTATACCTGCTGTATGCTCAAACTCAAATCCATACCGAAGAAATTTCCAACGTGCCTTATTAGCATTGGACTCTTCTAATAGCTTCTTGAGACTACGGACACGTACGGGATTCCTTGTAAATTGGCATCGTTTGAGATCTTAATTAAGCCTCTTCAGTTTTTAGACTAGTGTCGTGGCTCTCCGCGTTGTGTAGACTGTAACTGAGACCTGCCATCCTTTAGACTTCTTACTTAACTATCTTAATGACTTGCCCTCGACTATCTGAGTAAATTTTAATGATAGCTGCGCTGACTAAAGGAAATTCGTTAAAACAATCAGCTTAGGAATACAAATTAACGAATTGTGAAATTTGTTCATTAACTTACTTCTTTTGTTTTAGCAATTTCTTTTCGTATTATTATTTTTTTCTTTTGTTCTTGACATGGTATGGTATCATTACATTTTTTTATAAATTCCTTAATAAACATTCATTATTTTTTAACGTCTATAAACTTTGCAGATTAACGAAGAAACTGAATATTTTCTAACAAAATTGAAATTAATTTTAGAAAAAAATGCAATTACATATATTTTAAAAATATAGTAGAAATTTTCGACATGATCTTTAGATTTAGAATCGGTAACGTTATTTCAACGACTTGTGTGGCGCCTTGCGATGGAATATATGTATGTAAATTGAAAATACTTCACATATTTACTTCGACTTCATGTTTAAGGCATGGGAACTGTAACTCAAAATGTTAATGACTTGAATGGACTCCTCAAATGTTTCGTTGAATAAATATGTAACATCGTACATATTATAAGTCATTTAAGTACATTTCACATCTTCGCTTGGTTATAACAATTTTTTTCATTATGAATTTTTTTTTGTGTGTGATATCAAATAGTGATATCAAATTTCAAATTCCAACTGTGACCTGGTCATGGTCGAGTGGCATGCACACCAGTTTTCAAGATGTCCCCAACTCTGAATTCTCTCTTGTGTTCGATTCCCGGACGGATTAATATAGAAAACACCTTTTTAGTATTTACCAGTGTTATTTAAAGGGTATGAAATGGATTTGAGATATCTTCGTAATTACTTACTTTGGGTTCAATATGTGATGGTGTTCATATTTAAATATTTATTTCAAAATAATAATTTAAATTTATATATGAACACGATAAGCTCCATATTTAAGGAGTGAATGGACACTAATTAAATGTTACACTCAATCGCTACCAAGAAGTGAAGGTTAGTATTAAATTTATACCCATTTCTGCTACCTCCTAGCAAAAGAATTATAGACTTTGAGATAATAAATCTTTCTCTTCATGGATTGTATCATTTTATAAACATTTTATGACTAACATAAATTAAGTTTAAATAACGTGTAAAGTAGACTGTAATTTTTACCAGTTACTCTCGAGTTACGTTTTTTTAATTATATTCAATATTTATGTAGTGATACACAAAGTCATGAAAATTATGATAACGAAATAACTTAATTATATTTCCATTATTTGGCCCAAATTGAAACAATGTTCCGTCGTGTATAAACTGGAAAGATACCAATGAATTTGGCGAGAGCTCATCTCGCCTCTCAGACAAAATGCTGAACTCAATATGCGCGCATCCGTTACAGTTGCCAAGTCTTGTCGCCCCCTAAAAGGGGACATGTTAGATAGAAGAAGAGGCGTGCCATCAGTAACGAATACAGAGTCTTGGCAGAGACGCCTCTTGGCAAACGCTTGGCAATGCGAATCGTTGTAACAGATCCATTTTTATTTTGTTAGTTGGAGCGATGCACGTATGTTGGGATCACCCTATATTTGGTAGATGAATGGGAGAAAAATTGGGTTATGAGGTTGTTTTCTTCTTCCGCCGCGTGGAAAGTTGTTTATGAAATCAATTGGTCGTATTCTCATACTTAACGTTGTGTTTTTATTGTACGGCTTAATGCAATGTCTACAAAATTTTATCTCCTTTACATTTTATTGTTTCATTAGTCTCGTATAAATTTTATTAGTTTGGTTTTAGTCTTGCAGGTTTTTGGAAAAAAAATTATTAAATATACTACAAACTTAAAGCTCAATTGAGATCATCACAATAATGACAGTTTTAATTTTTCTTTAATTCCGTGAAATGTTTTTCGCAACATAGCTGGAGATGTGAGAAATTAGGTCCGCCTAGGGTTTATCTAATCCCCTAGTTAGAGACTGAACCGGGTTCACAGATTTGAATTCAGCGCTTAAACAGTATTTATTAATGGTTATTAAAAAATGCTGTTAAAGCATTGAATGTACCGCAGGCTCAGGGACAAAGATTTACTTCTATATTAATATAAGATAAACGTCTATATTCTATCCCAGTATTCCTAATACTAGGGTAGACAGAGTTCTAAACAATTAAGTCCTTTCGACCCACCTTTCACCTGAAGATATATTTTGGGACAACGTGACAGGTGAGCTGGTCACCGTCTTTATGTTCAAGCCGGCGATATAAATCATATATTAATTTGAATAAAACCATTGGCACCAAACCTAGGGATCAATCTCTGGCATCATAACTCGAATTTCGATCACCTAACGACTCGGCTGTCGTGACTGTTATTAATTATAACAACAGTAATAATATTTTGGATAATTACTCACAAAACCCAGTTCTAATGAAGGATTCTCAGTGTCTTGGCAACAGGATGGTGAAAAGATTCATAAACTTATACCTACTTAAAAACATCTATGATTCGAGTTGAAACATTATTCATCAACATTTTTATTATATTTTTAATTTGTTTGGCTCAACAAACCAAATAGATATATTAAACCAATGGATATACTATAAAATATAAAACACCGCAGTCCTCTGATTAAAACATTTACAGAACTAATAACAAAACATCACGCAAAGTAGTAGGTAAGATTCTTAAGAAGCTACTGGTCATAAATTGTATAAAATGCGAAATGAAAACTAAAAAAAAACTTAAACATTAAAGTATTAACTTTATGTATAAAACTTATACATCAAAGTAAAACTATAATTAAAACTTTCCAAATTAAAAAATAGATCAATAATAGAAAGCGCTAATAATTACTCATTCTCCATTTAGTACAAAAATTAATTCTTTTTTAAAAGCTGTGACATCTGGGTAAAAATATCTTTACTATTTCAACCTGTTGTTAAATGATGTCTTTAAGTGAGTGAATTTTATGTATAAGCGAAATACCAGTCATCACGAATCTACAAAAGTATACATCGGATTGACTTGAAATTTAACAGTGGTAGAGCCACACATCAGCTTTTGTTGTTGCATGAAAGGGCCGGCTCAATCGGGGAAGTACCACGACCTCACAGAATACCGGCGTGAAGTAGAAGTCTAACAATAAACGGTGTTCATGGGCGGCGGTAATCACTTACCATCACGTGAGTCACCTGCTCGTTTGCCTCCCTTTACTGTAAAAAAAATTAACATAGGTTATTTGACGACGCATATACTCTTTGACAACGGATTAAACGCAAATAATCTTCAAAATAAATTTTTCATCTAACACTGAGATTTTTGAAGTTGTTTATATAAGGGTAATAAGGGTTTGGTACTAAGGATTCTGTCATTAATTGTTGTTCACGAGGGCGAAACCGCAGGCGAAAAGCTAGTCATATACAAAGAGTTTTTAACTAGCGTTAGTTCTGTAACAAACGAAGGGTGGACCCGGGTGAGTACGCTATATAAATATTAATTTTAATTTATATATGCAGTCCTCTCACCTAAAAACCGCCGTCAGTGTATCCTCCAGGCGAGTCAAAGCGGCAAATGACCGCCGCTTTGAGTTGCCTACTGAGCTCAGACAGCTGTTGAGAGAGAAAAATGCTGCCAATAGGGCATACGACAGGTATAGGACTGACGCAAACCGCGTTAGGATGCGCCAACTTCAAAGGGAGGTTAAACAGCGCATGGCTGAGTTAAAGGGGCAAAGATGGGACAAGCTAATGTCGGACATCACGCCTTCGCACACTGCCTACTGGCAGTTGGCGAGGTCGATGAAGTCCGACTCTGTCGTATCTATGCCTCCCCTGGTCAGTCCCGACGGTTCTATAGCTTAGGGAAATTATAAATAGGGAAAAAGCCGAATGTTTAGCCGACAGCTTCGAAAGTCAGTGCTCTCCAAGCACACAACCCACAGATTCCGTACACATTTAGAATATGGACGACTTCGTATCGCGGAAAATGACGCAGCCACTAACGGGTGAACCTCTCCCGCCTACCTCACTCGAAGAGGTTAAGGGCATAATTAAAAACTTTAGGGTACGTAAGGCTCCAGGAGCCGACGGCATCTCAAATAGGTTAGTTAAAACTCTCCCAAATTCGTTGCTATTACTATTAATAGCTATCTTCAATGCCCTTCTCACAAGTTGCACCTTTCCAGACTCCTGGAAGGAGGCCCACGTAATAGGGATCCATAAACCCGGAAAACCGAAAAAACAGGCCTCTAGCTATAAGCCCATCAGTCTCCTCAGCGCACTGGGGAAAATCTACGAGCGCATAATTCTGATCCGCCTCAAGGACAGCGCTCAGTCACTAAATGTCATTCCCGATGAGCAGTTTGGCTTTAGAGCTAAGCACTCATACGTTCAGCAAGTGCACCGCCTCATGGAGCACATACTTGAGCGCCTAAATGATAACCCCAAATATAAGGTAGGAGTACTCTTCTTCGATGTCGCGAAAGCGTTCGACAAAGTCTGGCACAATGGCTTGATATACAAGCTCTACAACTACGGTATGTCAGACAGGCTTGTGCACATCATACAAGCCTACTTGTCGAATCGCACCTTCCGCTACAAAGTCGAGGGCACTCTGTCCTCCAGCAGAGACTTAAAAGCCGGCGTTCCGCAAGGCTCGGTCCTCTCGCCCACACTATACACGTTTTATACGTGTATAGTGTGGCGCGAGCGATATCCCAAAAGACCCAAATAAAAAGGTAGAATTGGCATTATTCGCCGATGATACCACTCTATACTCTGCGGATCTTAACGCATCGAGAATCAATATTCGCCTCCAAGCCGCGGCCACCGCCTTAAGCGAGTGGTTTAGGAAATGGAGGATCGACATAAATCCTGAAAAGAGCAACGCGGTCTTGTTCAGCAGGAATCACAAAAACTCGAATCGCCCTAAGAGATTCAGTAAAATAACCCTCTTCGACAAACCCATTCCCTGGGTGTCAGAAGTAAAATATCTTGGAGTCACCTTAGACCGTAGACTGAACTTCAAGAAACATATTAAAATTGTCAGGGATAGAGAGGCCTTCATATCCGGCAGCCTCTTTAACCTTACAAATAGCCGCAGCAAAATGCTGCTAAAAAATAAAATACGCCTATACACAACTTGCGTACGACCCGTCATGTCATACGCCAGTATAGTATTCGCGAACGTCCCCAAAGTACGTTTGAACTCACTCCAAGTGATTCAACCGATTCATACAAATTACTCTCTTGATTCTTCAACGCATACATACCAATTCATGCATTCATATACAGGAGCGCAACCGGCGCTCCCGTATATATGCGGAATGTAGATCTGCATCGCGATCTCAAACTGCCTACAATGGCAGCGCTATTTAAAAAGTTCTCCATAGACTACTTCGATAGGACAAACTTACATACAAATCCGCTAGTGGCAGCGTTAGGGAATTACACACCCGCGTGCGATACTCCACCTCGATTGAGGCGCCCGAAATGCGTCATCATAGACGATGATGACGCAATCACCCGTGTCAACAATGCGTATGAGGCCCCGCCCCCTACGTACTTTCGCACACACATAGACACTAGCCGCGTTCTGCGGCTTACACAACATCGCCATCGTCGTAATTTCACGACTAGCACGAGACTTCCTCGTGGTCGTAGTCGTCATTAAATGGTTAACACAAGGCGATCCGAGAGGAGATTTTCCTACAAACCAACTGGGGCCCTCGGATCGCATGGCCCCTCCCCCATGTCGGAAGTTATCTCTTTCGTTCTAGGGGACGCAGCGCTTCGCAGCAGCAGCCATTATTGTCTTCAACTTCTAACTTGCGAGCCTCTCCTCGCAAGTCTCCTTAGACGAAGCTGTAAAGGCCTCCGGGCCAACAGCATCCCGTGGATGGTTTTAGTCGCTATGCTTCTCCTTCTGAGATTCGAGCCCGACACTGTTCGTTTCGGTGGCCTCCCGGCCAAGGAACGATCGTGCATAAAACATTTCATCCACGGTTATCAAAAAAAAAAAAAAAAATATATATATATATATATATATATATATATATATATATATATATATATATATATATATATATATATATATATATATATATATATATATATATATATATATATATATATATATATATATATATATATATATATATATATATATATATATATATATATATATATATATATATATATATATATATATATATATATATATATATGTATATATATATATATATATATATATATATATATATATATATATATATATATATATATATATACATATATATATATATATGCAGTCATACATGTAAAATTTAAAAAAAATTTTAAAACACTATTGATAGATAAATTTAAATAAATAATTTATTTAATATATTGAGATACATTAAGCTATAGCCTGAATGGTAGTAAACCTAGTGTCTTCAAAGCTAGGGGTTGCAGGCTCAAATCCAGCTATAGGTAAATAATTATTAGTGTGAAATAATTTTTGTTTATATGTATAAATAAATATTTATTTATCAATGCTAAATGCTAAATACACGTTACCATTATCTTGGACGCTAAGACAACGATAGGCTTCCCACCTGTCACGTTTTCCCAAATAGACTTCGGTGAAAGGCCGGTGAAAGGGGCTGTGTATCCCAGTATTGGGAATATGCGTAAAGATATTTATTTTTCAATACTTAATATTTCAATCTCTTAAATATGTAAACATTGCCTTAAATATTTATTTTTATAGAGCCGATTGTTCAGCCGCACAAAAGTGATAAATAATAGATGTATTTAAATCGTTAAGCAAATACATTTTAAGGTTATGTACAAAGCCACTCGAAACCCGCATGTATTCTCTCTATTTAATATGATCCATACAAGAAGCCGTCGGACGTTTTAGCTCTAAGAGGATGAAACATGTTTTGTTGTTTGTTCTGATGTTAGCCGCAGACCGGCTAATGGGTCCAGTGGCGGCCGGCGTGTCTCCGGTAGCCAACTTAGCCCCCCTGTTTTATCTTTTATGCTAACTATGAGTAATAACACACGAGGGGAAAGCGCGAGTTTGTAAAGATTATTCTGTTCGTTTTATTTTTGACCACCTACAAGATCGTGACTTTATTTGATTATTTTTTCTCTGTTAGCACGATAACTTTTATAGTTTCCCAAATTGATTTAAATATTTTATTTAGTCACATTGTCTGAATTATAATTGAAGGCAGGACTAGTTTTTACAAAGGGTATAATTTCACGTACAGAAGGATTTGCCATAATCATAATTACACTCTTAATTAATAATTACTCGTAATATTTAAGCGTATTCATTAATTAGGATTTAAGATATACTGGACCTCCTCCGTGATGAAACAGCGTGCACATAAATTTTCAAAGCATCGGCAGCTCTGACGATTCGAGTAGAAAACCACTTTTTCTATATAGTCTCAGGTCTGAGGTTTATGGTACCTTGTTGTTACAGATATCATGATCAAAGCAATGTTGCGATGTTGTATTATTATTCATAATTACAGAAATCTCTTTTTAGGTCTGTAGATATATAGATACTACTGTCTTTAACGCTTAATGTGACATGACGATTGCTTTCCATGGGCTTTCAAAACAAGACAGTAGTATCTATATATACGAATATCAACAATGTCATGCCATACCAAACTAATTCATCTGTGTCGACTAGTTACTAATATAACGGTGATAAGAATGTATCATGTACACGAACCTCCTTAGTTAATTTTTTTTCTTTTTTTAAAAAGAAAACTAGCCATGCCGAATAACAGTACTAATATTCCTGTTACCCATTCCAATTAAGCTGCAATGCTTGTCTTTTGAGTTGGTTTACGTCAATAGTCGAATGGCGGGGCCCGAACCTGCGACGTCATGTTTCGCAGTCCGCACCCTAAACTATTAGGTTATTGCCGCTCTAGATAATAATATGCATATATACCTGCTTGTAAATATCTATATCATTCGAACAAAAACCGCAAATCTAAGGATTCCAATCCCCAAACTTCGAATGTTGGGTCACCACACTGCGAGACTATCTAATCGGCAAGTTAAAACATTTGATAACTACTTTCCTTAAAGTTTATTTTTGTATTTTGGTGTTCATAACGGCCCAATCCTATTGCGTTAGGCACTCCACAAAATCCATTGGTAGTAAATGATAAGGCGTTCCCATATAATTCTGTGGTTGTATCGATTAATTGCATAGATAACTAGGTAATCCGCTTATTCAATTTTAGTGCGTGAAAATTTATTGATAATAGCTTTGTGAAAGTTGATATCAAATATTAAATAAACTATTTGTATCAAATTTTATATTAAAAAATATCAAACATACAATTTCGGAATCGGTTTATTTGTTGTTCTTAAAATCGATTATGAAAACAGGAATTGAATTTGCATCGCTCTGTACAAGTCATTGAATAATTTACAATACATATTTGCCAGTGTTTGTACATTTTTTGAGTTGTTTAAAGTGCAAAATGCGTTCAAGGGTCGAGCAATTTCTTTAAGAGGCAAATTATTCGATTAATGATTCGTAAGTACCTGTAACGCAAGTTAACACCTGAGCGACAGAGCCTCGCTGAACATCTTTACACTGCAGTATAATAAGATTCATATATATATATATATATATATATATATATATATATATATATATATATATATATATATATATATATATATATATATATATATATATATATATATATATATATATATATATATATATATATATATATATACAAACTATTTTCAATATATTTACTGAACGGCCAAGGGAAATTAAGTAAAAAAGCCTATACAAGTATATACCAATTTTAATTGAAATCTAGTCCAGTAAACGACTAGATTTCAATCAAACTCAAATACCTCTAAATACTGAAGTGTAAGAAAACAGTCAAGTGTGATTCGAGTATCATGTCTATCGAGAATAAAACGTAGACCTTTAAACCTTTCACGTAGGCAAAGATTAAGATTTCATGCAACAAGAGGGATGACCGTTATCGATGAAGCTCGCAATAATTCACGTGAGAAAACCAACTGAATGAGTTCGTTAAGAGGCTCGAGGGCTCTCAACTTGCATTGTGCTGATGTCAGGTCTTCCATGACAGCATTCGAGTGGCCACCGAAGCGCCAAAATGTTAATGAGACATCTTTCCCTACTTGTATGGTCATTGATCTAGTGTTTGACATGTTACATGCTATAATTAAAAATGCTTTTTTTTATTTTACACCATAGATAAAATAATCTATTGCTAATATATTTCGACGTCGTTCATAATTTATTATAAAAACAATTTATTATGACAAGTTATTACTTTTTTAATTCACTTTCTAGGGCTCAGTATTTGAGCCCTAGAAAGTGAATACTTTGCTTTGACTTAACCTGTCACGTTGTCCAGAAAATGTCATCGTCGAAAGGTGGCTCGTAAGGACTTAAATGTTTAGACTTCTGTCTACTCAAGTATTTGACAGTGTGGAGACATTTATTAATGATTTTATATATAGGTCTTATTATGTCGTGTTCCGTTTTAATATTGCATGTGCCCATTTGTTCCATCTTATCGATGTTGTCTAAACATTAGATACTACTTCCACTATTAATAAACTGCTTTATTATACTTGATAAACTTATGAGAAGGTAAAAATAAAAATCTCGATGCCACTGACAACGCGCATTCACTTGCGGAACTTTATTATGAAACTAATTTGTTGTGGAATGTTGCTCTAGATTTAATAAAGGTTCTATGTTAAAGATGTATTAAAATTATATTATTATTAATTCAGTTGTTTGTTAAATTCGTAGCAGCCATCGTCATGTCTTCTTAGAATGAAAATTCTATGAATTATTAGTTTTCCATAATATACTTCAATATTATGTTAATTAATAGTATTATTAAATATTATCATAGAAAATTCACATTAAAGTCTTAGAACGTTCACAATAGTATACGATTTAAAAAGCTAGAAGTATGTACCAATAAGAACTTCTTATTATTATCGTACTAACTAATAATAACTTTCTTAACGGACTTTAAACAACTATTGCAAGACACTGGACCCACCTATAAAGAAGATTTGCCATAAAGCCATGCGCGCACATGCGCTTTACCCGTCTGACGTTTGCAGTACCGGACACGAGGTAGCATAGAAACTGCTGTTCTTTACTAATGAGTCTTTTACCGAAGCCACACGGCAGTAGGCAATCCCAACAAATTAGAATTTTATCTTCACGCATTTCCTATTACTGAGGTAGACAGAGGTTGCAACAATTTTGCCTTTTTGATCCACCGGAGTTTGCTTGACACGTCGTGGAGAGAACGGCATTTCGCCGTATTAGTGTTCAAGCTAGTGGTACAATATACTTACACT
Source organism: Sericinus montela (assembly GCA_029286605.1). Lineage (NCBI taxonomy): Eukaryota > Metazoa > Arthropoda > Insecta > Lepidoptera > Papilionidae > Sericinus > Sericinus montela. Next base: position 7,133,130 of record JAGSMR010000007.1, on the reverse strand, counting down.
GATAAACATTTATATAAACACATAAGCATCCATAACTCGAGTACAAAATATTCATTACACAAGTATTTGACCCTAGCGGGATTCGAACCCGCGACCTGTAGCTTCGAAGACAATGCCACTATTAACTTTAATGTCGGATATAAATTGTAATAAGAACCTTAATGTTAATGGATAATACTTAACTTACTATTTTATAGCTTAAAAGATTTTTCAAAGCGTCAGTATAGAACTGCCATAAATTTCATCATTTCGTTAAGATCTCCGACTATAAAACATTTCATTGTACGGTATTCTAATAGAACTCGCCCATTGAGCTGTCCGACGTCTGTTGACCTTCCAACCTCGCAATCTCACGCACCTACTTAGAAATGTCTTACGTATACATAAATATACTTAACACAGACACCTATAGTATAGACGCAGAAAGCCTATGTTAGTGACTAACAGCGCATTGTTTCATATATATTTTTGAATAATAACGAACTTATAGTAATAATACTTATACATAAAAAAGAAAAGGGACCCAATGATATAGTAGACCTCGTAACTCTCCGGCCAATTTAAAACTATAAAAACTAAATTAAAATAACTATCAGATGAAGCTCTGATGATATCGATACTCTAGCTACACGTCCATTGTGCACTCGGACGTGGTAGTCCTTAATTGCGGCCTCTTTGTTATTCAAAATGAGGTGTTAGCTCTTCTATTAAATAATAAGTAGTTTAATTCTTCTACAAAATCGATACATGAAGCATCAGATAAGAATGTGGTTAGCATTATAATGTCTTTTCGAATGTGTTGGGTATTAGATTACTTACTAAACTTACAATTTAAATATGTAACGGAAAATAATATTAAGAGATTCTTTTTCAAGATTATTTGTATTAATATGTTTTTTGTTGTTACAGATAAAATAAAATTGTCATTGCGTATGGCCGAAAGAAACAACGAGACTCTGAGTACGTCGTCATCGCGCGCGATTTCGGCAACAAAAAATGTACGAAGCAATATCTATACATCAAATACAAATTACTATCTTGATTCTTCATTGGTAGACGCAACTAAATACCAGATTGCAAAAGATCAAAATGGTATCGGAGGAAATGAAGAAAGACATAGCGGAATTACAAATGCAGCTTCAAGTCATATTGACAAAGATCATGTTATAGCACATGAACTGAAATTATTGTACAAAGGATACGATGTTTCAAACAATAATGAAGATGAGGAAGTTAGAAAGAATGTGTGGAGCGATATCGATGACGAACTATACATAGCCAGTATAATAAAAATAAGAACTTCAAATGAAGATAAACGAGTGAAACGTGATATTAGTGCTCACATAAGTGTTAGTGATATCAGCGAAAAGGTTGTGAATAGTGTTAAGTTAGATAAGTACGATATGTGGGAGTTAGAGCCGACGGACTTGACGGAGTGTGACTGTCTTGGGCCACCTCCGGAGTTTCTATTGCCGCCTCCTCCGAGGCCACCGTTCCTACAAACCGAGTACTACTGTGGCGATGATCCCATACCAGACCTTGAAACTTGTGACACGGAACCAGTAAGTATTAATTAATAATAATTATTCATTTTGTTTTTTAAATTTCTTTAAGTGTTATCATTGTTACAGTTATTTTTGATTTCCCGTATTATCTTTTTTATCAATGGTGTTCGTTGATGAGACATCAACGACATAAGAAAGTCCAGAATTTTCATAATTAGCATGTTAATAGTCTATGCTGTATCAAAAAATATTTAAAAGCAACTGTGTATGTAAATATTATTTTTCTGTTGAATATTTTGTTAGATTCAACTCATCGATATTGCCTCCGATAGTTCCTTCTGTCTATGGAACTTGAAAATTCCTGTGAACCATTTTATTATAGTTACTCCAAAAATTTCAAAACTAACCATCGTTAAGCATTGACCAATTCGTTGATAGCATAATGCGATAAGTTAATATTTTAGACATCACCCATAGATAACATACTTAGTGAAGAATGTGGGGAGGCTTAAGCTTTTTTTTTACAAGTGGCCAGGTAAGCGGAACGAACGATTCGAAACACAAACATTTCCTTTGTTTTCGAAAACATTCAAAACTCCCCTGCAACCTGATGAATCAACCGAACCAGTCTTATCTATGGAAACGTTTCACGTTTTGTTCTAAAAATGGTAATGAATAAACAACTGCGCTGAGTCTTATCTGACTGTAAATATTTGATATATGCGGGTCTTAATGAAGTCATGCGAGCGACAATGCGCATTTATCTTTCCATCTCTTACTTTTTACGAGTTTATAGCATACATTTTTAAGCCCGCTATTTACTTTTACTTAGCAGTTTCCATGAAATGATTAAAGTAACCGAATAACGGTGCACTGGAGCTTTGGTGTGTAAGTGTTATACTAACATTGATAGTAGCTATCTCGTTGCTTTTTTGTTAACATAGTTGTTGCCTAACTACGATAGAAAGCTGGAATTTTGTTATGTCCATAATTCTCTGTTTATTTTTTTATGTTAGTCTTACACATAAACCTAAATTACTGCATGAAGCATTACGCAGTAGAGGTATTTTTACCGCCTGTTTTACAAACTTTCGTAGAGCATGCAATGAATACTGTTTAATCACTACTTTGTTAAAGGCTGTAGTGAAATAAATAACCTGTAATATAATAAAATAACTCATTCATGAAAAGATGAAGAGTCCCGATAACCGAGTGGGTGGTTGATCAGAATTTAAATGTAGATAATCAGGATCAAATCCCGGAATCACATATGGCTTAGTAAAAGTACAAAATATAAACTTATCCTGTCAAATGTTTTACAATTAAAAAAATATATTCTCCGCAACTCTTACTGTCCACCCATTACCGGTGTTCTTAATTTTATTATGATATTTTAAAAGATGTTTTTTCCGTCATCTGTCGTTTGCCATTACGGTCTTTAAGGCTGTTTCCCTTAGCCGCGTCTTGCACCACCCACGTTACCACACGAACCATGTTTTGTTTGTCCATGCCCTATTCGGCTCTGATAGTCTAATGTTTAGAAAAGTTTAAAATAAAATAAAATCCAAAATAAGATAACCCAGTTTTAAGCGATTTTCGTTAGTTATGGACTTTTTGTGCGTTAAAAAATTAAAAAAAAAACGAGGTAAAAATTAATTTCTGAAGTACACCCACCACATGAGTGACGACATGATTGCTATTCAAGTCAAGAGACCAGAGTTCGATCACCAGGTAGTTGGATCGAACGAATAGGTTTTTTTTTTTTTCAAAATTCATATACGATTTATATCGTTAGCCAGGCACGTTGTCCTAAAATATCTTTGATGAAAGTTGGGTAGAAATGTTTTAATTTTCGAAACCTCTGTCTACCCCAGTATTGAGAAAGGCGTGAAGATTTTTTTTAAATACCTCATTCGTCATGCGCTTGCTCAGCTCAATAACGAAATTATGTTACTTCTTAATGGTAGTAAATAAAGATCCTGTTTGATAAAAAATTCAAAATATTAAACCACATCCAATTAACGTTATCCACAAAAAACATAATAAAAAAGCAAATCCGTAATATTTTCCATGATATACTAGATACGGTAATAAACACTACTAAAATAATGTTGCGGTTACGGACTTGATTAAGACATTTCAAAATGGCGCCATTAATGATACAATCAATGAGTTAAAGAACACCCCGGTGCTAACAAGAAAAAAGACACAGTAGGTGTTCCGAGATGAATCTACAAGGATTCGTCACAATTCCACGAATAATTGTCTGAATCCATACGAATTTTATATGCCAATTAGCAGATATAAAATATTTACAAATTTAAACCGTTGTGGTTGCTTATAAATGATCTTTGTTTAAAATTTTCGATTTAATTTTGTTTTTCATACATTGTACATGTATGTTCATACATTGTACATTATGATTTTTGAATCGAATATCGGATAAATTCGCTACTACTACTGGATATTTCCTATTACAGTTTGATAATAAAATTACAGTTAAATAGCCATGCATTGTATATATACATATATTTAGTATTATATGCGAACTAAAAACACCTTCGTTGTATAAGCATTCATAATTATCATTCAATGCACTAGCACCTGCAACTGCTAGCTCTTCTAAAGATACTTTTATAATATGTTCACGTTATTCCCAACACAGGGGCAGACAGAGGCCTTTCTTTCTTTCTTTATTTTCTAATAAAGTCCTTTCGACCCACCTTCCAACAAAGACATTTTTTGGGATAACGAGACAAGTGGTAAGCCCGTCGACGTACATAAGTTATAAATTGTACATAAGTTCTTTTTCTCGAAAACCCTTTGGTACTGGTCTGGCACCTGGGGATATAACTCCCCAACCATTTAGCTATCGTGACTTGAAATTGAAAAATGCGTAAAAATATAAAAAATCACCTTTGCATCAGAAACCACTAACTATACGGTTAAACGAATAATCGTATATCCGGCTTCTTATAAAAATAATACGAACGTAGGTTGAACTTTTTAACAATGACTGTTCGGCGACTTTCGGTTTCTCGATTCTACCTTTTTTGCCGCACATTCTGTAACTAATGACGAATACAAAACGAAAGAAAGAACGCCGTAATTTATGCACATATATAATATTCGGTCTTGCACTATCATCTTAAACAATTATATGGGCTTACAAACAAGTTTCATTGTCTTACTTGGCGATGTCATGGCACAAATTATTTATTACTTTAATATATATATTATAGTCTTATATGGGTACTTCTAAACGACTGGTTCATCGTTGTTATTGAACTCTTTAGAGACGTTTGTTTTAAAAGTAAAGAATATTGTATTAAAAGTTAAAGTCCACTACAGGCTCCAATTAATCCTTAGACCAGACCAAACCAGACCAATCATGAGACTCACTCTCCTGATTGGTGATCGCAGTATCGGATACATTGCGTCTTAGATGCTGCTCTTAGTCACAAGTCTATTTACTTTTAATCATTAGTTGCCAGTATATTTTTATTTTATTTATTTACACTTTATTGCAAACCTTACAAAGAAAGTTATACAAACGTTATGCCAGTATACTAACTAATAAACATCTAATTATACAAATGCTAATGATTCTAAAGTGAATGTTACTAAATATTAACATCTTAATGTTATAAAAAATATATTAGTATTTATACACTTAAACAGAATAGAATAAAAGTATTAAAAAAAGATTGTAAAAATAGAGTGTGTAAAAAATTAAAAAAAACTCTCATTTGTATTTAGAAGAAAAATGTTATAATTAATATTTAGGAATAAAGAAGGCAGAAGGAAGAGTCACGATAGTCGAGTGGATGGATGATCGGAATTTCGAGTCAAGGGACCCAAGTTTGATCCCCTGGTGGCAGGCTCGTACCAATGGGATTTTCAAAAACTTATGTACGAATTATATCTTGGCTTGGACATACAGACTGCGACGGTCTCACCACCTGTCACGTTGTAAAAAAATATCTTAAATATCTCAAATATCTTTGGTGGAAGGGACATAATTGTCTAGACTAGACCACTGTATAGGGAATTGCGTGAATAAAGAAGGCTTTGTTATTATTAACTATTTTTTTAAGATATAAAAATACAAAAATGCTTCGAATTTCGTTACGGATTAGATTGAATATTGTCAGTTGCAGCGGGTGGATAGCATTCGAAGTTTAAATGTTTATACATTACATTGTTACTGAAGTTGTTAACTGATCAATGGAATTGAATCACGTTCCATTTTTGAAAAGTCTGATCGAAACTGCATTAACTTTATGGATGTCTAAACTTGCTATTGAATCCAAAGGCTATTCTAACACTATCATTTGTTAAAAAATATCTAGTTACATTTATTAAAAAAAGAGAGTTGTAGAATAAACTACAATTTCAACAATCAGACGGATGGTGATGAGATGTGTATACAATATTTCTACATACATAAATAATCACATGACTTAAAATGCAAACATTTATTTTTTAAACCACTATAGCCGCGTGGTTGGGTGATCGGAATTCGAGTCAAGAGACCCGTGTTCGATTCCTAGATGATAAGTACGCTCATACCAATGAGTTTTTTCAAAACTTATGTAGGTTTTACATCGTTGGCTTAGACATAAAGTCGGCGAAAGGTTCACTAACGTATAACCATATTATCTGCCAACAGTAGTTGGCCCATTAATAAAAATATGCTAATTAAACATACAGTTACACAAAAAGGCAACCGAAACATAGAATTCTTTTATGAGAAGGACATATAATCGCCAGTTTTTGTAATCGATCAGGCGATTGTAATACCAAATTCCTCACAATTTACGCTGCTACCCGTCATCGGTCTGATTTATATTGGTTTGTCTTTGTCGGAGATTGTTATCCTACACTTTTTCTGTAGCCGTTATGCTTTACTTTGGTCGCCTCTTACGACACTCAAGCAAAGAATTATTCTTACGCTGATGCCATACGGTACCTTTATATAAAAAACAGGCCTTGTTTGATTCTTATTGATTACCTTAATTATAAGTCAATGTTGGGGAAACCACTGCAACCTGTATCACATTTTTTACTATCACAGGCTGCAAGTATTCAACTTATTTATAATAGACATGTTATATATCAATCGTCATGCTAGCCTAGTGGTTGGATAATCAGAATTCGAGTCAGAAGACCTAAGTTCGATTCCCAGGTGGTAGGCTCGTTTATATCGTCGGCATGGACTTAAAGATGGCGAAAGTCTCACCACCTGTCACATTGCCCCATAGAAACATCTTCGGTGGAAGGTGGTTCAAAAGGACTTAATTGTCCCTGTCTACTAATATGGCATGAAGATAAGACAAGTTACGTTCTAGAAAAATAAACTTTTGTCTTTTCCTTTTCTTCGTACACGCCAATTTCAAAAAACGCCCTCCAATTTCAAGGTAATTTTGCTTATGTGTGAGGTTGGTTCCTGCTTGATTTTTTACGAGTCGTAAATGCTCTAAGAGGTGAAATTTCCAACAAAGGTTAAAACAGGCAGGACAAAATATAGTAATTTTATAATAAAAAGATGAATGTTATTAAAGTGCAGTGTAAAGATGTTCAGCGAGGCTCAGTCGCTCAGGTGTTAACTTACGTTACACGTCCTTACGAATCATTAATCGAAACATTTACCTCTTAAAGAAATTGCTCGACCCTTGAACTACCACGACTTAACATTTTTTACAATCTTTGTTTTTTAAAACATTAATTCATGGTTTAACTACGCCGAGTCTCCTGTTTAATTTCAAATAAATAACTTTCCGCTTCGACCGGAAAGTTTTGGGATGATGGCGATAATCATAATTTTACCAAAAAGTTCCTAACAATCCAAATTAATTATGGTCTTACACAATTCCTCTTTTTGGAGTTTTTATTAATTAAAGAAGGGTCATTGACAAATCGGCTACCGCCTTAAGATGGACAGCTTGATAAACTTCGGCCGCGGAACGTTTTGAATATTGTCATTTGATTTTATTTTGCCTTTGCTTTGTAGTCCCAAGATTTACGTGCGATACAGGCCGATACGATTCGATGACGGATTTCTTCACTGATAGTGTCAGATTTTGACAAATAGACGTCCCTTTCATAATTTTATACTTTTAATGCCGTGCGCCTAAATATTTATCTTTCAAATATAAGATTTATGTGAAATTCCTAATCTTGACTTTAACAAAAAAAGTCACGAAAGCCGAGTCGTTGGGTGATCGGAATTCAAAACAGAGACAACAGACCCGCGTACGATCCCCAAGACCAATGGATTTTTTCAAAACCCTATGTACGAATTATATCGTTGGCTTGGACATAAATTTAGTCACTTCACCGGTTTTTCGGCCAGTCCTTTAGGGTTCAGGCCACACTACTTTGGAAATATTTGCCCGAAGATGTTAGGAGATCAGTAAACAAGTGCTCATTCAAACGTTCAGTTCACAAATATTTTTTGAATTCAAATGATTTATCTTAAAACTGTTTCTAGCTACCATTCTTAGAATGATAACTTATAATGTTCATATTTTAGTATTTTATGTATATTTGTATGTACATGGTAGTATATTAATTTTCATGTGATATATATTTTTATGTTATAATATTTGTTAATATTTATTTACAGTTCCTTCTAAATTATTACCTTTATTTATTTGTTATTGATTCACCTGCTACTATATTTTGCCACGCCACGGGTTGACTGGCAGAGAATGCTAATAGAAATTAATTCGGCCCTTTGCTACCTTATTTTAAAATAAAGCAATAAAGTCTTTAAATAAATATATACGGCGACGGGCTCACCATTTGACACGTTGGCCCAAAAATATCTTCGATGGAAGGTGGGTCGAAAATATTTAATTCTAGTCTAGACCTCTGTCTACCTCTTAGTTGGCGTAAATATATTATTTTTATCAATAAAACAAATTATTAATTTTGATTTCAGAGTAATTTACATACGGAATTAGCACCGTATAAAACTATAACAGTCAAAGTAGCTTTGTCTGTCCATGCAATATGGATGAATGAACTGTATAAAATTTGATAATACGATATTTTACATCTAAGTAATGCTTATAGATTACTATTAATTAAGAACTTCTTTAGCACCATCATAATTACCATTACATATTTGTTTTAGAAAAGAACATTTCTAAAACAAAAGAACATTTCATAAACATATGTAATGGTGATTTTTCTATATTATTATATTTATTAGTTTAATGTAAGAATCTAGTATATATTCGTATCTATTTCCATGATTGTACTCTATATCAGAACCTTAAATTTTTCTTAGTAGGCACCATACCTGCCATTGTATTTGGTGATTTCTATTTCGGTCACGTGTCGCAAAAATGTACAGGAGTTCTTCACCTCCAACGCCTTTTGACTTACGAAAAGCATTTGCCGTGTGATCTCTGATATTATTTTTTTCTTTTCGGCTTATGAAAGGACACGGGGTTGTGCAGTGTGAATCTACTTAACTTATTCATTCCCATATACGCTTATAGCTACTTTGAGACTCGTGCTATAGATAGCTTGACATACTCGTATTTTGATAGAGCATTCAATATGCATTATATGTATTGTATTTGAAGACGATTTAAAACTATATTTTTCTACATTCAGCAGTTAAAAATATATGATACGTTTGTATTTTATGGGTTTGTATTCTAAACCACACCAGAAATAAATCGAAAGATATAACAACCTAGTTATAAGTAAAGAAAATTTTGTTTGAGACTTCGGCACAATTGAGCTAAGTGGCTATCTCAGCCTATCGCACCTACAAACGATTTAAAAAGAAGGTTATAGATGCGTTATTACCCTCGAGGATTAAGTTGAGATGACGCATAGCCCGATACCACACTTATTCTATACTCTACATGCCGGAACATAATAGTTGCTTTACTGCTATTTCGTGGCAGAAATATGAGAGAGGTTATTGCTCCAGCCTTTCAGGCAAAAAGGTTGACTTCTTAACTAAGACATGAATATAATTTATATCATTAAATAAAGTGCATTGTGTACAAGTGTTCAACAATGAATTTTAAGACATGAATTTTTAATAAAAAAATCATAATACTGTATTAATTTGAAAAAAGTTATTTCTTCGCATTTTTCTACTTTCTCAAAGGAACCTCATTGCGAAAGTGTGGAAGATTCAAAAAATTACTATCGACAAAATATAGACTATAGTCTGAAATAAATAAGTAAACTTAAATAAATTATTTGATTTCAAGGAGGTCAACCTTTCGTATATAAATATTGATTTATAATGAAGTTTATTGTAAGAGAGTATTTATTAAAAAGTCACGATAGCCGAGTGGTTGGGTGGTCGGAATTACGAGTCGATAGACCCGAGTTAGTTCCCCAGGTGGCAGGCTCGTACCAATGGGTTTTTCAAAAACTTATGTACGAATTAAATCATTGACTTGGACATAAAGACGGCGACGGGCTCACCGCCTGTCACGTTGTCCCGAAAATATCTTCGGTGGAAGGTGGGTCGAAGGGACTTAATTGTCTAGACTTGACCTCTGTCTACCCCAGTATTGGGAATTGCGTGAAGATATACTTTTTTTATTTTTTAAATATAGTAAATATTTTTTGTATTCCTTTATTAAATCACACAGAATCTAGCATTAAATAACTACCCAACTTATAAACGATGATGACAAATAAAGACAAAAGAGAAAAGAATATTGTCGATGTTTCTCAACGTTTCGGAAAAATGTATAGATGAGGAGGGTGGAATAATAATTTTTCTGTAATAAAAACATTTATACGCAACACAGCCAACGCAATTAGTGAGGGTAGTGGGAGGGAAACAGAATTATTATATTCAGTAATTGGATAGATTTTATCGAATTAGGGCGTGATGTTTGTTGTTTATGAAGCTGAATAGTGAAAATGATGTGTGTAGTGATGTTCCTTGTGTAAGATAACGAATAGAATATGTAAAGTATTTACGTTTACTGTCACGATATCCGAGTGGTTGGGTTATCGGAATTCGAGTCACTAGGCCCGAGTTCTATTCCCAAGGCTCGTACCAATGGTTTTTTTTTTTCAAAACTTATGTACGATTTATATCGTTGGGTTAGACATAAAGACGGCGACGGGCTCACGACCTGTCACGTCGTCCCGAAAAATCTTCGGTGGAAGGTGGTCGAAGGGACTTACTTGTTAAGACCTCTGTCTACTCCTGTATAATGGCGTGAAGGTATCTTTTTAATATTTTTTAATGTATAAGATATATTATATAATGTGTAATGTATGGGAATTTTATTAAGTATGCAAATACTGAGGTAGGCAGAAGTTTAGCCAATGAAGTTCTTTCGCCCCACTTTCCGGCGCAACTTATTGACAATTATTTATTCGCCGTCTTAGTGTCGAAGTCAATGGCACAATATACTTACGTAGTTCTTTATTAAGAAAGATAAATATTCATATACATACATAAGAAATCTATGATCGATTACAAACTTTCATATTCATTACCCAATATTTGCCCCTAGCGGGAATCGAATCCGCAACCCTTAGCTCAGAAGGTAGGTTCATCACCAACTAAGCTGTCGTACCGTTAATAATAATAACATAATATATTTGAGGGGCTTACAATGACTATACACGAGTCTCGCCTATTTTTTATTATAGAGGGAGATAAAAAATATAATGCTGCCACTTAGAGGGTTGAACAGGAGGGGCGAAAAAATTATATCAAATGACCCTTTTTTGTTAAGCATTTACACACAGTTGCGTGACTACTATTGCGGGAAAATATTAATATATAAACACCTCCAACCCTCAGATACACACCTTGTAATAAAAAATATAAAAATATTATGTTATTAAAACGATATGGCGTGTTGCAGCTGCCCAAACCTGTAGCAAGATTAGGTTACTTATAGGTCCTAGATATCAATCGATCATTTTAACAACTATATCATTACAAAATTTAACTTTACTTAAATAAGTTTAAATTATTACTTAAATTGTGAAATTTTATTAAAAAAACTAAAAGTTAATGTAATAATGTTTATATATATAATATACATAAAATACGGCTTGTAACAGTTCTCTGCCAGATATAAGTCTTTCTCTTGCTCTTTCTCCCTCTCTGTGTGTGTAAAGGTGAGTTATACATAATCACAACGGTTGGCAAGCTGCTTATTACTTACATTATTAGACATCTCGCACCTTAGACGTGATCCGTCACCGATCTGTCTGAATTTTGATCTGGTATTTTTCGAAATGGTTATTGCGCCATCTTGTTGAAAGCAGTGACATTTTGAAGGCTTTTCCCTTAGTCGCTCCTTGCAACACTCAAAATAAAGGAAGGAGGGTCGAAAGGTCTTAATTATCGAGACCTCTGTATTAGGAATGGCGCGAAGATTTTTTTCATATGTAATTATTACTTTTTTCTTTTTTATTTCATTGTTTTGTTATAATGTATATTATATTTAAATTTCACAGAAACATGGCATTATGTTTTATGGCATTAATAAGTACTGTCTAAAGTTTTCATTTTAGCAGATACAAAAGCAAATAGATATAGTTTGATAGTTAATATTTCTTTAGTTATGAACTGTACTTTTATTCAGCTGTATTACTCTTTATTAAAAGAAAACATTCCCATGGAAGTTTTACTTCAATAATCACAGTCCAAATGACATTCAGATTTGGCACAGAACGAGTTTCCTTTGACCCAAGACGAATTAGTTCTTGTATAATATACGACATACTTACCAACACTCGCAGAAAATGTCGGTCCCAATAAAGTTTTTACAGACAGAGCCGATAGTCTACATTAGATGTTATGTTTGATATATCTTGAACACAATTGTGTAGCGTGTTAGTCTTCTTGTTGATATGTTGGATCGATTCCAAGGATTTCCCAATTGAATTATTCCTTTATATTGATACATTCGCTTTGATTAATTTCGTGAGCTTTCACGTTGTTTTGTGTAGTAAATACAGATAGTTTGGTGGTAGATGGTTTTTATTGACACTTTCTTAGATTTACTGTGATCATAAGATTTTATGTTCTTAATATTGTGACTTACTATATTGGTTGGAATCGGTGAATACTTATCTCTTATAGTGTCTTAAAGTGTATTTTATTGGATGAGATAGGTATTTTTCAGTTATTTGTTGTAGGATAGAGACATTTTGCCACAACATATATTTGTCCTATTCAAAGACTTTTGAAATCATGAAGTACATAATCTTCTATTTTTCATCTACTTAGCATGTAAAAGTCCACAGCTAAACAAAGGTCTCCCCACAAGGAAGGGTTTGTCGTAATCGCCTCTTTTGGCAATGGGATTGGCGTTATCTGTACCAGAGACTTCGCACCTTAGACGCCACTGTCCGTCTTCGATCTGCCGACTTTGGTCTGTTACTTTTCGAGAGCGCCACCGCCGACAGTCCGTGCCATTGCGATATTCAAGACATTTCCTTAGACACTTTTTATAGCATCAACGGATAAAAATTGGATTATATTATTGTTATGTCAATACCGCAAGAACATCCGTCGACCTAAAGAAACCTCGTTTTTATTCGTCATATATATTTTTTCCAATACTGGGGTAAACAGATATCAAGACAGTAAAGTCGTTTCGATCTATCGTTTCGATTTACTTTTGGTGAGTTTATTGCCAGCTTAGTGTTCATGCCAAATGCAAATGGCATCACTAGGCTAACGGGTCGTTAACTTAACGTTCAATTTTCATAAATCTAATAGAAACGTTTTTATCAGAATCACGTTAGCTATTCTTTAGTCTAATCCCTGTAGTAACGGCAGACAAAGCAATTAGCTATGCTAATTACCCTTTTACTGCGTGAATTAGCGCCGAAGCGATTTATCTACATTCCCATAATGTCAAAGGGAATGGACAGTCACGCATTATATCTTGTGTTTTCATAGTTAATGATGTTAGCGTCGTGAATATAAAATATTCAATAAATTAATAAATATCTTCTCACAATTACCAATACAGGGGTAAATAGAGGTCTAGTCTAGACAATTAAGTCCCTTTGACCCACCTTCCACCGAAGATATTTTTGGGACAACGTGACAGGTGGTAAGCCCGTCGCTGTTTTTATGTCCAATCCAGCCAACGATATAATTCGTACATAAGTTTTTGAAAAACCCTTAGGTACGAGCCCTCTATCAGGGGATCGAACTCAGGTCTCTTGACTCTAAATTTCGATCACCCAAACACTCGGCTATCGTGACTTAAAAAATATTCAACCTTTTTTTTATTTACATTCGCACACATTTTCCTCATACTTTGGTTTGGTGTTTTCGAAACGGTTATCCCGATCCCGATCAGGGAAAACTTCCTTACGGGAAAGGACTATATTCAGTAATGGACTGTAAAAGGTCATTGTGTATGTACGTAATTTAAAATAAAAAAAAAAATGTTTACACGTGTACTCAAGCCACTAGCAGATGTGCCACGGGCTGTGTTAGTGTTTTACATTAATTTATTTTTAATTTTATTTTATTTTTCATCGGCGCATTTTTAGGTCGAACTTTGTAACTGGAGCAGCGTTTTCATTTTTAAAGTTGCCCTAGAGCTCCGCGTGGCACTCGATTGGATTGAGGTCGGCACTTTTCGCCGGTTACTCCGAGCGTTTGATTCAAGCCTCTTGAGCATATTCGTTAAGCAACGACAGCTGCTGTATGGTGGAATTTTATTTGTGAAACGATTCGTTGTTTTATTTTAAAATGAACCGAGGTTATATTGGGTTAACTGATTCTGTTCTTTTTTTTTATTACACGTATTTCCCAATAATTTGGTAGTTCAGAGGTTCAGACAAATCGAACCTTTCGACGTGACAGTTGATGATTCACTATCAGCCTATTACTGTTTGCATCTAGCGGGTATCGACCTCGCAACCTTTAGCTTCCATTACATGGTTACTACCAATAAAGCTCCCCGAGAGCCTAATTGCTAGTGACCATGTAATGTCTTAGTCTGTTGTAGTCTTTTTTCCGTATTTTTTTTTGTATATGTAATTTATTAATTAGTTTAATTTTTCATTGTTCCAGAAGATAGATGCATACAACCACAGTGGGCCATCGTTCCAAACGTCTGCTGTCATCGCCCTCTGCTCTATCGTCCTGCTGCTAGGCGTCCTCATTGGTGCTGTACTAGTTTGGAAGTAAGTGCTGTTCTTTTTATTCAAAATACTATGTGACGATACCCGACTGTAAAATTCACTATGATATGTGATATTTACACATTAACTTATACACTAGTACCCCAAATACCTTAAAAACCTTTCAATTTTCAGATATCTTTTTCTCGCATATTTATTTACTTACAATATTTATATGAGACGTGGTAGCCAATAGAAGGCTGGGGCGATTCTCGGTTACAAGACGTGAGCGATTCTCAGTCCGGCAACGTAAAAATATTAAAAAACAAATTTGTGTGCTCAATTTACCCCGACGAGCGAAGGAAAACGTGTTGAAACCTGCCTGTCTGAGAAATAATAATAATAAAAAAGAAAGTATTTCAAGGACGTGTGAAATCCGCCAACAGACACTGGAGCAGCGTGGCGGACATTCCTGTACTCTAATCCCGTAATCTCTGAATTCTTTCAAATGCTTGCTATAACAAGCTCAAAGAAGTAATTTTCCCAACAGTAGATATTTACAGGCTGCTTCTTAACTTTTTACTATATACATATTAAATTAAATAAGCCAATATATAAGTATGTATGCAACATATATTCGGAATGTAAAATCGTTAATCAAAATCGTAACAATTTTAATCCATTACATGTTCATTCATACATTCATCGGAAAATGTCCGTGAAATTATAATAAATTTTGCAATAACAGCAAACAATAATATTAATTCAACTACTAAATTGGATCTAACAAATCATTCAGATAACAATTTTGAGATGGACGAAAATTTCACAAATTAGCAGCAAACGTGGAACGTGGAAGCAATAACAGTGACGGCGTTCTGCCAGTGACAGTTTAATTGGCGTTAAAAGACAAATAGACGACGTTTACACTTGTCTGTTTGTTCGTTTGATTTATCGATGCGATTGTTGAAATTCACTTCGTAGTTTTAATAAATTGTTATTCATCTATCCTTTATTAGGCGTAAGATAGCCAGTGTTTATATGAATGATAAGTTTATACATTAATAATATAAGTAACGCTATTCTGCGTTGTTTTATTGCAAGTACACACTCTTTATTATTTTTCCCTTTTTTTTATTTTGTGCAATGTTCTTTTACGTTCTGTGTAATTCCATGATTTTTAAGGTTTTTTATGTGTGATGTGGTTGGATCGTGAATTAACGTCTTCTTTCTTTCATTCATTATACTTCTGTCATGCTTATTATTTTAAGTATAAGTTAAACATTTATTTTTTTTATTACCACGTCAATCGTCGATGATAAAATGAAAATAAATAATATAACGTTATGGATTTGAAATGGAATACACCAACTTGTTTGTTTGTTTTAAATTTGTTTTCAAAATTTTATACCGGTTATTTAAGGGTTCATTTGCCACGAGGTGAAGGGAGAAAAATGAAAGGATGAATAGGCAAAAACATAAGGCGTCTCCTACATTCAGTATTCTGCATGACCGTAAAACTGTCGCGATCTCGCTGGCACAGGTTTCTTTTGAGCAGCAGAGGTTTCTGCTATTCTCTACATCGAACAAATATTCGTTTTATTGATGAGGCATTCCTCATCCTTGACTGTCAATGAGTTATAATAAATAACCCGTTTTTTTTTATTTTATATTGATTATTTTTATTCATAATTTTATATTTTACTTTTGTCCCAATACAGTGGAGTCATTTCGACCCACTTTTCACCGAACAAATAACCTGTTGAATGAAATAATTAATTTCCGCTGAAAGTAGTTAAAGATAAATATCCCTGTGAAAGTGTTCATTGAAATATACAATTTTAAAACAAAGAATGAAAATAATTAACCTTCCTGAATACTCAGAAAACACACAATAAAAGATTGTATAATTATTTCATGTTAGAGTAACGGCGCTAGTAATATGTATCTCTCTAAAGTCCTTCCTCATCAGTGACGGTCGTAGCCGTGGTAAAAACCCATTCTCTTGTGGACCATTTGTTTCCATCGGCTTTTGTCGGCCGGCGGCCGGCCAGGCGGTACTCATTTCTTAGTATATGTATAGTATGGTGTATATATTTTCCCGGGTCTGGGTGTGTGACAACTGCTTAAGCTGCTTACTTTGGGATCAGAGCAAGGTATGTGATGTTGTCCCCATCTATTTATCGATATATAATTTATATATTTAATTTAAAGAAGAATTTCTTTATAAATATCAAATCCTGGTCTTTTAACTCTCGTGTAACTTAATATTACGTTAATTTCCGTAATATCTATTCAATACCGAATACGCCTCGATTGTAGTGTCACCAGATTGCACGAATGAATACAGTAACATTCGAATATTCCCGTTCCGATGCAATGATTTCAAGAATTGGTTGTGAATGTGGAAGCGTCGACAGTGACGACAGGGTGCACGTGACAGTTTAATCGTCGTTAAAACCGTCGTCACACACGTCGCACTCGGAGGCAATGGCTTGAGAAAGTTGATTAGAGTGGCTGTCACCTAGTCGAGATTTAATCCCGGTCTTAAACACTGCACGGTGCAATTTATGAAAGGTAGCGTGAAGGTCATCAAAAATTTTAAAAAATATTGTTCGATTATGGTTCATAATCTGTCACGTTGTTCAAAGTAGGCTTCTGTGAAAAGTGAGTCGAAAAACTTAAACCCTACAATTCTGTATTGCACAGAATTGGAAAATTACGCGAAGAAAAACGTGAATGTGTATCATATCGGAAACTTTTCTTCCTTTTCTTGTTTTGCTTGTTTTTAAAGTGATTTTTCTCCGTGAAAATTATTTTTATTTAAAAAAATTAAGAATTCGAGTGTCCTGCTAACAGCATGTAGTTAATATAAAGTTTGTGGTCCCGAGTTTTTGAGAGATCTGAATTCGAATCAGGAGACCCGGAGTTTTAACCTCTAAAGGATGGCTTATACCAATGAGTTTTATTTTGGCTTCGACACTATGTCGGCGACAGGCTGACTACCTATCAGTTGAAAGGACCAAATAGTCTATAACTGTACTAAGAATACCAGTACTGAGAAATTTGTGTAGTAATAACTAAAATTGAAATCAGAACTCGCTACCGCTTATTAACTGTACTATAACATAGGTTTAATTATACGAGTCACAATACTTGTGTCGCCACGTTACGGGCAGTTTGAGGAGGTCGGATTTAGGTAAAGTATATGTTACACATGTGATAAGCTGAGCGGGGTGACTAATGCCGCTTTAATTAAGCGTTCAAAGACTGAGATAAGATAATCAGGATCCGGTTTGAAAGTTTATAAATTGGGTAGTTATCGATGAATCGACATACCGAATTTGTTTTGACTTTCATTTGTTTGTTTGTTTTTCATGAAAGGTACTCCTTTATATAGTTACAGGTTGTTGAGCTTTTTGAAAATACATTTATAAGCAACGGAGGCTCTGGTTGTTTTCAATTTATTTTTAATTCATGCCATGATAATGGAAAAACCTTGCAGCGTTTTTATTTTAGATATCATGAGAACATTTTAAGAAAGAAAGAAACTCCGGGGAGTCTTAATATTTTATTAAAGATATTTTTTTGAATTAAGTAATAAGTCACGATAGCCGAGTTGTTGGGTGGTCGGAATTTCGAGTCGAGAGACCCGAGTTCGATCCCCAGGTGGCAGTACCAATGAGTTTTTCAAAAACTTATGTACGAATTTCATCGTTGGCTTGGACATAAAGGCGGCGACGGGCTCACCACCTGTCACGTTGTCCCGAAAATATCTTCGGTGGAAGGTGGGTCAAAGGGACTTAATTGTCTAGACTTGACCTCTGTCTACCCCTGTATTGGGAATTGAGTGAAGATATTTTTATTTTATATATTTTATTAAGTAATTGTATTGAGTTTTTAAAAAGTATTTTTGTTTATTTTCGACTCTAAACTCGGTTGGCAATATAAATATCATTTATTCTTAAATTACGCTAGAAATTTAGAATAAAAAATTGATATCAAAGTGTACTGTTTTAGAAATAATAGTCCCTTGTTTTTCTTTTTTTAAACAATGCTAGCAATATCAAATAAAATTACTAGTACATACCACTCATCGTAAGCTTCATTCCTTGTTTCTGAAAAGATTCACGATAATATTCAAATAGCGCACCCTAACCTGCGACGTTATCTTTCGCTGTCCATACTCGAAACCTTTGGGCTATTGGGGCTAAAGTACAAGTATGTTTTGGCAGACGGTATAATTTTTTCCATGCTGTCTATTATTTCTAAGCATCTAGCATGCGTAGTCCATACACAGACTCTATGTGCGACATATTTATAAAGTTGAGAATTTTAAATTACTATTATTTTCCCGAATGCCATTAATACGATTATCATAAAATTATTCATAGCAGTGCTTCAGAAATCAAACACGAATAGAATGAATTTAGTACAATATGGCCGCATGCCGCAAGCGTTTATTATTCATAAATCATACAACTGTCAATACGTAAACAAAGCTAATTTAGGAAGCACGATGTTTAGTAGTTTTCCGACAAATCGAACTGCTAAAGATAACATAGACAGCTTGCTTCTAAAATCAAATAGAATATGCAAGAGGCGCAGACATATTTCTATAAATAATTATTAACGTTAACGACATGGAGTTAGACCGTACAAAAGCTAAAATAAATAGTCCTAGCAGTGGTAAATTAGAAATATGGTATCATCTAATTATTATCTCATCTGGAAACAAAAATAAGTAAACAAGATTGGTATCAATGTTCTAATTCTGGGTAAGGAAAATAAGATAAAAATTTGAAGGTAAAAAAGGTACTGCCACTCTTCTCCTGTACTTTAAGCCACAAGTACGTATTACTAAATTACTGACTTAAAGTCAAGTGTGGACTTTAAGTCAGTAATTTAGTAATACGATATTATATATAATTGCTTTGACTATATAGTGGCAAATCAGCAATTATTACATCCATAGATCTGAAATTGTCGATTTTTAGTAATATTGTGGCCGACATAATCTTACATAAATAGTAATTTAATGAGGAACCTAATAGACTCCTCGGAAACTTATCCAACGATGTTCAAAATTATTTAGTGATTATAAAACTTTCATGTCTGAAAACTAAATAGATTTTTCAACATCAAAAAGAAACCGTCATCAATGCCTAAACTAAGATATGAATTACAATTTAAGTTTGATTCAAAATCAAAAGGAATATATTATTCTAACGAAGGACCGACCAATATATTATTTGAAAATTAACAAATCTCCGTTCAAATAGAACAAACTAGATTGTATACTACACACTCAATACTATAACGTAAACAAGTTCATTTCAAATGCAAATCAGACCTCGAATAGGAATTATAAAACAACATTAATTACACCGTCTCCCAGAATTCCCACATAGAGCAACAAAAATTAACAAGGCACTACATTCACTTCGTTGATTACAATAAAACTGATTTTCATTAAATCTATGGCGTCTTCAGCATGTATTTTTGTGGTGCATTTAATTATTTTCATGCGTGACTAATTATGCCAAAATTATACGGAGTACTTCCCGTCGGCTTACGATTGGCCAAGTCTGTAATGGACGACCAATGAGCGTTTAGGGCGGAACTCTTGCGCATTACTCTAGTTAGGTTTTGGTGCGGTTGAATAATAAAAAAACATTACACTGTCAAAAAGTAAAATCAATTATCTAATAAATAAGAGAGTTCGTAAATATAATGATTAGTGCACACCGTTGTCTAGTCGTATTTTTCTCATGCAAAATATTGTTTATGGCATTTCTTTTATTTATGTACATACGATTGTGGTGTATATTACCGTGTGGTAACGGCGTAATAATGTTACCGCTCCCTTACTTCCCGAGGATATCGTAAGAGTCGACTTAGGGAAACAGCCTTAAATATCGTTATGGCAACCAATGGATGGCGGGATAACCATATCTAAAAATATCAGACCAAAATAATCAGACCCAAGATGAGCAGCAGCGTTTAATTTTTTTATTATATTAATTTTATTTATTTAACTGTAGTAAACAATCAAAATTAATATAATTAAAAATATAATAATTATACAATATTTAGAATAATTGGTTGAATATTATATTCAAAACGGTCTTCAGCAACATTGTTATCCCGTAAACGTCTATATTAATTAGAAAATGAACGCGGTTCCGGTTTAGTTCATACTACGAAAGTTATTGTTCAGCAATAACCCTCAGAACGGAATTTCGCTCTCAAAAAACTTCGCGTAAACTCGTTGAAACCCTCTCAGGCCTCAACACGGGTGGGGTTGGAGTACAATAGACTATTTACGGGCTCTCTTTGTCTCAGCTTTGAGAGGCCAAGCACTTTGTATGAGTGCTAGCCTCAGGTAGAAAAAGACGCCGTGCAGATTTCGCCGAATGCCCCCTGGCTTTTTGTATCTATTATTCCGTTGCTTCAAAATTCATTAACGATTCTATCTTTTGCAGTTTACATTATATGAAATTTTATATATATTGAATCATAACTATGTACAGAACTAATATTTAAAAACATGTTTTCTAATGCAGTCTTTACTCTCTAGTCTAGTCTAATTTTAAATCTAAATACGCAAATAAAAATTAATGTTCATATGTGTGAGGAAGCATTCGTTAGAAAGGCTGAATAGATAGCTGTTCTTGACTTCTGTTTTTGTATTTGGCTAATTCAGCGACGAAATCAGCAAGAAGGTGGGGTCAAAGGGTTGTCTAGACTAGACCTCTGTCTACCCCTGTATTGGAAATTGCGTGAAGATGTTTATATTTATTTATTTATTTAAATCAGCTAGGATTTTTTCAACGACTTACGAATATTGTTGCTAACTTTACTTTACACATTAAAGAATTTGAATATTATATCCTCATATGTTGAACCAAATTATATTTAACTAGTTCTCTCCACAATGTTGGCCGCGCAATGGCTCGAATTTTTTGCGGAATCTCTTAATATAAGAAAATTAGTAGTAGTGGTTACGCCTGCATCCCTCACAATACAATAATTTAAAAACCATTTATCAAAATAATTTCCATATTTCTCCAGGAGACATATATTTTCAGGATTAAAAGTAGCCTATATGCTGTCCTATACCTTTAATTCAAATCCCTTAAGACGGTCTGACATGATGAGTTATAAAAATACACCCACGCATCCAAACTTCCGATTTGGATTTATTTTATTCTTCGAATTCAAGAGTTCCTAATATATTATAAAATATATTTCGTTTTTTTTAATATATGTACTAAGACTTCGGTGGTTGATGATATGTACTCGTATTATGAGATTTTTTTAAATTGTCCTAATTTGACTGCTATATTATTCGTTATGGAGCAAAAAAGATGAAGTGTTTAAAATATTTACGTAGATAAACCGCCTACTTATTTTCTTATTATATTAAAGCTGTCAGTATCTGCTTTTACAGTATTACGATTAACAATAGACTGAATTAATTTAATCGAAGGATTTAAAGCTACCAATAACTTCTTATAACAATTCTCTTATTAATTAAATTCATTTGTAAGATATGAAATTCAAATCGTCTATCAGAATAGTTTTAACATCTGTTTGCTTAATACTATCTCCAAGATCGGCAACTGTCTATGGGTTACGTCTTTATTAAGCTCCTTTTGTCTCTCTCTCATTATGGCAAACGAATTGTATAGAGTAGGTTTCCGACCGCACCGAGCTTATTATCGACAATCTGCATACAATCACATATTTGCATAATATCTCAATTCGTTCTTATGTTGCGCACTGATTTGAATGGCCACAAAACATTTCACGCATGGCGGATCTGTTCGGGATACACAGACGCTTAGTTAATCAAACGCCTTTGTTCTGGCTGTTCGTGAATTCTGTAGCACAAATCGTTTTATTTGTATTACATTTTTTTTATAAATTCTGCTGCTTTTCCGATTACTAAACTACAGGGATCAGTTATCTAATTTTTATAGGCAAGACTAAATTTAATAGTTGGCTTACGGTATCGGCGTAAGAATATACTAAACCCTATAGAACATACCAGTTAAAGTTAACAATTTGACTATTAAAGTGGACACATCTTCAATCACCTAAGTAAACTGGTCTCATACTTAGCACATACAATGTAGTGTCTTGACAGTCAGTTGGTAGGTTTCATTATTATCCATTATAATCGTATTACAAAAGTTTACCCTTATAGGTTTCATTAGATACTTCAAAAGCAGAGTATCTATCACGTCTATTTGATATATACCTTTTAGAATAGTTTACAAATATTCGTATAGAAACTGGAACTGGCAGATTGGAAAAAGTAATTGTTATGGTGCTACAGATCCCTTTCGCAATTCCTTTTCCTTTTGAAAATTCATGCTTTACTTAATTTGACCTTTACATGAACATTTGATTCAATTTCCTGTCGAGTCAGTATAGAAAACACTTTTCTATATTTTCCTTGGTCTGAGTGTTTGTTGTATCTTCGTTGTTTCTTATTTTCTTACTTTAACATCAGAATATCTCTGATCGCAAAAACAGCTTAAACACTGTATGTATTTGCTTAAATACGTTTTTTTTAATATAACTACATAAATAAGAAAAACCTAATTTGGACATGAAAAGAAGCATGAATATTTTCCGCTAGAAATTTACGGTCTAATTCCAAAGGTAATTGACAAAGTTTAATAAAATTCGATATGCCAATTCCACGTAAAAAGTTTTCCGACTCCATTAAACTATTTTACTTTTATCACGAGGTTGTCGAGACTTAAGTTTGGATGGATCTTTTTTTTACTGTTCCATCGTTGGAAATTTTATCTATTTTTGTAACTCAATTGAAATTACTTTTTATACATCATTTTCACATATGCATACATATTTATAAACGCAAGTTTATTTATAAGCACCTGAATATACAGTGTTTAGCTTATTGTAGTCGTTATCATCAAGCAAGATCAAGAGCAAAATTTACTTTAAAACGTATGTCTTTATATTTTGCAGTTAATGTTGTTTTCGTTTCCAAGCTAATGGTAATTTTAAATTTGTATGATTGGAATGAAATAAATTACTCGAGCATTTTATGCAGCTTAAGCAAACGCATGATCCCTTACCGTGGTACTTATTTTTTTTTATGTTAATAATGTTATAGTATATAAGCATTGATAGTATTATAGAAGAATGAGTTTTGTTTTCTCCTTAAAGATGTAAGTCTACTTCGGTCATCAATCTTCGATTATCTACACTCCATTGGCAAGTTTTCACATTAGCTATTCTCGGGGAACATACGTGTCGTCTACAGGTCTATTTTAATCCTTCACTTGGAAAGACATTATTTATTTACGTTCCGAAAATTTACATGTTACGTGAATACAACGCTATATTTTACTTAACTACCGAGCTGTTTATAAAATACACAGGCAACTTCCGAACTGATGATACTGGTTCTTAATGTTATTTAAAAAAAACTATATTAATCCTAATTGCAAACAATTAAATTTTACGTTTGGTTTTATTTTCTTCCAGTATCTCCAACTCCAACTGTATCTTTCTTTGATCTTGGATCATTAAATTTCGCTACATGAATTTTTATGTATACAAGATTACTTAACTAACTTAACGGCATGTTAAAGTCCTCTGCAGGACAAAGGCTTTTGGCGTTACGAGGATTTGATAATACCATAAACAATCGATGATTATGCATATGCTAGTAGATATTTTGTCTCTTTTCATGCTTTTTTTACTTAAAAACATTTCATTTACTAATTTTATCTTATCCACAAGAAAAATCTAACTTATACGAAATGAAAATGTAACTTTTTATGAAGTTAGCAAACATTTAAGTAAAACGTTGTCTAATGATGTTTAAATTTCGGTCTTTATAATTAGATTCGTCTTGAAGGACAATTAAGAATTGTTTTTGATGACTGGAATAAGGGCGCCCTTATCAAACTTTCTTCTTCATCGTTTGAAATTATCTTGTCTTCACGTCAGGGACTTTGATTATTATCTCTTGTTTGAGTTAAAATAAATTTTAATTGTTATCTGTGACAAAATTATTTACATTTCCAAGGCAAATTTGACAACATAAAAAGTGATTTTTCTCAACGATGTCACAAGTTCACAGACAATATTTGTGCAATACCTACATTGATGATCGCCTTCAAAGAAATATAATTTTTCTGCTGTATTTTGAAAATACGGAAGAGCATTTTCCTTTTATAATATAAAACCACATGTCTTTCGTTTAAATTGTTAACTAATTTAACTAGATACATAAACTAACTCTTAACCCTTTATTAATATTCTTTTATCATAAACAATGTTATTAATCGAATTCTACTTTTGAAATCCATGAAATTAAAATTCAGGATCACAATAGATAATTGAAAATTATATTCTAATTAATTAAAAAAATTAAAAAATATCAAGTAACCCCTTTATACTAACTAATGTTAAGTAAAAAAAACTTAGAAGTTTTACAGCTATCGCAGCAGCGAACAAAATCAGATCTTCTTTTTTTATTAAAACCTTCACTGATGCGTTTTGTATTTGTATATTTAGCAGAAGCTTTAAGTTTAAAAATGGTAGAGCCACGCATCAGCTTTTGTTGTTGCATGAATGGGCCGGCTCGACCGGGGCAGTACCACAGCCTCACAGAATACCGGCGTGAAGTAGAAGTCTAATAAACTTCTGCGTTTCGTCTGGTGAGTGCAGTTAACCGCCCCTCCCCCTCCCCCAATTTCGGGATGAGGGGGCACTCTAAGGCCGGCAACGCATCTGCTATGCCTCTGGTATTGCTGGTTTTCATGGGCGGTGGTAATCACTTACCATCACGTGAGCCACCTGCTCGTTAGCTTCCCTTTTCTATAAAAAAGAGAGATTTTTTTTGAACTAATGTTGGAATCAGTTCTTGCTGCGGGTATATGATGATATTGATGACGACTTCATGAACATGATACAACATTTTATTATCCAATACAGTATTTTGTCATACTGCAAAAGCAATTGCTGCCACCAAAAAGCAGTATAAAAATTTATGAGCAGTATTTCATCATCATCATAACGCCATTTAGCAAACGGATTGGCGATCTCAGTTCTATACATTGCACTTTATACGCTGCTCCAGTCAGGGGTCTGTTAAATTTTGGTCTAGTATGTTCAAAAATAGTTATCCCGCAGGCAGATTCAGATACATAATTAGAATATAATGAATTGGAGTTAGATATAAGCGTAAACCTGCTGATTCTCGGTAATATGGCGACTTTTTGAAACCTCACAACTTCAGAAAGTGCTACCCTTGACTTAAATGTATTTCACCCGAAGTAACTTCACTTTATTACTAATTGCTATCTAATTAGTACGCCTCGGAAGAGAAAATGTGGGATGAACAATTTTGATTTGTTTTCGGTAAAGAGATTTGATGCCATAAATCTCTTTCTTTGAATTATTTAAACATCCGATAATGACACGAGTTTCAGTATTTTCATTCGAATAATAATTATAACATATTAACGTTGATGCAATTCTATATCATATAAAGCAACATATCTATATTATATAACATTTCAATCAATTATATATAACTGTAAACAATGAGATCAAAAATATTTCCAATATTTTAGTAAAAAATAATTAATATTTTGGCCTTAAAAACATATTAATCTTTTTGCTGAATAATAAATCTACATTTATTTTCGGCAATTCTTCATTTCAATATTAAAGAATGTATTCATTATGAATGTCTGACTTGATTCGATATTTTTTATTCAACCCAACCATCACCTTCATGCGATATACTCGTATGTAAAAAAATGAATTCATTCATTCGTTCTTTTCTAGCACCGTCAAACGTCACACCTTATTATCACACTTGATATGTCAACTTTTATATCTGCAAACGCCAATCAATCTCATAATACGTCCCCAGTGATTAGTGACGTGCCACTAATTATCGAGTATCGAGTAACGCGATACCGGTTCCTCGTTGTGGTCATCGACAAAACGTGACGTCGACGTCAATTTGGTACGCACCGTGTCTAAAATTATTGCTTGTAGTATGTAATTTGATGTGCCTTACTTTCAACGCGACGCTATATGATATACATTCGCATTGATATAATTAACATTAATTTATGAGTCACGATAACCAAATGATTGGGTGATCGGAATTCGAATCGAGACACCCGGGTTCGATATCCAAGGGTCGTACCAAACCAAACTTTTGAACCATTTATATTATTGGCTAGTAAATAAAGACGGGCTCACCACCTGTCACGATGTCCCAAATATGTCTTTGGTGGAAGGTGAGTTGAAAAGACTTAATTGTCTAGACTTAAATGTCTTCTTCCCACTATTGTATTGGGAATGGTGTGAAATAAATATAAAGAAAACATTTATTTAACTAGACTAGTTAGTTTTGTTTGGCCCCAAGAATCTCCGTATTTGTCATATATTTTATGACACCATAATATTGTATTGCAAATTCTCCGAGTTACTTTTTGTGCCAACTCGGTAACAATAATATAAATATCCTTTAACCAACTTATTATCAACTAAAAGTTTTGGATCTCGATACTATAATAAAAAAATAAATAAAAAATACACAAAAGCTTACGTAATCACCTTTTACTGTCACTAAACCATACCATTATATATTCTGTGACTAAACGAAGGCCGTATAAAAAAAAGAAAGTTTCGAGCAGACATTACTCTTGAATGAAATTAACCAAAGATTCCCGATTAAAATTATCATCACTGTTTACTTACGACGGTGATTTGTCTAAAGAATTTATAAAACATCAATATCACAACAATCAGATATTCAAATAAGATGCAATTTATTTTATTTACATCGAAGGTTACCAGCAGCCGTCTATTTTCTCTGATTTATCACATTATTTTTATCGACAATCCATAGAAAGGTTTTAACTTAAACCGATGTTGAAATGTTTTAAATCTATTTGAGAAGGCAAACGATTTCGACTTTAATTCGAATAACACAGAGAACATAATTATGAAACGTATGCCCTTCCTGTTTACGTAAGAAATGGACATGGTTTTATCTTTAAAAATTAGATATTAGATAAGGAATCGTCTATAGACCGGTGTTATTCTCCCGCGTGGAATTGGATCAATGCCCCACAATGTAAAGATATCTTGAGACGTGAAAGTTAAAAGTAAACTTCGTTATTTGGTAGCAGTTTTTATTTGTACATATTATTTTTTACATTGTACGTCAAAATTTTTAACACGCTTTTATTAACTTGGTTTGCATTTATCTATGTAACGGAATCGTTGAACGTGATTTCCACCCACTTTGAAACGTCGTACTGAATTGAAATTTCGCAGACTTATTGAGGACCGATGATAATACTAAAATTTGATAAAATATTGTTTACAATTAAAAGTTAAAAACTAAAAAAAACACAACTGTGACTAGCTGAACTAAAAAGTTAAAAATAATAAAATATTAATTTATTAGTAAATTAGTATTTTTTTTTTATTTATTAATTAATCCAAGATTCATCTTACAGTAAATACATCTTTATTAAATAGAATATATAGGTTTTATTCTGAAAGGAGACATTTACAATGTTGTGGCCTATACTTAACAGGATGTTATAGTTTGGTACGGGTACAGTACAAGTCTCCTAGCTGAGTTACAGAGTAACCTGTATTAATTATTAATAATGACTTTACTACTTTACCAATAGCTATCAATAAAATATTTATTACAATTGTTTATCTATTGCTATTATATACTATATACTACATTGAATTATTTTCTACTTTCAATTCGGGTAGTTAGAAAAGCGTGTCTTTGTATTTTTTTCAACTGTTATTTATTTTAAAGCGATGAATTTAACTATGTCTTGTAGTACATGTTAATTAAAATCTTTAGAAAATACCTGTTGTCTATTAAAAAAAGCCATTGAACGTGGAAATGCAGCGTGGAAGTGCAGTCCTTGGTACCATCCCCGAGGAGTGTGATCCCACGTGGAGTTTTTAGTTAACACGGTCATTAGACGGCGAATTAGTCTACTCTTTAAAAAATATTTCACGCTATTCCTGATACTGGGATTGGTAGAGATTCAGATCATAACGTGCTTTCAACCCACCTTTCACCGACGATTTTCATCAGCCTGTGAAAATAAAACAATTAATGTATTATCATATTCTCATATTATGAAATACGAGTGACTAGGTATTAAATATTCAAAGACTTACCAATGCTTTCTTTAAAACAAAAGATGTTTATAAAATGCTTATTTGAGGCCATTTACGGGCAGAGACCAACACGCGACGACGCGTGTATAATACGCCCGCTGTTGTCTAAAGCTTTAGCTATCCGTGGGTGGTCGTGGCCCATGGTGTTTCGAGTAGTAGTTGCGACGCACTGCAGTATCGTCGAGTTCATGCTTTGAGATTCTATACACGTACGCAAATCAAATGCACTTACGTGAACGCTGATACGCACACATAGAGCGTTATGGTGTTTCAATGATAACATGTGCTAGTTTTTTCCAACAGATTTGATATATATCGACTAGATGAACCCGGTAACGCTACTCTGTAACTCGGTCTGTTATTAAATTGTATATTCACTATGTTTAAAGTTAATAATAATCTTTGAACATAATAACGAAGCAAATTTTATACATAAATATTACTTATATTATTTCCCGATCACTTGGGAACTTCAGGATGCAAATAATTTACAAATACTCTTGTAAGTTTTTAACTTGTGCAACAACCTATGAAAACTTCAAGGCAACTCATCTAATACCTTTTGCGTTTTTGTTACGAATATTTGTATACCTTATATATGTATTCCTAATAATAATCATACCCGGGTGATCTACAAAACAAATCACATTTCTTTAATACTGTACTCTTGAAAATATATTCCTTTCACGTGTAAACTATGAGAAACAAAGTATTTAGAAAAAGGTCAGTGACCAGGTGCGTGAAAGTTAAAAACAGAAAATATGTAACAAAGTTTTTATATGTAGGAGAACCATTACTTTTTTCTGTATATACGATCTATTTTATATTAGGACCAATTTGTTAGCGCATTAAAGAGTAACGATTCAAGTACCGATAGTCTAACATACTTATTTTACTTGTCAGAACTAGATGCTGTTTAACAGCAGACTTTTATGTATTTCATATAGGCAGAATAAATTTTAAAATTAATGTTTTACTATGTTTTGTTTAACATGTTTTAAACAGACACACTTACACTCGTACTTCATATTAATTCTACTAAATCTCACAGATAAGTGCAATCAATTTGGCCAAAGAAACACCAAGTTTGGTCTTCACGTTTTAATATACAGATAATTTATATTAGTCTGCAAGAATATTTCCCAACATTTTATAACTTTAATAATAAATTGGAGTGGGAAATGAGATTCTTCAAGTGCACCGTAAAATAAAGCAGAACTAAGAAGTCTAATGTTAGGAAAGCGATAAATGAAAATGGACTCTGTGCTAAGCTACTTATAAAACTTTGCATGATTCTGCTTTGCCTTTGTAAAATTCATAAAACTTCAGCCTTAATACGTGAACCTTGTGATAATAATTCAACTTTAATGCATTTTGGTATATCATTTTAGAATGTCTTGTGAAGAACAAGAAGAAGCATGACTTCTTAAGATGTTGCAATTTTTAATTTTTTTAAAAATACTAGCTATGCTTATATGATATTATTAGTATTCCTGTTAATCACTCCCACTAAGATGTGTGTGTGTGGTTCTCGACAATAGTCGCATGCCGGGCCCGAACCTGCGGAGTCAGGTATCGTGGTCCGTATCCTAAACCATTAGGCTATTGGTACTTTCGTTAAGAATGCAAAAAAAAATATAAACGCATTTACGCATAACCGATTGCCTATCAGTGTTTTTATTATTTATTTCCCTTTAAAATGCAACCAAATCTCCAGACCCTAAATACTACTAACATTTGAAATCCATTAAAGCAAACTCATGTTTTCCACCGTAGTTCTTTTATCGATAAAAGTGTACTTATATACTTTATAGCACACACGAAATGCCATTTTTTTAAACGAATCCATCAATTTTGCGTGATTAAGTCACAAACATCAAAACAAACGTGCATACATATTATATTGTATTTACATAACATGAATTGTAATGTTCAGCTATAATAAAATATGAATGTAATGTACATGTATAATAACATATTTGATTTGATTATATTGCGAATGCAGAAAGAGACATAGGCTAATTATTTCGGGAAGTTAATAGGCCTCGCGGGAATATCGCAATGTGGAGCAAACAAAGTCGCGGACAGAAACTGCTTTACAAGATTTGCTCCAGCAATTCGTTTTTGTATAATTATAAGAATACTAATAAGATAATTATTTTTCGTTAACAGGCACAAGCGGAAAGTAACAAATTTCCTGCCATCAAAGTCGTCAACCCATACGCAGAGTTCGGGATCGCAGAGAAGAGCTCCACCACCAGCACCTCTGTACGAGGACTTGCAGGATCTCCCCAGAAGACCACCACTTCCACATAGACCTGAAATTGAATCACAGTTGGAGGTAAATATATCATTTCAAATTTTCAACTGCCTAATAAATGATAGCTGAGTGGTTGAGTGATCAGAATTCGTGTCCAGAGAAGCGATGGCTTTTTCAAAAACTTATGTACGATTTATATCGTTGTTTTGAACATAACGTAACATAGCCGGCGACGCGCTCACCAACTGTCACGTTGTCTCAAAAATATCTTTGGTGGGACGTTTGGCGGGTATTCAATAAAATATTAGAGATTGTACTTGCACATTATAACAGTGCATGCGTAGAAAGGTCAGTCTGGTCCAAAAACAGTTTGCTTCCTACTTTCTTTAGCTCCATTTTTTGTGAGCATATTCATAAATTATGGATTTTAACTTTTAATAAAGTAATAATAAAAAAAACCAAAGAAATAATTAATTACTTTTACAGATGTTACTTTGTGGTTGCGTAGTAGGTACGCTTGAACAAATGGGAGATACGGAACATTGAGACATATCTCACCTTGCAATGTTGCACCTTTACTTAGGCATGTATTGTTCGTGAACACGAGTGTCAAAGTTGAATAGTTGTCACACAAAGTCGGTCTTTTGAATCAACCTACGAGTAATGACACACAACAGAGGTCTAGCTATCTTTAATGTTACTTGTGTAACATGCCGCCTTGTGTATTACTCTTTTCCATACTTAAATTATACCAAAAACTAAATGTGTGTCTTAAAAATTTAATAAAGAAAAAAAATATTATATTTTATTACGGAGTAGTAAAATAAGTAATATTGTAAAAAGTTTTTTGGCGTGGGTTTTTCTAACATACTATATAAACGAATGGCGAAAAACAGATTAAGATAGATATGTAAGAACATAAATAAAATAGGTAAAGAATAAAATAGCCGAGCCGTACGTTTCGTACCGGCTCGTACCAATGGGGTTTTCAAAAACTTATGTACGAATTATATCGTTGGCTTCGACATAAAGACCGCGACTGGCTCACCACCAGTCACGTTGTGCCACAAATATCTTCGGTAGAAGTAGGGATGAAGGAACTTAATTGTCTCGACTAGACCACTGTCTATAATACAGGGGGTATTGGGAATTGCGTGAATATACATACCATAACATAAAGTTAATAATATTAAACTTTAGTTGTCAATGTTCAGGATATAATATGCTAAGAAGGAACTTCATGAGAAAAACGTAAATAAATGACAAATCTGTTTTGAATTTTCAGATGGTGGAAGCAAAACGACCAAACTGTCAAGGGCGGGTATTCGTTTGTGATAGTGGAGGTACGTGGCGAGGTGGTAACACATGCGGAGGCGACACTTGCGGAGCTCCACTCTACGAAGAGCTTCCCCATAGGTCAGACGATTCGGTACACAGTGACGATCACTTCGCCGAAGATGAACTGAGCCTAGTCGGTGAAGCGGCACCGTGTCGGACCTGCTCCAGACCACCAGTTCCACTGTCGCTACCTCATCGCCAGAGACCACAGCGCATAGACAGACGACCCAAGTCTTTAGAGAGGAGACGTGGTCATCATCGAATGCCGCGCCATGTACATCCGCCGGATCCTTCAGAGTTTCACGAAGGCGTGCTTTTAGATGCACTGCTGAGACTGTATCCGCAAGTTGGTACGGTTGGAGCGAGACCGCCAGGGCCTTTACCAATGGCAGCTGGAGGTGCATGGCCTGGTGGTGAACTCCCGGGTATTGCATGCTGGCGGGGTCCCAGAGCATCACCTAAGCCCCCTAGTGGAGATTCATCGTTCGGCTCTGACTCGGGCTATAGCAACAATACGTGCGGGACGTGCGGTACGCGAGCATCATCTAAACATCGCTTGTCAGCAGAAATTCCGATGTCATGAACAAAATAGTGATTTTGTGAACTTTGCATGTAATTAGTGATCGATTATTATGTCATGATGGTTCCGATATACGTACCAGCAAAATATTTGTAAATTTATCAGTAAGTCACTAAGCATTTATTAGATTTATAGTATTTCTCGCGGCCTATTTCAACTGATATTCAGTATGGCCTCTTTTTGCCTTCTTCAATTAAGTAATCTGTGAATGGATGAGTACTTTAGAAAGTATCGTTTAGTAACTATATTTCTACAAATCTGTATAAAAGAGATTTTAATAAGTAGCAACCCCTTTTGTTAGGATTAATACCTCTATGTTATTTTCAATTATCAATTATTCTTGCCAATTTAGGCTCTATTGTAATAATATTTAAATGTATAACTCAGCAAATAATTTTATACAGAATTTACGACCATAACATTTAAGTAGACGTAGTGGTTTTTTCCTTAGTAAGTTATTCGGAACTAGTCCTAAATTATGGTTGAATTAAATTATGTCAAAAAGTAACGTTAAATGTTTGATTTTTCATTGTATAAATAGAATAGAATGTATCGTAATTAAAATAATAAGTTTCCCGAGGTTGTAGATATTGTAAAAATTGAAGGTAATTATCTAGGTACGTTAGTAAGTTAAATTTTATAATCATATCACATTCTAGTATTGGTATCACATTATAATATGAAATCATAAAATCTCTCTTCCAGAAGGTATTATCATGTAATCTTCTTATCTCTGGTGCTATATTTGGATTATTTATCAAGGATAACTTTATATCAGTATTTAAATATGAGTTCACAATATGCTGGCTTAGAAAATGCTTTTATTCATTGTACCGTTTCCTTTATTATTTTCCATTTTAAAACTCAACTTATACATATTCTCTTCAATAAAAAGAGGTGTCTGAAAAAAACCTATACAGGGAATTATTAATTTCATCATCGTGCAATTATCTTCCAGAAATAAAAGGCAACGTCATTGGTATTTAATGCAAATTGTTATGAGAATTTTAAATTTCCTCCTATATTCATATCACAATCATACTCGTATAACACTTTTTTCATTAAAAGTTTAATGTCAATTCATTATTATATCATAGTTTAATTTTATAAGCGCATTATTTGTGTATCTACTGTAAAATAATTTCAACATTGATTCTGTAAATTTTTAAGTAAATAAGTAAAAAAATGTAGAATAATAATATGTAGTTCTCCATACATCTAGGAATTCATTTGAGAAGCGTATAAATTGTACGCATTATTTGGTTGTATAATGTTGTTTTCTGTTTCTGTTTTTTATTTAAAAAAATTAAGTGATTATTTATTTTTTTACGATTGTTTCACATTTGTATATTTTCGGGCAATTACATCACTAAGTAAATGTATCGAGCCGAATTGGTCGTGTTTATAAACAAGAGAAGCACAATAAATTAAAAAGTAAATACATTTTTAAAAGTCAATTTTATTTTAATTTCCGAATTTCTACGCGGCCAGCCTCTCTTGGGTCTACTGATGAATATGAATCCTCCCAGTTCAGTAGCGGTAAGCTGTTATATATTAAAAGGTTTTCACCATTTCGTCTTCGTTCACCAGCACATTAGCAACTTCATCCGTTTCTTCATCATTGGTATAGATATTTAGAAGTCAAAATTATATGAATTTTATTATTTTGATAGACTCCTTTTGGGATTCATCTAGGCTAGTGTTGAAGTCGTTCTCTTTCTTATTTTTGCTGACAAGTGCAGTGTTATTATATATAATAATAATTTCTGAAATCTTTTTATAAAACTGGGGTAGATAGACCTCGAAAGGAAGTTATTATTCCTTTCGATTCACCTTTCACCAAAGATATTTTTGGGACAACGTGACAGGTAGTGAGCCGTCTTTGTTTTTATACCAACGATATAAGTCGTACATGAGATTTGAAAAATTCATTGATGCGTGCCTACCACCTGAGGATCGAACTCGGTTGTCTTGAATCGAATTCCGATCATCCAAAAACTCGGCTTTTGTGATAGACGGTATTGGAAATTACCGAAATATCACCATTTTTTTAGTTAAATACTAATTTCTTCTCAAACGCTAATACATGAGAGAGAGAAAAAAGAGAGAGAGAGAGAGAGAGAGAGTGCATAAATTTATTGCACACCAAAAAATATGCCAGACAGTTTAAATATAAGTAAATTTCATTTAATGGTAGCACACTGGGCGGCCTTATCGCTCTTAGCGATTTCTTCTAGACAACCAAGGGATGGTCAGGATATAGCAGATACGAAATCTGGTGTGGGTAAAAAATTGCATATATTCATATAGTTATAATATCTACATAAAAGTTATAATAATTTCTAACGAAGTCTTTCATTTCAGGTTTTGCTAATTCAAATTGATCTGGCTTGAAGAACTATCTTACTCTAGTGACTATTAATAATATATAATTTTTAACAACTTATTACCAAAAAAAAACCTTACGCCATTCCCCATACAAGTGTGGACCGCAGTCTAGACAATTAAGTCCTTTCGGCCCACCTTCCACCGAAAGTCAAAATACCTTCACAACGGGTTCACCCAGGTGGTGAGCCCGTTGCCGTGAACGAGTCGCCCTCTTTCCTTATAGGATGCTGCTGCTTCCAACAAATTGCGGGATTATGCAATCTCGGATAATTCCAGACCATAATTCAGCAGACCGGAGACGTGCAGCAGAGCTTATGGTGCGAGGTGTCTGGTACTGCGATCTACAATCCGCTTACGAAGCCTAGCTATTCGATTGTACCTGCTTTAAATAAGCCTGTACTGAAAATGCTTTTATTATTGCACATCCCCGCCTCCCTTAAACGTCATACAAGGCTTATAAAATTCCCCTGCTCTACTACATACTTACATACATGTACGTATGTATTTATATGCTATGGATTACAGTAGTCACTACAGTTGTCTATGATATAATGTGGTATAAAAGGTAATATTTTCACCTAACTCGTATGCGTTTCTAATAAGGTTTATACATTATATCCTACCAAGTTCAAGAGGCGACGATTCGGTAAGTTCAAAAACATGAAACTATTTTTTTTTAGTAATGTCTATTTTTTTTCTAATATCTATTTTTTTTTAGTAATGTCAGATAACGACTTTACCGTCTATTTAAATATGCTTAAATTTAAATAGATTTTCAGACATTAGAAAATGTATAAATAAATAAATTTAAATATATATCAATATCTTCACGCAATTCCCAAAACAGGGGTAGACAGAGGTCTAGTCAAGACAATTAAGTCCCTTCGATGGGTAACTTCCGCCGAAGATATTTTCGGGACAACGTGACATGTGGTGAGCCCGTCGTCGTTTTTATGTCCAAGCCAAAGATATAATTCATATATCAGTTTTTGAAAGACCCATTGGTACGTGCCTGTAACCTGGGGATCGAACTCAGGTCTCTTGATTCGAAATTTCGACCCAACCACTCGGATATCATGACCTTGATACATAGTTATTTAAACCCTTTATTATAAACACCTCATATTATTTAAACGAATAAGTAGCAGGATTATACCTATTACCAATGGGTTTTTTAAAAACTTAAAACAAAAAGACTGCGACGGGCTCACCACCTGTCACTTTGTCCCAAAAATGTCTTCGGTGCAAGGTAGGTCCAAGAGACTTAATTGTCTAGACCTGACCTCTGTCTACCTCTGTATCGGGAATTGCGTGAAGATATTTATTTATTTATTTAAATAATTATGTACCAAAAAGTAATAGTAGTAATAATATAATAAATAGTTTAAATAATACATTATACAACTGCAATGAATTTTATAAGTGCGTGGTGTCGGTGTTAATTGTTTTATTTACAGATATATTACAATAATTGTAATAAAAACTCATTACTCAAATAAATGCTATAATATTTAAAAAAATATTACCCCAGTTATGCTTGAAATTTATTCTTGAAAACTCAAAAAAATTACCGAGCATTAAAATATTTAACATACCATTTTGTTCCGAAAACCCGCAAGCTTTTACTCTCATAATTCTGACGTGAGTAAAGATTAAAATAGTTTTGACTTTAATGTCGACTACAGGTGCTAACACCCTGCATGCGGACATAAAAGTTTTATTGTCTATTATGATTAAAGAAGTTTGGACTCGTGCCATTATCATCAAAGCATTTGTTTAAAGTAAGTTCAGAAAAAGCTGCGCCCGATGAAATAAAGTATTTTATACTTAACTGCATGCAAAATGGATATTTTCCCCCGATTAAAATATATCCCACAAAAAAGCTCAGCAAATATGTTATAGTTTTTACCTACCCTGTGTATCATGTAGTTATAATATTTAAAAGGGACGAAGAAAGAACGAAGTGTGAAATAAGGGTAAATAAGGAATGTCTAGAACAGGTGAATGAGATTGTGTACTTGGGCAATGCTTTTAGTCGGGATGGAAGATGTGATATAGATGTGGACAGGCGTGTCGCTGCCGGAAACAAGGGTGCCCTGACTGCGTTAATCCAAAGGCAAGGCGTAGTGAAAAATGCACGCCTTGCGATACATAACGCAGTGCTGGTACCGACTTTGTTATATGGCAGCGAACCTGGGTATGCCAGAAGAAGCATAAAAGCAGGTTGAATGCTGTGGAGATGCGATCTCTTCATAAAATGTGCGGCGTTACCTTGGCCAACCGGAAGCGAAACGAAGAGATTCGCAAAATGGTAGGTTTGAAAGGATCGTGACACTTAACGATCTGTTCTCTCTGACTACCCCGTCAGGGACTGTGCGTTAATATTCGTGCTTCACGTAAGCATCAATAACCCCTTTCGTCAACTCAAATATATACGATTATATACATTACAAATATATACCATTAAGATTATAAATATATACGGTTCCATTAGTCGTCTCTTTCAACTCTCAATGTGTTGTAAGAGACGACTAATAGAATCGTTTTGAATATGGCAATGGTTCCTGACGTCCACCGTTAAAGCTATAAGAATAAAACACGTCGCATTAGCCGAGTGGTTGGGTGATCGGAATTCCAGTCAAGAGACCGGAATGTGATCCCCAGATCCACAGGTGGCAAAAAAAAACTTATGTACGATTTATATAGTTGCCTTAGACATAAAGACGGCGGCGGATTCACCACCTGTCACGCTGTCCCAAAAATGTCATCGGTGGAAGGTGCGTCGAAAGGACTTAATCTTCTAGACCTCTGTCTACCCCTGTATTGGGAGTGGCGAGAAGATATATATAGTAAGTATATAGTTTCTTCGTTCAGCAGAAAGCAGAATATGATTTTACGTGGTAGAGCTAAGAGCCTGTGTTGTACAGCGTTAGAATTATTTTCCACGTCCTTTTTTGCGGTCGTTACTATAAAGGATGACTAATGGACAAGCCCTAAAATTGCAATTGGCTGCGAACAGAAGACGACATAACTATGTCGAAATATATCTGATTTAAATTTATTGGATCGGTCTCGGGCTGAAGCGTCTAACATACAAGGTGTCGGTAACATACAATATGTACATCAGTATTAATCTACTCGCATGAAATATAGATAGGTGCATTAAATTTCTGTATAGGTGCAATAATAATTTCTGTATAGTTTCAGTTCAAACGTTATGAGAATAACAAAGTTATGTCGACAAAGTTCAATGTTCTTAATATATATAATATCTCTTAGTATGTAGTGAAATGGGGTTAACCACATTTTGGTTTGTTTAATATTGACTAGTATTCGTAATAGTTTTTTCTGAGCTTTTTTACAATTTTATAATAATGATGATTAC
This sequence comes from Sericinus montela, assembly GCA_029286605.1. NCBI lineage: Eukaryota > Metazoa > Arthropoda > Insecta > Lepidoptera > Papilionidae > Sericinus > Sericinus montela. The sequence continues at coordinate 7,094,335 of JAGSMR010000007.1, read as the reverse complement.
AACTACAAACTTACGTTTATATCCACGATAGCCGAGTGTTTGGGTAATCGGAATTCGGATGAAGAGACCCGAGTTCGATCCACAGGTGGTAAGCACGTACCAATGTTTGTTTTTCAAAAACTTATGTACAATTTAAATCGTTGGCTTGGACATAGACATGGCGACGGGCTCACCGCCAACTCTTACGTTATCAGGTGTCAGTTGGCATACGGCAAAGGTCTCGCGTTCGAATTCCAAAGTGTTTGTTGACATTTTAAAGATTTTTTCTCCTTCATTTTAATAACAAAAAGTTCTGAATAACTTTAAAATCAATAAAAATTAAACAAAAAAAATTTAAAACATAAAAACACTGAACTAAATATATGACTAAGGTAACTAACGCTAAATCACCCAGATACTAAGTCCTAATGAGAAAGATGCGTCATATCAGAATAAATTAGAAATTATCAACAAAGTTTCGTCGATACAGTCCAATATTAATATTCTTAGTGTACACAATAATGTTACAGAAAGTAATAAAGCTTTTGTGTCATATTCCCTTCAGCAGACGGTACTTTGTGAACAATTAACATAAAATTTAGAATTATTGCATTGTTTTGCAAGTGTTTTAATTCAAGTTTAAATTCTGCTCCATTTTTTTAAAATAAATTAAAGTTGGTATAAATCATCATCAATAATCTACTCTAGGATTTATTTTACCAATATCCTATTCGCAACTTAGACAGCCCTGAAAGCTACCGGGGAAAAATAAATAAATAAAAAAATAAATAAATAAAACTAACTATTTACAAATCTATAAAATTACAACTATGCATTTTAGAATAGATTATTTTACAATTATACGTTTCTGCATCAATATGCAGAATACGTTAAAATATATACGCTTGATTTATTCGAAACTATTGCTTCATTAAGGCTTAAAATTGGTAATGCAGCGTAGCCTAAATTGAAGTCAACTTTCTACATACATATACTTCTATATTACTGAAAACTTTGCAATTTACTGTAAAATATCAGTTACTGTTATTTATCTTCACCCATTTTCAAATACTGGAGTAGTCAGAGGTCTCATAGTCCCTATCCTTTCGGCTCACTTTTCACCAGGGCTTATTTGGGAAACCTGACAGACATAAATGCCAGTCCGAATTATTTTTCAAATATATACATAGATAGGGACAACATCACACATTGCTCTGATCCCAAAGTAAGTAATTAAATCACTTGTGCTATAGAAGTGAAAATAAATGAGGTACCACAAAAACCCAGATTCGAGACAATAAACAGCACGATTAAAGCATTGGCTTCTAAGGTGTCAGGTATCCACTGCTGCATTAACGAATCAATTTTTCTTATCGAGGCGATTATGTGCTAAACTTTATATTTGTAAAAGCCTTTATCTCAGAGTAAAGGTAAGGTAGAGTAGTAATCTTTTAAGACTTACTCATTTCTTACTGTCTATGTTTGACATAACTAAATCCTATATATCAATGTCAAACGGCAAATATTAATAAGCCGCCTAAGCCGGCGTTGATTTATGTGCTTAGACAAGTCTACTTGAGATATTGCATACAATAATACAAATATGAATAAACTAATAAACAGTGGTAGATTTATAACAGGTTACGTCACTGCATTTTGTATTTATTGAAAACTATTCAACTGTATTTATTAATTAAATATCAATATTTATACAGGTGCAGTTATTGAGCAATTTGCAAAAAAATATCATTAAAAAGAGATTTTCTATACAACACTTAAAATATCGTCACGCGATAACCAATACAGAGGTAGACAGAGGCCTAGTCTAGACAATTGAGTCCCTTTGACCCATCTTCTACCGAAGATATTATCGAGAGATATACAATACTTAATAAAAAAAGTTCTATGTGATAAGTAAAATGCTCAAAATGTTTTAAACATAATTAGATAGCGTCAAATAACATTATTAAAAATTACCTTGGACCCTTTAACGTTTTGCGAGTGTACAATTTCATTCTGGTCTACACATTCCAGATTCCTTATTTCCTAGTTCATTACATCCCATCCCTTTTAAAAAAGAGAACTTTACTCTTATTACTATTCATCGGAGCCCTTTATTTTTAAAGTATCAAATTTCAAAGCCACCCATAATGCTACGATTTCTGGTCACCCATTTTACAATCAGCGTTCAGATTCTATACACAGCTGGTCATAATTTATCTGCATCTATCTCTACATTTCTATATATCGATCTATGTAACTAAAACATTCATTTACATATTACTTGTTAAACTGTTTAAGATCCCCGGTACCTCGGTATCTCACGCAGTCATGCAAATTTTTTTAACAAATGTTTGTTGAAAAGTCTGCCAACATAATTGCTCGATCATCAACTGTCCATCTCATCTTTTTGCCACCATATGTTGCATAACAAATGGAGTGGTCTCGAATGCCCGAAAGCACGCGCAACCGACATGTAAGCTTTTTGTAAACTTCGTATCATAAATTTAATTTCATCAACACTGATAAGCACAACGCATTCGAAGTCATGGTTTGGTTTGTCAATTACAGCATCACTGATATCTCACCCCAATAGGTTTAGCATATACATACAGGTATCTAAAAAAGACACTGAAACACTGCTAGAGTTCCTATAATACATACAAGGATATCGGATCTTGAAAATTTATTGGCATTAAGCTTACAATATACAAGTCTATAACGAGCTCCAACATCCAAGTAGCGATGATGTACGTCAGCAAGTTTTTTTATTTGAAATGTTACAGTATTTCTGGTAAGAATATAAAGATTAACCATTATTAATCCAGTTTCTATTTATAACTCGTAATGGCAAGTCCTCGAAAACGGCAATTTTATTTTTTTATCTTCACGATTTTTCACAGCATGTATGAAGAACATGTAAAAAAAATATCTTCAGGCAATTCCCAATACAGGGGTAGACAGAGGTCAAGTCTAGACAATTAAGTCCCTTTGACTCACCTTCCACCGAAGATATTTTCGGGACAACGTGACAGGTGGTGAGCCCGTCGCCGCCTTTATGTCCAAGCCAACGATGAAATTCGTACATAAGTTTTTGAAAAAATCATTGCTACTGCCACCTGGGGATCGAACTCGGGTCTCTCGACTCGAAATTCCGACCAACAACTCGGCTATCGTGACTTTTAACGATAAGAACATGTACGAATAATAATAACAAAATATAATTTCTGTACTTGTCGTTTGAGGCAAAGAATAATAGAAAGCGTGTGTTTTAAATAAACTGCGTCTACGTATATATAAGTCAGTATGCATCAAACAGAACGCAAAGCCGTAACTCTCGGGATACGGACGGATCCGACCACGTGGAATGCAATTTATAAAAGACAAGTTTATTTCAAAATTCAGTGAGCATTCACTTCTGAAGATCCTTACGCAGTGAATGTATTTAAATTGAAGCATAATATTGCGTTTTGCAGTGTGGTTACGTATGTTACCAATTCTCTTTAAAGGCGAAATTTCGTAAAGAGCGACTAAGGAAAAAGCCTAATGATCAAATGCTACCGACAGTAGGTACGATGACCATACTTCAGCAGAATGGTGACAGGCAGCAGTATCTAAACTACGGAGGGTCTGTTACTATGATCGATGATCCGCTCGCTAGGCGCAGTATGCTAAAAGTACCTTATGTGGACCTGCATAATATTGCAGGGAGTTGATGGATGCAGATAGCACATGACCGTTCTATGTGGCAGCAGTAGTCTTTTGAGATGCTCTTATAACGATTATGAGACATTATTATTCTCTATACTAACTCTTAATAATTCTTTATATTACATTTGAAACAATTCTAAAACAGCACATAAGCAGAAATACACGACGTTAAAGAATCGTGTAATTAAATGCACACCAACATTGACGGTAATTTACTGTCGCGACTTGTTGATTTAAGTATTCACATAAATATAAAAGATTTAATTGAGTTATGATTATGGTGATGTTACAACGCTTAGTATAGTGTCGCTAAATCGTTCGCCTAAATAGTGAGGAGACAGTATCTGTTTGTCGATGAATTAAAGTAAAGTTTTTGTTACATTTTTATTTTATTATTATTTTGTCTGAAAATGTAACATAAATACTTATGTACCCTCAAAATAGAATCGATCAATGCGAAGGAGAAGTCGAAAAGGTAAGGGACAGGGGTGTGGACTGGCCAGATATTTCACTCATCGGAACAATGTTATTTGATAGCTATAGATAAGCTAGCGTCACTTAGATTTTGGAATATAACCTGTTGTCTTCACCATCGGCGCCACACTGTTTAATGTATTTTTAACAGTAACGTAAGCTCCACGGTAACTTACGTTACGGTTAAAAATATGTAATAACACTACATTAATTAAATTTTAATTGTCGTTACCTTTTAGGTAACAGCTTTAGAAACGATTCACTATTTTTTTTTATAGAAAAGGGAGACAAACGAGCAGGTGGCTCGCGTGATGGTAAGTGATTACCGCCGCCCATGAACACCCGCAATACCAGAGGCTTAGCAGATGCGTTGCCTCCCTTATAGTGCCCCCTCCCCCAGAATTGAGGGAGGGGGGTGTGTGGGCCATATTTATATATCGATATATAAAACAGGTGAGACTCCCATCACTACCTAAACGTATTTTTGTCATCTGTCATCGCTTACGCAGCTGCTACAATTTGTCGGACTCTGAGTCTGACACATCCAGTAGCGCGAACGTGTGTGGCGAGAACCTCAACTTGATGTTAACAGCATTGTTTTGACTTCGCGGACTGTTTTCAGAATATGGAAACGGCATCGTCGTACATTCTATATTTGTTTTTAAAAGTAGAACAGTAAAGTTTCACGTTTCCTGATTAAAAATATAATAATATATACATCATAGTTATGAACTTTTGGAAAGTTATAATTAATTAATTATTGATGGTGGTACAGTTGACAGCAACTCCATCTTAGGTGCATGGGACTTCGTTTACAATTCCGCATAAAAAACGTGACGACGATGGCAAATCCTTCTTACGGCAGAGATGTATCTTGTAGTGATCTTTAACAAGCCGAATCTATTAGACTCCTTCTACATACAAAAGTCGTTACTATTCAGGGCTAATGCTAATAATGACAAACTAAAAACTTACAGGCAATCCATAAAATGTGACTCACGCCCTACACTTAAAAAATGTCACAGTATATATTTGGTATATATCAACACAACATAGATGCAACATAAAAATAACGAAATATGAGTCAAAAATGGATTAGATTCTGGTGTATATATGAATATCTGGTGCAGTTTTATTCTGCTGCGTTTATTCTAATCTTTTATTGTTAATAAAAATTGGTAAAATCTTGGCCTCCTTCGTGCATGAAAGCATAGTTGGGGTCTACGGTGGAGAGAGCTTACTCACGAGAAGATTGTGTATTCGCACTTTCGCAATCTCATGCATCTTCTTTCATATCTTTCACAAAGTAGACACCAACACTCTTCTATGAACAAATAGTCACAACGTTTAGAATAACTTATGGTTGTTCATGAAAGCGTTCAATGAACCATTCACTGTGTTTTCATTATTAAACAAACGTCAGTCAATGCAACATTATGGGAAATTTAAAAATATAATATAATAAAAGAGCCACCGTGTCCCACTCCAATCAGTTATTTGCCCGCCAAAGTTAGTTGATTTTTTAAATTTTTCACTAATTTAATAAAAAAGAATGCAGTATAACTTACACGCTCCACACCGATCAGTGAGCTTAAAAAAATAACCTACAACAAATTTCGCAATTCAATAACATGTTCAGGAAATAAAACGCATGTAAATGTTTTATTAATACATTTTTATTAATTTTTTAAGCATTTGAGCAAATGCTAAATAATTCCAATACATGTACAATAACGTGTACTTATTAACGTTAATTAATAAGTGACCAATAACCTATTGTTTCGATTTACAAATCTAAATTAAACCAATAAGATACAAAAATTCGCCATCAGCCACTTCTGTTGCGCAATTCGTTCCGGTCTGATGATCGCCCCTGCTAATTAATACAACGTGGATTTTGTTTATTTGCGTTCAATTCCGGAGTAAGATTTTGTTTATAGTCAATAAGTATCTAAGCTAAAAGCTTTTAAAAGGGATTTGGGTTCAAATAACAAGTTTACACAAGCTTTATTTGTTAATGTTTTGGTTTGCTTTCTCTTAATACCGATCACTTTACTTCCTTCAATATTGGAAGTTAAATTTAATGATTTTCGTAAAGTTGTTGGTGGGTTATTTTAATTTAATTAATTTGATCTGATAATATCGACGTACATATTTGCTATCCTTTTCTTCCGAGGAGGGTTTATATAATACAGATTATAAAATACAGTGATTATAGAAAGTTCGCGTCCGCTATAAGATCCTGCTGTGAAATATTTACATAATTTAGAAGTCAAGACGTACTGTGGCATTGAAATAAGAATGTAAAATCCCTTTCTACCCGTGGTTATCGTAGGGGAAGAGTAAGGGAAAAAGCCATGAAATGACTGAACTTATCGAAAAATACATGACCTTTATAGAGCAGAACGGTGACCGTGCAAGGTTTCTGGTACTGCGATCTACTGCGATTCCCGAATTTCTCAACCCATTTCGAAGTTCATTGAACAAATCGAATTTTATATTCGGATTTAACTTAATTGAAAACATTGTTTATTACATGAAATAAACATTTTTCATGATACATATTTAAAGAGTAGCTGTGTTGTATCGCCGGTAGAATAAACCATTAAATTACCGTGGGTGACATTAAAGGTGGCTAAGGAAAAGTCCTAAAAATTAAGGCTACGGACAGGTGAGACGAAAACCTTTTCGAAATATACAGGCAGAATAGTGACTGTATACAATGTTTAAGCAAGGTATCTGGTACTGATCGCGTGGTGATTATGGGTTAACCTCCACAAGTTAACTTTTTTATATATATTTATTTGACATAGTTCTTTACTATGTCAAATAAATGTATGTTAAAAATATTTATTACTTCAGATAAAGGTTGTAGATGACTACATTTCTCTGTGAACATTAATTAATATTTCCATGAATTATTTTCACAAATTGTATTACTACTCATCTTTGTCTACTGTATTACTAGTAGACAAAGATGTGCGTATGAAACGGCAATAGCGTAATGGTTAAGGGTGCGAACTGCGAAACATAACGTACATAACTTGTTCGACTATTGTCGTAAACAAACTCCAGACAAGAGCATTGTAACTTGGAGTGTTAAACAGGAATACTAGTAATGTTATTTGGCATTGCTATTTTTCTTTAAAGAAATGACAAAATGTTACTTAAACTGTACAATGTACAATTTAAAGTATGATAAATGAGTAAAATGAACTTTTTACCCAGCAGTTTCACATTAGTCTGATTGTTATTCAGACGTTCAAAATTGTATCTTCTTTTACTCCCTAGACAACCTTTAGGCCTAATCGAGCTTATAGCTTCGGTTAAAGACCAAGTCTGTGCAAGTCTCAAGGCAGAGATATGACGGGGTCTTTTATGAGCATCTACATATGAAACAATATCTTTCACGCATTACCGATGCGACTTCCAGCATTTTATCATACATTTCTTACATTATATGCCACATAAGCATACTTTGTTTATTCTAAGCTTAAGCATCTTTTGTCACATGCACTACCCCCAGTACTCCTATGTGCATAAGTAGTCGCAACCTTTGGGACAACTTCTGGTTGTACACAAGAATGTGTAAGTACTCTTATATACAACGATAACATGGGAAAGTATCAATTTTGTTTCCGCTTGCCGACGTGATTACAGTAAATTCTAAATTACGGGAGAATCCTATGTCCTTTAGTGGTAGCAATAGTCTATACAGATCTACCCAGTTTTGGGAAAATACTTTTTATTTATTTTTAATAATAGGTCAAAAAATTTTTTCTACAATGTAAAACATCCACAGCTACATAAAGAACTTTTCTTAAATATTGTTTGAGAAACTAGAGTAGGGAATCCGCCACGTGGCCCAGTTAGGGTTAATAGACTTCACACTTCCTAGAAATTATATTTATTTGATGTTTTCACTGTTAAGCTCCTTTGAAGTAAAAATAAATGATACTGTTAGGTATTAAGGATTTGGATTATATGGATTTGGGGATATTGAACCTTACATAGATACTCTATAATGCTTTTGCGTCTTTTTCTCTCAAACATTACGCTTAAAGAATTATTAACAACTGAAGCCTAGCTAGCTAGCTATTCTACTCGAGTTGTCAGTAACTAATTTAAATTCATTATCAAAAATGATTGTGACTTAACTATAATAGTAGCCTAAGATATTCAGCCTCGAAGAGTTTTTGTAAATACTCTTCATGAGGACTATCAAAATAAAGATGTGTATCATCAGTAGTTTTCGCAGCGTACACAACATAATAAATAGTATAGACGACTCCCGTGGACAACTAACCAATTTACATATGGTGTTGTCAGCTTTGAGGTTCGATTCCCGGACGAGTCAATGTAAAAAATACTTCTCGTGGTGTTTGTGGTACCTTCATTGTTTTCTATTCCATAACGTCTTCCCACTCCTCTCAACTTTGACGGACAACATTACCAGTCTGCTTAACTTTCACATAGTACAGTTCTAGATGGTTATTCCACCATCTGCCAGTTGTCCCATTGGCAATAAAGAGCTAATTCCTTTAGTTAGCTCTTACGAAAACTGCGAGAAGAAGGGGACGCACATTCTTACGCTGTTAACCCGCGGCCTCCTGCTAATTACCCCAATGTTGAGAAATGTGTGAAATAAAAAGAAATATGAAACTTAATACTACTGATTTGACATACATAAGCAAAAAGCAAGGAGGTTTTTTTGATACTAAAGGTTTAGCGGAATGACGAGTGACCCTATTAGATATTCGGATCATTTGTTAGTTTCCCTTTTGGTATTTTATTCGGTCCAGTTATGTGGGACCTTCCGTTTTATTTTTAGCGTAATAATGTTGTAACGAAAAAAGTAATGTAATGTCATTGCGGAAAAAAAATACCGCGGTCAAAAAAATTTCTGTAGTAATTTGACACTTTTTTAACTTTCTATTTAAATGTTATTGAAAAATATTTATTATTTAAGTAATTGTTTCCTAGTTAAATATTTAGATATTTTTTTATATTTAAATAGTTTCTAAGCACTTTTGCTAACATCCGAAACTTTTTTAGTAGGAAAATACTTACCGTATACCCATCATCGCAGGGGCGAGGACGGGTTATGTAGGGCTCGCATCGATAAAGACCTCATGATCTTCTGCCATCGCCACATGTTGGCAAGACCAGTGAAATACATCGTATACAACACACGATGGATGCTGATTGTAGGGACATCCATTCCATTTCTCCCCTATACTTGTCGCACCTGAAGACGGACCTAAACTTAAAGGGTCGAGAGCAAGAGACCACTCATGTAGATTTTGGCTTCTCCGCCAATCACATTTCAGCCCCGAAGGGAAGAGAGTACGGTGTATTGTAGGTAATGTCGACAGCTTCCGCAATAAACATAATTACATAAATAGATACATATCGGTCTGTTAAAGTCCACTACAGGACATCGGCCTTTCCCACAGGGAGGATTTGTATTAATAGCCACGCTTGGCAAGCGGATTGGCGATCGCAGTACCAGACCATTCGCACCTCAGGCGCTTCTGCCAGTCTTCGTTCCGATAATGTTGGTCTGATATTTCTAGAGATGGTTATCCCGCCATCTAACGGTTGCCATAACGATATTCAAGGCTGTTTCTCTCTTACGAAATCCTCGGTAAGAAAGAGGGTGGTAAAATTCGTACGCCGTTACCACACGGATAAACACAAGAATATGTTTTTTGTATTTATTGCTGGAGTTTTTTTATTTATTGGAGGATTTTGCAAAAACACGTCTCACATAATAATTATCATGAACTTCTCTGTCAAACCAGCAATGTATATTTCAATATTTTTGTAGCACATAGACAATGTAAATTAGCTACTTTACCCTTGTTCAATGCTTAAAACTCAGACGAGCTTAAGGGCTTTGCATAGACAATGAAAATGTTGAGTGAAAATCTACATAAATGTTCGCTAAAGCTGGACTTTTCATAGGCTTATCATATAAATTCTATGCCAAGGTTCAAGCTTTTAAATATTCCTTTTAGTTCTGTTACGTTAAATTTTATTTTAATAATTCAGAATAAAATGACATTTGGTGAATAGTAAACGTTAAGAAAGCGTATCCCTGCATTTTATTTTTCACCATAATTATATTCTAGAGTAGGCCGGGGAGAAATTGAGAAATGGAGAAAAAATTTATGTTCATTGACCCGTTAAAACGCCGAAGCTTTGGAAAAGATATGATGTTTCTTGATTTAAATTTTTAACGTAATAAAATAAACCTTGCATGACTTAAATGTATTAAAATGAATTAAAAATTTGCCACAGAATACCATTATCTATTGCAATTTAAAAAGCCGCCAAACAAACAAGAGGTTAGTCTAATGGAAGATGAAAACCGATGCGTATGGATATCCAATGTCCGTTTAATCTTTGACTAATGAAACTGACAACATAGTAAGATTTTTGACCAGCCATGTGAACTTTAGCTTTGTGAAACTTTATTTTAAAAATCTAACCAAACAATTTTTATATCAGCATAAGTTAAATCTTACCTAATTGCTATTTTTGTTGTTCAGGCGTTTTAAAAAACTTTTGAGCTACGTGCAAAGTTCATGATAATTATTATGTGAGACGTGTTTTTGCAAAATCGTCCAATAAATAAAAAAACTCCAGGCAATAAATAAAAAAAAATATTCTTGTGTTTATCCGTGTGGTAACGGCGTACGAATTTTACCACCCTCTCTCTTACCGAGGATTTCGTAAGAGAGAAACAGCCTTGAATATCGCTATGGCAACCGTTAGATGGCGGGATAACCATCTCTAGAAATATCAGACTACAATATATAAAAAGTGATTTTCTACATTATTGCCTCCGGGAATTAAAATCGGGACCACAGTAAAATTTGAGGAAACTCCGTTCTTAAACTCTTCCTTAAAAAAACCATCGTAATTTGAATATATTACTTGATATCAGACGTAAAAATCATGAATCGGTAAAAAGGAAAACGGTTTTCTCATTTCAAGGGTCAACTTGAGTGATGAGTGACCCTATTAGAGGGTCGAGTCATTTGCCAATCTGGCCTTTTAAAGGTTGTACTCAAGCAAAGCGTACACGATTATTATTGTTACATCGAACAAAGCAAATTGTACTCGTGTATTTACGTATGTTTAAACAAATGACGCTATTAAATGCTATATGTATATGCCATTAGATGCAACTTACACGGGTGGGATTTTTAAATTTTAAGACATTATTAGATTAAATTTAAGATTTTTAATAAGTGATTTGTATGCTTTAAAATTCTATAAAGAGCGCATCGTAAAAGTGAAGATAAATAAAAAAAAACAAAAATAAAAAAAAGTCCACTAATACGTACATTGTAATCTTGTGACAGTCACCTTGTGTTTCCTTTAAGAAATTACCACTCGAAACACTCTTTTAAGAAATTACCACTCTATTTTTCACTGTAATATCTACTCTCTACTGAACTCTGGTGACAGGTGGTAAACCTGTCGCCGTCATATTGTAAAAGACAACGGTACAATAAACTTACAAATATACATATTAAATCACACTTTTGCCTTTCTTTTCATGCCGTGTACCTCCCTACCTTCTTTGTATAATTTAACTAGGCAACAATTCCCTGATGTTATTAACAGCGTTTAACAAGATATTAAAAGTTTGCACACACAGTTTATTCACCCGATTTTATTACCGTATTCGATCTGATGCTTGTAACGAAATGCTATAATTTTGTTTTTATAGCCATGTACCATATATACTTGCCCAATATTTATAAGAAGTATCACTAATATTGCTTTTCAGATAAATATTAAATGTACTTAGAGGTGTATAAATATAAATACATAAATAATACATGTGTATGTACATAAGGGCCTGTAAAAATCTGCTACACGTAAGCCTCTCCCGTTAGTTATTATAATATATTCACGCGTAATCCCTAGCGCAGTAGCCAGAGGAACAGATCGCCGAGGGTCACGATCCGTACTTACCTCTGCGGCTTCTTTCAAATTCATATTTTTAATATTTCGACTTCTAGTACTACACTACTTAAGCAATAAAATTAAAAATGCTTCTAATAAAGTAAAAATGACTTGGAATATTATTAATAGTGAAACGGGGAAGAATATGTCACGAAGTTCTGACTACCAACTTAATATTGACAATAAAGTTATAAATACTAATCATGAGGTAGCTAAAGTTTTTCAGACTTTTTTTTAGTGAAATTCCAATTTTGACTACACAGTCGTTGAATTCTACTTCTGTTGTTGCCGAGACGTTACTGAAGGAAAATGTAAGAGCTTGCACCAAAACCTTTAATTTTGAGGCTGTTAGTTCTAAAAATATTGTGAGAATATTTAACACTATTGAATGTAAGAAAACGGCGGATGTATGGGGAATGTCCGTTGAAGTAATTGCTTCTGTAATAGATTTGATGGCACCTTATTTGTCCATAATATTTAACAGTAGTATAGAGTCTGATGTATTACCTGATCCCATGAAGCAAAGTAAAGTAATACCTTTATTTAAATCAGGTAGTACTTCGGACCCCACTAACTTTAGACTTATTTCGGTACTTCCAACAATTATTTACAATCGGGCTCGATTCTCGGTCCATTTCTTTTTCTAATTTATATTAATGATTTACCTTCCTTATTAGGGAATAAACACGATATAGTATTATTTGCTGATGACACCTCTATAATATTTAAAATCAAACGAAATATTGTTACACTTGACGAGGTAAATGATGCTATGTTAAAAATAGTCCATTGGTTCAATGCTAATAATTTACGTTTAAATAGCAATAAGACTAAATGTATAAAATTTTCAACACCTAATGTTAAACAGTTGGGTGATACCAATGTACTAATAAATGGGGGAGAGTTGAGCTTTGTGGATATAGCTTTTCTCGGAATAACACTTGATACGAGGCTTCAATGGGGCCCCCATATATCCCAACTTGCGAGTAGGTTAAGCTCTGCAGCATATGCTATAAAAAATAAGGCTCTTAACTTTTATTTTCACTTACCGTCCACGTGAGCCACCTGCTCGTTTGTATCCCTTTTCTATAAAAAAATCTGATGTAAAAACGGCTAGACTTGTTTATTTTAGTCACTTCCATAGCATTATGTCATATGGTATTCTGCTATGAGGTCATGCAGCTGACGTAGAAACAGTATTTGTTTTACAAAAGAGGGCCATACGAGCTGTATATTGTCTAAATTCGCGAGCAACTCTTAGAGAGAAATTTAAATAAATTAACATTTTAACACTGGCCTCTCAATACTTATATGAAAATTTAATGTATGTGTATAAAAACATTAATACTTTTATCAAGATTTCTGATGTATATAATGTAAATACTAGGAACAAACACAAGCTTGTAACACCGGTTACTAGGGCGGTGTATACGCTTCTGCAACAAAGTCCCGGTTAAAGTGCAAAGCCTGTCTATTAACAGGTTTTAGAAATTTATTAAAGAAAAGCTTTATAGGTAGGGTTATTATAATATAAATGAATATATTAAAGACAGTAACCCCTGGGATTGAGGTGATCGCTCCCAAGCTATTTCTAGAAAATATCACATTATATTTGTATAATGCATTATATTGTTAAAAATATTGACCAAAAAAGAGAAAATATTGACCTACGGAGTTTGTTTCGCCTTTTTCTTCTCCGTTAGAGGAAGACGGTGGTAGATTAAAAATGACGATCGATAAACGAATATGTGTTCTTATGTCGATGAATAAATGATTTGATTAGATTTGATTTGAGTATCCGAGTACACTTGATCCTCCCATATTGCCTACTGCATTTGTCATAATTCCTCCCATTTTAATCCCAATTTAGTATGCGGCTTAGTGATCGCAGAAGCGAACCCGTCGCATTGAAAACATTTAAATAATTTTGGTCTGTTTTTCTCTTTAGATCTTCATCATCATCATGTTTTGAATCGGTAGAAACCAAGCTCCTTTTTCTTCTTCTCAGCTTAAGCTGCCTGTAACTGGTCGGATATCTATCGCTAGCTAGCATTTTCAATGTTTTTTCCTTAGTTGCCTCCTTTGAGTCCCAGGAAAGGAAGTGTTGGAACAATCTAACTCAGATATCACATGAATAATTTACTTTTTAATTTTCTCATATGTGGCATTTTTATTTCTGCCTATAAGGGCTGGTGCTACCGAGGTAGAACTACCTGGGTTAAGTAGAGATATCTTTCATCTGCATTTCGTACGTTAAGTGAGTCGGGAGTTAAGTGAGTGAGCCTTATCTCGTCCTTTCCTTCTTTTCCTTGATCTTTTCTTCAAGACCCATCAATACCGCTGCTCTATCGTTAAAAGTATACATGGGCGTCGTTCTTATTTGTAAACAAGTAAACCGACAGAAAAAGTATTTTTCTACATCGACCCGTCTGGGTATCAATCCTGGAACTTCAGAACTGGTGACACAATAAAAACATTGCGAACGTCACTTGACCACGAAGGTCGTCATCAGAGTAACTTAGTAATTGTGTAAAATATATCTACAAAGTTAAAATATCGAGTTTTTCTCAAATATTTATCGAATTGTTCTTAGTACGTTCGTTAATATTCAGCAGTTTCTCCCTTGTGCAACTTACGGTTTACACGTAACTACAATAAATATTTGAATTCTATGCTTACGTGTTCCTGGAAACCGGCGAAGCAATAATAATAAAATATTTACGTATGTATTAAAATTGAGTGTGTATGTACGAAATCTGAATTGCGCTATGTACTCTTTGTATAAATTCAAATAATTTATTCATCGAAATAGGAACATACATTCATTTATTGATAGTAATTTCTCTATATCTACCACATAATGAGATTCGTCTAATGGAGAAGAAATAGGCGAAAGAAACTCCGAAAGTATATATTTTTTCTTTCATTCTCTTTTTTATGAGATTTATTTATTTTTTTATTTATCTTCACGCACAATCCCTGACGGGGTAGCCAGAGATAACAGATCGCCAAGTGTCAAGATCCCTACATACTTCTTTCGCTTCTTTCAGATTCATCATCTTCTTCATACATGCACGTCTAGGTATCCGAGTACTCTTGACCCTCCTCTCTTCTTTAGGTTGAAGATTTAGATGTCGACAAGTTGCAGTCGTTGCCGGGAACAAAGTCAATGGTGCCTGACTGCGTTAATCAAAAGGCAAGGCGTTGTGAAAAGTGCACGCCTTGCAATACATAACGCAGTGTTGGTACCGACTTTGTAATATGGCAGCGAAACCTGGGTATGCCAGAAGAAGCATAAAAGCAGGTTGAATGCAGTGGAGATGCGATCTCTTCGTAAAATGTGCGGCCTTTCCATGGCCGACCGAAAGCGAAACGAAGAGATTCGAAATATGGCAGGTTTGAAAGATGACCTTGTCTCAAAATGGATAAGGGCGTGCTTCGATGGTTTGGGCACGTTGAGCGAATGAGTGAAGACCGAATGGTGAAGAAAAATATATAGCGCGAAAGTTAATATTAAAAGGTGTCGAGGTAGACCGAGATTAACTTTCGAAGACCATGTGAGCAAATTGCTCGAAGAGAGGAGGGTCAAGAGTACTCGGATACCTAGACGTGCATGTATGAAGAAGATGATGAATCTGAAAGAAGCGAAAGAAGTATGTAGGGATCGTGACACTTGGCGATCTGTTCTCTCTGGCTACCCCGTCAGGGATTGTGCGTGAAGATAAATAAAAAAAAAAAAATAAATAATCGCACATTCAATCTCTTTCATACTGATGACCTCAGTGTCATCGAGGTCCGAGTCAGGCGTACCAGTCACGGCGTCACCCCCGGATCCCTCACTAAGATCATCACACGCATACATCTCTATAAAATTCGCTCCATCACTGCATGACGTCCGATTTTTCTGAGAGGACGTCATTGGTTCCCGAAAGCACTTTATTCATTCTTAAGGCTGTCGCACCACTCCGGGTCCTTCCAACCTCTTTCCAGAAGAGTATGGAGTTCTCCTTGAAGTTGTGCGACAACCTTTCGTCCGCTTCCATTCTACTCCTTTCACGCACTTCCTCAATCAATGCTTTCGTGTGAACTTTCTGGAGCTTATATCTTCTTCCTCTTCTCTCTCATATCCTTATCATTACTAGAGGCCAAGTAGTCTAACCATGCTTTCTTCTTCTTATTTACAGCTTCTTTCACTTCGTCATTCCACCATGCATCACCCTTTTTACTACTACCTCTTTTCACAGTTCCACGCACGTCTTCCGCTGCACTTACCATTCCATCTCTAAGGCTCTGCCATATTTCTTCCACACATTCTTTCCTGACACCAATGCTGTCCAGCTTTTCGGCTACCCTTGCTTGATATTTATTCCTAGTGTCCGCTTCCCGAAGCTTCCAGCTCGATACTACCGACCGACTGTGGTTCTGGTATCGTTGTCCGGTGGCGCCAACCCGCGAACAGACCCTCAAATCTAGTAATCACTAGATAGTGATCCGTTCCCAGGTCAGCACCACGGAACACTCGCGTATCCATCACCTGTTTTCGCAGTCGGTCATCCACCAGGAATAAATCGATCATACTTCTCTCATTCTTTCTTGTTCTAGTATACATATGGATTTTCTTGTGACTAAACATAGTGATTGTCACAAGAAGACCCTTTTCCTTGCATACAGCCAGTATAAGCTTGCCAGCATCGTTAACCCTTTTATCGCCAAACATTCCAAGCACCGACTCGTACCCTGGCCCAGCGGTACCAACTCATCCATTCAAATCACCATATACAACAATTCTTTCGTTTCCTCTAACCAAGTCTAGAACTTCTCTTACATTGTCCCAAAACTCCTCCAGCTCAGCTCTGGACGATGAAGCCACCGGCGCATAAACAGCCAAAAGGAATAACTTCGTCAGTCCCACATTAAAGCGAACCCAGAGAAGTCTCGAGTTCACAACCTTATATTCAGTCATAACATCGACCAACCGAGACGACAGCAGCACCCCCACTCCCTGGCAGGCGCTCTCGCTCTCCGGGACTCCGGACCATAGAGCTAACGCCCCGCCAGGGAGCTCTTCAGTACCGCTGCCCTTCCGCTTGGTCTCCGACAAACACACGACATCTAATTCTCTTTCTTTCATTATTTCAATCAACTCATTCGTCTTATCTCTCATGCCTCCTCTAACATTCCACGTGCCAACTCTGCACTCCGTCCTCCACCTTCCGCCGTGTCGGGCTGTGCGTGACGGGTGGCGGTCCCCATCGCCGCTTTGCGCGCTGCATTTCACACCAACGGGGACGAACTGGTGTGCGTCGCCTTGGGGGCACGCCCTAACCCTCGTTGGCATGGGTGCGCAGCTGTGTAGAATTGCAGCCCTAAAAAGGGCTGGCAGGGGTCGCGACGAGCACGCTCCTACAATGACCCCCAATTTTTTATGATGATACAATATTTAGATATTTTTTATAAGTATCTTGGGAGAGATTACTCCATTCCCTGGGGTTACTCTCATTAATGAATATGAATACGATAAATATCCAATTAATATGCTTCTAAGTCACGATAGCCGAGTTGTTGGGTGGTCGGAATTTCGAGTCGAGAGACCCGAGTTCGATCCCCAGGTGGCAGTACCAATGAGTTTTTCAAAAACTTATGTACGAATTTCGTCGTTGGCTTGGACATAAAGGCGGCGACGGGCTCACCACCTGTCACGTTGTCCCGAAAATATCTTCGGTGGAAGGTGGGTCAAAGGGACTTAATTGTCTAGACTTGACCTCTGTCTACCCCTGTATTGGGAATTGCGTGAAGATATATAATATGCTTCTAATATTTAATAATATATAGATATATACAACAATACATACTCAAGTACAAACAATTATATTCATCACACAAAGGTTTGTCTCTAGCGGGACTCGAAACCATTACCCTAGCGACGAAGGATCACCACCAACTAAGCTATCGTAACTAAGCTAAAGTATAAAATAGATTTAACTACTGAACACACTCAGATGATATTATACAATATTATTACTTTAAACAAACTTGCATATGTAAATTTAAACACGGGTATCTCGAAATCTACAGTAACGATTTCATCATCTATCTTCGGTGGAAGGTGGGTCGAAATACTTAAATGTCTAGACCTCTGTATACACCTGTATTAGGAATGGCGTGAAGATATTGATTTATTTTAGGTTTTTTCCAAACTTATCGTTATATGCGTAACTTTGAGAATAGTCGTTAACAATAAAAAAGTTAAAAGTTATCATTTATTTTAAAAAGTATTATCAAATTTAATTAAGTTTAGAAAATATAATATTAAATGGTGGAATAGTGCATTTTTGGTACAAAAATTTGAAACTTGATGTTTAAGGAGTATTTAAAGGTTGTAATTATTATTATATAAAAAAGGACACCAGTTACGCTTTGTTAGTGCTATAAAGGTCGTCGATGTGAAAATGTCAAATGTCAAGTGCCGTCGGAAGATATCGTCAAATGAATATCACAAATAGTAGTAAGAAATATATTTTTTTGGTCTACATTGTTTGGTTTTGCATTTTTCGAAACAGCTATCCCGCGATCTATCCTTCTATCTTACCTTCACAAAAGAGAAAACGCAACAGAGGTTGTTTTATTATAAGAAATAGTAATTAAATTTCTTATACTATATTACAATTACATCTAAATGTACAAGAGTATTGATTAAATGAAATTGGAGTAAAACCACTTTAACTTTTAAGCATAATTAAAAATGGTTTAGGCAAAAAATGCTGCCCTAGTTCATTTGTGCCGTCATAAAATTCAGAACACGCGCTCTGTAATATGGAAAACGATGTAAGCTTACAGTTCAAGTTATAGGCGATATAAGAGTTTTCTTTAAATTGTTTTAAAATATTGATCAGTAAATAAAGACAGATAATCATTATCATCATCATAAAGGGGTATAAAATCCACCGCATGATTTAGGTAACTCCATATAATTATCGTTTAACGTAATCGCCATGATGGTAAGCGAAAAGGCGATTTCTGTTAGGATTTTTCGAGATGGATATTCTACCATCTATTGGTAGCTAAATGCTTTCATGGCTTTTTCCATAGTCGTCTCTCACAATACTCACGAGAAGTAAGGATTTTTTCTTACGCCATAAACGCTAAATATATGGTAGACAATAGAAATCTGAAATATGTTTTATCATAAGCTGAGTCAAGTTCTTATAATTTTTTGTAACTTTGAATAAAGTCTATAAATAAATAAATAAATAAATATCTTCACGCAATTCCCAATACAGGGGTAGACAGAGGTCAAGTCTAGACAATTAAGTCCCTTTGACCCACCTTCCACCGAAGATATTTTCGGGACAACGTGACAGGTGGTGAGCCCGTCGCCGCCTTTATGTCCAAGCCAACGACGAAATTCGTACATAAGTTTTTGAAAAACTCATTGGTACTGCCACCTGGGGATCGAACTCGGGTCTCTCGACTCGAAATTCCGACCACCCAACAACTCGGCTATCGTGTAATAATAATAAAGTCTATACATACAAGTAATTTATATCAGTTGCTATTTACTTACATTATTATTATATTATATATTCTTAAAACAATAATCATGCAGCTGTTTACTAAAAACTACATAATTCACGACAGAAGTCGCGTATAGAAGTTAGCAAATACTTTGCAAAAAATTGGATACTACTGCCAGTCTCCAATATGCTCGATTTGGTTCTATATCTTTTGATTAGATTATTATTTCATTAGTCATTTTCGAAGTTTTTTTTTTATTCGTATGTTATCGTGAAATAAATGGTATATGTCCTTTGTCGATACTATATGGCAAAATACACTTAACTAGAAAAGCTGCAGCTGAAGAATAAATACCCTGCCAGATCGTTGGTGTCCTGGGGCGGTAGTCACTTTTGACGAAAAATGTTTTTTACATGCAACATGAGACTAGAAGTTGAGCTTGAGTTGGAATCAGATTTTAGAAGAAGTAATTATTACGGGATCTTACAGAAGATTTTACAGGCAGCTAAGCAAGTAATTGATATAACTTAATTTACAGCCTATTAAGACCGTCCACTGCTCTTATTTTTACAGCCTATTAAGAGTCCACTGCTGAACATTGGCCTTCCCCAAAACTTTCCACAAAGAATATATTTAACATATATGTTATAGCAAAACAAATATATTTATCATTAACGGGAGAGTCTCTATTCTTATGTCATGGATCGTGGAGCATGAAGCAGTGTGAAATCCGGCAATTTGCAACAACTTACGTTATTATAAAGATAAGTCTATCATGCAAGTGGTTATTCTGCACTTCAGAAACTGGACCGCCCAACTTTCCAAAATCATGATAAAGCAAAATAAAAAAAGTCACGATAGCCGAGTTGTTGGGTGGTCGGAAATTCGAGTCAAGAGACCCAAGTTCGATCCCCAGGTGGCAGTACCAATGAGTTTTTCAAAAACTTACGTACGAAATTCGTTTATCGTTGGCTTGGACATAAAGACGGCGACGGGCTCACCACCTGTCACGTTGTCCCGAAAATATCTTCGGTGGAAGGTGGGTCAAAGGGACTTAATTGTCTAGACTTGACCTCTGTCTATCCCTGTATTGGGAATTGCGTGAAGATATTTTTTTTTTTTTTTCAAAATAAAAAAGTGAAGTTGCATATAAATGCCCACTGTTGACATTTATTAAGTGTTCATGAAAGGTTTCATTAAAGATCATATATTTGAGAGAGATTATACCAAATATTTAACAGTGGTAGAGCCACGCACCAGCTTTTGTTGTTGCATGAATGGGCCGGCTCGACCAGGGAAGTACCACGGCCTCACAGAATACCGGAGTAAAGAAGAAGTTTAACAAACTTCTGCGTTTTGTCTGGTGAGTGCAGGTAAGCGGAGGCCCACACCTTTCTCAAAGGTTGGCAAAACATCTGCTATGCCTCTGGTATTACCGCGTGAGCCACCTGCTCCGTTGCTTCCATTTTCTATCAAAAAAAAGGACCGTCTGCCACGCCACTCTAATAAAGTGTGTTAGCGTACTTGACACGTCCTTTAAAATATATATATTATATGTTAATTATTCCAAATTATAAAACCTGACCTTCCATTTCAAGCATATTACACGATATGCGGCTTCTTTTATACTTATATCTTATAGACTTTTTTGTTTTAAAATCACTGAACGTCTAGACTAAAACTTAGTATTTATTATAAAAAAAAATATTATTGAAACAACGAGTAAATCATATACAATACGAATATAGAAAACGAAAACTTTTAGAGTTACAATAATAAATGAAATAATATTTAAGTAAATATTAAAAATCACTATGCAATTAGTAGTCAATTGAAATTGTTTAGTTATTTTACTACGAAGAGTTTTGAACAGGTTCATAAACTTTTAACTTTGACTTTGAATGTCGGAGTGAAAATGGTATTGAATAAACGTATTCTGATTTTTTAATACTTAAAATCAGTAAAAATTATTAAAAATTTATATTATTCAAGTCTGCTAACTTGTTTTTCTGTTATACGAAGGCATCATCCGATATTTTTAAGTGCTGTTTCTCTAGTTATTCTCAAGTAATTAATTATTTCGTAGACTATCTTGAAAAATACCAGACCTAAAATAAGCAGACCGATAACGGGAAGCAACGTCTGCTACACTAAAGTCTGATAATGTAATGTTCGCCAATCCGCTCGCCAAGCGTAGATATACTGGTCAACTGTACTACAGACTATTATAAATAAATAATAAATAAATACATATGTAGATAGGGACAACGTAACATGCATTGCTCCGATCCCCAAGGAAGATGCTAAAGCACTTGTGGTGTGTGAACGGAAACAACAAAGGCATCACAAACACCCAGTCCCGAGAAAATGTGAATCAAACCCGGGACCTCGAGATGGCGACACCTTGAAACCGGTGTTTACGCCTCTCATCCACGGAGGTCGCCAATTATTATATATTTAGAAGATAACTTACTTACTTATTTTCACGCACAATCCCTGACGGGGTAGCCAGAGAGAACAGATCGCCAAGTGTCACGATCCCTGCATACTTCTTTCGCTTCTTTCAGATTCATCATCAGAAGATAACGAGCTTTTTAAATATTGTGTATTTGGAGGTACCTATATGGTGTATTTATTCAGGCACACTATCACTTAACGTTAAATTAAGAGTGAAAATATTTATACATATAGTGCGAATACCAGAACTCTTTTTCGTCACCCATTTGTGTTGATACAAACTCTTCAATTCGCGTACATTTTCAAGAGAAGTGTTCAATAGCGAATTCTTCGCCAAAAGCTTGAATTAATCTATATTTACTTTCTTGCGACGTTCGATCACATTTTTCCATTAGGTCCTTCTGAGTATATTGTCGTATTGGTAAGGTTCGTTTTACAATACGCTATATGCTATTACAAAACTCTCTTTGCTTTTACTACGTTTTTTATTTAATAAATTATGTTTAAACCATACTGTAAACACCTACTGTACTATTGGATCATCCAAGTTTAAATTATGAATTTCCGTAACCAAGAATTACTTACTATTACAATAATTAACTCACCATAATGGTACTTTACTTTTTTCGACAGTAACTAACCAGGGTGGTAACTAACCAGGGTAATATTTGAAAAAAAAAGTAAATTTTCTCCAAGATGACACCTATTAAGATGAGCTTGCTATGTGAAGATATTTTAACATTGTATAAATACAAAATATAATCCGAATCCTTCAGTTGTTTCCAAAATAAAAGTTTCGTTAAAATAATAATATGAACTTATTATAATGCGGTGGTATCTGCGTCATTATAATACCACCTATTCTCTTCTTGAGGCAGTCGTAAGAGGTGACTGGGAGAAAAGACCAAGGAAAAATACCAAACCCGAAATTTAGCAGACCAGTGACAACGCTCTAAGCTCTTTGCTTTCGTGACGATTATGGCTAACCATCCCGTACGGTAGAGGCCTATGTCCTGCAGAGGACTTTAATAGGCCTTTATGATGATATAATGATGATTATAATACAGTTTCGTTCCAAATATCTTTTTAGGATTTCCAATACTCGTTTTAGCTGCTGTGAAGATTCATGATAGCCAAGTGGTTAGGTGATCGGAATTCGAGTTTGAACCTCATGGCAAAACCAATGTGTTTTTTCAAAAATCTTACATATTTACATCGTTGGCTTCGACACAAAGATGGCGAAGGGCTCACCACCTGCCACGTTGTCCCAAAAATGTCTTCGGTGGAAGGTGGGTCGAAAGGACTTAATTATCTAGACCTCTATTCACCCCTGTATTGGAAAGGGCGTGAAAAAATGTTTTTGCTGTCTTTATGGCCCCTTCCATAACTTTACTCGTATGCCACGATCGGCAGGTGTATTTGTGTTTATAGTACTTTGTATCTTTGACGCTGCACATCTCCAGCCTGCTCGGCTCTGTCTGTTATCCTGCCGTCTATCTGTAGCCGTCGCTACTTAAATCTTTAATATTATAGCTTTCAATGGTCTGAGTTCATAAGTTACAAATAATGTTACACACTTTTGAACTGTCTGCATGGGTGACATACGAAGGGGTTGAGTGGATGGAACTCAACAAATAAAAGTCACTCGCAACCTTTCGACTTCAGTGAAGAGCTCGAGAACGGGTACATTTACGTAAGAGCAATTTACATTTCAAATAAAATATTGCATTTTAATAGTGAAAGAGATTCTTTTCGAAGTGAATTCGTATTTTTGTCTGTACACAAATCGAAACATATGAAGTTTTAAATTTATAGGGATTGTAAGATATGCTGGGCATTTTTTATACTAAATAAGAGCGTTGACACGGTATGGTAAAGGGCGCGGATTCGGATCCATCCCGTGTCAGTAATTTTTTTTAAATTGAAGTGTTAAAGAAGTTAAATTGAAGATTTAAAAAATTTAGCATGCTTTAAAAATTAATAATTATGCATCATAAAGGCGTAGATGGCATTATCGTATTGCTTTAACAACAGTTTTTCGTGTAGCTTTCTAACTCATGACCCTTCATTTAAAAGTAAGCGACACTTACTAATAAGCAACAATGACAATTATTTATGTAGATAAATATTAAATGTAGGGTATCTATTGACGAATCAATTTGTATTAAGGCATTGAAAATTATCTAACTTAACCTTTTTCAAGTGTCAAAGTCATACTCAGGGCTAAATTTTCCCGTACATTTTGTATGTTCACAAATACATAACGAGTTCGATGGGCTATTATTTCCATCTCATTAGCTTAATTCTTTTGTAAATTTAAAAGTATTGATACAAAGATCGACGACTCAATGGACGATTGGTGTGAACACCGGTTTCCATGTTGTCACCAACTCTAAGCTTTGCAGTTGACTTTATATTATTTTACAATAGTTCACTATAACACTCACCCTAAAGTAGGATTTGCCCTTATCGACACCATCGTTTAGTGTTTTGGCGATCGCAATATCAGATACATTGCACATCAAACGCTTTTACCACGTCTTCCTACCGTTACATTTTGCTCTTATATTTTCCTAAATACGACCTCCGTGGACGAGTGACGAGTGGCAAATCGGTTTTCAAGATGTCGCCAGCTCAGTTGCTGCAGTTTGCTGTCCCTTGACTGGGTTTTTAGGTAAGGTACCTTCGTTATTTCTGATTTCATCACTCTAGTGCTTCAGCTACTTTGGAATCAGAACGTAGTGATGTGATCTATGTATCTATTTTAGGTTATTCTATTAATAATAAATAAATATCTTCACGCCATTCTCAGTACAGGGGTAGACAGATAATTAAGTCTTTTCGAACCACCTTCCACTATTCAAGATATTTTAGGGACAACGTGACATGTGGTGAGCCAGTCGCCGTTTTTATGTCCATGCCAACATAAATTTTACATATGTTTTTGAAAAAACTTATTGGCATAAAGGTCGTACACCTTTAGGGATCGAACTCGGGTCGGTTAACTCGAATTTCGATTACACAACCACTCGGCTAACGTGACTTATAACTACAACCAACCGTAAGCTTCTAAATATTTAATATTTTCTTAATCGCCTATTATTTGATTAGATTAATGTGAAATAAATGTGCGTTATTTTTACGCCAATAACTCACGACATCGTTTCGATTTCAAGTTGTTTCATATAAAAGTAAATCCAAATTGACTTTCCTGCGTAAGTTAAACAAAGTTTCGTTTTAACAAGTCGGAAGTGCTTATCTGATAATGTAAATCATCTGAGATTTAAAGGATTTACACTTGGGACTTAGCACTTCTTTTTCGAACCACCTTCCACTATTCAAGATATTTTAGGGACAACGTGACATGTGGTGAGCCAGTCGCCGTTTTTATGTCCATGCCAACATAAATTTTACATATGTTTTTGAAAAAACTTATTGGCATAAAGGTCGTACACCTTTAGGGATCGAACTCGGGTCGGTTAACTCGAATTTCGATTACACAACCACTCGGCTAACGTGACTTATAACTACAACCAACCGTAAGCTTCTAAATATTTAATATTTTCTTAATCGCCTATTATTTGATTAGATTAATGTGAAATAAATGTGCGTTATTTTTACGCCAATAACTCACGACATCGTTTCGATTTCAAGTTGTTTCATATAAAAGTAAATCCAAATTGACTTTCCTGCGTAAGTTAAACAAAGTTTCGTTTTAACAAGTAGGAAGTGCTTATCTGATAATGTAAATCATCTGAGATTTAAAGGATTTACACTTGGGACTTAGCACTTCTTTTTCAGACATTACAGTGTTTTGTTTACTAAATATCATCTACACGCCCAGTGCTTTACCTTAGAGAGATTTATTCTGTGCCTGTAATATTGGTTTACACATTTTCGACTCTTACGAGAGATAATAGAGTGGGAGAAGAGGCAATCCTCAAGGATGGGACTAAGGGTTGCCGGGTTCAAATCCCGCTGATATATTGTACCGTTGATTTGAACGCAAAGACGGCGATAGGCTCACCACCTGTCACGTTGTCCGGAAAAACTTCGGTGAAAGATGTGCCAAACAAATAAATAAATAAATATTTTAAAAAAATCGGTGAATTTAGATAATTTTCAATGCTTTACCACAAATCTATTTGTCAGTACCCTAAATTGAATATTTACCGTTGAATATTAACCACGTCTAAGATCCATATGTCATCACTGGCAACACGCACTGGTTGTAAACTTTGGTCTTTAGATTTTGAGGTATTTTAGACGAGAAGATGGGGCGTAGTTTCCGAACGCTGCCGATTTAAGAATATTCTTATTATTTTAAGATTTAATTTTGTATTTCATGCTTTTAAACGTCGCGAATTTCTAAATAAATATGGGATCAATGTTAATTTAGAAATTCGTGACTTTAAAAGGCATGAAATCATACATAATCCTAGGTGAGAGATATAAGATAGCATAAACGTCAAAAAAAAAGATAATTAGCACCCTGAAAACACCCATTCCCGAGATTAGACCTTTCTATTAATTCTGTAATATTTTAGAGAGATTATAGCAAGAGAGAATATGCGTATTGGTAAACTTCACATGTCCTCGAAATAATACTTTACTTGTTTTTTTTCTCGAAATTATATATTTTTCTCAGACTTCCGCATGAAGGAAAACTTCATGACTGTGCTCGCTGTAATGTAACTCGTGCAAATCGTTTTAATCCATTTTAGTATTGCCAAACCAGGTTCGAGCCAGGGTCCTTCGTATTTAAAAGTATGACATCCCTAGCTAGCAGGGATATATATGTATATTTAATGTTATAGTTGTTTTTCTAATATGCAAATTTACTGTAATACGCTTTGCTCGAAGTTAAAAACTTAGGGAGCTTAAAGGATTTGCATTGAATATGAGAGTGGGGTTCAAATCCCGCTGATATATTGTACCGTTGATTTGAACGCAAAGACGGCGATAGGCTCACCACCTGTCACGTTGTCCGGAAAAACTTCGGTGAAAGATGTGCCAAACAAATAAATAAATAAATATTTTAAAAAAATCGGTGAATTTAGATAATTTTCAATGCTTTACCACAAATCTATTTGTCAGTACCCTAAATTGAATATTTACCCAGATACACAGTTGTAATGTAGCGTACATTTAATATTTACCTACATAAACAGTTGTCACTGTTGCTTAGTAGCAAGTGTCTCTAACTTTTTAATCACGATAGCAATGTGGTTGGGTGGTCAGAATTTGGACTCAAGAGACCCGAGTTCGATCCCCAGGTGGCAGCGTCGTATCATTGGGTTTTTCAAAAACTTATGTACGAATTATATCGTTGGTTTTGAAATAAAAACGGCAATGGGCTCACCACCTATTTTTTATTGTTTCTAACTTTTATTATATTGTTTATAGTGTTTAACTTTTAAATTACGGTTCCCGGGTTCGAAAAATGTTATCGAATCATACAAATCATCAATTCTTATGTTTATCCATCGACCGACCGTTCGTTACTTACGAGTAGATGTACCTATAGCAACGATGACCCATTCAAATAATGAACTCTATTTTAAAATATATATATATATAAATATTTAAATATCTTCACGCAATTCCCAATACAGGGGTAGACAGAGGTCTAGTCTAGACAATTAAGTCCCTTCGACCCACCTTCCACCGAAGATATTTTCGGGACAACGTGACAGGTGGTGAGCCCGTCGCCGCCTTTATGTCCAAGCCGACGATGTAGTGTAATTCAACTCTATTTTAAAACATTAAAATGTTTCTATACAGTGTTTGTAGTAATGTAACAAAGTAAAAACTAATGCCAACTTCATGAAATGAAACATCAAACTACTCTCACATAATTTGTACCGAATTTGAATAGTATTTTGTGGTTTGTTCGCTTCATTGTTGTTAAAATAACAATGTGATTTCAAAATGGCATGTCATGTCGCGTTACCCTGCATTTTGAGTACCCTATTATAAATTAATATTAAAATGAATTCGTGTGAATTTCAATTAAATTGCAAAAAATTACATTTAGGATTTTGAATGCAAATCTTTGGTAAGGAAATGGTTAAGAGTGGTATAAAGTGCGAGGCGGGACCAGAGCGCGTACTCATTCCACTCACCCTGATAAAGCACCGCCGATAGGTTCGAAATTAGTTTGTACCTACACCGATTATTACATTTTTAATTATTTACATTTTTATTTTTAATTATTTGATTATTTGAGAAAATAGTTTAGTTTGTAGTTTGTACACAGCGTTGTAGTTTTAACAATAAAAGGGACGATGTGGACGCAAATTGGTAGGTGATGAATTTGGAAGGAACAAGAGGTGTGAGGAGCGTATCACTTGGCGATCTGTTCTCTCTGGCTACCCTGTCGGGTACTATACGTGAAGATATTTCTTCTTTTTCTTCTTCTTTACAGCCTATCAAAAGTCCACTGCTGAACATAGGCCACCCCTAAAACTTTCCCCAGTGAACGCTCCTCAGCCACCTGCATCCATCGACTTCCCGCAATATTTTGCAAGTCGTCGCACCATCACGTAGGGGGTCGTCCAACACTGCGTTTGCCTGTACGAGGTTGCCACTCGAGAGCCTTTCTTCCCCAACGGTTGTCAGTTCTACGAGCTATGTGGCCGACCCATTGCCACTTTAACGTCCTGACCCTTACGACTATGTCGGTTACTCTGGTTCTGCTGCGGATGTCTTCATTACGAATTCTATCATGCAGAGAAACACCGAGCATAGCCCTTTCCCTAGCATGCTAAGCAACTTTAAGCTTTCTCATACAGCCTGCAGTGAAAGACCTCGTCTAAGATCCATATGTCATCACTGGCAACACGCACTGGTTGTAAACTTTGGCCTTTAGATTTTGAGGTATTTTAGACGAGAAGATGGGGCGTAGTTTCCCGAACGCTGCCGATTTAAGAATATTCTTATTATTTTAAGATTTAATTTTGTATTTCATGCTTTTAAACGTCGCGAATTTCTAAATAAATATGGGATCAATGTTAATTTAGAAATTCGTGACTTTAAAAGGCATGAAATCATACATAATCCTAGGTGAGAGATATAAGATAGCATAAACGTCAAAAAAAAGATAATTAGCACCCTGAAAACACCCATTCCCGAGATTAGACCTTTCTATTAATTCTGTAATATTTTAGAGAGATTATAGCAAGAGAGAATATGCGTATTGGTAAACTTCACATGTCCTCGAAATAATACTTTACTTGTTTTTTTTTTTCTCGAAATTATATATTTTTCTCAGACTTCCGCATGAAGGAAAACTTCATGACTGTGCTCGCTGTAATGTAACTCGTGCAAATCGTTTTAATCCATTTTAGTATTGCCAAACCAGGTTCGAACCAGGGTCCTTCGTATTTAAAAAAAAAGTATGACATCCCTAGCTAGCAGGGATATATATGTATATTTAATGTTATAGTTGTTTTTCTAATATGCAAATTTACTTCGTAATACGCTTTGCTCGAAGTTAAAAACTTAGGGAGCTTAAAGGATTTGCATTGAATATGAGAGTGGGGTTCTAATCCTTCCCTGTGGGGGTCCCTTAAAATGTGCTAATTCTAGTCTACGATAACATGTTAAAAGGTTATAAAAAAACTTAAAGAAGTTAAGGCAGTTATTTTAAAAAATAATATCTTCACGGCATTCCCAATAGACAGAGGTATAGACAATTAATTCCTTTCGACCAATGGCTTTTTTAATACTTATGTACGATTTTCATCATAGGCTTGGACATAAAGACGTCAATAAGATCACCACCTGTCACGTTGTCCCCATAAATATTCTGGTAGAATGTGGGTAGACAGGGCTTAGTTGTCAAGACCCCTGTACCCACTGTCTACCCCTGTATTAGTAAATGATTGAAGATATTTATTTATTTATTTCTAAATTATACCTTAATAATTAGTCTTGAAAAATTTATTTGCGTATTTATTACCATCCCTTTCTTCCCGTGGGTGTCGTAATATTTGATTAAGAGAAAACGTAATGGCTACCTTCAGATGTCAGGATAATCTCAATAAAACCAAATTAAAACAGACCACGAAATTAAGACCGAACAGAGTGGTCACGATAGCCGAGTAGTCGAGGATTCGAATTCAAATCAAGAACACAGAGTTTGATCCCAAGTGGTAGGCTTGTACCAATGGGTATTATTTAATACTATGTACGATTTATATCGTTAGCTTGAACGTATAGATGGAGACAGGCTCACCACCTGTCACGTTATCCCAGTAAATATCCTCGTTCAGCACGGGAAAGGTCTCGGATGTGTGGGAAGGCGAAACACCGGGTTTTGGTCGGTGACCCCCGAAATCACCCTTTCTTACCCTCGCGGGGGCGCGTATAAGTTAGGTGTGTTTATTACTCAAGAGTCTTTGTAAAAAAAATATTTGTGTTCCGAGATTCCAAATAGAATACAGAGTTGATAAATACAGTACCGTAAAATATAAAATAGAACATTATACACACTAAACATTCAGATAGAATGTTATATCAAAGAATAGTGATAGACAATGCGCAAGATGTATAAAGGGGTCCTGGGAGCTAGATAAAACGAGATCTTTCTGAGGAAATCGTTGGCCGTAATATGTGTAGGTGCGCACGTACAAAGTGATGCAAGACTATGAAAGAAATAAATAAAAAATAATGTAACGATGGTCTTCTACAAAAACATTTTTTATGACGACCAATAGCCGAGTTAGTAGTAATGCTACAAAGCTAAGGGTTCGAAGCCCACTCTACCTTAAAAGTTAAGTTGCGTGAGTTCAGGAATTTGCAGGAAATTACGGGAATCCCGCTACGAGCAAACATTTGTGTTATGAATCTGAATTAAATAAAGTATTCGAATCGTGGATGTTTATATGTATTTATAATATACTTACATGTATTTATTTTCATTCATAATGTATGAAAATAAATGCATGTAAGTGTATTGTACCATCAGCTTGGACATTTTGATGATATGCTTACCAACGGCCATGTTGTCCCAAAATAAGATTCGATAAAAAATGAGTCGAACGTAAATAACTGTCTAAACCTCTGTCTACCCTAATATGGGAAATGATGTGGAAAGCTAAATAAAATCTTATTTTTACAAAATTTTCTTCCCGTGCAAAAAAAAATTAAGAAAGTGCAAAAAATAAGTCTGCTGCTAACGATTACTTATTTAAAAATTACTAGGATAAAATAAAGAAGATCTGTGAAGGGTTGCTCTTAAACGTGTAAAGTGCGAAGTATCTGATACTTCGATATTCAATTTATATAAGATTGTGGAAGAAAGGCAAATGTCCCATAATGATAATTTACAGTCCGTTAAGTAAGTAAACCATGAGATGTACTACTCATAATCGTTACACCAAGAAGCTGGACAGTACTAAACTATCAGCACTTATTGTATCAGTACAACCACCAGCACAGCAAACAGCAACCACAGACCCCACCCTGTCATCGGTCTGCTCAATGTTGATTGGTTGTAAACCGGATGGGTCTTCTGCTGTCGATAGTTGGCTCAATTAACTTAACGATATACAAGGGTACGATATATGGTATACCCTCGCTTAATGGATTATAAAATTCCATGGAAAGCAATAAATTTCTCCTTTAAGGAGGATTTGCAATAATCACTACGCTCGACAAACGGATTGGCGATACCAGACATCTTGAACTTTAGATGCTACTGCCCTTCACAGGGTTGCTTAATTTTGATTTTTTTATATATCGAGATTACCATTTGTCGGTAGGCAATTGCAATTTTCTAGGCGACTTTTTACGTAAACTTAATGGTTCGTAATAATCCTATTTATTCAGCGTGAACGCTACATACATTGAGATTGTAATTAATTACGGCTGTAAATCTTGTTAGCTTATATTGTGGTTGCGGAGTTAGGTGCAATTAGATTATTAGATATGCTTTCTGTGAATACGTAGCTTGTGGCCGTTGCGTTGTGTGCTTATGTTACATGTAAAACCTTAAACAATGTTCAAGATTCACACACACATATATATATATATATATATATATATATATATATATATATATATATATATATATATATATATATATATATATATATATATATATATATATATATATATATATATATATATATATATATATATATATATATATATATATATATATATAAATTGTTAACTGTGAATACAATGGTTTTTATCGTGTCTCCAGCTCTGACATGGAGGACATTATTTCCGAACGGGTTATTGTAGAAAACCACTTTTTTACATTTTCTCGTATCCGTTAGTGGTATATTTGTTATTTCCGATTCTATAATTCCTGTACTTACTATACGTCCGAAATAATCCGATCCGTAGTAAAGTATATTTACCAAAGACATTTTTTGGGACAACGTGACAGGTGGCCTATTGCCGTATTTATGTTTCAAAAACACATTGTACAAGCTTATTACCCGGAGATCGATTTTCGGTCCCTAGACTCGAATTCCGATTACTCAATAACTCTGCTATCGTGATTATTTTTATTATTAAGCAATGCTCTATTTTTTAATGAATCATAATAACCGCCTGTTAAATGCTACAGGACTTGTGTCTGGGTTTGTCATAATGGCCTTGGCAAGCGGTCTGGCAACCGCTGCACCATACGCCTCACACCTTAGACACTGCTGTCTGTCATTGGATTCATAAATTTCAGTCTAGTACCTTCTGTGATGTTAATCCCACCATTTCTCACGAAATAATGTTTCCGTAAACTTTCGTTAAACAAACTTTCATCGCAATTGCGGTAGTTTTATTAAAAATTACATCTTTTCTACCGCTCTCTGCTTTCGTTGTTCAGTGGTAGAGCCACGCATCATGGGGAAGTACCATGACCTCACAGAATACCGGCGTGAAGTAGAAGTCTAACAAACTTCTACGTTTCGTCTGGTGAGTGCAGGTAACCGGTGGACCAAACACCCCTCTCCCCCAATTCTGGGGGAGGGGGGCACTCTAAGGGAGGCAACGCATCTGCTAAGCCTCTGGTGAGCGTGAGCGGATTTCATCTGCTTTCGCA
This sequence comes from Sericinus montela, assembly GCA_029286605.1. Lineage (NCBI taxonomy): Eukaryota > Metazoa > Arthropoda > Insecta > Lepidoptera > Papilionidae > Sericinus > Sericinus montela. The sequence goes on along the minus strand of JAGSMR010000007.1, from coordinate 7,061,160 downwards.
GGTATCGGGCCTCGAGGCAAGCCTCATTGCTCGGGCATCTTCTCAGGGGGCTGCTGCTCCCCCGGTACTGGGTACCGCTTTCTGCGGTGTGTTGCGTATTTTACGCCATGCGTCGTGTTTTTCACTCTTCCCCGTCCTCCCCTTCAACGAGGTTGGGTGGTGGCTGCAACAATTCCCTAGGGAGAGGTCGCCGCTCTGGCGGTCGAGCGTGCTGCGGCAGGAGGTCCGATAAGGACGCCAGGTTGCGCAGGTGTTCATGTGGTCCATTATCAGCGCGGTCATACATTCTCCGCGCCAAATGGACCACAAAGTCATGAATTGATTCGATTTTAAGGTCTCTGGCGATGACGTCATTCCGGACGTAACGATCAGCTCCCACAATCGTTCTTAGGGAAATGTTTTGCTGAACCTGCAATCTTTTCCGCTGTGCGGGAGATGTGAACGCGTACTACGCTGGTACAGCATATGTGATTCGCGAGCGGATGTACGTCTTGTAGATCCCTACCTTGGTCTTCGTTGGCAGGTTGGATGCCAGAACCGGACGGAGGACCGCCCTCGCAGCTCTTGCGCGCTGTATAACGTATGCGACCTGAGGGGTCATACGTAGAGAGCAGTCAATCTGGCATCCAAGGTAGGGCACAGTCTTCCTCCACTCTACATCCTGGCCTCGGAGCTTGAGTGGTGGTGGTACAAGTCCCTGTCTATTGACAATTATGGCGCATGTCTTGCCAACGTTGACGGCCATGCGCCATTTGTCCAGCCATTCAGGCAGCAGGTTCAGCAGACACTGCATCCTCCTGGCTGCAATGTCTGCCCGACGGGACGACGTAAAATACGCGCTGTCGTCTGCGTAGAGGGCGAGCATGACATCTTGTTCCCATTCTTGGACGCGACCTTCAAGTGTGGGGATGTCGTTGGTGTAAACTGCGTACAGGTGCGGAGAAAGACAGCTGCCTTGTGGCACTCCTGCCTCTATTCTTCGTGCTGCCGAGTCGATCCTCTCGACGCTAACACAGAAGCTCCGTCCCTCCAGAAATGACGCCACTAGTCGTATGAGCGCTGGCGGCGTTGTGGTGTTTTCCAGTAATTTGTAGATTAGACCCGTGTGCCACACCCGGTGGAAGGCCTTCTCTATGTCGAGAAAGACCCCCAGACAAGAGCGGGCGCGATGGGTTTCGGCTGCTAGGTAGTGTAGCACTCGGAGCTCTGCGTGTGGACGCAGCCTCCTCAGCAGCAGCCTTTCGAACAGCTTTGCTACATACGACAGTAGCGTGATGGGACGGTAGCTTGCCGGGTGTCTTCTGTTTTTACCCGGCTTCGGCAGCACTATGATCTTCCCTTCCTTCCACTTGGAAGGCTAATGTTAGGTGCGTAGCACCCCGTTGAACAAACGGGTCAGTGCTACGACCCCTTTCCTAGGCAGCTGTCTTTTTGCAGTGGTGGTGATGCAATCGTTGCCCGGCGCTTTCCGTAGCGGCAGGCGCTGTGCCACTTTCCTTACTTCAGAAGGGGACATGAAATCGTCCCCTCCTAGTGGTGGCGCCGGGCTCGTCAGGAACTCCTGTACGCAATGCTCAACCTCCCTGTGGAAGTCTGCGACGACAGCTGCAGCAATGTTGGGTTTAAACTGCCCCTCTAAATGTTCTGCCAGGATCTCGGCCCGGTCTCTTGCTCCGTAGTGCCGTTTTCCTGTGCTGTCCACTAGTGGGCAAATGGGCTGTGGTGTGCGCGAAAGCTGTCGGGTAAGCTGGTATAGTGAGGCTGGGTGTTCCGAGGCCTCCTCGATGCGAGCGTTCCACGACTCGCCTCGGAAGGCCTTTATCCCTTCCGACAGCTTTTCGGTAATAGTGTTGAGTTTCGTCTTTATTTTTGGACATCTGGTTCTAGCCCAAAGCTTCCTAGTGGATCGTTTCTCCTCTAGGAGAGTTTTGAGCCTCCGTGGGAGTACCTCCCCACGGTGCGTGTCAGGTATTGTCCTGGTGGCTGCTAGATACTCTTGATGTATCTTTTCACAGATATATTTAGCGGCCACTTCTACCTCTTCTACTGATGTTAAGTTCGCACCGTAGGTAAGGTTCGTCAGCGCTCTTCTGTATTGCTCCCAGTTGGTCTTCGTACGGAGGCCCCGGGGCACTACGGAGTCGGCGCTGGTCGACATGGTAATGAGGATTGGTAGGTGCTGCGTGTCCAGATCATACAGCACCTCCACTTGGACCGGGTATGTGATTCCTTGGCAGAGATATCCAGGACATCCGGCCGATGTGTTGTTATCGTGGGGATATGTGTGGGAGCTCTGGTTCCAACACTTCATATCCCCCTTCTTAGGCGTCTTCAAACAGTCTCCTGCCAGCGGGGTTCATGATGCGCGAACCCCATGCCAGGTGTTTGGCATTAAAATCTCCTGCCATAATGACTGGAGAACTGTTGTCCATGACGGCTCGGATGTCCGAGGGGCAGAGAGGAGGGCCGGGTGGGCGGTACGCTGCGTAGATCCTTAGCTCCACGCCGGCTGTCTTCAAGAGTATCCCAATGCTCCTGGTTGAGATGAATGGCAGCAGCTCCAATTCTTCATGCACTAGGTCTCTCTTAACCAAAATGGCCGTGCCTCTGTAGGCCTTTCCTTCGGGAGAGACCTAATCGCGACGATACACGAAGAAGTTGGGGATCTTGAAATGGCGTCCGGGTCTGAGTTTAGTCTCCCCAAGCAGCACGACCTGGATTCCGTGCTGCTGCACCATAGTTCGGAGACTAGCGGCTTGTTGTTGGATGCCGCCTGGGTTCCAGTACATTACCCGGAGCTCAGCAATTTCTTGCCATTGTCATGTGGGTCAGGGCTGTAAGAATAGCCGTGAGTGGGTCAGCTCCCGTGGTCATCGCCGCTAGGACGTCGCCTAGGATTTTCATGACGACTGTGACCAATTGTGCTAGTGTAGCCTCGATCGTGGTCGGCACGGATGTAGTTTGAGGGGAGGAGGCCTCGGTTCTCCCCCTTGAGGCTTGTGCTCTCGGAGCTGGGTGCTGCACTCGCACATGCTGAGATACAGGTCCTGGTGTGTTGGCAACTGCTGGCCCTGGCTGGATGGTGGCGATGGGAGGGGGTATGGGTGTGGAGGTTACCCTGGCCTCGGACTTGGCCATCTTTTTCTTCTTCTTCTTCCCCCTCCTCTTTCTCTTAGTGGAGAGGGGTCCTCCCCTCTCCGTGGTCTCGTTAGCCGGCGGTTGCAGAGTTGTGACCGCCGCTACCTTCCGCTTAGGTTTAGTGGCTGGTGCCACTTCTGTTCCCACCTCCAGGCGCCGCGGCTGGCGCGACTGTGGCTGGGGTCTCGCATTGGGTGCGCCCTCTGCCTCTGGTATTGCGGTTGTTCATGGGCGGCGGTAATCACTTACCATCACGTGAGCCACCTGCTCGTTTGCCTCCCTTTCCTATAAAAAAAGACCTATAAACCTGGAATATTAGAGCTGACGACACCAAGAAAACCGGTTATACGGAGGTAGCCAAACCCCTTCTTCAAAATCCTGTGTTTGACTTAGATATGGACGCGGAGAGAAATGTCAAATATTTAAATTACAAGTCGTTTATTTCTTTGCCATGAAAAACTAAATGCGTCTCGCAAACGTAAAAGATGCATTGTGCGACATCGTTAACGCTTAACGACCGGTCATTTATGCTCGTTTAGTACAATTTTATTCTAATTGTCGCATGGACAGTGCATGCTAATCCGGTTATCAGGAAAATCGAAAACGATTTGCATTTGTAATTTATATGCCGTTCGAATTGTGATTATGCTTTTTCTTTAATATACTTTAAACTGTTGACACTAAATAATTCTGAAAACAATCATAGAAAAGCTGTTTATAGTTCATAACAGAAATTACTTTCATTTTCATCTGTCAGTTTTCTTTTCAATTGTATTTGCCTGGGCTCGTAATATAACCATTCTAAAACCATTAATGAAAATCATGTTTCACACCTTTTCTATTTACCCTACTTTTAAAACACCCAGCGTTATGCGGATAATAAAGCATAAGTACTAGTATAATTAATGTTTTTCTTACAAACTTTTTTGCTCTGATAACAACGAATAACAAAAGAAATTGTGGCATATAGATCTACCAGTTCTCAAGTGATGCTCTTTCTTATATGTATATTACATACGGTGATGTAAGGCTATATGAATTGATATTCCGATCGATTGAAGTAGATTGAAAGCCCGCTATAAAGTTCCGCGAAAAGTGACGAAAGAAAGCTGTAAACCTAAAAGGTGACTCTCAGCTCTCAAAGGTCATCTCACTTAAAAGGTAACTCTTAGGTGTATAGTTTTCTGAATGGAATTCTGCCAATTTCAAGCGAATGGGAATTACAAAAGAAAGTTCAAAATCAACTGAAATTTATTCTCTTAATTACCTAATAAATAATGTGTTTATCAAATCTGAAAAGACGTTCTTATTGACTTAACCTGTAAAATAAATTAAAATTAGCAATTTAAGTCTTAATAACTACGCTTGTTTAACCTCTTTTAACCTATTTTTTCCGCTACAAAAGAAAAATCCTTTGCTCATAAAATTTGAGACAGCCAAAGGGTTCACTTCAAAAGGAGCGAAATCTGTAAGGGAAAGGAAAAATAAAACAAATTTTCCACAAAGAGGACGAAATTGTTGGAAATTAGAAACGCTATTTCAATCAGGTACCGTGTTCAAAATGTCAAAATTTTTACTTAAAAAAATTTAAGTGTTTTCCCTCTACATTAATGTTTCACTGGCAGAGAATGCTTTTAGTATAAAGTCCGCCTTATGTTCCATTTCTGTTTTGTAAGGTTCATTAAAGAATAAATAAAATAAAAAATAAAGTGCTCAAAACAAAATGAAATCGTGTGCGAATTTAGATCTTTTGATATCTACCTGCTCCTACTATACGGTAAAAGAAGAGTTGCAGCCTCGTCAGTATTTTATGAAGAAGGAATAAAAAAGGAGAAAGATGGTATGGTCGCAAATAGGCTTGCCCAGCGTAATAATCAGAACAAACATACTAAAGGGTTTTAAATGGTATGGAAATCGAGGCTCGTTGTTTCTCTGCGTCAATTTCTTTCATTGTTTCTGTGTATATACATACAAACATACATACATAAATACATACATACAAACATACATACATACATAACGGCCTATTCAAGTCCACTGCAGGACATAGGCCTCTCCTGTAAGGAGGATTTGCCATAATCGCCACGCTTGGCAAGCGGATTGGCGATCGCAGTATCAGACACCTTGCACCTTAGACGCTGCTGCCCATCTTCGGTCTGATTATTTTGGTCTGATATAACTATAAAAGACAAAAACATTAATTAATCAGCTAAAGCACTTGTGTTATGGAATTACGAAGGTACCATAAACTTCCAGATCCATGGGAATATAGAAGAAACTGGTTTTCTACATTGACCCGACCGGTAATCGAACCTGGCACCTCACAACTGGCGATAACATAAAAACAGGTGTGTATGCCACTCTTCTATGGAGCTCGTAATGTAGGCCTCCCAACGAGATAGAGCCAAGATTTGCACAATGTTGCGGGGAGTGGACGGCTGCCGATGAATGTGGGCCTCTATCTGTGGCAAACTTTATGGCATTGGGAGGCCATAGTTCAGCAAAGGACTTTTATAGACTATAAAGAAGAAGAAGATTTTTTAATCAGGCAGGCTCGGAAATTTACTTTTACGGGACTTTAAAAATTTCACTCACTCAATATTCCCCATTAACTTTTCAAAATAGTAAACTTTCAAAATTACAGATAATTTTTTTGGGTTTTAGTTTTAATATTTTTTAATTTAATGTTGGTTGTAGTGATAAATAAACATCTTTTTTTTTTCTTTAGATAGTGTTTGGAGTTAAGAATAATTATTAATTTCTTTCAACAGTTTTGTATATTTCCTGATTTTGGATCACATTCGAGCTTTTACTTCTTTACTTTCCTTTTTTATTAAATATTACGTTGTTCACGTTTTCAATATGTCATTCACATTTTTGTGATACCATAATCCACTAACCCGCTTATGTGAAATTTGTGGGAGCATATTGGTTATTTTCAATAGATTTATTCCTTCAAGGAAGATTTACATTTGTATATTTAGGTTGGATTAGATGTTTATTTTTAAAATAAACTACATTCTGCTATCGTTTTACTTTAGTTGTTACTTTTATAATCATTAAGAGAATATGTTATATATGAAAGAAATGTTAACTTAAAAAATAACTATTTCAAATAAAAAAAATTGTTCAAATATAAATATTTCAAATATAACTATTTCAAATAATATGTAATTATAGTAGAACTTAATTTCTAACCCTTAATTTGTAAGTTACGAATCCATTCGTAAAAGTAATAGTGGTTAAATAAAACAAAAATAAATCTACACATGCATAGATGATAATTATTAGAAGAAAGGAAATACCTATGTAATGCAAAGTTAAAGTGATAATATTCATTCAAAAATCAAGCTTTTGCGTGTTTGTTATGTTTCACTGGAAGGTAGCAAAAGGAATAGTTACGAATACAAAAATATAAGACAATTATCCTAATAGCAAATGTTACGAAAAAGGTAAAGGCAAAGTACATTCTATTATTATGCTTCTTACAGCTTATTAAGATTCAACTGATAAACATAGGCCTCACCTAAAGCTTTTCACGAGAATCGGTTTTGAGCTACCTAAATTAGTGGACTTCTTGCAAAATTTTACATATACTTATTTCCTTTTGAGACAGGTCGCCCTATCTGTTTGCTTGCCTAAACGAGATAGCTACACGAGAACTCATCCTTTCTCAAAAAATTATAATTATAACACTTATTGTAACTTATAGCTTCATTTATAAGTTACAATAAATACAAAATTTACTTAAAGAAACATTTGAAGTTAAAACGCAGTAAAAACTGAAACTAGTGATAAATTATTACACACATAAATTGGCTTCGGCGGCCATCTGTTGCCAGTTACGTGACTGTGACATTGGCACATCGCACGTTACGTGAGAAAATAAACCTGTCCACGTCGTAATTTTATTTGAAATGTATATTTTATGATGAAAACTTTTACTTATGTACATTTTGCGTCATGCTTCGTGTAACATACATTATAAAAATACAAGCTTATCTGCGGCTTCAGTAGCGTGGTAACTACAAATTACAGAGGACTAATTACCAAGTCCCATATTATTTACTACTTCAAAAATTACGATGGTCGATAAAACGTTACTTTTGAGAGAAATTCTCTGCGTGTTTCTAAGCGTCAACATGGCGTCATAACTATGTTAAACTTCAAATCAATCAGGTATATAGTTTTAGAGATCACGCTAAAAATTTCGTTTAATCTCGTTATAAATATTAATTAAATATCTTCACGCCATTGCCAATACAGGGGCAGAGGTCTAGATAATTAACTCATTTCGATTCACCTTCCACTGAAAACATTTTTTTGGGACAGCATGACATGTGAAGAACCTGTCGCCGGCGAACGATATAAATCGTAAACAAGTTTTTGAAAATCCAATTGGTACAAGCCTGGGAATCAATGTTAGGTCTCTTGACTTGAAATCCCTTCACCCAACCGCAACGGCTACCGTGATTCTTTTCTTAATTTTTTTAAATCAAAGGTTACCTAAACTCTAAGAAATATATGTACACTTTTACTTATAAGAGTTTCAATGAGATTGTGTTTAGTTGTCGTTACCTATTTTTACTTCTCTTCACTGAATAGTCTTTGCATAAGTTGCTTCTCGTCTAGTGACCTGAATGTGTCTGTCTTGTGTTACTTGTTTGTCCTATCTTTCAGTTTATGTTTTTTTTTTTCAGTTTATGTTGTTTTTAGCATTTTAGCCATAAACAAGATATATTGAAAGATTTAAAATAATCTATCTAATTTCAACTTTTTCGACACGCCAACCAGTAGGGTACAATTTAGATGCGATGAAGAACACTACAATTAAATTTATAAAGGTTACAAGAAATTATGAGGCACTCCATAATATTTTTGTAATCAATTTTTATTTATTTTTCTAGTACCCATGTAAACTCATTTTAGCTAAGACGCAGAACTAGTGGTTTGCTTTTAAAAGAATAGTCTACAGTCCTTAGAACAATTTCTATGGGAAAAAGGAATGGAAGGAGAGAAACAAATATGAAAGAAATTCTCCGGGTATTTATTTTTATTTACAAAAAAGCTTGAGTATGAAATAACCCTTTATATTAAACTAGAATAAGTAGAACTGCACTGAATAGTCGCATCGGCTATCGTTACTTCCCAAACATAACTACAAAAAGAATAATAGATTAAAATATTTCATGTACCCACATATTTTTGGCGTCTTATTTTTTATAGGAATTTTATTTGCTTCGATGCTTCAAACAGCGTTTTCCATTTACTGTGTTTTAAGTCAACGGTGAAATCGAATTGCAGAGGTAAACTAACTTTTTTTTCAGCACACAAAATCCTCCACCTACTCGCGAGCACGCACGGTTGGTGCTTATGAATGTTTATAAAGGCAGTTTTTCATGGAAAATTTTTGTATTACTCTTTTTGAGAGTCAAAAAATTAATTCAAACTAAAACCCAGCATCAAACTGTTATGTAAAAAAATTAAGATATGTTTGTAATAGATAAAGAATACTTAAATTTTAATGAATATTCTGTCTGATTTATCACTAAGATGATGATCCGTGCTGTTGCGTGGCATCCAAAGTAAAGGTAATGGTCACACCTAGTTTTCTCTCGACTCTGTTCCTCAGCCAGTTTAAGTGGCAAATAAAAGCGATTAATCCAACAAGTGTACTTAAATTTAAATGAACCTCGTACCTCAATTAGAACTGACAATTACAAAGAAAGTAAGTTTTCGAAAGATAAAAACTTATAGAAATCACGTTTGGGTATGGCTCGAAGACACCTAATCAATGCAAAAATAAAAAATTAAGCAAATATATATCAATAGCTAGAATAGCTGGTCCCAAGTAGAGAATGTATATATAGTGTATATATTATTTGAAGCCTCATTTGGCTCAAACTGGGGAAATGTGTTTGAAAATATAATTACAATTATCATTTTAACTGACGCAAAGAAAATGAACTCAAATGTAAAATTTAAGGCTGCATTAATTCTACTCACGTTTGCTTCCCTCGAAATCCAAACACTTGAACGATTAAAATGAAAACTCCGTATGCAAAGCTTTTAGCCACTGCCTGTACAAAATATACTTTAATTATGTTGGGCGCTTCAGTTTCAGTTCTTCAGAAAATATGAAGTACTTTTGAACCATTATCATTTAATGTCTACAAAACAAAAGTAATTTAATTAATCCCTAATTCTTAATTAAATAAGATATTATTACACAAGACCTTCTTGTTAATAGTACAGCGAGAGTGGTTTTTATATAAAAGTGTATAATTTGCATAATTAACAAATAAAAAATAAGCTGTGACATTTATAAAAAATCACGATAGCCGAATGGTTGTTTGATCGGAATTCGAGTCATGAGACCCGAGTTCGATTTCCAAGGCTCGTACCGATGGGTTTATTAAAAAAAACACTTATTTACGTTTACATCGTTGGCAAGGACATGCAAGCGGCGACTAGCTCACCACTTGTCACGTTGTGCCCAAAAATGTCTTCGGTGGGAGGCGGATTCAAAGGACTTAATTGTCTAGACCTCTGTCTGCCCCTGTATTGGGAATGGCGTGAAGATGTTTTTTTAATATATTTATCAGCAAATGCCCGTTGATCTGTCCTAATAATTTTAAAATTGATACAATGATTATACCTTGCTTAAGGTTAAGGTCACTATTGAAATATTGTGTCAAACGTTGTTTGTTAAGTTGTAATAATGTCATTGAAAGTATTGGTGAATTTAAGAAATTTGTAATATATGTAATATGTATATAAGTCACATGTAGTTGGTAGGTAAGTCGAGTACTATAGAACACATAGTGTATGGAGTACATAGTGACATCAATATCTCAAATTAAATATTTTTTTTACAGTGATATCTGTAATGGACACCAATAACTTAACACCTTATGAAAAAAACAGAAAACACATATAGATACAGAAGTTACATCAATTTTGTGAATGAATCTTTTATAAAAAAAAAATTATTATCCTAAGTAGCCTTTCCTATTATTAAATTTTACTCAAAACAAACGAGGGATACACTAGACTAAATTAAAATTAGATTCCCCGTATTGCTGCTATTTATTGGTTTAATTACGTAGCTGGTAGCCAAGTTCATAGTACTAAACTATTTGATGACTTCTTTGCTATACGGACTGAATTTTATGATTTATAAAAATAGTGTAATTTTGATCAACATTATATATAAAGTTATTTTTTGCTCTGTAAATTTTATGTGTGAAATATAATCATATTTAATAATGTATAAAAAATATCTTCACGCAATTCCCAATACAGGGGTAGACTGAGGTCTAGTCTAGACAATTAAGTCCCTTCGACCCATCTTCCACCGAAGATATTTTCGGTACAACGTGACACCGTGACGTGGTGAACCCGTCGCCGTCTTTATGTCCAAGCCAAAGATGTAATTCGTACCTCCGTTTTTTGAAAAACCCATTGTTACGAGTCTGCAACCTGGAGATCGAACTCGGGTATCTCAACTGGATGTTCCAACCACCCAACCACTCGGCTGTCGTGACTATATAAATAATGGAATAAGAAATCCGGGCTAATATATATAACAAATAATACGAGTACAAATCCATATTGAAATAAAAAAAATATGACTTTGTCTGTCTGTATAGCCACCGGAAACACAGCATACTTTTTACACCTCAAATAATTATTGTACGACGAGGGTTTGCAATTGGGCAAAGGTACAGGCACTAAATTACATAATAATAAAATTATATATTTCCCGAACTTAAATGTGAGAATGCCCAGCAAGTTTACATACTCTTTATATTGTGTTATGTTTATAATAAAGGACTGGAGTACACACACACACACACAAACAAACAACATTTCTCAAAGATAAATCTAAAGTTGGAATGATCGTAACGTTTAAAGTATTAAGGATATAACACCATTTTACGGGAGTAAAGCTTAGCACCTATTGCCGAAGTTTACAAATTTGTCTTAGGTATTACAGAGTTTCAGTTTGAATATCTAGTACAAACATGCAAGATGGTTTTATTTTTGCGAATTTACAGGAGTATGTTCCTAAAAAAGCATAGAATAATCTCTAAGCAAAAGCAATGGAAATTAAAATTGCATACAAGCTTAAGTGTCACCGGTATATAAAGTACTAGAAATGGTTTCAATGTAAATGAAAAATCAATCCCATATCTGATTTAAACAAAAAAGACCCCATATATATTTTGTCCAGTCGCCAATGCGCTAGCCAACAGATTATGGCGTATCCTCGTGACAAAAGAGGTCTATGAATATATCTATGAGAGGCATAATGAGTAATGGCATTTTTATCTTGTCGCTATCTAGTTTCGAAGACATAAGAAAACCTATTTTGTAGATAGACGGCTTTTATTTTTTTATACATTCACATAAAAATTGGCATTGCCTCGGCCTTCCGAAAACGTATTTTTATGTAAATTTTTATGTAAATATATAATTGCATAAAGTAATGTAATATTTTTTGTTTTCTTTAAATTTGTTTATTTATTTTTTTATAGTTAGTATATTGTTTACAATGTGTTACTCTATGTGATGTGTGACTATATATTCTTTGGTAAAATAAAAACTTCTTACTTTTGACTCTTTCACCTTCTGACTGATGTGTAAGGTTGTTCAATGTAATTAATATATATAACTTTATATGCCTATACTTAGTTTTATTTTACGAAGATTCAAGACATATTACACATTGACACCCACAAAGTGGTGACCCCAAAAAGTGCACAAAATGAGTGAGAAACAAGACGTCCACTTTTACAGGAAAACTTAAATATTGACATTGTATGTAATAATGCGTACTGTATGTGGTGACTCTATACAATGCAAAACTTAATGTTAATATGTATTACAAATTTTGACAGTGCTTTCTAAGCTTAGCCTTAAAAATCAAAAAGGATTTTTCATGAAGTACGTCATTTGGGAGGCTGTTATACAGTAGTGCTCCTTCAAAATTTCTCTCTAAACCTAAACAAGACGTCGTCGAACAAAATACAACTGCGCCATCCGACATTTGCCGCGTCGGCGTTCGGATGCCGCCATTTTGGCCAGAAAAGCTGGCGATTTGGTTTGCACAAATAGAAGGACAATTTGCAATTTCAAATATTACAACGGAGGCGACAAAATTTTATTACGTCATAGCTCAAATGGAGCCACAGTATGCATCTGAAGTCGAAGATACAATTATCTCACCACCTAGTAACAATAAATATGAAAAGCTGAAAATGGAGCTCATTAAAAGATTATCAGCATCTAGGGATAAGAAAGTGAAACAACTGCTGATCCACGAAGAACTGGGGGACAGAAAACCTTCCCAATGTCTCCGACACCTTCAACATTTGGCTGGACCAGGAGTGCCTGACAAGTTCCTGCGCACAATTTGGATGAGCCGACTTCCGAACAGTACACAAACAATCATCGTGTCACAATCTGCAGCTTCACTCGAGACTCTGGCAGATTTAGCTGATAAAATTTATGATGTTGTACCGACTTCTGTTCACGTAGCTCAAACTGAAACAGCTACGTCAAACGACAGAGTGCAAAAACTAGAAGGTCAAATAGCTGAACTCACCATACAAGTGAAGACCATCATATCTCAGTTAAACAACAGGCGCACGAAGTAGAAGTGGATCCCATAGCAGCACCAGGTCAAATTCCAGTTACAGGAGGTTTCCAGTATGCTGGTATCGTAATAAATTCCGTGAAAGGGCAAGTAAGTGTATTAAACCTTGTGATTTTAATCATGCGGGAAATGCACACGGCAATCGGTAATGGCGACCGACGATTGCCAAAATACTGATCGATTATTCTTTACTGATCGAAATACGAAGATGCGGTTTTTTGTTGATGCCGGTAGCGATCTCTGTCTTCCCACGAGCAGCAGTTAAACAGAATAGGCAGAAAACCAATTATGAATTATGTGCAGAAACGGTACTATTATTAATACATACGGTTATGTTCACTTAGTCTTAAACTTAGGGTTGCGCCGCAACTTTACTTGGCGATTTATTGTAACCGATGTTACAAAGGCTATTATTGGTGTAGATTTTTTTATCTTACTATAATTTAATTGTTAATTGTACAGTGCATCACATTAGTACCACCCCAGGCCCACCAGTAGTTTGCGCACCCAGACGATTGCCACCGGACAGGTTGAAAATTGCCAAAGAGGAATTTGCTACAATTTTAAGTCATGGTATCGCTAGACCATCGAAATCACCTTGGTCATCACCATTGCTTCTCACGCCCAAGAAAGAAAATGGTTGGCGTCCATGTGGCGACTATAGGGCACTTAATGCCGGGATAATTCCTGATAGGTACCCGATACGTCACATTCATGATTTTGCCTATAATATTTCTGGTTGTAAGATCTTTACAACTATTGACCTAGTAAAGGCGTATAATCAAATTCCACTTAATGAGGCAGATAGTGCAAAAACTGCCATTACAACACCCTTTGGACTTTACGAGTTCGTACATGACCTTCGGACTTCGCAAAAGTGCCCAGACGTTCCAGCGTTTCGTAGACGAAATTTGGACGATTTCTTGGTATACTCCAAGGATCAAAAATCACACCAGGATCACCTTAGACAGATATTTAATCGTTTGAAGGAATACGGAATGGTGATAAATACCACAAAATGCATATTTGGAGCATCTGAAGTAAAATTTTTTGGGTTATTACATTTCCTCTAAGGGTACAAAGCCCTTACCATCCAAAGTTGAGGCGATCAAGAACTTCCCATCTCCAAAGAGCGTAAAAGAGTTAAGACAATTCCTTGGAATGATAAATTTTTATAGGAGATTTATTACTGATGCAGCAAGATATCAAGCTCCGTTAAATGAACTATTCACAGGTTCCGTAAAAGGCTCGCATCCAATAAAAATGTCCACAGAACAGCAAGAAGCATTCAACGCTTGCAAGCAAAGTTTATGTCAAGCCACACTTTTAGCGCATCCCGACTGCCGAGCTAAAATTGCTTTGGTGACTGATGCTTCGGATTCGGGTATAGGTGCCGCTCTCCAGCAAATAGAAGAAAACTCATAGCAACCAATTGCTTTCTTTTTGCCGAAACTAAGTTCTGCACAAAAAAAAATATTCACCATACGATCGAGAACTTCTTGCTATACATGAAGCCATCAAGTACTTCAGACACATGTTAGAGGCCAGGGACTTTACAATCTATACAGATCATACACTCCTTTGTTACGCATTTCATACAAGATAAGAAAATTGCTCACAAAGACAGTTCAGACATTTGGACTTCATTTCGCAATTCTCAACTGACATCAGACACATCTCAGGAAAGGACAATGTTGTCGCTGATACTTTGTCACGAGTCGAAGAAATCAGACAACCCATTAACCTGACAATATTAGCAAAATCTCAAACTGCTGACGACGAACTGCAGCAAATGTTAAGTAGCGAAACCTCATTGTGCCTTAAAAAAATCAAAATTCCTGGAACACTCACTGAACTGCACTGCGATGAGAGAAGCAATCCACCGGGACCATATGTAACAAAGGATCTAAAAAGTCAAGTTTTTGAGAGTCTTCATTCCCTGAACCATCCTGGATCAAACGCCACAGCCAAGCTAGTCTCTCAAAGATTTGTTTGGCCTGGCGTACAAAAAGACTGCAGAGAATGGACTGGGACCTGTCTAGAATGTCAACGTGCAAAAGAGACAAGACATGTGAATTCTCCTGTAGGGAATTTTAAAGTACCGCGAGCAAGATTTATGCACCTACATATAGACATAATATGCCCATTGCCATTAGTGCAAAGTTTCCGATATTGTCTCACAGCTGTCGACAGATTTACGCGATGGCCTGAAGCAATACCATTATGTGATATCACAGCTGAGACGGTAGCAAAAGCCTTAGTCCACGGTTGGATAGCTCGTTTCGGCTGTCCCATAGACATTGTAACGGATAGAGGAAGACAATTTGAATCGAATTTGTTTAAAAAAATTGTCAGAAATGGCTGGATTTGTACATAAAAAGACAACAGCGTACCACCCCACATGCAATGGACTGGTGGAGCGATTCCACAGACAGTTAAAGGCCGCTTTCACCTGCCACGTGAATGAAAACTGGGTTGAAGCTCTTCCGATAGTGTTACTCGGGATTCGTAGTTCACATAAAGAAGACCTTAAAGCCTCGTCAGCTGAATTGGTGCATGGAGAAACCCTAAGACTACCAGGCGAATTCTTCCTTCCTAAAGTAGACGGTACAGAGGACGTAGCCGAATACTTGATACGCTTACGCACTTTCACTCGTAAACTGCATCCATCACCAGCATCGAGACATTTTAGTAAACGCCCAGTCTTCATATTTAAAGGTCTAGAAACTACCACTCACATTTTTTTGAGAGATGAAGCTCGCGGGTCTTTACAGCCTGCATATTCCAGACCTCATCAAGTTTTACGCAGAGGCGAGAAGGTATTTAAAATTCTAATCAATGGTAAACCGGTCACAGTATCCATAGATCGAATTAAACCAGCTAATATAGTACATGAACCAGACACACACAATAATATTACTAACACACATGTCACTAACACAAACATAACGAAAACCGATCCCACTAACTCATACACCACTAATACCGATACCACGAACAAAACAAATGAAGATTCTACAAAAATCACTCGATCAGAGCGCAGAGTACGGTATCCTGAATATTTTCGCCCGTAGGACTCTGCGTACGGTATCTTGAATATTTTCGCCCGTAGGATGGTCTCTGGTGGGGGGTGATGTGGTGGACTTAACATTAAAATTTTTATGTAAATATATAATTGCATTTTTTATAGTTCGTATATTGTCTACAATGTGTTACTGTATGTGAAGTGTGACTATATATTCTTTGGTAAAATAAAAACTTCTTACTTTTGACTCTTTCACCTTCTGACTGATGTGTAAGGTTGTTCAATGTAATTAATATATATATATATATATATATATATATATATATATATATATATATATATATATATATATATATATATATATATATATATATATATATATATATATATATATATATATATATATATATATATATATATATATATATATATATATATATATATATATATATATATATATATATATATATATATATATATATATATATATATATATATATATATATATATAACTTTATATGCTTACACTTAGTTTTATTTTCACGAAACTAAGTTCTGCACAAAAAATATTCACCATACGATCGAGAACTTTGCTATACATGAAGCCATCAAGTACTTCAGACACATGTTAGAGGCCAGGGACTTTACAATCTATACAGATCATACACCTTTGTTACGCATTTCATACAAGATAAGAAAATTGTCACAAAGACAGTTCAGAAATTTGACTTCATTTCGCAATTCTCAACTGACATCAGACACATCTCAGGAAAGGACAATGTTGTCGCTGATACTTTGTCACGAGTCGAAGAAATCAGACAACCCATTAACCTGACAATATTAGCAAAATCTCAAACTGCTGACGACGAACTGCAGCAAATGTTAAGTAGCGAAACCTCATTGTGCCTTAAAAAAAAATCAAAATTCCTGGAACACTCACTGAACTGCACTGCGATGAGAGAAGCAATCCACCGGGACCATATGTAACAAAGGATCTAAAAAGTCAAGTTTTTGAGAGTCTTCATTCCCTGAACCATCCTGGATCAAACGCCACAGCCAAGCTAGTCTCTCAAAGATTTGTTTGGCCTGGCGTACAAAAAGACTGCAGAGAATGGACTGGGACCTGTCTAGAATGTCAACGTGCAAAAGAGACAAGACATGTGAATTCTCCTGTAGGGAATTTTAAAGTACCGCGAGCAAGATTTATGCACCTACATATAGACATAATATGCCCATTGCCATTAGTGCAAAGTTTCCGATATTGTCTCACAGCTGTCGACAGATTTACGCGATGGCCTGAAGCAATACCATTATGTGATATCACAGCTGAGACGGTAGCAAAAGCCTTAGTCCACGGTTGGATAGCTCGTTTCGGCTGTCCCATAGACATTGTAACGGATAGAGGAAGACAATTTAAATCGAATTTGTTTAAAAAATTGTCAGAAATGGCTGGATTTGTACATAAAAAGACAACAGCATACCACCCCATATGCAATGGACTGGTGGAGCGATTCCACAGACAGTTAAAGGCCGCTTTCACCTGCCACGTGAATGAAAACTGGGTTGAAGCTCTTCCGATAGTGTTACTCGGGATTCGTAGTTCACATAAAGAAGACCTTAAAGCCTCGTCAGCTGAATTGGTGCATGGAGAAACCCTAAGACTACCAGGCGAATTCTTCCTTCCTAAAGTAGACGGTACAGAGGACGTAGCCGAATACTTGATACGCTTACGCACTTTCACTCGTAAACTGCATCCATCACCAGCATCGAGACATTTTAGTAAACGCCCAGTCTTCATATTTAAAGGTCTAGAAACTACCACTCACATTTTTTTTTGAGAGATGAAGCTCGCGGGTCTTTACAGCCTGCATATTCCAGACCTCATCAAGTTTTACGCAGAGGCGAGAAGGTATTTAAAATTCTAATCAATGGTAAACCGGTCACAGTATCCATAGATCGAATTAAACCAGCTAATATAGTACATGAACCAGACACACACAATAATATTACTAACACACATGTCACTAACACAAACATAACGAAAACCGATCCCACTAACTCATACACCACTAATACCGATACCACGAACAAAACAAATGAAGATTCTACAAAAATCACTCGATCAGAGCGCAGAGTACGGTATCCTGAATATTTTCGCCCGTAGGATGGTCTCTGGTGGGGGTGATGTGGTGGACTTAACATTAAAATTTTTATGTAAATATATAATTGCATTTTTTATAGTTCGTATATTGTCTACAATGTGTTACTGTATGTGAAGTGTGACTATATATTCTTTGGTAAAATAAAAACTTCTTACTTTTGACTCTTTCACCTTCTGACTGATGTGTAAGGTTGTTCAATGTAATTAATATATATATATATATATATATATATATATATACATATATATATATATATATATATATACATATAAACATCAATTAATAATTTAATTAAATAAATAGATAGGAACAACATCAGACAGTGATTTTTGACAGTGGTAGAGCCACGCATCAGCTTTTGTTGTTGCATGAATGGGCCGGCTCGACTGGGGAAGCCGCCACGACCTCACAGAATACTGGCGTGAAGTTGAAGTGTTACAAACTTCTGCATTTCGTCTGGTCAGTGCAGGTAACCGGGGGCCCACACACCCCCTCCTCCAATTCTGGGGGGAGGGGCACTCTAAGGCCGGAAACGCATTTGCTATGCCTCTGGTATTGCGGGTGTTTATGGGCGGCAGTAATCACTTACCATCACGTTAGCCACCTGCTCGTTTGCCTCCCCTTTCTATAAAAAAAATAATAATCTAAGTATCGTGATACTTGGCGATTTTTTGCACTGGCTACCCCGTCAGGGACGTGCGGGAAGATGAGTATAAATGTAATAACAAAGTAGTAATACCTAATGCATCAACAGACGCGTCAAATAAACTCACACACAGACAGAGACCAGATCACATACACTGCTCTGATCCCAAAGTAAATTAAAGCACTTGTGTAATAGAATTAGAAACAACGTAGGTACCATCCAACATCCACCCAAACATACAAACTAACATTCTGATTAATTTCATCATCTCTTAAATAACATATCTTTACAAGGTTATCTACGAAGCAGTTAATAACGATACGTTCAAATATGAAGGAACGCAATCAATAACTTCACGATATGAGCGAAACTTGAAACCCAATCCACGAGATTGGTTGGTGTAATGCTTACAGTAGAACGCTACCCGCAATTTACGTTTACTGCCATTTGGCGAAACTTCCCAGGAGTTTAGATGCTCGTTGACTTTTATGGCTGTTTTTACACATAAACGAATGGTTCGCCGGTGGGTTCGATCGTGTGCTTACAAAAATATCTTAACCGCTCGCGGTATTATGAAACTTGCAATGGGCATATACATAAAGAACATTTTCGTTTGATAAACAATTTATGAAATGTGGTATTATGTTGGCCGTCTTAGTAGAGGAGTTGATTATAGTAATACCCGTAGGTGAACTAACTAAATTTTGAAAGTTGCTTTTTAGTCAGTTTGTTAGGTAATTAAGAATTGATTTTTAACATCGCGAAATTTACCGTGCTAAGGTAGGCAGAGGTCTAGACGCTGAATTATTTCCACCTACTTTTCACCGGATCTTATGTGGGCCATCACGACAGGTGGTGGGCCTATCGTCATCTTAGTGTCCAAGCTAACGATACATAATAATTACATACATATGTATTTACTTAGAGTAATATTAATATATACATATAAACATCAATTAATAATTTAATTAAATAAATAGATAGGAACAACATCAGACAGTGATTTTTGACAGTGGTAGAGCCACGCATCAGCTTTTGTTGTTGCATGAATGGGCCGGCTCGACTGGGGAAGCCGCCACGACCTCACAGAATACTGGCGTGAAGTTGAAGTGTTACAAACTTCTGCATTTCGTCTGGTCAGTGCAGGTAACCGGGGGCCCACACACCCCCTCCTCCAATTCTGGGGGGAGGGGCACTCTAAGGCCGGAAACGCATCTGTTATGCCTCTGGTATTGCGGGTGTTCATGAGCGGCGGTTATCACTTACCATCACATGAGCCACCTGCTATTTTGCCTCCCTTTTTTATAAAAAAAAATCACACACATCGCTACGATCCCAAAGTAAGTAGCTAAAGCACTTGTGTTATGGTAACAGAAAGATCGATGGTAACAACTCAGAGCCGTGACAGTACAGAATAAGTGGTTTCCTAAATTGACCCGTCCGGGAATCGCACCCGGGACCTCAGAACTAACGAGTAACGCACCTACAAAACCGGTGTGTGAAGACCATTAGACCATTAAGTTTTTTAATTGACATTGCGTTTGGCATTTTCTTAACCTGCTTAACTACAAAAGTCCTCTGCAGGACATAGGCCTTGCCCGAAGGAAGGTTTGCTGTAATCACAACGCTCGGCAAAAAGTGGTCGGTAAAAGGTGCAAGGTGTCTGATCGGGGATCGCGGTACCCCGCGACCTTACACGCTGTTATCCGTCAACGGTCTGCTTAATCTGGTTCTTGTACATTTCGAGATGGTTATCTCGACATCTGTTGCCATTACGGTATTCAAGGCTAATTCTGTAGTCGTCTCTTACAACAACCACGGGAAGAAATTGGTAGATTCTTATGTCCATACTACACCTTAATTTTTGGAGTCATGATAGCTGAGTGCTAGGGTGATCGGAAATTCTAGTCAACAGACCCGATCTCCAGTTACCAGGCTCGTACCAATTGGTTATTTCAAAAACTAATGTACGATTTATATCATTGGCTTTGATATACAGACGGCGACAGGCTCACCACCTGTCACTTATTCCCCAAAAAATATATTCGATAGAAGGTGGGTCGAAAGGACTCAATTGTCTAGACCTCTGTCTACTCCTTTATTGGGAATGGCGTGAAGACATTTTTTTCCGTTTATTTGTAATCATTTCAGTTGATTCGTGATTCATTAAATCGCTCGCTTACATAAGCTTCTGATTTCAATACTATTGCAGTTTACAAATAATTGAGAACCTCATGCATTTAAATTGATCTTTGCGTTGCATTTTTCCTTTAAACGTGATTAATTATTCACAGGCTGGTGGTTTGTTTGAGATTCAAAGGCACTGAGACCGCAATGCTTTTACAGCATCCTCCTGCTTATATTCGAGCTTTCAGGTTGTGGTCGTATGTAGTTACGCTTAAAGTATAATATGCTAATATAAAATTGCTTTTTACTGTGTTACTACTACTCTTAATGCAGTAACTTTTGTTGCCTAATTTTATTAATTTTATTTTCGTGTTATTAGTAATACAGAGGGTATTACTCTTTAGAAAATATTATTAGGTATTTTAAAAAGTAGTTTCTAAAAAGTGATGGTCTATACACCCATCCCTTTCATATAGCTCGCCAACATAACTGCTATTTTTTGGTTGCTATTATTTCATCATCATCATCATCATAGCGGCCTCTAAAATACACTGCAATATACACGCCTCTCCTGCATGGGAGGGTTTGTCATAATCGCCTCGCTTGGTAATCGGAGGTGTTCGAAGTATCAAACGCATTTTGTTTTAGGTGTTACTGCCATCACCAGTCAGTTAAATGTTTGTATGGTATTTTTAGTGATGGTTATCCCGCCATCCCTCGGTAACCAAATGCATTTCGAGGCTTATACGACCCTTAATCGCCTCTTACGACACGCTCGGGAAGAAAGTGGGTGATATATATTTACACCAACACTTCATAGCATCATTTTTATGTATGAGTATGTTACAAATCACCATCATTTATGACCAGATCCGTCTATTACTCGTTTTCCACATTTTAACTTAAACTTAACATCACGCTCCTTTCTTGTCGTGTCTTCGGTTAAAAGTATTATTAAATAAAAGTTTACTTTTTTAATAAAAGTTGCATGATTTAAAAAAAATAAAGGAAATACGTAAATAAACTAACTTTGCGAACAGTCTTTTACAGTACCCCTTCGCTTCCGCTCCCCAAGTTTACGACATAATATTATACTACAAGTAACATCTGTCCTATCCTGTCTTATTGAGTTTCAAATTCAATATTGACTCATAACTCACAATATGCATATTAGGAATTCCAATATTTTGCACTGCCGTAAATATATTTTTGAAATTGCACGTCGTTTAGCAATTCGTGCAGCAACAAAAGTGCCTGACTGTACTTCTTTTTAATATTTTCACGCATTCCCAATACTGGTTCTAAAGAATGTTCTTGAGGCCGATGTAAAATTATTTGATAACTGTGAGCTGCGAGTGATTTATTGTACCAGTGATGGAGATATTTACATAGTTTATAAATTTATTTTAACGCACAGTTCCTGACAGGGTAGCCAGAGAGAACAGATCGCCAATTTTCACGACATACTTACCTTACATACCATATTTAAAAAGTATTATTAAATATTAATTTACATTTATTAATGAAAGTTGAGGTATTTAAAAAAATGGTGGTTTACGTTCTGTAAACAAACTAATTTTGCGAAGAGTGATTTACAGTATCCTATATAGTTTATAAAGAATAGAGAAAAATATATGCCATTAAAAAAATTGAAATTTTATCCTATTAAAATTTGTATCATTTTCTCGGATCATCATCGCTCGCATGCCGATATCAGACATTATGAGGACCTAAGCTAGGAAGAGAATAGACGCCGTTGAAAGGGGCGCAGTGCCGAATAATTTCCCAACGCCCCAGGTGGTGAAATTAGCGTGGTCTTCTCTTGCGCCCCCTCCACTGCCGAAGAGAATAGGTACGATGACAGGTACTTGCTAGCGGCCAAGCGAAAAGTCTAAAGAAATAAGTCCTTTCGACCCGAAATTCAGGGGAGCTTATTTCAAATAACCTATCCATGACCTTGTCACTGTCATAGCATCCAAACGAAACATACGATACAATTCCTTTACACAATTCGTAATTGATACGTAGTCTCCTTAATTTTTTTTTATAGAGAAAATGATGTAAATATAACATAGTCATGACAGCAACGTGGTCAGGACTCTAACATTTTATCTATTATTTATTATTTTTTTCTAAGTATATCCCAGTAGCCTGTGATCTCCCCCAGGGTCAAACCTATGTTGTATTAAATTTCATTAAAATTTGTTTAGCAGTGTAGCCGTGAAAGCATATAAGACAAACATGAACATAACATTTTTAAACGGTAAATTTTATTTAGAAAGTTACATGTTTCGCTCATTGGCATTCTTAATATATAAGGTGTTCAATAAAGAATGAATAAATAAATACATTTGTTTGGATTATTAGATTCTGTCACTCTCATCAGAGATATTATTTGCGTGACATTTTTATTCTATTATTTACAATAAAACTAACACGCAGAAGGATTTATTACTATACGGCTAAAGTAACAGGACTAATAATGATTTGGTAAACAAAAATAATAAATTCTAAATTTAAATTTTGTTCTTTTAAAGTTCTGAAAAAAAATAACTTACATTTTTACACAAACTAAATTTATTCTTAAACTAAGAATAAGAAAATTCCTAAGACAAAGTCCTGATAAAATAGCCACTGAATGAACTTAGTAAAATGTGTGAAGGTAATTTTCTCTCGAACTACTTTTAAGCAAAAATATGTATTTCAGTACATAAAAGAAATGAGTAGCTTTGCTGTGTGAAAATACGGGTGAAATGTAAACAAGATGGCCACTAAAATCTTAGGCACACTAAAATAAATTAATATCTAAGTTTTTATAAAGTAATATCATGAAACGTTATGTTATTTAATTAAGAGAAATTTTTTTATAAAATTTCAACTAAAACGGGCGGAATTCGAACCCGCGACCTCTGCCGAAACGTGTTACTGTTAAATAAATAAAGTTCAGAATAATTTATAAAAAATACGTAATTCATGTAACGTGTTATGGAAAATGTTTCAAAAGTCACGATAGCCGAGTGGTTGTGTGATCGGATCCCCAGGTGGTAGGTTCGTACCAATAGATTTCTTCAAAACTTATCTACGATTCATATAGGCCACCGCCTCGTACATAGACAACGACAGGTTCATCGCCTGACATATTATGCCAAAAAAGGCTTGGGTGAAGGGTGAGTAGAAAATATTGTCTAGACCTCTGTCTACCCCAGTATTGGGAATGGCTTAAAGATATTTCTTGTGTAACAATTCAAATACGTATTATTCAATTCTGAATATTTGGTGTCATCTTCATACTGTCTCATACACGTAGAAAAAACTCTTATTACTTTGATTTAATAAAGGTTTACTTTAAACACATGTTGCATAATTCGTATAAAATATTGACTTTAACCAATATTTTTTTACCTTTATTTAATATGTTGGTATCGATTAAGAAAAGTGTGTAAGTTGCTAGATATATCAGGTAGTAAATATTATTATTTCTGAAACGGAAAAAAGCCACATAAAATATTGACTTTAACCAATATTTTTTTACCTTTATTTAATATGTTGGTATCGATTAAGAATAGTGTGTAAGTTGCTAGATATATCAGGTAGTAAATATTATTATTTCTGAAACGGAAAAAAGCCACGATAAACAATTTGTAGGGTAGTCGGAAAAGTAATCAAAAGATTGAAGAAATAAAAGGAGATTAATACTTTTTTTGAATATTTTGTACGATTTTTATCACTCAATTGTACAAAACATAATAAGCTAGATGAAGTTAATGCAACTTTTAATATGAGTTATCTTTCATATAAGTATAATGGCGACGGGCTCACCACCTGTCACGTTGTCCCGAAAATATCTTCGGTGGAAGGTGGGTCAAAGGGACTTAATTGTCTAGACTAGACCTCTGTCTATCCCTGTATTAGGAATTGCGTGAAGATATTTATTTATTTATTATTTATTACATATAAATTCACTCCATCATTATTTTCACATATTTTACATACATTCTTTATTTATTTATTTAATTAGTGGCTTTTATCATAACCTGATATAAAGTTTTGAAACAACATTCATTTATAAAAACTGAATGCCAGCATCAATGATTCAATCGAGAGATTGAATCATTGATGCTGCATGACCATATGTATATGTGTATATATATATATATATATATATATATATATATATATATATATATATATATATATATATACATACAATTATATGTATGTATGTATGTATGTTTCTATTATATGTATTATATTATATGTGTACAAAGTTCGTCACTGCTCTGACACGTGGGAGCAATACATTCTTATCTGACCCAGTGCATTGCCCGTTTTGCTGACAGCGATATTTTACAGAAGGTCATACTAAAAAAAAACACACATCCATGTATAGACGACGAGTTGATAGTGATTCAGCCTTCGAAGTTAAGAGTTGTAAGGAAGGAGCCAAATTCTTATGTCGACAAAGTACAGAAATGATAAATATGCCATTATGGTATGGTATTAAGTTAGGGGCCTGACTGTTATATTTAATTGTTAATTAAATCCTGTAGTCCTTGATTGACGAGCAAAGTTCACTAAATTATTAAAATATATTACATCAGATCTGGATTTCTTCCTCATTTCCATATAATTATTCTTTACTTTTTGTTTCGAAGCCTAGTTTTTGATCAATTTAGTACTTAAAATTACCGTACTAAAACTGCCAATGATAGTAGTGATTAATAGTTTTCGTGGTTTCGAAACAAGTGTACGAGGAATATAAAGAAAGAACCTTAATTGGATTGGATATGTGTGCTAGCAATGCATGTAATGATTTAATTTGAAAGAGTTCTCAAAGAGCTTAAATATCTTTTAATCATTAAAAATATGAAATTAATATTTCAGCAAAATTCAAAACTTAATAGGAAAGGAATGAAATTGAGCAAATTCTAATTTGCAATTTTGTCCCAATACTGTGTCCTAGAGTAATAAAAACAAGGACCGACGGTATTGCACTGACTACGAAGTGCTTATGAATTTTGATCGGGACTCGTTTTATATTCCCAGCTGTTGTCAATTAACAGAGGTTCTTATTAAAATTTGACAATATCAAATCTGTCAAGTTTTATTAACACTCTTTTATTTAAGAAGGAAATTCTGAGGTCGCCTTTTAAACGACTTTCCAAGTAGGTGGTGGTAAAAGCCATCATATATTATCTTCCCATCCAATAACATCCGAATTCTATAACAAGTATGCATAATTCGGACACACGTGTTTCGCACAACTCTGAACAAGACATCAAGCGAATGGGGATTTATGAGCAATTCTTAATTATATTTGACAACTTCCGTAAACTAGTTTCACACACTGGGTTTCAAGGTGACGCCAGATCTGGGGTTCCGGGTTACATTCCCGGATGGGACAATATATGAAACCAATTTTCCTACATTTCCTCGTGTTTGGGGTACCTATGTTGTTTCTGATTCCATAATACAAATGTTTAAGTTACTATTTACATTGGGATGGAAGCAATGTATGTGATGTTGGCCCTATCTATATATTTGCTTACTTAATTTTTTTATAATAATGAATTAAAGCAAAGCAACTTTCCTAAATAAATAAATTAATAAATAAATAAACAAACAAACACACAAACAAACAAACAAACAAACAAACAAACACACAAACAAACAAACAAATAAATAAATATCTTCGACCATAAAGTCCCTTCGACCCCCCTTCCACCGAAGATATTTTCGGGACAACGTGACAGGTGGTAAACCCGTCGCCGTCTTTATGTCCAAGCCAACGATATAGTTCGTACATAAGTCTTTGAATGACCCATTAATACGAGCCTGTCACCCGGGGATCGAACTCGGGTTTCAAGACTCGAAATTCGACCATCATTACCATTCGGCCATCGTGACTCAAACTTTCCTAAAGGTTATCCAAAATATTCCTTTTAATTTCTAATTCCATAATCTTAATAACCTAATAAAGTAACCGTAAAAGAACACTTCATAGTCGACTATCACACCTCCGGGCATTACCATTACGAACTTATCCATGCTTCTCAAATTTACTACTTCCATTTAACACTTTATAGAGCTACAAAACTTAATACTTATTCTGTGAACAAGAATTCTAGCATTAATTTCTAAGAAACTGCTATAAGAGTTGTATTAAAAAGAAAAACATCAATGCACCATAGCAGATGTTTGTAAAATTAAAACTTTTTTATTTTCTACAAAATTTTTCTAGTCTTCTATCTTGCTAAGGATAGTAGTAAAATGTTGTTAGAAGCTGTTTTGCCGCTTAAACCACTTTTTATACCGAGGGGACTGCTTCATTTTACTTTTTTTGTTTTTAATTATTACTACTTTGTACTAGTTTTTACTGTCTTATTTTGTAGCAGCTTTTACCCACGGCTTTGCTTTTAAGAACTATTAAAGTTATAATCGTTATCATTAGAAAGTAAATAATCTTATGAATTTATTGTATATAACCTAAATTTTCTAAGTCTGCGGTCGCTCATGGTATAGTCAACATGCTTGATAAAGCCTTATTTTGAAACGAAACATGGGCCGCGTAATTATCGGTGGTGGTATATGTAATCTGGTTTTGAGTGAAGTGCCTGTGTAATGGTGGTGTTGCATTCAGTAGAATTAGTGCACGCATCTGTTGGAGAGAGGGATGTGCACTTCTCTTCAGACCAGGTAATATATGCCATTTATTTTTGCAAGCGGAGTACTGCATCTTTTTGCAATATGTGACTTTTGTAACAATATGATAATCGCCATAGTCATCATTGTATCAAATTTATTATTAAAAAAAAAGAATTACTACTATTTGATTTTTTTTTATTATTTCAATGAAGGGTGCGAAGTATCAAACATATTGTACGCGTCTGAACGTCATCATATTGCACTAAATAAACCAGACGTCTAGCGTGACGGGTCTCAGGGAGATAGCATGAGTAGTTTTCAAAGGTTCCCTTCCGTGGGTTGTGGCCGCACTTAGGGCTTAGTTATCAAGCGATAAAATGAACGGTTGGCGGGAATAACAAACCAGACCAGTATTGTCGCTCGAAATAAGCGCGTCTACAATTTTCTTTCTACAAAATCGCGGTCAACACTAAAGTGTTTAGTGTTTATTAAACACCAACACCACAAACGCAGATTTTTTTAGAATACAGTCTAAATAGAATACAATAGTATAGAATACACTCAAAATATTAAAACTTATTTTGTCCCTGTTTATTTATTTTGAATACGCCATCTCCACAGTTCAAACCTCTCATATACACATAGTCAGGTCATAAGTAATGTCACACAGTAAAAACTTTTCTTTTAGAATGCTGGCCACAAAACAGTTTATTAAATTCGAATTTCAAATTGTTCATGAAAATAAAACTACATACTTTTTAGAATTTTACTCATTTTTAAATATGGAGTGGATGCTTAAAGAAGACCGTGTTGCAGTTATTGCGTTGCATCGTTGCGGTTACGCGTCAATTCAAGTTTTTGACATACTGAAAAACCTTGTGGAACCTGTTTCTCATACCATGTTCAATAACATGTACTGGGTATTCCAACAAGATTCGGCGCAGCTCATAGAGCGAAGAGTACACAATACTGGCTGGCGGCGCGTGAAATCAACTTCATCGGGCACGAAGACTGGCCCTCCTCCAGTCCAAATCTGAATCCGTTAGATTACAAGATATGGCAACACTTGGAGGAAAAGGCAAACCCTCATCCCAATTTGAAGTCACTCAAGACATCCTTGATTAAGGCAGCCGCCGATATTGACATGGACCTCGTTCGTGCTGCGATAGACGACAGGCCGCACAGATTGAAGGCCTGTATTCAAAATCACGGAGGTCATCTTGAACAAAATTTAGTGTCATAAGAATCTATGCTTTGTTAAGTTCATTTTGGTATATAAATAATTTCATATAAAAAGTTAGTAGCATATAAATAGTTCCATCATAAAGACGGTGACGGGCTCACCACCTGTCACGTTGTCCCGAAAATATCTTCGGTGGAAGTAGGGTAGAAGGGACTTAATTGTCTAGACTCGACCTCTGTCTACCCCTGTATTGGGAATTGCGTGAAGATATTTATTATTTTCTTTTAAATAGTTCCATAATGAATAAACTTGTTTTAATTATTTTAGGTTAAAAATGTGACAGAATTTATGACCTGACTAGGTATATCAGACTGTAAAAAAAAAATTAGACAATTAAGTTCGACCCACCTTCCACCGAAGATATTTTTCGGGTCATTGTGACAGGTGGTGAGCTCGACGCCGTCTTTATGTCCAAGCCAACGATATAATTCGTACATAAGTTTTTGAAAAACCCATGGGTACGAGCCTGCCACCTGGGGATCGAACTCGGGTCTCTTGACTCAAAATTCCGACCACCAAACTACTAGGCCATCGTGACTTTAGGACTTTCTGATTGCGATGACATTATTTTTACAATTTTATTAAAGATTGAGTCTAATGCGAAGCCTTTTCACTGCTAAGCTTAGCACATTCGCCGCTTCCAAATTGCTAATTAAACTATAAAGCCATTGACTTTGTTTTTATCACAACCCTACAGTACTTATATTTAGTTAATAGTAACTGTGACATCCGTTTATCATGGCACATACACGTGAATTTTAGCGACAGGAACCTCAAGGGAAATGCTTATTGTTTTAATTAAGCCCATTTAATGTGTCCCTTTGGCGTTTACTGCCATTATAATTGAAACGAATTTGTACATTTATTTAGTAATGTTACGTAATTACTGCATTCGTTTATATAACCGTAGTATAACTTAATTTTAATGTCAGGACATAAAACTGCGTTATTATTTTGTTTAAGTTTTACGAAGGTCTTTATAAAGGTGTCTGTTGTTGAATAATTGTACAAAGTAGATAACTTCGCTAAATAATTTAAAAATATTACCACTTAATAATTTTTTACAAAACGATTTCAAAAATTACGGTCAAATTTCGTTATGTATATATCTATGTATGTTCTATGTAATTTCGTAATAATCTATGTAATTTCGTTATGTATATGTCATACAAACAAAAATGTTATGTAAGTTAATCTATGTTCTTTGCTATCTATCAGAAAAGTTCTTTTAAATTCCTTTTGGCGATTTGGCAATACTGATCTGTTAAGATTTCCCCTTACTGTCGTATCAAGACTGAGATAACAAATGATATAAGGATTTCAGGATCGCAGCAAGTCACAAAAAGGTATGGTATCTGTCTACTCCCGAAAAAGGCGTGGTGTTGATATGAATTTAATAGCGTATTTAATATATTGAAATCCTATATCTATCTACGGACCGCTAAAACTACAAGTAAAAATTAATTGATTCAGTAATTTTAATTGATTTCTAAATTTTTTTTAAAGATAATGATTATGATTTTGGCAGGTATTTATAAAGGTATTTTGGAACAACGTGCAAAGTTGTGAGCCTGTCGTCGCATTTATGTCTAAGCCAATCGTACATAAGTTTTTTTAAAAACTCATTAGTACGAGCCTGTCTTCTGGGGGTCGAACTCGGGTGTCTTGTACAAAATAAGCTTTTTTAAAATAAATGTAGTAATTAATAAAATATTATCACAAAGAAACATAAAATACAAGTCGAATTAATTCTATAAATGCTCGAGTACATTATGTTACTTGATGCGCAATTGTCGTTCAGTGTTGTTTAAACAAACTTATCCAAGAGTTAAGACAGTAATAGACTTTTATAGAGAGTTTTTACACTACAAATAGGCGTTGAATGGTCGTAACTAAAGATTGCAAGACTAACTATACAGTTCTATTTTATAGATGAGAAATGTTTACGGTTTTATTTCATTGTGCATAGAATTAAGTTTAACATTGTCACGAACTATTCAACAGCAAAAGCATTGTTGTGAAACCCATCGAGGAGTTGACAACAATAATGCCCGTAAGCGAAAAAGCCAAGTATGAGACGTTTGTGTTGGTGACTACATGAGTTTTACTTTACAGTTCTATTCAATTCTTCAGCTTAGAATTAGCACACTTTTTAAATTCTTATTGTTTATTATTAGCACATTTTTAATTTCTTATTAATTATAAAGTATAATGTAATATCACATTGGGATCGTATGTGATGTTTTTTTTTTATAGAAAAGGGAGGCAAACGAGCAGGTGGCTCACGTGATGGTAAGTGATTACCGCCGTCCATGAACACCAGCAATACGAGAGGCATAGCAGATGCGTTGCCTCCCTTAGAGTGCCCTCCCCCCAGAATTGGGGGAAGGGGGGTATGTGTGCCTCCGGTTACCTGCACTCACCAGACGAAACGCAGAAGTTAGACTTCTACTTCACACCGGTATTCTGTGAGGTCGTGGTACTTCCCCGGTCGAGCCGGCCCATTCATGCAACAACAAAAGCTGATGCGTGGCTCTACCACTGTTAAATGTTGTCCCTATCGATATATGAGTATATATATTTAAGCGAAGTGATAGAGTTGTATATAATAATTTATGCTGGCGATTGACCTCTCTTTGTGAGACTGCATAAATTTTAGTTTTATTGTTGCACTCTATTATACACAAAATTTTTCATTCTTAATTTATTTAAACATAAATAGTCTTCGGTGAAAGATAGGTCAAAAGGAATTTCTTGGCCTCTGTTTACTCCACTATTGGGAAAATTGTTTTACTTATTTATTTCAACCGACTACTTCAGACTTATGACATCATCACGATGTTAGAGTTATATTTAAATAATAATACTGAGAATAAATGTTAAAGGTCTTTTAAACATATACATAGATTCCTTAGCTTGAAGGTATCTCGGTGAGTACCACCCACATCATAATAACTGTTATCTTCCAATTTCAGCCATTAAAGAGCCAGTTTAATCACGGGATGAGTCTGTGGACTAACCTCGGCAATGAGAACGTATCTCCAATCTTGTTCATTTTAGCCTTTCCATCAGATGGGCAGTAGCTCTTTTCGTCGTAATGTCTTAAATTAAAAAAATATGTAATTGGAAAAATTAAAACATAATTGTTTTAATTTTTCCAATTACATATTTTTTTACAATTACAATTTCAGTTGCTGCACTTTTAATCAATATTTATGGAAATGTAGAAATTCCTATATACGTTAGAAACGTTTGTCGAAGCCGGTGCAGAGCGATGAATACAAACAGACCTAGTTAATTAAGATGTCACAGATCTCTAATTCATTCCCAACATATATAGGCCGACGAATAAAAATTTCAAACTCTTAACGTATCAATTATTTGAATTATTGAGTTAATTAATATACAGTTAAATAAAAGAAACTGAGTATTCATTTGTAGAAATTTAATATTAGTCTAATAAATTTTGATAAGTGGATACAAATATGAAACTAGACATACGATACTTAATTTTTTATTTGTGATAAAATGACATTTTTCTAAATAAAATTAAAAATCTGCATAAAATTCCGAAAAGTGCATATCGCCGATAAATCTGAAATTTGGTATAATTACGTAACTAACCTAACCTAACCTAACCTAGGGTAGGTTCTAATCACTAGGGTAGGGACTAATCACGAATGTCATAACGAAATTAGTCGCAAAAGGCCATTTTGAATATGAATAACCAAAGAGAACTTCTTATCGTTCTGTGTGCGTAATCGCCACGTTCCCAAGCGATTTAACCTATTTTCGCTTACCCTTGAAAGGGTTTGGTGTATGTATAGTGTAGATTGTGTGGCGTCACTGCCACATAAAAAAAGTCTAAATCGACACAAAAAAATAGTCTAAACTAAATTACTGGCCGAAAAGTAAATCGGAAGTACACACAAAAATCTAAGAAAAAATGCCCTCTAAGCAATGTTGCGGGTATCACATCAAATAAACCTTTCCTATGCTACACGCCTGAAATGATATTATAATTCTCTTTATTCGTTTTAGTTTTTAAAAAAGGAATATTGTTAATAGAGGACATAGAGAAAAGACACAAAGAATATCTTTTATATTTAGTAAATTATTTGACTTAAAACATGTACCCAATATCGTGTTTGTTTTATTTATAAATGTAATTTAAATATCTTTCCGTCATTATTGGGAATGGTTTAAATAACAGGAATAGATAGAGGTCTAGACAATTAAGTCCTATCGACCCACCTTCCACCTAAGACATTTTTGGGACAACATGACAGATAGCGATCCTGTCGGCGTCTTATTGTAATTATTTTTTTTTGTCTTATTGTAATTAATTTTACCTTAATATTATTTTTACATACATCATCAATATCATACTTACCTTAGTCATCATAATCTTCACTGTCTATCCAAGGTACTGCCATCGACAAGTTTACAAAGTGAATCTTTTGTGGTAAATCATCCAATGATTAATTTTTAATTTCTTACACAACATTTCAATACTTCAGAATTGGTTACTTAGTTTGGTTGGAATTGGTTATCTTTAAATAATTAATACAGTTGTCAATACAACTGCTGAGTCCGGATACCAGTGTATCAGGATTCAGCAGAATTTCATTCACCGTCAAAATATTAATTTATTAACAGAAGTCTGTAACAAATAGATAACATTTTAATGGCTCATAAATCGATCGTAAACAATCTATAAAACGCAAGTTTTCATTTTTATGTGTACAACATTCGTCACTGCTCTGACACGTGGGAGCAATACATTCTTATCTGACCCAGTGCATTGCCCGTTTTGCTGACAGCGATATTTTACAGAAGTTCATACTAAAAAAACACACATCCACGTACATATACGACGAGTTGATAGTGATCCAGCCTTCGAAGTTAAGAGTTAGGTAAATTCTTATGTCGACGAGGTACGGAGCTGATAAATATGCCATTATTGGTATTAAATTACTGTCTGTCTGACTGTCATATTTAATTGTTAAATAAATCCTGTAGGGAGTCATTGTAGAAGCGTGCTCGTCGCGACCCCTGCCAGCCCTTTTCAGGGCTGCAATTCTACACAGCTGCGCACCCATGCCAACGAGGGTTAGGGCGTCCCCCCAAGGCGACGCACACCAGTTCGTCCCCGTTGGTGTGAAATGCAGCGCGCAAAGCGGCGATGGGGACCGCCACCCGTCACGCACAGCCCGACACGGCGGAAGGTGGAGGACGGAGTGCAGAGTTGGCACGTGGAATGTTAGAGGATGCATGAGAGATAAGACGAATGAGTTGATTGAAATAATGAAAGAAAGAGAATTAGATGTCGTGTGTTTGTCGGAGACCAAGCGGAAGGGCAGTGGTACTGAAGAGCTTCTGGCGGGGCGTTAGCTCTATGGTCCGGAGTCCCGGAGAGCGAGAGCGCCTGCCAGGGAGTGGGGATGCTGCTGTCGTCTCGGTCGGTCGATGTTATGACTGAATATAAGGCTGTGAACTCGAGACTTCTCTGGGTTCGCTTTAAATTGGGACTGACGAAGTTATTCCTTTGGCTGTTTATGCGCCGGTGGCTTCGTCGTCCAGAGCTGAGCTGGAGGAGTTTTGGGAGAATGTAAGAGAAGTTCTAGACTTGGTTAGAGGAAACGAAAGAATTGTTGTATGTGGTGATTTGAATGGATGGGTTGGTACCGCTCGGCCAGGGTACGAGTCGGTGCTTGGAATTTTGGCGATAAAAGGGTTAACGATGCTGGCAAGCTTATACTGGCTGTATGCAAGGAAAGGGTCTTCTTGTGACAAACACTATGTTTAGTCACAAGAAAATCCATATGTATACTAGAACAAGAGAGAATGAGAGAAGTATGATCGATTTATTCCTGGTGGATGACCGACTGCGAAAACAGGTGATGGATACGCGAGTGTTCCGAGGTGCTGACCTGGGAACGGATCACTACCTAGTGATTACTAGATTTAGGGGTCTGTTCGCGGGTTGGCGCCACCGGACGGCGATACCAGAACCACAGTCGGTCGAGTAGCATCCGAAGCTGGAAGCTTCGGGAAGCGGACACTAGGAATAAATATCAAGCAAGGGTAGCCGAAAAGCTGGACAGCATTGGTGTCAGGAAAGAATGTGTGGAAGAAATATGGCAGAGCCTTAGAGATGGAATGGTAAGTGCAGCGGAAGACGTGTGTGGAAATGTGAAAAGAGGTAGTAGTAAAAAGGTGATGCATGGTGGAATGACTAAGTGAAAGAAGCTGTAAATAAGAAGAAGAAAGCATGGTTAGACTACTTGGCCTCTAGTAATGATAAGGATATGAGAGAGAAGAGGAAAGAAAGATATAAGCTCCAGAAAGTTCACACGAAAGCATTGATTGAGGAAGTGCGTGAAAGGAGTAGAATGGAAGCGGACGAAAGGTTGTCGCACAACTTCAAGGAGAACTCCAAACTCTTCTGGAAAGAGGTTGGAAGGACCCGGAGTGGTGCGACAGCCTTAAGAATGAATAAAGTGCTTTCGGGAACCAATGACGTCCTCTCAGAAAAATCGGACGTCATGCAGCGATGGAGCGAATTTTATAGAGAGATGTATGCGTGTGATGATCTTAGTGAGGATCCGGGGTGACGCCGTGACTGGTACGCCAGACTCGGACCTCGATTACACTGAGGTCATCAGTATGAAAGAGATTGAATGTGCGATTAGAAGTTTGAAATGTGGTAAGGCTGCGGGACTAGACAGAGTTACTGCTGAAATGGTCAAGTATGGTGGGCCACGCGTCTGGGACAGCTTTCATCTGCTGTGCAATTTGTGCTGGCGAACGGGGGCTGTTCCGGATGATTGGCGATCCGCGGTCATTGTGCCTTTATATAAAGGTAAAGGTTCACATTATGACTGCGGGTGCTATCGGGCGATCAGCTTGACCAGTTTAGCAAGTAAAGTTTACTCGAAGGTTTTGACACGTAGGATGCAAGAGAAATCGGAAAGATTTCTATGGGAGGCACAATGCGGATTTAGACCTGGAGGAGGATGCACGGATCAAATGTTTTCTCTCCGCATGATCACGGAGAAGCTTCTGGCTGCTAACCAGAAGATTTTCTGTGCTTTTGTGGATCTTGAGAAAGCATTTGATAAGGTTGTAAGGAAGAAAATGTGGGAACTGTTGCCGGGGTATGGTGTGGATGGTCGATTGCTAAGGGCTGTGCAGTCACTTTACTGTGACTGTAAAGCCTGTGTGCGGGTAGGGCATGACCTGTCACTCATGTTTAGCGTCCAAACGGGCGTAAAACAGGGTTGTGTCATGTCTTCCTGGCTGTTTACAGAAGCTGAAAGATAGCTGTTTGGGTGTGAAATTGGGTGACATAAAAGTAAATTGTCTGCTTTATGCTGATGATGCAGTGCTTATAGCACCATCAGAGGCAGAACTGCAGGCATTAGTCACGTGTATGAAAGAAGAATGTGAAATTAATGGTCTCCGTTTGAATGCTAATAAAACTAAGGTTCTGGTATTTGAAAGGGACGAAGAAAGAACGAAGTGCGAAATTTGGGTAAATCAGGAATGTCTAGAACAGGTGAATGAAATTGTATACTTGGGGAGTGCGTTTAGCCGGGATGGAAGATGTGATTTAGATGTGGACAGGCGTGTCGTTGCCGGGAACAAAGTCAATGGTGCCCTGACTGCGTTAATCAAAAGGCAAGGCGTTGTGAAAAGTGCACGCCTTGCAATACATAACGCAGTGTTGGTACCGACTTTGTTATATGGCAGCGAAACCTGGGTATGCCAGAAGAAGCATAAAAGCAGGTTGAATGCAGTGGAGATGCGATCTCTTCATAAAATGTGCGGCCTTACCATGGCTGACCGAAAGCGAAACGAAGAGATTCGCAATATGGCAGGTTTGAAAGATGACCTTGTCTCAAAATGGATAAGGGCGTGCTTCGATGGTTTGGGCACGTTGAGCGAATGAGTGAAGACCGAATGGTGAAGAAAATATATAGCGCGAAAGTTAATATTAAAAGGTGTCGAGGTAGACCGAGATTAACTTTCGAAGACCATGTGAGCAAATTGCTCGAAGAGAGGAGGGTCAAGAGTACTCGGATACCTAGACGTGCATGTATGAAGAAGATGATGAATCTGAAAGAAGCGAAAGAAGTATGTAGGGATCGTGACACTTGGCGATCTGTTCTCTCTGGCTACCCCGTCAGGGATTGTGCGTGAAGATAAATAAATAAATAAATCCTGTAGTCGTCGATTGATGAGGAAAGTTCACTAAAATATTAAAATATATTACATCAGGTCTGGATTTCTTCCCCATTTCCATATAATTATTCTTTACGTTTATTTTTTTCGAAGCCCAGTTTTTTATCAATTTAAAATTACTTAAAATTACCGTACTAAAACTGAAAATGATTGTACTAATTAATAGTTTACGTAGTTTCAAAACAGTATACAAGTGTACGATAAATTTAAAGAAGGAACCTTGATCACATGCTAACACTGCATATAATGATTTAATTTGAAAGAGTCTTCAAAGAGCTTAAATGATAATCATTAAAAATATTAAATTCAAATTTATGCAATACTCAAAACATAATAGGAAAAGAATAAAATTGAGCAAATTCTAATTTGCAATTTTGTCCCAATAGAGTAATAAAAACAAGGACCGACGGCATTGCACTGACTACGAAGCGCTTATGAATTTTGCTTGGGACTCGTTTTATATCCCCAGCTGTTGTCAATTAACAAAGGCTCTTATTAAAATTTGACAACATCACATTTGTCAAGTTTTATTAACACTTTTAATTTAAGAAGGAAATTTTTAAGTCGCCTTTTAAACGACTTTCCAAGTATGTGGTGGTAAAACCCATAATATATTACCTTTCCATTCAGTAAAATCCGAATACTACAACACGTATGCATGCTGCCACTAAGTTTACTGTATATTATATAATTATAATATTATATTGCACAGTTCCGCACGGTATAATAAATAATAGTATTAGTTATCTGATTCAAATGAATGAACGATTCGAAAGAAGAACTCCTCTCTCTCTCTCTCTGCAACAAATGCAAGTACCGACTCCACAAAATGCACCGCCACTACTTCGGCACTACACTTGATATCACCTACGCCCCCGCCAATAATTCGGACACACGTGTTTCGCACAATTCTGAACAAGACATCATCAAGTAAATTGAGATTTATGAGCAATTCTTAATTAAATTTGACAACTTCCGTAAACGAGTTTCACAGTTTCACACACGGGTTTTCATGGTGACGCCAGATCTGAGGTTCCGGGTTACATTCCCGGATGGGACAATATAAGAAACCAATTTTCCTACATTTCCTCGTGTTTGGGGTACCTATGTTGTTTCTGATTCCATAATACAAATGTTTAAGTTACTATTTACATTGGGATGGAAGCAATGTATGTGATGTTGGCCCTATCTATATATTTGCTTACTTAATTTTTTTATAATAATGAATTCAAGCAAAGCAACTTTCCTAAATAAATAAATTAATAAATAAATAAACAAACAAACACACAAACAAACAAACAAATACATAAATATCTTCGACCATTAAGTCCCTTCGACCCCCCTTCCACCGAAGATATTTTCGGGGCAACCTGACAGGTGGTAAACCCGTCGCCGTCTTTATGTCCAAGCCAACGATATAAATCGTACATATGTCTTTGAATGACCCATTCATACGAGTCTGCCACCTAGGGATCGATCTCGGGTCTCTCGACTCGAAATTCCGACACCATTACCATTCGGCCATCGTGAGTCAAGCCTTCCTAAAGGTTATCCAAAATATTCCTTTTAATTTCTAATTCCATAATCTTAATAACCAAACTTAACTACATTATATACTCCTCAATCATGAATCAGTGATCTAAATGGGACATGTCAGACGTGAACGTACAAAGGTATTCATTTGAATATGGTATACATAGACGCTGACCTATATCACTATCTTTCATCAGAATGTGCTCTGGATGTTATTGCTTAAGCTATACTTAGCTGAGAGATATTGAGAACACGACACCGAGTGAATAGCTTTGTATCTGTAATAAGGTTAATCTGACAGAGAGGAAAGAGGTCAAATAAAATTCTGTCCTCTTTTTCTTTAAATAACAGACTATTACTGTCCAGTGTAGGTGGTTTTTAAATTCTAAGGTTAAGGGTTGATCCTCGGAACTAATTGATCTGATTTTAATTGGTTGGCGATATTGTTAGAAAACTGCATTTTTATTGCGTGATGTTTGGTAATGTCGTGTAGTAATAGCATTAGAATATGTCATCCTCTTTGTAAATAATAATGACTACATTTATTTAAAAACAAATTCACCCACCTCAAAAAAGAACACAAAAAAGAAAAAAGCATTTCTTATTGATATGCTTGAGTGATCTACCTCCGGAAGTGATTTTTTCATGTTTGTACATGTTTTATAGAGGTGTTGTGGTTTTTATAAACATCAATCAATGTGGTATAAAAATTTAATACAGCGGACTACATCAAGAGATAGAGTAATTATAGCATATGATAAAAGTGTTCCGCTGTATCCTGATCGACAATTCGTTTGTCCAACCTATGAAAAACCAATGTAAAAAGAAATATGGCCTATAGTAGTCTATTATAGCCTGTTTAATAGACGATGTTTGGATTTATAAATATTTCGCATTTACCCCGTTTGTTTCCTACAAAAATGCTCCTTATAAAGTAACCGTAAAAGAACACTTCATAGTCGACTAT
The DNA here is from genome assembly GCA_029286605.1 of Sericinus montela. Taxonomy (NCBI): domain Eukaryota; kingdom Metazoa; phylum Arthropoda; class Insecta; order Lepidoptera; family Papilionidae; genus Sericinus; species Sericinus montela. The sequence goes on along the minus strand of JAGSMR010000007.1, from coordinate 7,021,766 downwards.
CACACCTCCGGGCATTACCATTACGAACTTATCCATGCTTCTCAAATTTACTACTTCCATTTAACACTTTATAGAGCTACAAAACTTAATACTTATCCTGTGAAACAAGAATGCTAGCATTAATTTCTAAGAAACTGCTATAAGAATTGTATTAAAAAGAAAAACATCAATGCAACAAAACAGATGTTTGTAAAATTAAAACTTTTTTCTTCTGTATAAATTTTTTTAGTCTTCTATCTTGCTGAGCATAGTAGTAAAATGCTGTTAGAAGCTGTTTTGTCGCTCAAACCACTTTTTATACCGAAGGGACTGCCTCATTTTACTTTACTTGGTTCTAATTGTTACTGCTTTGTACTAGTTTTTACTGTCTTATTTTGTAGCAGCTTTTACCCACGGATTTGCTTGTAAGAACTATTAAAGTTATAATCATTATCATTAGAAAGTAAATAAGATTATGAAATTATTGTATATAACCTAAATTTTCTAAGTCTGCGGTCGTTCATGGTTTAGTCAACATGCTTGATAATGCATTGTTTTGAGGCGAAACTCGTATCACGTAATTGTCAGTGGTGCTATATGTTACCTGGTTTGGAGTGTAGTGCCTGTGTAATGGATGTGGTGTATGCAGTAGAATAAGTGCACGCATCTGTGGGAGTGAGGGTGGTGCACTTCTCTTCAGACCATATGCCATTTATTTTTGCAAGTGGAGTACTGCATCTTTTTGTATTATGTGACTTTTATAACCAAATACGATAATCAGTAATAAATCACCAACAGTGGTAGAGCCACGCACCAGCTTTTGTTGTTGCATGAATGGGCCGGCTCGACCGGGGAAGTACCACGACCTCACAGAATACTGGCGTGATGTAGAAGTCTAATAAACTTCTGCGTTTCGTCTGGTGAGTGCAGGTAACCGGAGGCCCACACACCCCTTCCCCCAATTCTGGGGGGGGGGGACTCTAAGGCCGGCAACGAATCTGCTATGTCTCTGGTATTACGGATGTTCATGGGCGGCGGTATTCACTTACCATCACGTGAGCCACCTGCTCGTTTGCCCTCCTTTTCTATAAAAAAAAATCGACCTAGCTACCATTATTTGAAATATGTTATTAAAAAATTAAAGAATGAATATTATGCGATTAGTACGCGATTTTTTTATAATTTCTCAGTAATTAAGTCTTACGCCGTAATTGTTCACTGCTAAACTTAAAGAGCATTCGACACTTATAGCATATTTCCGCCATTTTCTCGGAAGTCATTTCTTATGTGTGCGTACACATTGCTAACCTACCAAGGGCGCAGTGGAGGATGCGAAGTATCAAACATATTGTACGCGCCTGAACGTTCATAGTGCTGTAATTAAAGAAAAAATATAGTATGGCGGGTCTCAGCGAGATAGCATAAGTAGTTTTTCAAAGGTTCCTCTCCGTGGGTTGTGGCCGCACTTCAGGCCTAGTTAACAAGCGATGTAATGAACGGTTGGCGGGAATAACAAACCAGACCGGTCTTTTTTCTCGAAATAAGCGCGTCTACAATTTTCTTACTGTAAAATAGCGGTCAACACTGAAGTGCTTAATGTTTATTAAACACCAACTCCACACACACATACATTTTTTTAGAATACAGTCTAAATAGAATACAATAGTGTAGAATATAGTCAAAATATTGAAACTTATTTTATCCCTGTTTATTTATTTTGATTACACCATCTCCAGAGTTCAAATATATATCACACTGTAAAAAAAATAAAAAAAAAACATTATACAGGGGTAGACAGAGATCTAGTCTAGACAGTTAAGTCCCTTCGATCCACCTTCCACCGAAGATATTTTTCGGAACAACGTGACAGGTAGTGAGATTGTCACCGTCTTTATGTGCAAGCCAACGATATAATTCGTACATAAGTTTTTGAAAAACCCATGAGTACGAGCCTGCCACCTGGGGATCGAACCCGGGTCTCTTGACTCGAAATTCCGACCACCCAACCACTTGGCTATTGTGACTTTACGACTTTATGATTGCGATTAGATTGAGTCTTATGCGAAGCTTTTTTACTGCTAAGCTTAGCATATTCGCCGCTTCCAAATTACTATGAAAACTATAAAGCCATTAACCTTATTTTTATCACAACCCTACCGTACTTATATTTAGTTAATAGTAACTATGACATTCGTCTATCAGGGCACATACACGTAAATTTTAGCGACAGGAACCTCAAGGGAAATGCTAATTGTTTTAATTTAACCCATCTAATGTGTCCCTTTCGCGTTTACTGTTATTATAATTGAAACGAATTTGTACATTTGTACAGTAATATTAGGTAATTACTGCATTCGCTTATATGACCGTAGTAAAACTTAATTTTAATGTCTGGGCACAAAACTAAGTTATTATTTTGATTAAGTTTTACGAAGGTAATAAAGGTGTCTGTTGTTGAATAGTTGTACAAAGTAGATAAAGTCGCTAAATAATTTTAAAATATTACTACTTAATAATTTTGAACTTAATGATATCAAAAACGTCGGTCGAATTTCCACCACTTGTACTTATTTATTTTCATATTTCTCCACTAGTACTTCTTCGCTTATCTGTTACCACATATTTCGCAGCTCGTTTCAAATTCATACGAAATTCGTTTCGGTATTCTTGCTTTTACGCTATTTTAATATAACTTTCTTTATAACTTATGCAAATTATGTTATTACTAAATTCTCTTCCCTTCACTTCCTACCTCTTCGTGGGCGCATTATAAGGAAATTTATGTATGACCTTTAGCATCCCGAGGAGCCTCTCCCTAGTTTCTCAAAAACTAAAAATCTGTTACGCATAATTTAGCCTTAAATCTCTCCTATTGTATCTATCCTATCCTAAAAATAATACCCTTGTGTATATATAGGTTATACAAATAAAAATGTTATATAAGTTAATCTATGTTCTTTGCTATCTATCAGAAAAGTTCTTTCAAATTCCTTTTGGCGATTTGGCATTACTGATCAGGTAAGATTTCCCCTTACTGTCGTATCAAGGCTGAGAAAACAAATGAGATAAGGATTTCAGGATCACAGCAAGTCACAAAAGGTATGGTATCTGCCTACTCCCAATGGAAAAAGGCATGGTGTTGCTATGAATTTAATTGCATATGTAATATATTGAAATCCTATATCTATCTACGGACTGCTAAAACTACAAATAAAAATTCATTGATTATGAATTTTAATTACTTTCTAAAGATTTTTTTCTAATGATAATGATGATGATTTTGGCAGGTATTTATTAAGGTATTTTTGTACAACGCGCAAGGTTGTGAGCCTGTCGTCGCATTTGTGTCTAAGTCAATCGTACATAAGTTTTTTTGAAAAACTCATTGGTACGAGCCTGTCTTCTGGGGGTCGAACTTGGGTGTCTCGTACAATATAAGCTTTATAAATAAATGTAATAATTAACAAAATATTATCACAAAGAAACATAAAATATAAATAATATAGTCACGGTTGCCGAGTGGTTGGGTGGTCGGAATTTCGATTCAATATACCCGAGTTCGATCCCCATATGGCAGGCTCGTACTAATGGGCTTTTCAAAAACATTTTGTAGGAATTACATCGTTGGCCTGGACATAAAGACGGCGACGGGCTCACCACCTGTCACGTTGTCCCGAAAATATCTTCGGTGGAAGGTGGGTCAAAGGGACTTAATTGTCTAGACTAGACCTCTGTCTATCCCAGTGTAGGGAATTGCGTGAAGATATATATTTATTTATTTATTTATAACATAAAATACAAGTCGAATTGATTCTATAAATGCTCGAGTATATGATGTAACTCGATGCGCAATTGTCGTTCAGTGTTGTTTAAATAAACTTATCCAAGAGTTAAGACAATAATCGACTTTTATAGACAGTTTTTACACTACAAATAGGCGTTGAATGGTCGTAACTAAAGATTGCAAGACTAACTATACAGTTCTATTTTATAGATAAGAAATGTTTTAGGTCTTATTTCAATGAACATAGGATTAAGTTTCGCATTGCCACGAACTATTCAACAGCAAAAGCATTGTTGTGAAACCCGTCGAGGAGTTGACAACAATAATGCCCCTAAGCGAAATAGCTAAGTATGAGACGTTTGTGTTGGTAACTACATAGTAAAACAAACCGTGAGTTTTACTTACACTTTACAGTGCTATTCAATTCTTCAGCTTAGAATTAGCATACTTTTTAACATCTTATTGCTTAGTATTAGCACATTTTTAATTTCTTATTAATTAAAAAGTGTAATGTAATAGTTAGTTTTTAACTGTAATGAAGTTTCACGAAGGAGGAGATATAGGATATAGGGATGAAGAGATACTTTCTGAGTAAGATGACTAATCGTCAATGGTAATTATTTAAAATAGAAATATATCATCGATCTATGAAATCAAAATGTATGCTCTAATTGTACCTCGGTTTGATTTTGATAAAATATTTTATCGAAGATCATAATAAGAGACAGATTTATATTTTCATTCTTTCGGAGACCGAAGAAAGATTACCGAGGAAATTCATCAGTTCTAACAAGATTCTGGTGTCCATCTGGTTTGTAATCGTTTTTCCGATGCTAAGTGTGATAGCTTCATATCATACTTCAATTACAGAGCATTTTCGGGAAGCAAGTAATCCCCCAATTGGGATCGGAGCAATGTATGTAATGTTAACCCTATCTGTCTATATATATATATATATATATATATATATATATATATATATATATATATATATATATATATATATATATATATATATATATATATATATATATAAATATATATATATATATATATATATATATATATATATATATATATATATATATATATATATATATATATATATATATATATATATATATATATATATATATATATATATACATATATATATATATATATATACATATATATATATACATATATATATATATATATATATATACCGCTCGGCCAGGGTACGAGTCGGTGCTTGGAATTTTGGCGATAAAAGGGTTAACGATGCTGGCAAGCTTATACTGGCTGTATGCAAGGAAAGGGTCTTCTTGTGACAAACACTATGTTTAGTCACAAGAAAATCCATATGTATACTAGAACAAGAGAGAATGAGAGAAGTATGATTGGTTTATTCCTGGTGGATGACCGACTGCGAAAACAGGTGATGGATACGCGGGTGTTCCGAGGTGCTGACCTGGGAACGGATCACTATCTAGTGATTACTAGATTTAGGGGTCTGACGGGGATAGGCTCACTGCAAGCAGCAGTGAAAAGTTAGGTGACGTAAATTTATTTTCTAGGCTCGTGTGTTGTTTATTATAAATAACTTAAATTTTTAAATAAGTAAGTACTGGGTCAATTCGTTAAGATGAATAATTACAATAAGACAAAGACATAAAGACACCGACAGGATCGCCATCTGTCACGTTGTCCCAAAAATGTCTTCGGTAGAAAGTAGGTCGAAAGGACTTAATTGCCTAGACCTCCGTCTATCCCTGTATTGGGAAAGGTGTTAAGATATTTTAATTATATTAATAATTAAAAAAATCTAGATGTTGTCTCATTTTATGTCAATTAATTTACTCAGTATCCTTTTAACTGTATATTCATTAACTGTATATTCATTAACTGTATATTCATTAACTGTATATTCATTAACTGTATATTCATTAACTGTATATTCATTAACTGTATATTCATTAACTGTATATTCATTAACTGTATATTCATTAACTGTATATTCATTAACTGTATATTCATTAACTGTATATTCATTAACTGTATATTCATTAACTGTATATTCATTAACTGTATATTCATTAACTGTATATTCATTAACTGTATATTCATTAACTGTATATTCATTAACTGTATATTCATTAACTGTATATTCATTAACTGTATATTCATTAACTGTATATTCATTAACTGTATATTCATTAACTGTATATTCATTAACTGTATATTCATTAACTGTATATTCATTAACTGTATATTCATTAACTGTATATTCATTAACTGTATATTCATTAACTGTATATTCATTAACTGTATATTCATTAACTGTATATTCATTAACTGTATATTCATTAACTGTATATTCATTAACTGTATATTCATTAACTGTATATTCATTAACTGTATATTCATTAACTGTATATTCATTAACTGTATATTCATTAACTGTATATTCATTAACTGTATATTCATTAACTGTATATTCATTAACTGTATATTCATTAACTGTATATTCATTAACTGTATATTCATTAACTGTATATTCATTAACTGTATATTCATTAACTGTATATTCATTAACTGTATATTCATTAACTGTATATTCATTAACTGTATATTCATTAACTGTATATTCATTAACTGTATATTCATTAACTGTATATTCATTAACTGTATATTCATTAACTGTATATTCATTAACTGTATATTCATTAACTGTATATTCATTAACTGTATATTCATTAACTGTATATTCATTAACTGTATATTCATTAACTGTATATTCATTAACTGTATATTCATTAACTGTATATTCATTAACTGTATATTCATTAACTGTATATTCATTAACTGTATATTCATTAACTGTATATTCATTAACTGTATATTCATTAACTGTATATTCATTAACTGTATATTCATTAACTGTATATTCATTAACTGTATATTCATTAACTGTATATTCATTAACTGTATATTCATTAACTGTATATTCATTAACTGTATATTCATTAACTGTATATTCATTAACTGTATATTCATTAACTGTATATTCATTAACTGTATATTCATTAACTGTATATTCATTAACTGTATATTCATTAACTGTATATTCATTAACTGTATATTCATTAACTGTATATTCATTAACTGTATATTCATTAACTGTATATTCATTAACTGTATATTCATTAACTGTATATTCATTAACTGTATATTCATTAACTGTATATTCATTAACTGTATATTCATTAACTGTATATTCATTAACTGTATATTCATTAACTGTATATTCATTAACTGTATATTCATTAACTGTATATTCATTAACTGTATATTCATTAACTGTATATTCATTAACTGTATATTCATTAACTGTATATTCATTAACTGTATATTCATTAACTGTATATTCATTAACTGTATATTCATTAACTGTATATTCATTAACTGTATATTCATTAACTGTATATTCATTAACTGTATATTCATTAACTGTATATTCATTAACTGTATATTCATTAACTGTATATTCATTAACTGTATATTCATTAACTGTATATTCATTAACTGTATATTCATTAACTGTATATTCATTAACTGTATATTCATTAACTGTATATTCATTAACTGTATATTCATTAACTGTATATTCATTAACTGAATAAGTATATATATATATATACATATATATATATAAATATATATATATACCGCTCGGCCAGGGTACGAGTCGGTGCTTGGAATTTTGGCGATAAAAGGGTTAACGATGCTGGCAAGCTTATACTGGCTGTATGCAAGGAAAGGGTCTTCTTGTGACAAACACTATGTTTAGTCACAAGAAAATCCATATGTATACTAGAACAAGAGAGAATGAGAGAAGTATGATTGGTTTATTCCTGGTGGATGACCGACTGCGAAAACAGGTGATGGATACGCGGGTGTTCCGAGGTGCTGACCTGGGAACGGATCACTATCTAGTGATTACTAGATTTAGGGGTCTGACGGGGATAGGCTCACTGCAAGCAGCAGTGAAAAGTTAGGTGACGTAAATTTATTTTCTAGGCTCGTGTGTTGTTTATTATAAATAACTAAAATTTTTAAATAAGTAAGTACTGGGTCAATTCGTGAAGATGAAAAATTACAATAAGACAAAGACATAAAGACACCGACAGGATCGCCATCTGTCACGTTGTCCCGAAAATATCTTTAGGTGGGTCAAACGGACATAATTGTCTAGACTAGACCGCTGTCTACCCTGTATTGGGAGTTGCGTGAAGATATTTATTAATCATTTAGAAAAATATTATTTCATCACAAATAAAAAATTAAGTATCCTATGTCTAGTGTCATATTTGTATCCACTTACAAAAACTTGTAAGATAACTATTAAATTTCTACAAAATACTCAGTTTCTTTCATTTAACTGTATATTCATTAACTGAATAAGTATATATAATATTCATTAACAGTATTCATTAACTGTATATTCATTAACTGTATATTCATTAACTGAATAATTTAAATTATTCCTATTACATTTTTTTTTTATTTATGACGTAAGGATGAAACGAGCTACTATCAATCTCATGATAAGGTTAAAATGAACAAGATTGGAGAAACGTTCTCATTGTAGAGGTTAGTCCACAGACACAACCCGTGATTACACTGGTCCTTAATACGTTTGAAATTGGAACATAAAAGTTATTAAACTGCTATTTTACGGTATAAATGTGTGTGCTACTCACCGAGATACCTTCAAGCTAAGGAATCTATGTATATGTTTAAGTATTTTAACATATATTCTCGTTTTTCTTATTTAAATATAACTCTAACATTTTGATGATGTCGTAAGTCTGAAGTCGACTACTTCATACTTACGACATCATCAAAATGTCGAAATAAATAAATAAAATACTTTTCTCAATAGTGAAGTGGCCAGAGGTCAAGAAATCAAAATCCTTTTGATCTGTCTTTAATCGAAGACTATTTGTGTTTAAATAAATTAAGAATGAAAAATTTTGTGTATAATAGAGTGCAAAAATAAAGCTAAACCTTATGCAGTTTCACAAAGAGATGTCAATCACCAGTATATATATATATATAATATTCATTAACAGTATTCATTAACTGTATATTCATTAACTGTATATTCATTAACTGAATAATTTAAATTATTCCTATTACATTTTTATTTAGATTATTGGAAGTACTTATGAAAAGCTAATACCGCCCATCGATCTGAAATTTGATATAATATCGTACTTTCACCTACTTAATCATGATTATCGATATATCGATTTATCCTTACACAAAAATTGGCGTAAACGCCAATATGAATGAAAAAACGAAGTAGACAGACAGTTATTCAAAGTCCGGCTCCGGTATTGCAGATGTTCATGGGCGGCGGTAATCACTTACCATCACGTGTGCCACCTGCTCGTTTGCCTTCTTCTTTTATAAAAAAAAAGTAGAACCTCTTCTTTCCGGAGAGTGACATAGTTTT